>JARHVA010000917.1:900000-2100000 GCA_037957365.1 Torreya grandis | reverse complement strand
GTAATGGAAACTCCAAGGTAAAATATTTTGGGATCCTCATATGTTCCTAAGTTCACTTCAACACTATTTTCTACAAGAAGTGTAGAACCATCTTCAAGAATAGTAGGCAATGTATGATCATGATCAACTTTTTATACTACAATTTCTTGTTGTTCCTTCTAAATCTCTGTATAATGTGAAAATTTAAATCTACCAAATCAAGTAATGGCCAACTAGAAAAAATCTCAGGAAAGTCAAGCATGAGACACTGAAAGACTTGTTGTTGTTTTGATATGATGCTAGTACTGAATATAGAGCTAGGACTTGATGGACCTTGTGCTTCCTTTAGGGATGAGCAAACTTTCCCATCCAAGATCACCTAAAATAGGTTTTCACTCAAGGGCTTGTCTTATCTTTACTTTTTCCCTAACTAATGAGTGCTTCAAAGAGGTTTTCACCTAAATATCTTAATGTTTTATGTTCTTCATGACCAATAAAGTTTGCCTATTCTCTAAAGTAGGTAGAAGGATCCAAATAAAAATCAAAGACTTTTTTATGAACACCAATGGACAATCCATCTCTGATGCCCATATATTTTTCAATTGAATTTTTCATTCTGGAATTCATCAAGGCATATGAACAAATTTTGTTGGTCCTAATCGATGAGTTTGGGATAGCAAAGACATAGGGAATAATGAGGTTTTAAGGTCATAATAACATTTAAATCAAATAAATATAAGTCAAAAAGTTCATCAAAAAGGCTATAATGGGATGCTACATTGCTATTAGGAATGTCATCACTAGTCAATTCAGAAGAATCGCTATCAAAATTCATGAGGTCACCCCCAAGCAATATAAATCTAAGACCAAGATTCAAATTAGGTATACCAACTGATAAAGGTTCCAAGATTACTTATGCTCATGGACCAAGGCCTTTTACTATATAATCAAAATTTTCCATGATCTAATTAGGGATAGGATATTTTGGATTTTCAAAATAATCAGCAATGCCATTAGAATATACCTAGTCTCTTTCATTGAAAGCCTCTTGATCCTATTTTGGTGAAGTACTAGGTAAAAATACCATTGGCAGTTTATTTGTTTCTTTCTTCTATTTCTAAATCAATTTGGATCTATTAGGGCTTTAAGAAGGTTTTGATTTACCAAAATTTTTGGGAGACTTTGAAAACTTAGCAATATAGAAGGCATCATTGATTTGGTACGTGAAAATTCCCATGCCTTATATAACAACCTATTTTGCAAGAGTTGTAGGAAATAGATCAGTCAAAGTGGATGTAAGGTCACTAGGGTTGATATAATTGGTTTTGGGTGGATGTAAAATTATTTCCTTGTTCTTATTTGAAACAAATTTAGAACCAAGACAATAGTTATAATTATGATATTCAACCTCTTAATGTTTGTAATACTGATAAGGTTGTAGATCAACAGGAATAGTGACCTCAATCCCACCGTGGGGAAACTTAAGGCACTTATGCAAGGTGGATGGAATGATTTATACTCTATAGATCAAAAGATGACCAAGAAGTATGTCATAAGGCAACTCAATATCCATAATATGTAATAATGTGTGATGGGATACAGACCCAATAATGATTGAAAAATAAATTATACTAAAAGATTCCCTCTTGATATTGGCATAAACCTTTATGGTGATCATCTCTGGTGTTATGTCCTTCGTAGTATAACCCAATTTTTGTACCAATTTGAGGGACACTATGTTCAACCCTAAACCATTGTCTATAAGAACCCACTTGATCTTATGTTTTTTAATATACAATGGGTTATTATGGCTCATACCAAGTGTGGACATGTCTTTTTGATCAAATGTGACCTGTCAAAATGAAGACAAATGTCCTACTAATGTTTGGAATTTTTTAGGATTAATATCATGGGGAACAATGCATTGTTGTAAAATGTCATTCGAAATAATTTTATGGACTTCAGATGTATGTAAGATATCCAAAATAGAAATTTTCATAGGGGTTTTACTTAGTTGGTCTGATAGACTATAAGGATTTTCAATTATAGGATGAGATCATTTAGCCTTGGTTGGCATAGTGTTTGTCTTTGGATCGGAAGGCACAATGTTCACATTAGATTTAGTGGTAAAAGAAGAGGGAAACGGGCCCTGAAGAGTATCTCATGAGCATCTAGTTGTGATTATGAAATCTATAGGTGGTAAGGAGCCATTATAATTAGAAGATTAAGGCAAAAGGCCTTAGAGGGTGATTCACAGGTGTCTAGTTACATTTGACTAATTTTGAGTCGATAAGGAGCCATTATAATTAGAGGAAGGATGAAGTCTAGAAATGGTAACCTGTATAAATAGAGTTTCAATAGAATTATATGAACTCAATGTGGTGTTACTTGAGGGAGAGGGTGTTGACCCTAAAATAATAGATCTCATACTATGAAGAGTATAGGATAGTTCATGGGATTTAACAGTGATAGTGGCAATGTGGTTTGCAAAAATACATCCCATGGTATTGTTATAGTTGTAAGGCATGTTGTTGTAACCCAACTTAATAGTATGGGTATTATGATCCTAATTATGATCATGTTGATTATGGTCCTGACCTTGATTCTAATTTTTCCATAGGTTCTAATTATTCCTTAGTGGTTGTTGATTATGTCAAGGAAATGGATCTTTAAAGATTCCCATACCCTGATTAGTATCCTATGGGGCAAGTTTGATTTCAACTTCACCAATTTTGATCAAATATTTAATAAGGTGTCATAATTGAACACAACAATAAGCACCATGACCAACAACATGATGAAAGTTACAAAATTCATTTACCCAATACCAATTGGGTTTGGGTTGATCCTCAAGAAATGGCCTTGGTATAGGCCATACACTCAAATTAGCTTCCACGAGATTTTAGAACACTACCTCAATAGGATCTCCTAGTTTGCCAAAGAATCTAAAACTATTATTGAATACCCTCCATGGAGGGACTCTTTAAAAAATGTTTGGTGGATTATGTGGAGCTAACTTCACATTTGGAGTTAGTGGAGCTTGCACCATTTGTATGTGTCTTGATTTAATTACTCCATTTCCAACTAGGTTCGTGTTCTTGTTAAATCCCTTAAGTTTATCTATTGTAATAGTTTGACTAGGAGAATGGGTCTGATTTTATGTTTGACCCTAAAAATAAATATTGGTAATGCCTTTGGTAATAAACACCTTCTAAATCTACATACCCTTGTCTATAATCTCTTCAAATGTGTTTGCGTAAGTAAGCCATAGATTGTGCATGACCTCAGGATGTAAATTTTGTGTAAATATGTTAGCCAACTATTTGTCTAGAAAATTATGTTGAAAGTGACCAATTAATGTTCTCCACCATTGTGGATATGTCATGAAGCTTTCTCCATCTCATTATTTGGCTTTGCATAAGTCAAAAATGGTTAATTCATATTCAATATTATAAGAGAAGAGGTTGACAATTTTTTTAAAGAGATCATTCCAATCTGCAACTGATCCCTTGGGTAACTGAAGAAGCCAATCAAAATCTTGTCCTACTAAACTTTGTGGAAATAAATGAAGAAAATAAATGTTAATGTAAGCTACCTCTTGGCATAATACAAAAAAAAATTGAATGTGTTCACAAGGGTCACCATTTAGTTTGTACTTGTCAAATTTGGGTGCCTCAAAATGGGTAGAAAGGGGACTTAAAGAATACTCAAATTTAATAGATATGGACATATCTCTTCAAATTTATACTTCTTAATTATGTTTCCTGTCTCTAATCATGACACAATTTTTTTCATCAAATTTCACTCTTGCATGTTTGGTGCATTGGTGGGTGGAATATAATTATGTTGGGGTGGTACATACCCCTATTGTGTGGATTTGTTAGGGATATACAACCTATAATCTATAACTTTATTTTGATTTGCTCCTTGAGTCAAGTGAGCCATTGATTTTTGGGTTAATTAACATTCCCTGAAGTCAGTCACCTTGAATTATAAGTGTTTTATTGATTTTGGGGAGTATATGGTCTATTCACCAAATTATGTGTTGGTTGAGATGAACTAGCCAAATTGTTTTGAATAATTTCCTTAATACATACTGAAAGTTTTGGTCCTTGATTATACAAAAACAAGAGGTTCTTGATGATTGAAAAATGTATGCTCTGTTTCTAGCAAAGCATGTTGTGAAACCTTTTGAGACTTAGTTTATTCAATTGAGACATCTTGATTTATCATAGGTGTGTTCTAAACTAAATTATGCTGCATTGGTTCAACCACATTCCCTTATTCCTTAGAAGCATCATTATGTATTGAAGTGGAAACCAAAGATTCAATCAAGTCTATGATAAGTTGGTTTATATATTGTTGACTTATCTTTTTAATCTTGGTGACAAGATCTTGATCATTATGTTTTGAATATATGAGCACTTCCTTTCCTTTGATAGAATAATTAATGTTTGCTTTTGAAATATGCATGAGAAATTATTTTCACACTTTTTCTTCTATCCTAACCAAGGTATGTAATTGTTCCATAGGAAAGTATGATGACAATCTAGTGTCAGATTCAATCAACATTATAAATGTTTCATCTTTGTCCTCTAGGGGTTGATGTTCAAAGTAATCTTCCTCAAATCCTATAGTCATGGGAATGTCATCAAATACCATGGAATTGTCTTATCAATCATAAAAGTGTTGCTCCTCATAGATAGGGCAATAAGAGAACCCACTATGAGTGTACCTTTAGGTCATGTCTAGAAGTTTTGTTCTCTAAGTTTGCTAAGATTTGGAATGTTTTGAAAAGGTTAACAAGGTGTGCTTTAATTTTCTCCAAGAAAGTGACAAGGTAATAAAAATACTATAATATAAATAAGGTGACGTAGTACCACACAATCAGAAGAAATGGTTCATGAAATTAATCAACTTTTGTGGGTTGAAATAGTTAAATTAGAAGAGGGTATGATAACTCAAAAACCTAAGTGTAAATAAGTAAACCAAATGTAAGTTTAGAGATACATCAATACCATAAAATCTATTTCAACTTCGATGAGTTTTTACAATAAAATTAGAAGAATGTCCTTCGGATTAGGAAGGTAACAATGTGACTTAACAAACTAAAGATGTGAAAACATGCAAGAATTCCTAAGTATAAAACTAACACCAAATAAGTAGCATAACACCGCCACATAGTAATAAGAGGTAAAATAAAATGTGTTATAGAACTTAGAGCATAAGCGACATGCAAGATAACCGAAGTTCACAATGATCAAATGATGATGAGTCTATAAATGACCTCCAACCTAAACAAGAAATCGTACCCAAGTTAACTCAAACCAAGTAAAAATGGTAAACCAATTAACACCTTGGCCCAGAACTTAGAAAGGTGAGACTCCAAATTTGAATTAAAAAGTGAAGGACTTTAAAAAATTTGAAAAATGGTTTAGACTCAAATGGGTAGCATAACAATGTTGTTTAGATAATACAAACACAATTTAAAAATGAAGATTTAAACAAGGCAAAATATGATTTTGATTTGACCAACATAATGCCTCTTTATTCAAATAAAATGGTGGACAACAAATGTGTTTGGTTGTTATGTTTTGTTTTCAAACAAGTTTTAGACTCAAACAATGACCAAGAAAATAAAGGAAAAAATAAGTACAACTAAGTAAATCATCCTAATCCCTAAACTAACAAGGATACTTCATATTGCTAAAATCCATCTATATGCGTGCTCTTGGGAGTATTTTAAGTGTTAATCAAAAAATAAAAGTGCATAAAGTAGTAGGGTTTTTACACCCCCTTCTCTCAAGAGATTATTTGGTGACATGGACCTTTGGGCTACTCATCCTGCATCAATAATATGTCTGTAGTAAGTGGGGTTGTTCTAAAACTTAAATTTTTGACCATCTATATGGTCCCAAGTGTGATTAACACTAGAGATGCCTCACATCAATTGAGTTCATATTTATGAAATTACCATTCATGGGTGTATTCCTTTACATAGTGATTCCATGTGTATATTACTCAATAGAATACCCTGGTTAACCAGATCTGACTCAGGTTTTCATTATGAAAGGAGAGGTTAACCACTTAACCTCCTAGATTTCATAGTATATGTGCCCTAATTTATATACCCCACCATGGATCAAGATTGAAATAATGTTAGGAGATGAAACCCTGGGTCAAAGCTTCCTTAAAGAACTCGTGAAGAAGCTATGAACTCCCCTTCACAAGCTAAATTGGATAAAATAAAACTAATTGAAAAGACTTTAGAGGTTGCTTTGAGATCACACAAACCATATGGGTTTTAGGGAGAGCATTGACAACATTATTCTCATGCCTTGGACAAAGGAAAAATTACAAAAAAAGTCACTTTTGGTCACCCAAGTTGCCTAAATGGGACGTGGGAAAGAATACACACACTCTTAGTTTTGCACTAGTACTATTGGTATTCTAAGTATCTAAGTATTTCTAACATGATGTAAGTGTCTTGACTCTAGTAAATATCATGTTTTTACCTCGGTACCAATTTCTATACTCCACCACCTATTTCATTTCCCCTTGATTGTCATGTTTGTTTTAAAATATTTTTCCCACTTCTATATCTCCTATTCATCATCAATTTCACACATGTTAAGTGAGTGTAAATTTTATGCACCAAAGTGAAGTGTTTTATGAAATTATTGGCCCCTTGGACTTAATTATAAACTTTGAAAAACTTCACAAAACAACTTAACTTTAAAAAAAACGTCTAGGTTCCTTTTAAACACCAAAGGGAAGGTTCAAGACTTAATCATGTTCAAATTTATCACTTTTCTACATGTGTGACATGAAAATGTTATAGGGTTTCCTTCTACTTTGAATCACAATTGTTAATGAAACAAACAAGTTTTGAAAACTTGCTCTCAGGTTCTCTATTTTTCTTACATAGAGACTAACATCGGTCAACAGTGATCAATGTTGGTTACAACAAAACTGATAACGGTTATAATAGGACTAATGCCAGTCAAGATGGAACCAATGTTGGTCGATAAAAATTGATATCAGTTACATATGAACCCTTAGGTAAAAAATGTTTTTCACAAAAAACACTTATTATCCCAAGTTAGAATAAAATCCCAAGTAAAGCTCTGGATCATGTAAATAAATTATTTAGATAAAGACCTAAAAAACCAACACGATAACTTGTAATTTTGAATAAAGGTCTAAAAACCCATTTTTTTTGTGTTATGCCCATTGCCAAAACTAATGTTGATTAGCCAAGACCGAATGTTGGTTACACAGAACTGATATCAGTCACAATGTGACCTGTGTATCACAAAAAAATCTAAAAACATGGGAAAATAATGATAAAATTTTGATTTTTAAGGATTTTTAAGGACTTTATATATTTTCTAAAAATGCCAAAGTGTTCTCCTTGCTTGAAATGGATACCTAGTCCCACCGGGCATGCCAAGATGTAGATATGGATTACAAAGATAGTGAGATCAAACATTCATCAATAAAACTCAATAAAAATGCATAAGAACATAACTAACTAAGCCAACTCTTTTGATGAGGCTTGGCAAATGACAATTAAGAGCTATTACAAGAAAGCATACACAATACCTTCTCAAGAGCATCCCATCACCCAAATGTGGCTCAAAATGTGATTTTTCCCTTGATTTGATGGTCAAGTATTCATCAGTGATGCAAGGCAAAGCTCCTCCATCATCTCTTATGCACCAATTAAACTAGGCTCATGATATAAAATCAAATGTATGAGTATCAATGAAGGCTATCCTATTACAAATTAATCATAATAAAAACCACACACAAATGGCTTGTGGAGAGAATTCTGCATAATAAGTTTACACAAATAAAGCTTAAAAATTGTGGACTTAGCCCTCCTATTTATAGATTTTTAATTTGATTAGGCTCAACCATGACATTCCATCTTGAGATCAAGATATGTGACCATGAATTAATCCATTTTTGTATAATTAATCGATAAATACCATCATAAATATTTGGAAGGAAGGGACATTAAAGTGGCATGGGAGGCCTTCAGCCTAATATTTATTCCATTTATGGCTCATGGATGCCACCACACAAATGATGTCATTTGATGATGTAAATATTAAGAATCAATTTATAATTAAAAGATATTCAATAACTTCCATGGATTTTCCACTTAATCCCTTGATTTGAATTAATTAGTTTAAGTAGGATTAATCAATTTTTATGTAATTCTTTGGAAATTGGTTGCATATCATTAATCAAACTGGTCATAATGTCATATTAGTGGATCATAATTTGACTAGATAGGAATTAGAAGGTGATGTTAGTTGTGTATGGACCAATATCCTATTTAAGACGTTGTCAACACAAAATAACACATGCACATGTCATGTGCTTCTGAATTAGAAGAAAAAAGTGATCCAGAACACTAAAATGTGCTTTCATCATTTTGAATCGAAATGATTTGAGAAAATTTAATAATCACATAAGATACATTACCCCATTTAGGGATACATTAGCCTAAATTGACACTTGTATATAACAAGCTTGAACCATTTAGTGTGTTCAAGTGATTTTGGTTGAATTTATGCGCTTTCACAAATTTTGAGTAAGATTGATAATTTCAACATAATGGTGTTAGTAATTGGATGTCTACATTCCCCCTATGAGTCTCCATTTTTTGTACCAACACACCCCCACTCTCATTTTTTCTTGAGGCCATTAAAAGTTTGAAAAGTCTAGTTCTATTTTGAAAAGCCTTTTCATCAGCATTTATATTTGTATTCAACAAGATTCAAAGCTTCAAAAGTTCTTATTCTTTACACAAATGATCTTTGTTTAATATAAATGCAATTGGCATTTATTTTTTATATGTGTTTTCTTTATGTGATTTATTTAAACTAACTTATTAATGGATTTTAGGAGTTTTACAATTATGCACGTGGACCTAAAATCCTAAGTTTTGGACTTCATATATTTTTCACTTCATAAGTTATGTCTTTTGACTATCTTTGGTCTTCAAAAAAATTATTCAAGAATTTGGTTTTCCACATCTACGTTGTCATAAGTTTTGGTCTTCAGAACTTCTATTCATTAATTTTTCCCATTAGAACCTTTGATCCTTAGGAACTTATGGCTTTCAAAAAAAATTACATTTTGCAAGTTTTTTCATTTTTAAACTTTTGCAAAGGGAGACTTCTAGGTATTTGTAAGTTTCATTCACAAGATTTGGTCTTCAGAGATTTTGTTCAAAATTTTTGTTCTTCACAAGTTTTATTTGTAGGATTTGGTCTTCAGAGATTTTGTTTGAAAATTTTATTCTTTATAGCATTCACCTTCACATTTCATGTATTTAGGGTATTGCAAGATTTGGTCGGATTGATCTTAACACAAAGTCTGACACCTAACTTCTGAAGGCATGCTTCATGGCATAGATGTTTTATGTGAAAGTAATGACAAGGTGACACTTGTACATGGCATTTCACCAAACATACAAAAAGTCTATGTGGCATACCCACCAAATTAAAGTGTCAAAGTTTGAGTTAAATGAGTAAAATAAGCTTGGAAATGTTGGACATTAATGGTGCATGAATTGGAATTAAAGTCATGTACTCAATGCTATATAAATGAATTCTAAAAGGACATTGTGCCTATTGATTACTAAAGAGCTCAAATGAATTTACATTCATAAGAGAATTCAAAACCCTAGCTATCTATGTTCCTACATGAATTACTTCTAGTAAATAAGTAAATAGTTGAGTTATAGAGAGAATTATGTAACTAAAACATGTGGCAATGGCTTATTCATCTAAGGTATTCAAGGGATTGCTTAAAATTTCTAAATCATCTATTAAAGTCTCCATAGAATATACAAATACCATGTTTGATTCTATTATGTTTAATGATGAATATGCCAATTATTCAGCTCTTTTGGATGTGATTAAGAATGTATATTCCCATTCATGTGAAGAGAATATAAAATACACACAAAGGTAGCTGGTAGTGGACTTGATACCATTAAAATTTAAATAACTACATCTTGTAGTAGCTAGGCCTGAGGTGATGCCCTGCACTAACCTGTTGAGGGACTTATTCCTCATAAGAAAGGTGACTGGTGGTGGTTTCCTACACCACCTAAGCCACAAAATAGTCATCATCTACATATTTTTGGATGCATTCTAGAGGTAGCTACAACTTTCCACTATAGATGCCACCTTTGATGGGTACCATATTGAAATATGGAAGAAAACAACCACAAATTAAAATACATCGAAGAAGTGAATTATTCCTGGAGTAGTCACCCTCAAGGCTAGGGAGTCAATGCCTATCACAAAATTTTATATGGGAAAACATATTGGGATGGCCTTATTGAATAGGTTATATGGTCACCCGAGTATCCACTTTTTCCACCTAGAATGGGTGCCATTTCTAGACCTATTAATTCATTTTAATCCAACCTTTGCATTGGGAGAGATAAATAGTGCAAGGCTCTAGGAGCAAATGTTTAAGAAGGATAAGAGGCCCATGCATGATAATTTATATATGATGGTATATATATTGGATGTAGTCATGGGCACCATCTATGTGCATAATGAATCTCTCTATATCTCAGCCCTAGACTACATTTAAAATTGGGTATGTGACTTCTTTTCCTTCTTCCACATCTATGCATATACAAGGAATATCATTAGAATTGCTAAGCATGTTTATCATCAAGTCTAGAGGTTAATTCATGAGGAACCCTTGACTAGAATATTAGTAAGCATTAGCAAAATTTTAGGGCTTAGGGGGGATTATTAGATCTATCTAGACTACACAATAATCATGGTGATGGGGAATAAGGTTGTCCCTCTACATCTCCCTAAGTATGTCCTAGACAAACTAGTTGAATATGAGATTGCTTAGAATTTTTGGTGGAGTATCGATGAGTATTTGAATAAGAAGAAGAAGGGCATGCTTCATGGATCTTCTTTGATGATTGGTCATATGTGTTACACTAATAGAAAACATTTTAGAGAGGTTGATAAATTGAGTAAATACTATTCATTGACAATTTTATTGTATAAATATTGGGATTCTCATAGCCTAATTCAAAATCACATCCAAGGTTTAGGCATCCCCTCCCAGCATGAACCATACAAACATGATTTCATATTTTTGAATGAAAAATATTATTTTGAGGTTATAGAAAGAGAAAAATTAGTTGGACTAATAGAGTAGCTTTTAATAGTTATCCAAGAGATCCCTTTATAGAAATTATAGAGGCACATACTAGACTTCTACCTCTAGGTGCATGGGTTGCAATAGACTTTTGGACTTCTCAACCTTCCCAATAACCTTTGGATCATGGAGAATCCTCTCAAACAATACCCATCATGGTGATATCTATAAATCAAGAGCATGGTGTGGAATAAGCCTTAGTTACGTCAAGTTCCTAACAAGAAGGGCCATCTCAAGCTATACCACCAATTGTAATGACAATTGTTAAGTTGGAACAATAAGAGGAGGAAATTCTTGTTAGTTCAACTTCTTTTGGGAGACTTAAGGAACCAATTTGCATTGATTATTTTGATTTCAAATATCCAAGCCTTCCTATTACATCCTAAATTTCAATTACTATAAGTGTAGATGTCATACCCACTTCCACTCAGTAGGATCCTTCTTTGGTTAAAAAGAAAACAATTTATTATAGGACAAAGTCAAGAGCTCCCAAGGACTCCCTTCAATCATTAGAATCCCCAATGAGTTCAAATATAAGAGCATCAAAACAAAAGGAACCAACTCTTTTAAATGGCCACCCTGAAGATGAAGAAGTGGATGAAGAAATGCAAAGGGCCAAAATCTTAATACTTCAATAGGTCAAGGCAAAAACACCAATGGATACTAACAATTTAGGTGGAAACATTGCCTCTATAACTACCTCAGTACTTATGATTTTTTTAGTCCATGTGGTTTCTACTATCTCTCCTACTAGTTTTGTTTCATTGGCTCCTATTATTATTAGTGTTGTTTTAGACTCCTTAGTTCCCATTATTTATAGTGTTACTATTGTTCATATTATTCATGTTGTTTTTAGTGTTGAGGTTACTTCTTCAGATCCCATGGTCTCCACTTCCCCTACTACTACTTCAGTTACCATTGCCCTTATTTCCCCCAAGTCCAAAATGGTTCATTTTAAGAAGACTAGGGGAGCCTGACAAGTGCCCAATTAAATGTTTCTTATTCTTAATTGAATTTTCTAATGCCTTCATCCACTGCAACCTAGAGTAATTCTATAGTCCCTTTTGCCAAACCTAAGAAGAAGAAGATTTCTTATATTATTCATCCAATACCTTAGTTTGGTAATGTATATGGGTCTAAGATCATTTGGACATCATTATCAGACCTATCACATGTAGAGGAAATCCTTTCAATATTCAAGGGACATTTTTATAGAGACCATAGCTGAGGAAACTCAACCATTTTACTCCTCTCAGATGGTAATCCCATAGTGGGTTGTAGACCTGGAAGCCCAAGCTTCTCAAAGACCCAATTTGATAATACTTGAGCTTCCCACTATGATCTCCATTTTTTGAAAATCAATGGGAACTATCCAAAGGGTTAAAAAGATGAAAATAGAGGATGAATCTAGCCAAGGCTTGGTTTTGGAGGAAAGGTAAAATATTTTCTCTCTATCTAAGAGAAAGAATAGGAAACTGGGTGAGTCTCCATATAATGAGGATTTCAAGTCTTATCTCAAGACATAAATAAAGGCTTTACTAGAACCTCATGCAGGGACTAAGCAATCTAGACAAGAGTTATAAAAATTACTAGAGTAGGTAACAGAAGAACATCAAATTGTTCATGTTCCTAGGGAGATTGAAGGTGATGTATAAAATGCATCTCTTAGACTTTATAATATTTTGGAAACTATTAGTTCAATGAGAGCTGAATTTTCCCCTCACATTATCTAAACTACCAAATTATTTAATTCTTTGAAAGAGTATTAAAATAAGTTAAATTTCCTTTTATTGTACACAACTAGTAAGGCTTACAACCATCTTGATTTGATGACACCATTAGAAGCATCTAATTCTCTCAATATATTGTCCATCAGGACATTAGAGGTCTAAGAATGGATATTAAACACACAAGCCTTGATTCCTAAACCATCATAATAAGAAAAATAAGTCCTACAAATTTTGGATGAGTTAAAGTTGTGTCACACCCTAGATCCCTCAGGAAAATTAATAAGTAGGGCCAATTTTAATCAACTACTCCAAGAGGCATCAACCAATTTTAAGTAAAGTCTCTAGGGATACACATTAGAACAAATTAAACAAGAACTAGGGTTTTCTATGGAAAAGGTTATATAGGTAGATATATATTAGGTAGATTTTAGAGCCAACAAGATGTAGCATGTATGATTATTAGCGTAGGTCACCAAGGTACATAGGCCCTCCTTTTTGAACACGGACATAATAAGGTTGAAATATAGTGTTAGATATAAGCACTACCAAGAATTGGAAGTGAATAAACAAGTTATGACTGGATCTTCCAGTTCAACTACACCTTCCACTACAATCCCTCCAATGACTATCAGTTCAACCATGCAGGCCCCATCAACTAGTAAACCTTAGTTTCTTCAGTTATTTTTATATGTATTTTTCATATAAATTGATAATGTAACCAAGACATGTAATAGTTGATTAAATAGTTTTGTAAACATGCACATGTTGTATGGGTTTGTAAGAGCGAGTCTAATTTCAAAAGACTCGGTGTTGACTAAGTTTAGACATGCATGCAAAACTTGCATTAATTATAAATCTCATTCTAATTATCATTAACATATTATTTTAGACTTTTACATGGATTTGGATGATGAGGTGACCCCTCCCCAGATATATTTATATTTATAATCCTCTTATTATTAAGGTTTGGAAGATTTTATCAATACAGGAAGAAGTCTTTTGATTGTCATGTAAATGTGTTGATATCCTTTTCCATTCAGATTCCATGCAATTAATTGTGTTTATTTTCTTGGTTGTTTGATTTAGTAATTTGAAGTGTGTAAAATCTATCGAGAATTACTTATTTTTATTACTAGTGCATGTTGATTGAAGATGTGTAATAACTATTTGATGATTAGTAGATATCATTGATTATATGAAATTAGGTTGATTGTTTCAATTATCTAAGTGTGTAGAAGTGGTTTACTTGATATAGTTTTTTAGGTGTGAGCAAAAACTACCTTAGATACCTCTCTGATATTAGATATAATATTATGAATAAGGGTGTGTAACAAATATTCTAAATGGAAGTAATATTTAGCTGAGACCTTGGTATATTGATTCTTACTCAGACTGCCCTACAGTGTTTTCATGTGTGTGTGCAATAGATAATAGCTGCAAGCATTGGTATTAAGTCACTTGTCTACAAAGAGACCAACCTAAAAGTAATCCCTTTAAAATCACAGAGCCTTTTTTTCTACCCTACCTTTCCCTCTTTTAGATTTTTTTTGAGATCTACCCACTTTAGCATAGGTTCCATCCATCCAACTCAGCTAGGTTTTAACTCTATTATAGGTTTCTCTCATCCGTTCACACTCAATTAACAACTTGCATGCTCAACCTATTGTTCTACCATCTAATTTTTCAACCCATTCCTGGAACTCATGCCCTAGAGTGGATTTTATCTCCATTGAGATCCTGAAATGTTAGAGGTTACCTTGTTAAATATATGATGTGCATAAAACCCACATCAACATAAGGGATAATAGTATTGACTCTATTTTCATGTCTTAAATACATCTATCTAGGATGGAGGAAATTTGTTAAGGTTTTATAACTGACAGTGAAGGATATATATCATATTTTAGGTTTTCTATGGTTACAGGTGATCTATATAATTAGAGTAATCAAGGTTGGACTAATAAATAATTAATTAGACCTAATGAGGTGGTAGATTCATTCCTTTTAGCTACAAAGAAGTTCAAACTAAAGGGCAGAGCCTTGAGTGATATTTGTCAAGTGTGCAAGACTAGTCTAACATACAAGTCCATATTTAATCATCTACAGTAGATAAATATTCCACTTTGAAATAAAATTTGGATTTTGAAATGACATGACATATTCACCCTCTTGAGGTAAGGGATGAAGACCCTACATTTCAATCACTCATATCAAAATAAAAGGTTAAATGCATCCTATGTTTGGGGAAAAAAATTTCTAAATCATGTTACAATCCTAGAAACATATGAAATTTGATCTTTTCCATAATTGTAATGCTTGTTTATATTTTATATGTTAAGAAAAAAAAATTATCTAAAAAATTATGTAATCCTAGAAATATATGTAATTTGAGTTTTTATACAATTTTAATGTTTTAAAAAAAATGAAAATTTTTAAGTTGCATCTAATTATGCAACATAGAATCATGTATAGGGAAATATAGAGTAAGCAATATATTATCATATCAAACATAATGTACTAGGGTATGATATCCCATTTGGAAAAGTAAAATGAGAATCAAGTATTATTCCCCCAAATTTCACAAACAAGCCCTTAGTTGGGCTAGATAAAGTAATGATAACACACATAAATAACATGCCCTCATAGATGCATGTTGGAAACCATGACAACATAGGCATCACAAAAATTGAACCATAATATGCAATATAGACATCATAACTACAATAATAGTAACATAATATAGATCACTCAATTTAGGACCACATAATGTTAGTGAACATACCCAAGTTAGTGACACACAAAGACTTGATTTCAAAAGATATGTCAATAATAGGATCCTCTATGAACAATGATGCACAAACAATCAAATTTATAGTGTAAAAATCAAAATGTAGAATATCCATGTGATAAGAGATGTGTATGATACTAATAGAAGATGTACTAATCTATATAAAAATGATAAATTATAAACAATGAAATATATCACCTATGATAATCCATTTAGATGGCAATGCCCCTAAGCTAGGGCATGGTGTCTCTAAAATTGGCCCCTTCTAGATGTGGACACATAGTGTGAAATCTAGTATTATGTAACATGTGAATATACATGGCACTTACACAAGACAATCTAATGAAAAGAATGTTTAAACCATGGATAATTAAAATATCTAGTATAGGTAAACATATAACATATAAAAAGTGATATTTTTGACATTTTTGAAATTTTTGATGTTCTTGAATTTTTTAAATTTTACCAATGTTTTAAATTTTTAGAATTTTTGCCAATTTCAATATGTTACTACCCCTTGATGTGAAATGTACGAGCTATGAAGGCATCAAACATGATAAACATAGTGCAATAAAGTGTATGAATGTTTTATTAAGTATCATGATCCATGTAATAGTGCAATCTAAATATGTAATATAGGTCCTAGAGCATATGATAAAATCAAAATGGCATGGCATATGATATATCCAACTATGTGGTAAGGCCAAATATAAAGTGAATCACAAGTTAAGAATATTAATTGGAAGACCTCTCCCCCCTAATGTGAAAATTCTCAAATAAAACTAAACGCATAAATGATAACAATCATATGTCAATGTAGTATGTGAATTATAGAGTTTTCATTTGTGGAGCCTGGGTTAGATGATGTGAGTTAAATAAGTAGTGAACCACATATTTTTTGGTAGCTTGATTATTTCCATTTTTCCCTTCAGAAGGAGGTGGTGTTATTAAAGGTGATGTGCCAACCCTAAATGGAAAACCTGCTAGAAGCATTTATGGTTTAGTGTTAGCCATGGACCCCCTTATATAGGTAACTCTTGAGGGCCCTATTTAGTCTTTTTAATTAATCAATTTTATCCTTTTGTTATGTTTTTATTATATTTACTTGTATGCTAACATTTTTTGGTTTGGTTTGTTTCTTTTACATCGATAACATTATGGATATAATCAATCGCATACATAACTAGGAGGTTAATGAGTTATAGGGTTCCTTTGAGGACTTGAAGTTGTTTTAGGAAATATTCCCCTTTATTTCAAATACTTTTTGTGTATAGGTAATGTACTTTCATGAGTGACACTAGAGAGATGAGCTAGAGGTTGAAATTCATCATTTGTAAATAGAGTTGGTTGAGTAACACCTATGTTAGCCCTACTTATATATTTTTCCAAACCATTTCTAGATATTATTTTACATATGGATGATGAGATGATTAAGGAATTAACAACCCTATCATATGCAATAGGTCAAGGTTATGTTCCACCTAGTCCTAGTGTATAGAGTGAGCATAGTGAGTAGTCAAGTAGTGAGTTTAGGATCTGCCATCTAGAGAGGGGAGAGCAGTGCAATGGGAGATCCCTAATATAGGACTCAAGAGGAACATAGTTACGAGGGTTCTCACCCACTATATATGTGATAATGATTTATGCTTTGTTTTTTTATGAGATATGATACCCAGATTATTTAAAAACTATGTACTTGGTTGATGATTATTTGATGTATACATTAGGATTTTTTTATTTTATCATATTATATTTTTGCATACATGTGTTACATCTCTATGTTCTATGGCCAAAAAAATGTGGCAATTAAATTTTTTAATATATATTTCATAAAGTTTAAAAATTATGTTTATAAAATAGCTATTGTGTATTTTTAAGAGATGATAAGAAGTGCCTGTTGTGTTATGAGATGTATTTAAATTAATCCAATAATTTTAGATGGTTCTCTTTCCCAATTAAAATATTTATGCTATGGTATATACCAATGTGTATGTTGACACACGTAGGTTTAGTTTAATCAACTAAATCCTCTTCCATTGATATAAGCTTAGGTATGGTTTTTTCATCATCCATAGTTGGTGTTGTTTAGAAAAATTAATAAGCATTATATTTAAATAAAATTAATATAATCATGGTTTAAATTGAGTTTTACATTTATTTCTCTTATCCATGAACTTCTAATACCACTTTGTATTTCTCTAAAGTAATGCCAATATGAAATCTAACAAGACAATGTGTTGTACTAAGTGTCATTGGTAATTGATGGATATTTTTATAAGTGGCAAGAGAATATTTGTTTAGTTAATTGTTCAATAATATATCCCAATTTTTCTAATAATGTGAGACTATATGCATTTACTACATGAGAGTTATTAACTAGCACATTACTATAGCATTTTCCATGTATGCATAGGTGAAGGGTTAAAGGTTTAAATGTTACAATATGATTTTCAATTTTTGTAGTATAAACCTCACTTTTATTATATTTCTTTATGTGTGCATTTGAAAATATCTTTCTTAATTAAGCTTTTTATGGTTTTTTCTTTGGTAGGATAATGTACATTTCTAGCAGTTTGTTTGTACTTTATGGGAAATGACACCTCTTTGGAATAATATCTTCTTGTGTATGGGGTGACACAATTTTTAAAATGGGTTACTAAACAATTCTTGGAGTATTAATCTCTTCTTGTGTAGGTAAAATCACAATTTTTTTATTAGATCTTCTTGCACATGAGTTGAAAATGTCATTAGGGTGTGTTTTGATCTCAATTTTCCTTCATCAATTAGGATAATAATATTTTTTTCAAATGCATAATGCTAGTTCATATAATTTCCATGGAATTTATGGTAAGCACAATATTATTTAGCCTTATATGAATGACATGAAACATGCACAGGATGAGTAAAAGGTAATGTTATCAATTTATTTCAATTCATGCTTCTAATAATTTCACTTAGAGAGTCATTAATATCATGGAAATGAATTTGTTTAGTAGATGTAGATGAGCATTATTATTTTAACCCATATTAGAGATGAAACCCTTAGGTACCCTTGATTTTAAATAGGTCAAATAATATAAGATTGTTATCGATGTGATTAAAATTTTAAGAACATGCAATATCCATTTCTAGTGATCATGTTTTATAACAAAGAGAGATTAAGTTATCACACTTATGATATAATAGTTTCTCTTGTAGAGGCAAAACAAGGATTTTACAAAAAATGTATTACTTTCATAAGTCTGATGGTTGGTATATCAAATGATTCAAATAATATTTGAACCATAATGTGTAATTGGCAACAAGCTTATATTATTCTTGGTAAAGAGAGGAAACATGTTTAGATGTAAGTCTTGGTACTCTAGTGTGAATGTTTTGTAGTAAAAATATTTCTTCTAATTCTAACTATGTGTGTAAACATCCACTAGGAAATTATGGAACTAATCTAAAGGTTGACATGTGCGGCTTTGAGGGAATGATTTTAATAATAATTTATCATTGACATTTTATTTCCAAATGGAAGCCCTAATTTTTTAAGGTACAAAGAAGGATCACCATTCCCATTAAATAATTTAAAATTAGGGATTGATAAGTCACAAGTAAATGGATAATTTGGGATGTTATATTTTATAGGATTTCCATATATCACATTATAATTGATCCAAGAGTTACATGCAACAAGCTTTAAATATTGGGTATGTATGTTGTGTTGTAAGTCACCTATTATATGTTCTAAGGCCAAATGTTCTTCATAAGACACATTATTCCTTATAGGATGGGAAGATGAAGGTGTATTATCATAAACCCTAGGGGTGTCTATAGTTGATTTTTTTCTATTTTTATCCTTTTACAAAAATTTAATATCCATTAAATACAAAGAATTTGTATCTATCTTGTTAATTTTTAATCATGATTGTATTCAAGTAAATCA
Source organism: Torreya grandis (assembly GCA_037957365.1). NCBI lineage: Eukaryota > Viridiplantae > Streptophyta > Pinopsida > Cupressales > Taxaceae > Torreya > Torreya grandis. The sequence goes on along the minus strand of JARHVA010000917.1, from coordinate 2,080,355 downwards.
TAAAAAGAACAACTTTAGGGTTAAGATATAAATTAATAAACCCTAATGAGATAATATTATTTGAGAACTATATTTGAATAAAGGAATAAAATACTAAGTGTATTCAGGTTTTTGAAACCCTAGGTTGAATGTGTGAAAGATTAGGGTTCACCAATTATGTTTACCCTAATTATGTTAGTAATCAAAATAAGGAATAAATTAGTTGAAATTAAAAATATATAAGCATGCATAATTGAACATACAACATTTATATATATCTAAGATGTTACAATGACAAACAATTCCAAATGCTACAAATGAAACTAGACTAAGTAATGTAAAGGACAAAGAGGTAAAGAATGATCAAACTTGTTTGTTGTTCTAAAAATCTAAGATTATAGATGGACTATGTAGACTATGTGTAACCTGATCTTGAAATATAGAAACTTTGTGATGCTTTGGGACATACCCATTCCATATTATAGACCCACTATTATGTTGATTTTATTAGGATAGACCTATATTACTATGATTGCCTTGCTATAACAGTGTTTATCTTACTATGGTTTCACATTTTCATTTGAATGTCATATATACACTATCAACTTTTTCCTATACCTTCATTTTTTATATATGCCAAGTAGAATGTGTAGAATATATTAATTTCCTCATTGACATAACTTTAAATCCTAAACAAAATAAGTAATTATCGAGTCAAGCAACTGTCAAAGAAACATTACAAACTATGTACCTTGCATGCACAAAATCAAAAGTCCATATAGTATTGTGAGTGTGTAGATAGAATAGATAAAGTGAGTGTTTATGAACCTCCTCTTCCCTATAATTTATTATGTAACTACATACATTCTCGTCGTATTTTTTTTCATAAGGTAAATGTAGAGATACCAAGATAGTTGACAACGTCACAAGTATATGAGATTCAATGAAGCTTGACTTGAGTGATGCTTAGCTCTAAGCATGACCTTGTATGTGACTTAGCTCTTAATATTCAAAGGCATACTATGCTTACTTATATATTATAAATGGATTGGTTAGACGTTGTATATATATGTTAACCTAGGATGACATAAGCATGCTTGTCAATTATGGTAAAATATAAAAACAAGAGTATAAATTCAATATTCATGATAACATGCTAATGGATCCTTATGATACACATTTTATCTAGTATGGACCCATAGGGTGCATGGGTTTGTCCAATACAAACCCATATAGTGTATAGGTATGTACAAGAGATTATTTTGGTTCTATTTTCAAGGAAAGTTTTGATGATACATAAGAAATAGTCTATATGTGTTGATGTATACCTTTTTTTATAAGTGTTGAGATTATTTTAGGCTCAATAGACCAAGTGTAAACCTATTGTGGGGATGGATTAGTCTTAGAGATAAATTAAATGTAAATTTTTACAAATAAGATAAATTTGGAATAAGAAACTAAGTGTTGACATTTAATTTTGGCCACTTTCATGCCTAAATCAGGAATTAGTTCAATTTCTAGCACACAATATAATTTAAACCTAGAAATCCCCTGAATACCCAAATTCATCCATGTAAGGGATTTAATTGCATAGAAACATAGCGAGACTTGCTTGTTTGGGGTATTACCATGTTTACAATAATAACGTAATTTAGTTTCAACCCTCATCAAATTACAACTTAGCAATTTGACACTTTTGGCATGTCAAGCTATTAATTCAAGACATTTAAAATAATTACCAAAATCCAAAAAGCACTAAGCATGATTAATTACATTACAAATATTAATTAAATTTCTTAAACAAACATTTCAAATCAAATTAGTGAATTTCATTTATCTAAAAAAGAATTTTTAGCCAAATATGAAGTTAAAGGTCAAAAGAGCTAATAAAGTGATTTATTAATTTCTAAATATTCCAAAAAGATGAGTCATAATGTCATAAATATCTAAAGTGAGTCATCATGCCTCACAAATATCTAAAACTAAGGTGTCAAGATTTCATGAGTGCTTTGACCCAACCCAAGGCTACCCTGACTCAACCTAGATTCTTTTATACTCAACCAAAGTTATAATTTAACCTAACCTCCCTATGGCTAGATTTAGTTCTTAAAGATATAAATCCAAGTTCCCACACCATATGCCAACAAGATTTTATGTGTAAGGTTATTATATATGAATGCCTTCAATAAACCATTGAGAATAGTGTTATAATGCCCATTTTATGCCAAGATTCACACCAAGCCACAAGTGACCATTGGAGAAGTGTTACCACCATGGAGAAGCATTGACAAGAGTCTCTAATATCATAGATCAAGCCAGAACATCCTTATGATAACAAGTGGACATCAAATTTGACAAAGGAGGTAAATTACTTATGTTGTTTTTATCTCTATTTTATGATCTTATTCATTATGTTATGCTGCCCTAGTTCTCAGGCAAGAGTGTTTAGTTCTAGTGTATTGTTATGTATGGGTTTTTATCATTTTGACTAATAAGGAACTAAATAAAATTTGTGTGCTCTTTAAACACCTAAGATACATAATGGCACACCTGATGGGACCACACATCCTATAATGCCAAGGAGAATGATGTGAAACCTTTATTTTTTCTAACAAAAGCATTTAATTATTCAAGTTTAAATTTTTATCCTTGAAAATCCCATCATTCTATTTTTTGTGTAATTAGTAGATTCACCCTGTGTAATGGTAGCTTCACCATTCTTGTGATCTATTTGTGATATTTATTTATGCAAAAATAATAGATTCAAAATGGTGGATTAACATACTAAATGATGATATTACTATCTAAAAGTGGAAACTTTGACCCTACTAAACAATGACATCACCAGGTAAATTTCCATTTGGTTTTGGTGACTTTGCCTATTTTCAATCTGTAATCAATGAATTTACTAGATCTAATTGGTAGCGTCACCCTATTTAACGGTGACTTCACCAAAAACTAGTATCTATCTATGTTTGTATTTCTCAATAAAATAACGACTTCATTATGTGGTTTTAAAAACTTGAATGTTATTTATTGATTTAACTTTTGGCTTAAAGACAAGCAGACCCCCTAAAAAAATTTCAGGAACCAAGGTAGAGAGAGAGGCCTAAAGACTTCTAAATCTCAATACACTTTTGTTTGGTGCTTAAAATTAACCTATTCAAACTTGTCTTTTAGTATTTTTAAAGTTTTTACAAGTGCAAACAAGGCCAAGGGGCCAAAGTTTTAATCACATTTAAGTTGGTTCTATTAAAAAGAACATACACTTTAGTTAGAGATTTTAAGAGCTTTTTCACTTTTTGTTTGTTCCTTTTTATTAGCTAGTTTCAAAGTTCATAGATTAAATTTTTTGTTTGTGGAAAATCAAAAACTATTACGTGTATGCTCTCCCCTATCCCCTACAGGGAACTCAAATGACTAAAAGCGCTTGGTTTATTTCCTTATTTATTTAGTCTTATCGAAAAGAATGTTGTGTATGCTTTCCCCAAGCTCTGAGTGACTTGGGTGACCTAGAAACGACCTCTAAAGTATTTCCAATTTATTGTTTTAATTTATCTCATGGGTGGGAGCTTGTTTCTTCTTCACAACTTCTTTAGGGGTGAGTTGACCTAGTATTTCATCTCCTAACATTGTACCATTCCCACTCCATGGTGAGGTATATAAATTGGGCATATGATACTAGGATTGATAGGGGGATAAGCAGATAATCTCTCTGATCCTAATGAAAACCCAGGTCAAGTCTTACTAAACATCGAACTTCACTAAGTAGTACACGATTGAAGTAATTATGCAAAGGAATAGACTTTTCAATAGTAAGTTAGTGAGTATGAACCCAATTAACATGATTGGGCCCTTGTGTTAGCCACACTTGGGATCATTTAGTGCATTTAAAAACTTATAAATTTTAGTCAACCCCACTTGCTACTAAATGTCTTTCCAAAATCCAAGTACTCCTCACTCTAAGTTTGTGCTACATACCATGTTACATATTGATTCCTTGCCATGCAAATTTAATAGATTATCTGTGGATATCTATAGTTGAAAAATTTAGATTTGGCTATTTTTATCTAAGTTGTGAGATATATGCTAATATGGGGCAGCAATATATTTCTTAGGTTACTGTTTACCATTTTGGCCCTGCAGGGCAAAATCGGTCTCCTTCTTCCCTTGCTGTTCTAAGCCAGTTTAATTTCTGGTTTGCACAAGTCTTTCAGAAAGAGGATGAACTAGATCAACAACATGAACTTTGAACTTAAACTTTGAATAATCACTTGGTTCAATCGCTTAAACTTGGAAATATTGAACCGTTGAACCATTGAGCTGTTGAACGATTGTTGGTTCAAGTGGTTGGTTCAAGTAGTTGATTCAAATAAATTGTTCAATCAAATAGTTCAACTGGTTGGTTTAAGTAGTTGGTTTAATCAAATAGTTCAAGTGGTTGGTTCAAGCGGTTGGTTCACGAAGTTAGTTCAAGCAGTTGGTTCAAACAAATGGTTTAATCAAACGGTTTAATCAGTTGGTTCAAACAAATGGTTCAATCGAATGGTTTAATTAGTTGGTTCAAACAAATGGTTTAATCACATGGTTCAATCAGTCGGTTCAATCAAAGGGTTCAACTAGTTGGTTCAAGCAGTCAAATAAATGAGTAGAACACAGTATTGAACCATTGAACCAATTGTTGGTTCAATCAGTCAATTCAATCAGAAAGTTCAAGAGAGTCTCCCAAAGCCTGAAAGACAAGTGCCCTTGTAGAGGGCAAGGAACACTTACAAAGGGATCAAAGAAAAGGCCAAAGGAATCGACCAAATGGTGACAGGTGCGTAAACGTCAACTTTATAGCAATGAAATAGCTGTTGATCTTTAAATAAAAGGGATGAACCTGAAGGAATTCAAAGGCTTAAATCTAGAAGAAAGAAATCATCGAGGAGGGAGTCCAAAGAGTCAAAGAATTAGCAGAAGATAGCCCCTAAAGGATGAAGGAACCAAAAAAGACAAAGCCAAGAAGAGGCAAAAGAGCCAAGTGCAGAAATAGACAAAATAGTCCAAGTGGCAAAGGAAGGTGTCGACTCAGGGAGTTAATCCAACGGTTGACACAACATCTACCAAGTGGCCTTCAAGGGGTGTGAATAGTGAATGGTGTGACCCATTTTTATTCACTTTGCATTGATGAGCAAACAAACTGTGTGAATGCCTTGAAGGGGTGGTCTTGTTTGCAGATAAATGACACATCCCATAATTTCACATATGATGTTTAATATATCTTAAACACCTAAAATCAAAATAGGAGCTGACATAGAATTATCTATCAAGTGGCTTCCTCTTCCCAATGCTCAAAATGCACATGGGCCATTTGTAAAAGGACACCAAAAGGCCTCTTTCTTCCTTTATATATTAAAAACTTCTCATTTTGAGAAAGGGATCTCTCAGCTTGTAAGGCGGAGCCCTGCCAAAATTTACCTTAAATCAAAAAGAAGCATTATTGCCTCCATTTGAGCTTGCACTTTTGCATATGTCTATGGCTTTGTTTTGTGTTAAGTCATTTTCCCTTATGCTTTCACAGAATGATTCCATCATGTCTAGTGTATTATAAGTTCTTTTGCAGGTTAGCCAAAAGTGTCTATAGCAGAGTATAGGCGCATGTGAACAGGCTGCCATAGTGAGTCTTAGAACACCTCTAGTAGTTCTTCCTCCCTATATCTCTGAAGGACCCCTAGCTCACTGATGCAGGAGAATTTCTCATATCAAATGAAGTGTACATCAACTTGTTTTTGGTGGAAAGTGTATGCTCAAGCTAAGTAGATCAAACTTTTGGTGCATCACCCTCTTAGTTTAGGTTTTACTTCAGTAATCCTTCTCTTTTCACCCCCCCCATTATGTGTGTGTGTGTGTATTAGCAACTTACTAGAATAACTCAGATGCATCAAAGGGAGCTATCCCTTATTTAGAGACTCTCTCAATTTTTCCAGACCCACAGGCAAGAGAGGAGTTTCCATTGTGATGCTTGAAAGACAAGAGCTCAACCTCTTGTCAAGGGTGCAATCCACTGCATCAATAATTTCTGGCACACTCAGTGGGACAAGGTTTTAACACTCAACAAATTTATAGGATTGATGTTGGTCCTGTTACAACAAAATCAACCATTTTTAGCATCTAGCAACTCCACTGGTAAGAACATCAGTCTCTCCGATTAAAGACCAGTCTGACTTCCTATGCCTAAAATCACCACACGTTCTGTTGTTAAGGGTATCCTTTTTGAATTTGTGGAATTGCCTTTGAACTCAACAAAGTGACTGAGGTTTAAAAAACCTCATCCTTATTTAAAAAATCACCTTCCCAGACCTACTATAAGATACACCCATGCAAGAAGGCCCCGATTGAATTCTATCATAGCCATGGCTTTACCTTTTGTGGCTTTTCATGGTCAGAGTCCTTTGAATATCCTACATTATGACCCAATTCCAGGGGTATTCCTTAAAAGTGTGCCTCCTTTTAATGGAGAAGGGCTCATTACTGCTATCAAACACATCAAAAATATTGCTAACCTTTGCAATATTCACAATGTCACTGAGAAAAACATTGCGATCAAATTGTTGGCATTGTCTTTTAAGGGCAAGGTTCTAGATTGGTATGGGACTTTGCCCATAAATTTAGTCAATTCTTGGAATGAATTGGGCACCTTCTTAACGAATAAATTTAGGGATAAGAGCAACCACCTTTCACTTGCCGAGTAGCTGACCACTATGAAAAGAGCTCCACATGAATTCATGTAAGATTTTAACACTCAGTTTTAGAAGACATGGGATATAATCCCCATTTTGTTAAGGCTAACTAAGAGCTATGCTTTCCTCTATTATTTGAAAGTGTTGAACAAAGATACCGCTATTATGATATGGTCCATGGGAGGACATGTGCTACCTGCAACCTATGACATAGCTATAGCAGCTAAGAATTGCCTGGTGCAAGATAGAAAAATAACTCCTAGGCCTCATATGCCACTCTTCCCTAAATTGCTACCTCCAATCCAGACTATTGCACCCACCTTGGCTCTTTTCCCTAGCATAGAGAAGCCAACTGCTACTTAATCTAATGACCTCCATGAAGTCAAAATCTTATTACAAAGCATAACAAATGAACTAGTGGCTTTTAAAAGGTAGAAAGCTCAAGGTAATCAACCAAATCAAAGATATCAGTAGTATGGGCAAGCAAATATGTTAGGTTGTGGAGCTAAAAGCTTCACTGATGCAGACATAGAGGAGTTGCTGAGTTGCAGTGCAACTGACATCAATTTGATCAGCCGACGTTGATCATATATAGTGAGAAGAGCAACTGACATCAGTCATCGATCGGCCGATGTCGATCACTTCCAAGCAGACAAGGACTGACGTTAGTCGCCTGTGCGATTCTAAAACTACTAGTTTACAGATAGTTAGTTAACGAACCAGTTGTTTGCATGTAGAAGGCCAATTTTAGACTAAAGTTATAGATCTAATTATTGTAATTAGATGTCTAATTATTGTTTGCATGAGATCTATATAATAGACTCATGGGCTGTATTGTAAATTATGCTAGAGAGTAAGAGAGCAAAATTAGCTCCTTCAAAGTGAAGAGAGCATGGTGTGTTCTTCCTAGTGCCATAGTGCCAAGTATGGGTGCTGGTTTGGAGAATTAGAAGGATTCTTCATGTATGTAGGATTTTGGTCAACAGGTGTGCAAGGCCACATTTGGAGATCTACATGGTAAGATCATTGATCTGTAGGTGTATGTGTGTGCAAGGTCTAGGTTTGCAAGTGTGTAGAGCCAAGTTGATCTGTAGGTGGCAGCAGGATCAAGGTGACAACAACACAACAAGTAGCAAGATCAGGCAGGATCTACTTGGAGTACGGTGTGTACTCGGTCAAAGAGCAAAGAGGAAGGCAAGGTAGTCCCTTCCAAAGTAAGATCATTTGAGTTGTAGGTTGTTGCAAGTTCATGGGAGATCTACTTGGAGTATGTATATATACTCAGATTTGGAGTGTGTGGAGCACTTGTGTACTGGCAGTAGTGATACTGACTAGTGGTACTGGCAGTAGTGGATACTGACTGGTTGGAGGTGAGCACCAACTCTGTGTTTGAGTTGTGTGTTGGGACCATAAGAGAGAGAGTGAGCTCTTGAAGAGATTTACTGTTTATGCCCTAGAGGTATGGGAGCCCTAGAGGTGTGTAAGGAAGAAGAACTGTGGCAATCTTCTTTGTTGTATTTCCTTCTAGAAGAGTATTAATACAATTGGGTATTGTCTCTCATATTTTGTGTTATTTCTAAATTCTAGTTACTTGTTACTTCTAGTTTAATTTTACATGTTTAGTTGCTTGGTAATCAATGGTGCTTCCTCAGGTTCCTATTCCTAACAGTTGGTATCAGAGCTAAGGTTGCAGGGAGTAGGTTTGTGTTTGATTACAGGTCACTCTCAGGAGTTTCTGATTGAGTGGGAGTATAGCAATGGCAAAAGAAAGTAAGCTAAGAATGGATGAATTGAAAAGCACGAATGGTCAATTATGGTGTTATGGAAAGAAAGAGCAGGTAAAGAAAGATTGTTGGTTGGTAGAAGATCATCATGAAGGAACTGAACAAGTAGATGTTGTAGGTGTTGTTGCACAGGATGCTCTGGGATGTTCCTTGGATAAAGTAGAATCTTGTTTTATAGATTTTGTTGTCTCTTTCCATGCAGCCCCAATTAGAGGGGTTGGTGAGCTTTGTCAAAATATTGGCAAAGGGAAGTGTTGCTGAAATTGCAAGCATCCAACACATGGGTGTTGGAGAAGGTCATGCAGGTCCCAGTTCTGAAGATGCGGCTAATTGCTTCAGGAAAGTTGGGTGATGAGAGATGCATAAAAACTCTCACAGTGGATGCACTTGAATTAGCGTGTGGTAAGAAAGTAGGTACTCTTTATCTACTTACTTGTATTACTGATTCTTCTTCTGTTGTGAAGACGTGGCTTTGTAGGCTTGGTCACATGAGCAAGAAGGAGATGCATGTTCTTAAGTAGAAGACAGATGTGTTTGATAGACTTAAGAACTAGAAAGCCTTGGTGTTTCTAGAGGAGATGATGGATAGAGATCAGTGGAGAAGGCTAGATATCTCTAAGCAGGGCAATTTGGATAGGGTTTTGATCCATGGAGAGCTCGCGGGTAAAAAGTCATCACTCACAGGCAAACACAGTTACCAGTGTCGATCAAGGGGAACCAACGTCGAACAGACAAGTGCCAATGTTGGTCATGTGCAGACCAGAGCTGGTGGTGTCGGGCAGGGTGGCTGCTAGCATTAGTAATATAACTGACATCAACGACTAGGTAAGATCGATGTCAGTCATAAAACTGATGTCGATAGAAAGGACAGTCACATGGGAACTGACGTCAGTAGGATGCAGATTGTGTGGTGACCGAGGTCGATCACTGAGATGGATTTTGGGTGGACAGCAAGCTGTCAAGGAGTCTCAAATGCCCATATGGAGGAATGAAAGGGTAAGTAAGCCTCAAATTTGTTGTTCCTCTTCTTTATACTCATTGCTCACTATAGAGCAAGAAGGATCTAAGAAATAGTGGGAGCATGGCATGATTAGGATGCAGAACCAAACAAGAGATTTGGTAGGGTTTCTAGCTGGTATGAAAGCACTAAAAGACAAATGGATACCTTAGTTAAAGAATAGAGAGAATGGACACGTGAGACATAAGGCCAGGTCATATGGTCTTGAGGAAGCTGCAGGATAGTGGTATAGGTTTTGACAGGCGAATGACAAAGCAAGGCTTTAGTCAATGTCAATGTAACCATTGTGTTTGTCTTACCAAGGTGGATAATGATTGCAACATTATCCTATTACTGTATGTGGATGGTATGCTAGCTAGCAGATTCAGACATACAGGGTTTTACTGAGCTAAGGGTAAGGTTAGTTCATTGGTTTGCCATGAAGGATTTGGGAGCAGTGAAATTATTTGGCATGAGTAATCCTAGAGATAAGGAGATCACAAGTTGATGTTGTCACAGGATGATTGTGTAAAGGTAGTGTAGGATGCAGAATCAGGTAGCACACCTATGGATGGATAGTTCACAGAACAGGGTCCCCAATCACATGATGAGGTTAAGTACGTGTACTCTTTGAGTTTGCCCACACAGTGGGAGCTGTCAAAAAGTTTGGAGCTGATCCAAAAAAGAAGCACTAGAGGGCAGTTCAATGGATTCTCAGGTATTTGAGAGGGACCAGCAGTAGGTCGACATGCTATGCAGGGTCAAGTTCTTTTCTACATGGGTTTGTAGATGTGGATGTGGCAGGTTACTTAGATGACAGGAGGTGCACCACAAGATGTGTGGTGGTTGTTCTTCAAGGTTGAGCTTGAAGAGGGATACAAGCTAGGAAATGGATTAGATAGGGTACAGGTATAGGTACAGTGCAGCTATTTATCTCCAAGTGGGAGATTGTTAGGTTGTGGAGCTAAAATCTTCACTGATGCAGACATGGAGGAGGTTGCTAAGAGGTTGCTGAGTTGTAGAGCAACCAACGTCGGTCATCTATCGATCGACGTCAGTCACCTCCAGGCAGACAGGGACCAACGTTGGTCACTTGTGCGGTTTTAGAACTGCTAGTTCACAGATAGTTAGTTAACGAATCGGTTGTTTGCATGTAAAAGGCCAATTTTAGACTAATTCTATGGATCTAATTATTGTAATTAGATGTCTAATTATTGTTTGCATGAGATCTATATAATAGACTCATGGGTTGTATTGTAAATTATGCTAAAGAGTAAGAGAGCAAAATTAGCTCCTTCAGAGTGAAGAGAGCATGGTGTGTTCCTCCTAGTGCCATAGTGCCAAGTATGGGTACTGGTTTGGAGAATCAGAAGGATTCTTCATGTATGTAGGATCTTGGTCAGCAGGTGTGCAAGGCCACATTTAGAGATCTGCATGGTAAGTAAGATCATTGATCTGCATGTGTATGTGTGTGTGAGGTCTAGATTTTCAGGTGTGTAGAACTAGGTTTATTTATAGGTGGCAGTAGGATCAAGGTGATAGCAACACAACAGGTAGCAAGATCAGGTAGGATCTACTTGGAGTACAATATGTACTTAGTCAAAGAGCAAAGAGGAAGGCAAGGTAGTCCCTTCCAAAGTAAGAACATTTGAGTTGTAAATTGTTGTAAGTTCATGTCAGATCTACTTGGAGTATGTATGTATACTTAGATTTGGAGTGCATGGAGCACTTGTGTACTGGCAGTAGTGATACTGACTAGTGGTACTGGCAGTAGTGGATACTGACTGGTTGGAGGTGAACACCAACTCTATGTTTGAGTTGTGTGTTGGGACCATAAGAGAGAGAGTGAGCTCTTGAAGAGATTTACTGTTTATGCCCTAGAGGTGTGGGAGCCCTAGAGGTGTGTAAGGAAGAAGAACTATGGCAATCTTCTTTGTTGTATTTCCTTTTGGAAGAGTATTAATACAATTGGGTATTGTCTCTCATATTCTGTGTTATTTTTGAATTCTAGTTACTTGTTACTTCTGGTTTAATTCTGCATGTTTAGTTGCTTGGTAATCAATGGTGCTTCTTAGATCCTAACAAAATAGACCTCCTTTCTAGAATTACAACCAAGGGTAGAGTTAGTTTACATAGGCCAGACCTTTTTAAGGCTACAATCCAAGTGCCCCTTCATCATCCAAAGCTCTAGCACCAACTCAAAATAATCTGGTATAAGAATAGCCCAGTTGCTCAACCATGGGATATGGTCAAGATCAGGGTATTTATATAAATGAAATGGAGTCACTATACAAATGCATAAGACAATCAAGAAACCACCCAATTCCCAAGCTTTGAAGCTTTAATGTAACCTGACATGAGCAATAGCCAAACTCACCCTGATTCCACTCTCATGAATCACCTGGAAGGTGAGTTCTATGCAGTCAATTACGTGAGTAGTACAGACAATTAAGGTGACTATGTCGTGGCCAACACAAGGTCCAAAAGGAGAGTAATGGAAGAAGCTCAAACAACTGCTCAAATGTCAGCACCACCTTCTTCATCACATGTAAACCAAAAGGTTCCAAAATTTAGGCCTCTAGTTGCACCTTCAGCTCCTCAGCCTGCGCCTCACGCTGTAAGTAATCCCAAAGAAAATTTGAAAGAAGGAAACCCTTGAGTCAATGTGGTAGACTAAATGAAGAAGCTACACATGAGCATCTCCTTGTGGGATTCATTATCAATATCGAGACAAAAGGACATGCTACAAAAAGAATTGCATGAGTTGAATGAACAAGTTGTCCTAGCAAAAGCCAATAACATTCTAATGGTGAATGGGTAGCCTTCCACATTAGGCCAAGTTAAGAAAGAGGAAAAGGTTCCCCCTTTTTATTTATCCTTGGTCATAGGAGATTTCTTGGTGTACAATTGCATCATTGACAATGGAGTAAGCACCTTAGTAATGCCCAAATGCATAGCTGATAAGCTGGGGCTAAGATATGAAGAAATGACTAAGGGAGTCCTGCAGCTAGATAGAACACTAGTAAAGATGCTTGGGGTGGTGAAAGGTTTGAGCTTGATGCTACATGCCTGCCTAACCTTATTCATTCCCCATGATGTGGTAGTGGTGTATGTCCCTGCTTACTTTGTTATTTGCTTATCTAGGGATTTCACATCCAAGATAGGCAGCTACCTAACAACAAATTGGTCTTATCTGATTTTTAGAACCAAGTATGGGACTAAGGTTACGATTGAATCAGAGCCACTCCACAGAGATCATCTAGAACCATACTTACTTAAGATGGTAAATGTTAGCTATGCCATTATTGACCAAGAAGAATTATCAATAGATTAATCTCCATCCTCTGCCCTCAAAGGAGTTGCTGACCTGCTCTTAAACGAATGGGGAAGTGACAGCTTTGAGCATGATCCTTACAAATTCGTAGAAGAGGTAGGCCTTGGGATTTATTGCATGTACAAAGAGGGTAATTTTATACCAAATATAGTGAAATTAATCCAAGAAAGCTCAAGTTTATGGTAGTTGTTCTTTGATGGCTCAAGAAGTAAGTTGGGGTCTGGTGGTGGAGTGGTGCTAGTTTCTCCTTCAAAAGAGAAATACTTTTCAACTTTTAGGTTTCAATTTTCTTGCACGAGCAATGTTTTAGAGTATGAATCCCTCATCTATGGTTTGGAGTGGGCAAGGAAAAGGGGAATCAAAGAGCTACAATTTTTTGGTGACAGTGAGTTGATTGTGAATCAGGTAAGGAGCCAAAATCTAACAAAGAATTCTTTGCTTAAGTCCTATAAACACAAGGTATGGGACTTAGTGGAGAATTTCCTTACTTTCAATGTTACCTCCATTCCTAAAGAGCATAACAAGCAAGCAGATAGGCTGGTAGCAGTTGGTGCCCAATTTGATATCCCTAGGGAAATAGGCCAAGACTATTGTTCACGCCACTTGAAGGTAGTAATCCAGCCCTCTATTCCTAACAGCATCACTCACTGGCAAGTGCTTGACAGTGACCAACAAATAGCACTCTTCTTGAAAGAAGAAGCTGAGTTTGCTACTAAAAAATAGGCTAAGCTACAATAAAATTATGGTAGCTAAATTGTTCAGCTAAAGAATAATAAACTTCCCAAAGGCTTGGTCACTCTTGAGAGTATCTTCAATGAAGATGACCAATTTGAAAGTGATAAGGCAACTAAGGAGGAGAACTATGAGAAGGTTGAAATATTCAAAGATAAGCTGCTTACACTTTGGAAAGTGTGCACGAACCATGAAAGGTAGGCCTTCACCTTTTTGTGCCAAGAGTTTGATGATGTCTTTGCTTGGGAGTATAGAGATTTGAAGGGTTTCGACCCAAGTTTGGCCTAATATACCATTGAATTGGAAGAAGGCACCAAGCCGATCAAGCAAAAGCAAAGGCCTATCAACCCAAAGATTGAACCTCTCATGTGAAAGGAACTCATCAAGTTGATTGAGTCCAGAATAATATTTTTAATCAAACACTCTTCTTGGCTAGCCAATCTTATTTCTGTCCAAAAAAAGAATGGGGAGATCAAATTATGTGTAAATTTTAGAGACCTCAATAGAGTCTCTTTGAAAGACCATTATCCTCTCCCAAGCATGGAGTAGATCCTTCAAATGGTGACAGGAAGCAAGCATTTCTCCCTTTTGAATGGGTATTCAGGATATAATCAAATTTTGGTGCAAGACTATGACTAGTACAAGATAGCAGTCACTACTAAATGGGGGACATTTGCTAATAGGAAAATGCCATTCAGAATGTCCAATGTTGGTGCCACCTTTTAGTGAGCCATGGACATGGCCTTTCAAGGCCTGATAAATAACACTATGCTGGTGTATCTTGATGACGTGATAGTATTCTCTAAAGAGGCAAGCCAACACATGAAACACCTCAGACAAATCTTTGAGAGGTGTAGAAAGTTTGGTATCTCTCTCAACCTGAAGAAATGCATGTTCATTGTCCATGAGGGTAAACTCCTTGGCCACATTGTTTCTAAAGAAGGCTTGACCATTGATCTAGAGAAAGTTTGCTCCATCCTGGAACTGTCCTTGCCTAAACACAAGAAGGGCCTATAGAGCTTCTTTAGCAAAATAAATTTCATTCAGAGATTTATTCTAAATTTTGTAGAGGTATTCAAGCCATTGACCTCTATGCTGAATAAAGATGAGAAGTTCGTGTGGAGAGTGCAAAGGAGGGATAGGTTTGAAGAGATTAAGTAGGCTATCACCCAAGCTCCTACCTTGATCAGTCCTGACTTCACCAAGGATTTCAACCTCTACACCTTCAAAAATGAAGAGGTAATCTCCTCCATGCTTTCCCAAGCGAATGGTGATAACCTTGAGCAACCACTTGCATTTTTTAGCCAAGGCCTAGAGGGTTTTGAGGTCAGGTATACATATGTGGAGAAGTAATTCCTTACAGTCATATAGAGTCTAAAGAAATTCAGGCATATTTTGTCCAACAGCAGAATTCACCTCATGGTTCCACATCCTGACATCAAGGATTTCTTGACCAACCTTGACCTGAATGAAAAGAGAGTGGGGTGGATCACTAAGGTAATGGAATACAATGTGGATATCAAGATCACCAAGCTGGTAAGAGGGAGAGGCATGTACGAACACCTTACTATAGACTTTAAATAGCAAAAGGAGGATAGTTTGCTAATTCATGATGCAGCTATAATAGAAGAACTATTATGAAAGATTGGACATTAGACTTGAGGCATTTCCTTCTCACTAGTGAGTGCCTGCAGGGCCTTAATAGGACCAAAAGGAGATATTTTAGACTCCAATCTCTCCCTTATGTTTTGATTGATGGAGTGTTGTTTAGAAGGGATCTCTCAAGAGTGTTATTAAGGTGCATAGACCCAAGTTAGGTAGATAGGGTGATGTCTGAGTTTCATGATGGGCCAGCTAGTGGTCACTTTGCTCCTAGGCCTATAGCTGCAAGGATAATGAGAGCTGGCTACTTTTGGCCTACTCTATTCAGAGACACTTATGCTTGGGTATGAAAGTTCTAAAAGTGTGCGCTCTTTGATGGGAAGTAATGGATGGCTGCCATGCCTTTACAACCTATTCAGGTAGAGCAGCCATTCATGCAATAGGGCCTTGACTTTATAGGGATGATTAACCCTCCCTCTAGTGCTGGACACAAGTGGGTCCTAACCACCACAAACTACTTCACAAAATGGGTAGAGGCTATCACTTTGAAGGAAGCCAACAAAAGTGAAGTCTTAGATTTTTATGAGGACCTGGTGGCAAGGTTTGGGGTTCTAGCTACCATCATCTCAGATAATGCTTTAGCTTCTTTGGGAACTAAAACAAGTGAATGGGCATTGAGATATGGTATTTATCTTAGCACTTCATCAAATTACTACCCACAGGGGAATGGGCTAGCTGAGTCCACCAATAAGAATCTAATCAAGATTATAAAATAATAATGGAGGATAATCAAAGAACTTGGCATGCCAAGTTGAAAATAGCCCTGTGGGTAGATAGGGTCACTCTAAAGAGAGCAATTGGTAATTCACCATACACACTCGTGTATGGGAGGGAAGCTAGGCTTCCTATTTCACTTGAGTTTCTAGCCTTGGACATTACTCACTAGCTACAATTAGAAGAAGGCAACAACATGGAGGTTAGGCTATGTGAGATGATGGAGCTTTAAGAGACAAGGGACCAGGCTATGGCTTCTATGACTGGCCACCAACAGCAGACAAAGAAACACTTTGACAAGAGATCTTCATCAAAAATTTTCTCTGAAGGAGACATCATCTTGAAATGGGATGCAGATTGAGCTAAGCCTGGAAAGCACATGAAGTTTGATGCCATATGGAGTGGTCCATACGTCATCACTCAGTGCAAGCAGCACAATGCATTTTAACTCTCCAGGTTGGATGGTGAAGAACTATATATCCTAATAAATGGGATACATCTTAAGCATTATCACTGAGCCCTCCTCCCATCATGTATATATTTTCCTTATTTTTCCCTATTTTCCCTAAGTGCTTTTGCACATTTAGTGTTTTTAGCCTTGTGTGTGTTTTCCTTTGTGTTTGGGGTAAAACCTTTGTGATTATTTCTTGGATATCACAAGGCTGTTGCTGACTCTTTCAAAGTTGCATCTCACCTCCGTGCCCAATGGACTTTAAGGCTACTAGTTTCTAAGCATAGCAGGCATGTTTCCCCTGGAAATCACCATTTTGTTGACCATTTTGGCCCTACAAGGCAAAATCGGTCTCCTTCTTCCCCTGATGTTTTGAGCCAGTTTAATTTTTGGTTTGCATAAGTCTTTCAGTAAGAGGATGAACCAATTCAACAACATGAACTTTGAACTTGAACTTTGAATAATCACTTGGTTCAATCACTTGGTTTAATCACTTGGTTCAATCGCTTGGTTCAATCACTTGGTTCAATCGCTTTGAACTTGGAAATATTGAACCATTGAACTATTGAATTGTTGAACCATTATTGTTTTAAGCACTTGGTTCAAGCAGTTAGTTCAAACAAATGGTTCAATCGAAATGGTTCAAGCAGTTGGTTCAAGTAGTTGGTTCAAACAAATGGTTTAATCAAATGGTTCAATTGGTTGGTTCAAGCGATTGGTTCAAGTGGTTGGTTCAAGTAATTGGTTCAAGAAGTTGGTTCAAATGGTTGGTTCAAGCAGTTAGTTCAAACAAATGGTCCAATCAGTTAGTTCAAACAAATGGTTCAATCAAACGGTTCAATCAGTTAGTTCAATCACATGGTTTAATTGGTTGGTTAAATCAAAGGGTTCAATCAGTTGGTTCAAGCAGTCAATTAAATGAGTAGAACACAATATTGAACCATTGAACCATTGAACTATTGAACCAATTGTTGGTTCAATTAGTCGGTTCAATTGGAAGGTTCAAATGAGTCTCCCAAAGCCCAAAGGACAAGTGCCCTTGCGGAGGGCAGGGAACACTTGCAAAGGGATCAAAGAAAAGGCTGAAGGAATCAACCAAATGGTGATAGGTGAATGAACATCAACTTTACGGCAATGAAATAGTCGTTGATATTTAAATAAAAGGCGTGAACCTAAAGGAATTCAAAGGCTTAAAGCTAGAAAGAATAAATCATCGAGGAGGGAGTCTAAAGAGCTAAAGAATTAGTAGAAGATAGCCCCCGAAGGATAAAGGAACCAAAAAAGACAAAGCCAAGAAGAGGCAAAAGAGCCAAGTGCAAAAATGGACAAAACAGTCCAAGTGGCAAAGGAAGGTGTCGACTCAAGGAGTTACTCTAGTAGTTGACACAGTATCTGCCAAGTGGCCATCAAGGGGCATGAATAGTGAATGACGTGACCCATTTTCTTCACTTTGCATTGATAAGCAGACAAATTGCATGAATGCCTTGAAGGAGCGGTCTTGTTTGCATACAAATAGCGTGGCCTATAATTTCACATATGAGTTTAATATATCTTAAATGCCTAAAATCAAAACAGGAGCTAACACAACATTATCTATCAAGTGGCTTCCTCTTCCCAATGCTCAGAACGCACATGGGCCATTTGTAAAAGGGTGCCAAAAGGCCTCTTTCTTCCTCTATATATTAAAAACTTCTCATTTTGAGAAAGGGATCTCTCAGCTTCTAAGGCGGAGCCCTACCAAAATTTACCTTGAATCAAAAAGAAACATTATTGCCTCCATTTGAGCTTGCACTTTTGCATATGTCTATGGCTTTGTTTTGTGCTAAGTCATTTTCCCTTATGCTTTCACAGAATGATTCTAGCGTGTCTAGTATATTGTAAGTTCTTCTTTTGCAAGTTAGCTAGAAGTGTCTACAACAAAGTATAGGTGCATGTGAGCAGGCTGCCATAGTGTGTCTTAGAACACCTTTTGTAGTTCTTCTTCCCTATATCTCTAGAAGACCCCTGTCTCACTGATGCAGGAGAATTTCTCATATCAAATGAAGTGTACATCAACTTGTTCTTGGTGGAAAGTGTATGCTCAAGCTAAGTAGATCAAACTTTTGGTGCATCACCCTCTTAGTTTAGGTTTTGTTTCAGTAATCCTTCTCTCTTTTCATCCCCCCCATTATATATATAGCTAAAATGACAAACTAAGAGGTTGATGCAATTGTGATGCGTGGAAGACAAGAGCTCAGCCTCCTATCAAGGGTGCAATCCACTGCATCAATAGTTACATGATCACCCTATTATGAGTTAGTTGTAAGTAATTGTTTACTTTATGATCATGTTGATTTGTCATTTTAGCTATATTTTATGATGAATGCATATCAAGACAGAGGGAGAGCATCATTGGAGGGGGTGATATAGATCGAGATGTTAAAGGATGACAGAGAAACTGACTAGTACCATGCACACACCATAGATAGCTAGCACATGTAGATGCATAACAAGTGGTTAGCATAATATGTTTTCATATTGTTTGCATCAAATATTCATTTTAACCATGATTAGTTATCATAATTACTAGTTTTGTGTAATTTATCTTACATGATTTATTTGTGTGCCCACTAATATTTTGAGATTTATGAGATTTGTGCTTGTAACTATTTAATGTTTTAGAGACAAGATTAGCATAATTTGACTTAATTAAGATTTATTGATTTATTTGTCATTAATCTATCATGATGTTTAGGGATGGTAGTTTTATTAGTAAAAAAAATACTGATTTTATAATTAGTGATCGCATCTGAAAAAATAGGAATAAATAAAAATAAGGAAACAAAGATTTATAAAAAGAATATTAAAAGATCTTTAAAAAAATGGAATAAAACAAAAATAGATAAAAACTCAAACTTTAAAGAAAATTGTAACCCTCATATGGAAATTAAAAAACTAAAATCTAAAAAAAGGCTTAAAAGAAGGAAAAAGGAGTGCATGGTAGGGGATTTAGAGAGAAGAAAAAAACAAGATACAACAAGCTATAGTGGATCGGTTGATGGCATATGAAAATGGTAAACAGATGGTAAAGCATGGAATGGAGAATTCATCATAATCAAGTAAATTCAATTCAGCATCTAAGAGGTAGGTGATGCATTTAATTTTTAGGAATAAAATTAATGAATTATGTTAATTCAATGTTGTGCTTTGTATGTATGTGTGTTATTTGAGGTCATACGAGCTATATAACATTATGATTTTCTCGTAAAATATCAATCTTTGTAGTAAATCTATAACAACAATGAGTTTAAGATTTTATATTTGAGTAAAATTATAATATACTTAAAATGTAGAATTCACTACAACAGCTATGGTATATGTTATGTCAACTATATATACTCATTGTATAAGTTAATAAGGAATATTATATCAATATTGTGAGATTTGTTATGAATGAAAGACCTCTTAAAATATGAATCAATATGCATAAGCTAAAAATATATACCCAAATTATTATTATAATAGTAAAATTCTAACGTAGCAAAAAGCTCTAACCAAGTTGAGAAATGTAACTTGTATATTTTTTATTATAGACATAAAATTATATTTTTGAATTGATAAAACAATGATTTTATTTAAGTGCAGTGACTAGTTTTTATGTGTTTATAAATGAACCTGATGAAATTGACTAATCTAATACGTGCAATGATTTTAGCTATCATATAATAACCAATGCTTGATATATACTTGACTCACTAGTTAATATTATTAGTGGGTTAATGAATTGTAAAGATTCATAGCTAAAAGTTAACTGGCATCACCTTACGACCCTTTCTCGGCTAGTATTGGAGAATAACATTGTTATTTCTTTTAATTTGTATCATATTACATAAAAAAAAATTACAGATAGAAGGATCACCCAATTTGAGTCATTGTACTTTTCATTTGGGTTGCCATATTTTATTCTATCTATTGATTGTATAAGTCACTAAAATTACTCTTAGTTTGTTGCATGTTTTGTTATGGGCAGATTGATGAGTTGATGGTTTTAGTAAACAATGGGGATAAGTCTATATACAAAACTGTACATAATTTAAGTCACTAAAGACTAATACTATGTAACTATATCTCATTATGTATATATATACATATCTTGTTGATGGCATCATGATTTTACCCAACCTATGTGACTTAACTAAATTGATTAATATTATTTAGCCTATATGAATTAACTGAGTTGATTTATATTATTCAGCTTGTGTGACTTAACTAAGTCAATTTATATTATTTTACTTAGCTTGTGAGTTTTACAGACTCATTGTAATTACGTGGGTATGGATGAATTTAATAAATCATATTGGCACCGCTTATCTATGGTCCCGACTGGACAATAGGGGTTGTAGTTGAATTGCATAACATATAAAAATTACTTATGGGATTTGTAGGATTGAGTCGATGCCTTACAAGTATATACCTTATTTTTGAAAAAAAATACTATTAAATTCATACCATTTAGTGTCCATTAATTATTTACATGTGGTTTAAGAATTATTTAAATCAAAGGCTTTTAAATTTGGTATTTCGTGTGAATACAGATCAAGAAGAAGCTTTTAATAAATATGGCTATTTACATTATGATCATAATATTTCCCAATCTTTAGTAGTATTAAAAATGGATAGTCCTTGTTATGTGGGTTCAAGTTCATAAACTTTGAACCTAGTATTCTTAGGATTATATAGAAGTCCCACAATTGATTACGAATGATTGTGAGATTTTTAAACATAGACAACCTTATCGATAATAAATGGTGGAATAATCTCACGAAAACCTCTTTGAGAATACCAACAACTATAGGTGTTATGTTTGGTTAATTTATCCTTATAGGGTTTAATGAGCCATGGAAATTATGGAGAACTCAATGTAGTTCTTATTTTAATTTGAAGAGTTGTTTATCATGTAATTGTGAATCAAACTTAGGATGTGAACATAACAAGTTATGGTATGCTTAATAAATAATGTAGGTGTATATGTAAATATTCATAAGGGTGTATTATTATATTTATAATTCCATAGGTGGATTGTAAATTAAGTTAAGGAATTACCTAAAAATTAAGTCATTGAGTGCATGCATTCAAACCCCTAAAATATATGGTAGATGCTAGGTTGGACTATCTTATGTTTCCTATGTGTTGAATCTTATATTACTTTATCTACATATGGATTTAAGTATGCAACATATTTACATAATTAAAATGGTTGTGTCAAGTCATACACCTAAGCTCATAATTAGAAGCATGATTTTATCTAATCATCAGGTGCCCGTGGTATCAAAACTATAACCATATTAAATAGTCTCCTAGAAAATAGAATGAGGTGTTCAAATGAATAATATAACAGGCTCATGAGTTTTTTGTTTCCTTGCAAATGACTGATTGATTGTTAATTATATGTGTATTCAATATTGAATACTTATGTGTGATATATATTATGAGAATGTCTATAAGTATAAATGTTTGGTTTTATTTAGCATATATTGGTGCATCGTAGTGTGTGCTTTTAAGTTATGTTTCTTTAAATATTAGTAGGAAGTTAAACTTAAGGTATACTCAGGGTTATAGTCTCATACGTGCTTGATTGAAATTACGTATGTGGGTCATTTGATTCTTGAAATCATAAATTTAGTTAAGTATTTGTTATGTAGTTATGAACTATGATAGTATCAGATATCATATAGTACTAAAATTAAATGTATGTTGTACCCAGATGGTATATATTATAATTATTATGTCTAGACTACATCTATATTTGATTGATTTATTGTATACATGTTGGTTATTACTATGAATAGAGTTTTTTGTAGCAATTGGTAAGACTTTGTATATGTGTGTATATAATCTTGAGAGTGTAGCATATGTTAAGATGGAATAGTATGTGTTTTAGGGAAGCTGTGACTTGTTTGTTATGTCTAGTTGCTTGGATATAAGCTTGTCTTTCTATATAGTTATGACTCCATTATATGGTTGATTGTGGAAAACTAGTAGTTATGTCTTGGAATACTAAACTATGGTAATATGGGTTATTATAGGGTGTAGTATGTATGAAAACTAATTTTGGTAGTGAAAATCTATAGTTAAATGTGTATTTACCTAGATGGTATAAACTATAGTCATTATTTCTAGTATGGGATAGAGATAATGTAGGATTTATTCATACGTTTGACAAAATAAATGTATAATTTGGTTACTCCTATGTTTAGCATATTGTATGTTGTGTTTGCTAGTATGATGTAAATTAAATGAATCTTATGGTTGAATTGTATTTGACCAATCTGCATTACTGATATAGAGTAAGGAGTGAGATGGATTTCACTGGCTTACTAGCATCACAATGCCAGATGAAGGCAGTTCGATCAAATAGTGTGTATAAATTTAATTGATATGTAGATCATTATTATTTATTATTCATAAAAATTTAGGCCAAAGTATGTTTAGTGGGAAATTATTATTTCATGAGTATGATTTACATGTTTGTGTGATATCTTACAATAGAATGAATTTCTATGATATACTGCATGTTTAGTTTAGAAATCATACAACACATGGGTAATTACTTCTCTCTATATTCCTCTGTCATCATTATCTATTCATCCGTGAAGGGAGGATATTTCATGATGGGATTGGATTGGGTGATCATTGGTCTATGGTTGGTGTGGAAAATCACTCTGATGATGCTCTCCCTCCACACAATACTACTACTTATCGAGATGACACTTGAGATTGCTACAGATACTTGAGTTTGGGAACTATGCTTTGAGGGAGTCATGTATCTTATATATACATTGTATTGTATTTTAATTATTATTGAATATTGTCATGAGAGTTTTAATTACTTGTCATTTTACATTAGTAGTGGTTGAGTTAATATAATTACTTTTTGTAATTATATTTTGATGTACTCTCATGATATTAGAGATCAGTGGTATGGGATGTATTATGCTTATTGTTATTATCATCCCTTGAGTAATTATTATGGTATTTGTATATTATTATGGTGTTATATATTTTCATATTTATGTTTAATTAAAAAAAAATCATGTATTTCTAGTTGACCCTAACAGGGTTGTTACATACCGATGTTCAAAATAGAAAGGGGGTGTAAAAACTCTACCTACAAATCTTCTTTAATTTCTGGATTAACACATTATTCCTCATTAGCATTGGTATATCAATGAAATTTTTGGTATAATATATGCATACCCATTTCAATTTTAGGGATAGGATGATTCGTTAGTGTTATTTATATTTTCTTTGATTTACATGTGTGTTTGAGACTAAAATTGTTTATTTGTATTATCAAGTCTAAACAAGTCCAAAACCATCATGTTATTTTCACACCACTTTAGCCTAAGAGGTGTTACTCTTCCTATTTTATTTCATGCACTTTTTCCTTAGAGTTTTATTCCAAAAATTGTTTGTGTGTCACTTATTTATACAGGGCATCATTACGCTACATGCTTCATCTCAAACATTTACCTTGGATTTTTAGTCCTATTGACCAATTTTGACTCCTAAGTTAAAATAGTCAACCTTTATAGGTTGAAAATTTTCATAGGGTTATTAAATTTTTTAAATTGTCTTGCAATAGTCTTGAAATGGTGTTGTAATGGTCTCTAGATGGTCATATTGGTCTTTGACTAGCTTTGTCCAAGGTTTCATCTCATGTTCTTGTATAGTCCTAAGGGTCATTTATGAGTTATGATGTTGTCAAGTATGGTCAAGGTCATTACATGGTATTTATTAATTATAAAATGGTTTTCATATGTATTTAAAGTCATATATTTATGCATTAGCTTTTTATTATATTGATATGCACCATAAAGTCATTTTAGTCACCTTTTTGGTTAAATTGGAGGAGTTGTATGCACCATCCCAAAGGAAAAAAAATTAAAGAAGAATCATAATGTAATTTATGTTAAAAAAGGGTCAGATATAGTTATAGACTCATAAACTTGTATTTCAATGCCCAAAATGAGAAAAATACTCCTTTATAGGCACTTTTGGGCACTTGTATGGCCTTGAAAGATCAACTTATAGGTGAAAATGGTTTAAAAAGAGTCCATTTGAACTTCAAAAAGTAATATTAAAGCTTGGGATAAATTTTTTGGTCTTATAGATGCATAAAACTCTTCTTTGTCTCCATTGATGCCTTCACAAGCTTAGAAAGGCAAAATTCAAATGCATGGTACATCTAGGAGAGATAAAGTTGGAGGCTAAAATTTATAAAAATGGTAGGTATCCTAGCAAGATAAAATTTAGTGCCATTGGTTTGTATATTCATTTCCCCTCCTTTATGAACAATTGTTAAGACTACAAGGAGGTCACTATGCCTTGTCCATTCAAGTAGGGTCTAATGTTGCTTATGTTTCTTCACCTCAAAGTTAAATGGAGGAGAATGGATTTATGGGATGTTTTTAGAGATAAAATTAGTCCTTGTGATGTAAATTTTACCAAACAATTAAACCTTAGTTTGTGTCTTCAATAAGGAGAAAGGTGTCTCAAGTGTGTGAGCATATCACCCTACTACAAGTGTATTTGGTTATTTTAAAGAATAACACCTTAAAAATTATCTAATTAACTTATTTCCCATGGATAATTCCTCATTATTAGATGATTCATATGTTATTTTTCTGAAAATGGTCTTTCTCTTCAAGAGGTATCATGTTTTGCACTCTTGGAAGTATGGTATTGTCTATCAATGGTTCTCTACAGGCCTGACTATCAATCTTTGCCCAAGTAATAATGAAATATCCATGATATAATATAAGGAACACATTATTAAATACATTATAAACTCAAGGAAATGAGAATGGGACTCAATGCACTCTCTAATAAGGACTAAGACAAGTTCATTGGCCCATAGGTTTGCAGACTTGTAGGTGAGCATTTATGATGTATAATGTTTCATTTTGAGATGTTCAAGCCATGGAGAAGTGTGATATAGACTTATAAACACCAATTTTACCTTGATATAATAATTTACATCATCTAAAGGCATTAATAAACTATAGACTCCAATCTTATGCACAAACCTTGCATATAAGCAAATTGTATACATAGGTCATACATGTGAATGGGCATATTTGAGGTTGTGTGGTAATATCAAGAAATTAATAGGGTTATGGAAATTGATATAAATTTGTAAATATTTTATACAATATCTGAACTTAAAAACTCAAGAAGTTGGTTGTTCTCTAGCAATCCATGTAGGTAAAATGAAGACCTACAGGTGACAGACCTATAGGTCCTCATTTGGATAGAAGGTCAAATTGTCAAGTAAAGATAAATAGATATATTAAACATGACTCAATGATGAGATTATAATATTCATATACCAATTCACACCTAAACCATTTGAGAATCATGAAGGGTTGAGATGACTAGTGGCATACTCACTAGTGGAATTCACAAACCTAGTATTCATACATAGGTCTGTGGTCCAAGACAAGAAGTTAAATGTTTGTAAAATATAATAAAAGGTAAATAGAACATGTAGTTCAATGATAATAATCTTATAATGAATTTTTATTTACTTTTAGGTTGTCAATTACCTAATTGAGAAAAATCACTTTTCAACGCTCAACACTCCAATCCCCAAGTAGTCACCTACAACCATGTGTGGGATACAAGCAAGAAATAGGGGTATACAAGTAAATATGAAGAGTTTTATGGTCCAAGGAAGGGTTATAAGTTTAAAATAAAATATCAATAATCCTTGAATTTTCAATAATAATCAATTGGAGTCCTAAAACCCTGAAATGCATTCAGACCATCCTAGTGATCATCTATAGGTTTGCTCAAGAAGTAGGCTAGTTTCAATCCTATAGAGAAGGTAGAGTGAATAAAAAGAGTATTATAATATATTTTAGGTGAGAAAATAATTTTAAAATGTCATTAGATACTCAATAGACCTAAAATATGTTCAAAAATATGACAACACATGACTCACTTCAACCCTCTATACATAGTCAATGTGAGATATAGGCCTATATGCCTTGGAAAGTGAAGATTTCTTGTTTATAGTTAAGAGAGGAGGTATGATAATAATAAATCCATTTTAAATGGTTTCATGGTAATATTATGACTCCATATAACTCTCAGAACCATCAAAAGTGAGGTAATGAAGATAAACCCTTTTTAGGCCTTGTAAGCCTAACATTACACAAGCAAACTATTGACCAAATTTGACCCCAAGTCAAATTAAATATAACCTCTACTATTTTGAACTTTTTAATAAGGTTTCATGTCCTATGGGGTCTCATAATGGTCTAAAAATCCTACTTATCCTTTACTTAGTCCTTGTCTGAGCTCATCCCTCTTGAAATGGCCTAGTTAACCAAAGTCAAAGTTGGTCAACCTTCATAAAAAATCATAAAAAGATAAAATTATGTTTAAAATGTTATAATATGGCCTTTAACATGTTTTAAGATGTTTCCAAGTCATTAATTTATCTTTCACCTTGTTTCATATGCAAAAATGGTCATTTGGCCATATTTTTAGCTCAACTAATGACATGTACAAATTTTTCCAAGCAAGAAATTTGTCACAAAGATATGGTTCAACATGGGAGAGATCATATAATGTCATGATTTATCAGATGATAGTTAAATAATTAGTTATGATCAAGAAATGGTAGTTTTCCTTTTTTTTAGGCCCTTTTGGGCACTTGTATAGACTTTTTGAGTTCACTTATACCTAAAAACATGGTAGTGTGACTCTTCACCTCCCCAAAAGTAATTTCCATGTTTTTATTTCAAATATTTCATAAAAATTTTCATTCCTAACTTTGTTTCCTTCATTTTCACTTGGAAAGCTAAGGAAGGGCAGGTTCAAGCATTCACTATGGGTCATACAAGTGGAGTCAGGAAGAATGCTTCTGGGGATGCATCGTAATCTGAGTGAAATTAATTTTAATAAAAAGAAATTTATTATTGTTGTATCCTCCTTCATGAACAATCACTTGCACTCCAAATATATTTTTATGGAATTACATTCAAGAGGGTTATGGGTTTGTATATGTTTCTTGTCTTCAAGAATCCATGGAGTTGTGTGAGTTTGATAGTGTGTTTTTAGGAGGGAATAAGGACCTATCCATGTTGTTTCAATAATATAACACTTATATTTCAATTCCCTTTAAGGATGATTTTAAAATTGTTATTATTTTCCATGTTAACAACCATATATGGGTAACCTGAGTTTTGCAATGTGAAAGAGACCTCCATGGGAGGTTTTAATGTACTTGGGTCCATGTTTGAAATGTGATTATATTCAATGTTATTGTGAGAGATCAAATCAATTTACCATTATTCAAGATAATTTGTCCAATTTTCCTTGTTTACTGCCTTGTTAGAAAAGTGTGCTCACAGCTAAATTGTACAGGAGTTCAAGAAGTTGTATGGAGGTGGGAATGATTAAAACATATGATGGAGTTTATGTTTGAAAGTCTAACATAGAAAAAGGGTCTTATATTTCATTTTATGAAGGTTTATATTCTATTCCAAGGTAAGTTTTTCACTTAAAATAATGATCAGGGCATATTGGATTCTCAGTCCCTGAAAATTGCAAACAAAGGCCTTGAAGGTTTTTTAGGACCTCACCAAATTCACTTGCAAGGTGATCTAAGATTTAAATTTAGAAACTTGGTATCCATATCCAACTATAAAAATTGTGCCAATTTTTAGGTCAAAAGGAGTGGAGATGGAGTTTGAACACCCTCAAAGTTGTCAAAAAACCACTGAGTGTTGACAATGAATTCTACAGGGGTGTTAGTGGAAAGTTGACTTTACACCTCATATGGGAGGTTGTTAACTATGCCATCAAGTTCAAACAATATCAATATCAATATTACAAATATAAATCCTAATATAAGGTTACTAATAAAAGGTAAGGTTTGATGTTTTGACCCAAAATAGTCCTCCCTTGTCTGTACAGGCCTGGATACACTCATCTATAGTAGGCCTTTGTAATTCTCTATCTCAATTGGGCTAGTAGAAACCAAATTAGAGGTCTAAGGTTAATTTTATATTTGTAGGACACTATACCTAAAGTGAAGTTACTTATTTTAACTTCAATTCTTAACCCTTGCCAAGAATACACCTACAGGTAGCACCTAAATAGTTTAAACATAGTTAAGAGGTATATCTTGGCAGTCAAAGACCTAATCTATGCTTCCAAGAACATAAAGAAGGTGTTTAAGGGGGAAATGAATATAAAATGGTTTTAAAAAATCATGAGAGGCATGTATGGTCCATACATCACATGAAAAAGTTAAATTTAATCCCTAAAACTTCCAAACATAGTTCCATCCCCTGCCCACCTTCACAGGGTACCTACTCAAAAGTCTGCCTAGCAAATTTGAAGGGTTGGAAGGTCTATCCTTGGAATTTAGAGATAAAAATTGGTACACATTATCAAAATTTCCTATTAAACACTCTCAAATACTCATATTTGATAAAATACTGGTGCAAACCCTCTCTATTTTATCTCAAAGCATGGGCAATTTTACCTTACATGGAGATGACATTTTTAGGAAAAATGTTGAAATGATGGCCCAGAAGGTAAGAAAGAACCAAAAAAAGTATGGATAAGCTAAAGGGGACCTAACACAAGCTAAAACACATTTATATAATCTTTTTAAGAAAATAAGATGCTCTAACAAGAAGGGTAAGCCATGTGTGAAGGAAACCTTTAAGCCTAGAAGCCAAAGGGTCATGTGCATTTTTGACCTTATCCATGCTTTCCACTTGACTATTTCATGTTTTTCAGGTGATTTTATAGATTTTTAATCCATAAAAAAAGCTATGGACTCCATCAGTCCAGCTACAAACTCCTACAACAAAACTATCAACTCCATCAATATAAACCTTGTTTTAGCACCTGATGGTAGAAATGAGGCCAAAAGTGCATCTAAATGGATGAATTTGGCCATGAGTGATGAAGATAATTTGTTTCCAACTCCATGAGTATCAAATCCATGGAATCAAATTGTATTAAATCCATATAATTTTTGTAGGAAATAGGTTTTCATGACAATTTTTTATGTTTTATAGGTCTTGAAGATGACCATGAGATGTCAATCACTTTGGGAGGTAGCTTGGGACTTGAGCTAACACTCCATGCCATTTTTAGACCTTGAAAATACTCACAAGTTCCTTTTCTATCTCTCTTTATATAGCCTATCTAAAATAGCATCTAGAATGACATAGTGGACAAAGTGGAAACTCAAGTTTGGTGGCCTTTTATGATGTTTCTGATGAAGCCATGCATATGAGGTATCCTAACACGTGACATAAGACCCATGGTATGGATAATTTATAGAAGATACAAATATGATAGTGCCAAGTGTCAAAATAATCCTATTAGAGAGTGATAATGTTTGCAAAGTGATGATGAGCTTGTGTAAGAGAATGTCATGATCTAAAAAACACCCAATGCAGGAGGAATCATCTTTATAACTCATCTCATCATCACACATGAGACATTTGTCCATCACTTTATTTGGAATGCTCAAGAAAGGCCTATGATGAAGGTAGTTCACAAGAGAGAATGGTGGAGAATATTTGCTACACCACACTTGGAGAAGAGGCTAATTTGGGATGTGATCAAGTGCATTTCAGTTTCATGATTCTTCTTACACATCATCCACATGAATAACTTATTTTCACCTTTGGACACTTATCTTTGTGCCTCTTCAACTTTTCCTTTATCTCTCATCTTCCAAGTTTTGTAAATGAGCATCATTTTGGCTATTGTAGGGGATTCCAACTCTGGCATGACTAAAAATGACTTGTACTTAAGTAATGAGAAGCAAGTGGTTATACTATAAGTCCATTACAGTATGTGTTGAAGTGATCCATAACAAGTATAGATTGAGTTCTCTTGTTTTCATGCACCTTGAATGTGTTGTTGCAAATGAAATGGGTTTCATGAAGTGTAGGTAATAGACTGAAGTGTGTATGAGTTTCGTAGTGTCATGACCTTCCCTTCACACCTTTATGAGAAACACTAATGTTAGGGAGCTCCATTGGCATTGAGGCTAGTTGATGTCTTAGTTCATTATGCAAATTCCAAGTGTATGAATGGAAGCAACTCTTGGTGTATCACCTCCTATTTGAGGTTTGCTTTATGTATCTTTCTCTCCCTTTTCACCCATAATAGGTAGTTTTAGTAGCATAAGCACATCAATTCACATATAGGGATCTAGCCCTTAAAATAGAGGTTTACTTCCAATACAGGTGCCCCACACACCTGGAAGTATTCCCATATTGGCCAAATCTTGAAGAGGCTGGAACAACCTGTTCTAGGGTGTAAGATTTGGACCATAGACCATAGGAATTGTCATGGAAATATGGTTTGATGAAAGTGGATGAAAAGTTTGGTGATATTGATAGGCTTATATTGTTAACACAACCCTTCAAAACTATCCACAAGAAAGGGAAAGCAAGAAAAGTGACACTAAAACCTCCTTGAGCTTCACAAGGTAATGACTTAGACTAGTTTTCTCTCCCTTAGATAATCCCTATAAATGGAAACTATTGACAAGGATGATAACTAGGTCCCCATACTTTAATATGGTGAAGTTAGTTGTTGGATTAGATACATCAAAATTGCTTGAGAACTCAGACCTAATGGCTTGTTTGCAACTCAAGAGCTAACTTCTTACACTCAGAAATGTATGGTAGGATAGATGGGAACCTGAACACCTAGATAAATTTGAGAGGGTTGTGCACTTTAAAATTGTTGCATTGGTTTAGGGATTGACAATCAAAATAGGTTTCAACCATGTACTTTATTTGTACTTGTAACTATATAGACTGCATTAAATGCCATATTTTGTAAGGTTTTTTGGTGTTTTATAGGGTTTTGGATAGTGGAACACTTGAAAAATATTTAAATAGGTCATTTGGGATGTTTTCCACCTATTCAAGACTAAAAATCCATACATTACATCTTAGAATTGATCAAACAAACATCATTTTTCAAGACAGTCTTTAACAAGCTCAAAAAGAGACTAGGTTTCAAGACCATTTCATGGTTCTCACACTTCCACAAGTTCTTAGGACCTAAAATTTGGCACGAATGTTTTTGATAGGATAGGGAAATTTAATCACATGTTTTTTGGTGGTTTTGCATGTGCAGGAGAGGTCTAGACTAGAAAATCAGTCATCTAGGCAAGGAGGCCTAATTAGGAGAAGAGAATCACAAAATAAACACACTTCGACTCACTCTCAGGACCTAAAACTTAGCATGGAGTTGTAAAAACATATTATATCCTTAAATATGTCCTTTTTTTAATTATCTTTATTAAAATATCCTACATAAAGAGGTTTATATGATATTAAAGATACAAAGAAACAGACCTAATAAGGGCTTGAGGAGCAAAAAGAAGTCTTGAGAGTTGCTCCATGAACCAAAATGGATTTATATAGGTATTATAAGTTATTTTAATTCATTTATTTGATATAGAGTTCCTTGATAAATCTAAATTCAAGTTTTGAGCCACCTGGACAAGGCTAGGCTTGGTAGATGAAGGGCTTTCAAGACACCTAAGCATATGAATGATTATTGACACTAAAATGTCAGACCAAGGGAGTTTATAAATACATGATAGGTGTCAAATAATATGTCTAAAATAAATTAATTGTTAATTAATGATGAATAATCCCATTTGTCACACTTCTTATGCAAAGAAGGGCAATTTTCAAGAAGATGACCAAAGTGTCAAGCTGAGTTTCTAACTCCTATAGCACTTGGATGATGGAGCATCTTTAGAGGAGAGACATATGTCCATAATGACCTATTTAAATAGTTTATAAATCCTTCTTGTTTGTATTTTTCATGTGGGCTCTCTCTCTCTCTCTCTCTCTCTCTCTCTCTCTCTCTCTCTCTCTCTCTCTCTCTCTCTCTCTCTCTC
Organism: Torreya grandis; assembly: GCA_037957365.1. Taxonomy (NCBI): domain Eukaryota; kingdom Viridiplantae; phylum Streptophyta; class Pinopsida; order Cupressales; family Taxaceae; genus Torreya; species Torreya grandis. Next base: position 2,048,031 of record JARHVA010000917.1, on the reverse strand, counting down.
TCTCTCTCTCTCTCTCTCTCTCTCTCTCTCTCTCTCTCTCTCTCAGTTCACTTTTGGCCTTGTAAGACATACATATTTGGTATAGTAAAGCCCTACTAAATTTAATATTGATTTTTCCTTTAAATAAATATTTAAAAATAGTTTTAGTCTCTTAATTTATTGCTTAAGTGTGTCAAGTAGTTCATGGTTGAAAGGCAAGTGATAGTTATCTCTCCTTGTGTTCATCTCACTCTTTCATGCTTTGTTTAAGTAATCTACCTTATAACAGGTCTCATGATATGTAAATAGTTTTTTTATGTGTCTTTAAGTGTGAATATTAATATTAGTGTATATGATAATAAATAGTATTCTTATACCTTGAGAAATACATTGCATTCTACCTTCATGTTGAAACACTTTTGTTAGGAGAACCTTGGGTTTAGAGATCAATTTTGTGAATTATCTTTCATAGTGCAGGTTCAATTAGGTTTGTGGAGTTTATCTTGGTGCATCACCTTTGTTAGATTAGTATTAATCTACTTCTATCTTTTTTCCTTAAAATCAATTAGGTTAGTGGTTAGTTTTAGGTGTTGTGAAAGGGAACTAGCCCTTCAATCTAGAGACTCACCTCTAAGAATTATCACCCACAACATAAGAGGTGTTTCAATGTTATTCCAAATTTAAGAAGGCTATATTATCCCTCCTTATGGTGTGAATTTGGTTGATAATAGTTTTGGTATGCCTGGTGGGACCTTATGGTCTAAAAATTTGTCAAAGGTAGATACTAATCTTGGTAAATTTGAAGTCGTATAACTTCCTTCATGGAGTCTTTGGTGACTCTAGCACTCATTATCTCTTAGTTTCAGACTAGTGATTCATTTTTATGCCCAAGGTAAGGACCAAGTCTTCTAATAAAGGCATTCCATTTTAATTTTTAGAGTTACCTTACTATTCAGTTAGAATAAAGAGGTTTGTAACACCCATCCATACTTCAAGAAATATTTTGTTACTCACATACCTATCAAGAGACTTTTATTGGGTGCATTTTGCAAGATGGAATCTCCAAGGAACCTTCCATTTATTGCCTTCAATGGCCATATTACTTTATCACTTTATCATTATGATGACATTCCTATGTCAGCGCTTAAAAGTGTGCCTTCATACATGGGAGAAGCTGCCACTACTCCTATTGAACACATAAGAAATAATGTCAACTTTTGAAACATACATAATATCACCAAAGATAATGTTGCCATCAGGTTTTTGGTTGTTTCTTTCAAGGTAAAGTCCCTTGATTTGTATGGTAATTTAGATCCCAACTTTATCACTACATGGGATGAATTGGGTGACTCATTGAGAAGGAGCTTTAAAGACAAATTTGATCACTTGTCCTTGACCAAGCAATTGACTAAAATAAGGAGAGAACCTCAAGAGACCATATACAACTTCAACATAAGATTCTAAAAGACTTGGGATAGGATCCTAATATTGGTAAGGCCTATTGCACATCATGCTTTTATTTATTACCTCAAATCTTTCAATAGTGACTTAAAAATGATGATTTAATCCATGGGAGGGGATACTTTGCCTAATGCCTATGAGACTACCATAAGAGAAAAAAATTTCCTTATTCAATATGTAAATATAGCTCTAGATCCCCCATGCCTTTATTTCTTGATGTGAAAACTCTTATGCCCATTATTGCTCCCATCGCCACACCCAAGCATAAACAAGTGGCCCCTAATTAGCCAAGCAAGTCAAAAGAGGAAGATGTGATCAATTCTCTAAGAGAAGATAATCAAACTCTTTAGAGGAAACAACAACAACAACAGCAATGGAGGTCTTTTCAAGGTCATTACCATCACTATCAATCTTATCAAGCTCCTAAACAACCTTTTCAAGGACACTATCAATAACAAGGGCAACTAACTTAAGTGAAACAACACAATGGAAAAAATTATAATTCTCCTTATACTTCAAGATCACTTGTACTTATCCAAAAAAATCTTTTACAAGATAATGGAGAACAACCTTTATGAGACCAGCCTCATGACTCCTTCACTTATGTAAATGAATCATTCAATCAAACCTATATGGCTTGGTGGGGAATAATGCCTTTTATGACTCAATAAGAGATTCATAGTGGAGGAAAGAATATTGGAAGAGATAATTAAATACTACCTTAATGAACTAATATCAAGAGGACTCATGTGCATTCAACTACCAAGGTAACTTAAATATAGGACCAAATTCTATAGACGCAAATACAAGGTCAAAGAAGAGAGCAGTGGAAGAAGTACAAGGGATAAGTGATGGTCAAAAAATGAACTCTCAAGCACCTCAAGGATCATTTGTGTCAAATACAATCCCTATAGCTTAGGTAAATTAGAAATTTTAGAATACTAGAGCTCCTTCTATGCCTCTTCATATGCATCAAGTGGCACAAGTTAGTAGTAGTGCTATTGATTCTAAAGGACATGATTAAGTTGGTATCTCTCCTATGAACCTTTTTTAGAAAATAAATAAATTCCATGTAATCATACCAATGTGTTAAAAATTGCCCATTCCTGGATGAATAGAAAATGAGCTCTCCAAGCTTAATGCATCACCTAGCCAGCCTAGTAAAAGAGGGGCAGTTTTTAAAAATGAATTAAAGACCAAGGATGGGAAACCAATCAAAAATTAAATAAGGGATAAACCTCATCCATTTTACCTCTTTATCATCATTAGAGATTCATCGGTCTATAATTTTTTGATTGATAGTGGAGCAAGCACATCGGTCATGCCTAAACAAGTAGCAGATAAGCTAAATTTGAAGTATGAGTCACACTCCAATGGGGTGTTGCAACTAGATAGATCAGTTGTTAAAAAAATTGGCATCATTAATGGTTTGAATCTCACTCTCCATGCTTATCCTACATCCTCTATCTCTCAATATGTTATGGTTGTGGATGTGCCACCTCATTTTTCCATTTGCTTGTCAAGGGACATTACTGCTAAAATTATGGGGTACTTAACTTTAGATTGGTCCTATATGGAATTTAGGACTAGGTATGGTGTTAAGGTCTCTATAAAGTATGAAACTTTGGCTAAGTTACATATGTATCCCTATAATCCCAACACATCAAACATGAACCTCACCATAAATGAAGAGGGAGACCATCGTAGTCACCAAGAATATTTGACACCTCTTGATGGCATTATTGAACTCTATTTTGATGAGTGGGGAGCTGATCATTATGGATATGATCCATAGAAACTCAATGAAAAGATAGGTATGGGAGAATATATCATTTATGAAGAAGGAAATGAGTTTCTTGATGTAAGTTCTAATGATACCCTTCAACAAGTTACATGGGGTAACTATTTTCTGCATATGGATGATAATGATGGTGTTCTAAGTGTACTAGAGCATGATAGTCAAGATGATGATGTAATTATACCTACCTAAGAAGAAGAGATTCATGAACATGACACTCAAGAAGAATGTGATGATATATGGCAACAATGTCATGCCATAGTGCAAGAATTTGAACAAGTGGACCTATTCTTCCTCAAAAGAGATATCGGCTTGATGATGAGGTAAATGGTGGAACTAATGAGCACAAGGAAGAGGGTAAAACCTCTAATAAGTATAAAGAAACCTTGGAAGAATGTGATTAGGAAAAGGTAAAAGTTAATGAGAGTGAAGAGAAGTATAGGCATCAATTTGATCTTGATTCAATTGTAGGTGTGATTGGCAAGCAAGAAGGCAAGTTTAATGATTCTAAACACCTATCACATCATAGTTAAAATAAAGGTGAAGTAGGGAATAGTTTCATGATCCCTAAAGTGTAAATTGAGAATTATAAAGTGAGAATAGAAAATACTAAACAAGCTACAATGTCAAGTAAGCCTAAAAGAGATCTAAAAGGATCATTCAAAAGAATCTCAAGTGTTGCACTTGTAGCTAGCAGATGTTTAAAGAATGGTAAGTCATTTGACCACCTTCATAAGCAAGTTTTCATTGATAAATATTCATCATATGATGGTTTTTTCTTATGGATCAGTTGTGACTTTAGAAATATTAATTTTGATGATGGTTGAATCAAGAGGAGTTGTTTCATCACCTCAAACTTGTTTTGAGGTCTGTACATAATAGGCTAGGTGTGTTGTTTTAGTGTGTTTGTTTTTTTGGTTTTCCCTAAATGCCTTTGACATAGTGAGTTTGCTTCTTATTGTGTGGTGCGGTGTGAGTTTGAGTTTTCTAAAGTCATGTTAGTTTTAGTTTGTAGTATAAGAGTGACTCCATTTCCTAATGGGAGGATAAGGCCACTGATCTATTAGCATTGTAGACATGTTACCCCTAAAAATCACCAATCTATTAACAAATTTTAACTCCTAAGTCAAAATGGTCAACTGTTATAGGTTGAAACTTTTCATAGGCTTAGCAATAGTCGTGCAATGGTGTTGTAATGGTCTCTAGGTGGTCATATTGGTCTTTAACTAGCTTTGTCCAAGGTTTGGTCTTATGTACTTGTACAGTCCTAAAGGTCATTTATGAGTCATGGTCTTGTCAAGTGTGGTCAAGGTCATGACATGGTATTGATTCATTATAAAAAACATTTAGATATGCTTTAAATTCATATATTTATGCATTAACTTTTTATTATATTGATATGCACCATAAAGTCATTTTAGTTATCTTTTTGGCTAATTTAGAGGATTTTTATGTACCATCCCAAAGTAAAAACATTTTAATAGCCTCATAACATACCTAATGTCAAAAAAGGATCAGAGATGGTCAGAGACTGATAAACTTGTAGTTTAATGACCAAAATGAGAAAAATACTCCTTTATAGGCATTTTTGGGCACTTTTATAGCCTTAAAAGATCAACTTGTAAGTGAAAATGGTTTCAAAGAGTATTTTGGACTTTCATAGGTCATATTCAATATTGGGATCAAGTTTTAGTTTTTATAGATGCAGAAAACTCTTCCTTCTCTCTATCACTGCCTTCACAAGTATAGAAAGGCAAAATTCAAATGCATGGTACAACTGAAGCTAAGAATTTAAGAAATGGTATGGGTCCTAGTAAGATTAAATTTATTGGAATTGGATTTTATATTCATGGAGACTCCTTTAGGAATAATCATTAACAATGCAAGGAGGTCATTATGCCTTATCTAGTCAAGTAGGGTCTAATATTGCTTCTATATCTTCACCTCAGAGTTTGATAGAAGAGAATGGATTTGTGGGATGTTTTTAGAGATAAAATGAGTCCTTTTGATGCTAGTTTTACTAATAAATTCAATCTCAGTTTGTGTCTTTAATAAGGATAAAGGTGTCTCAAGTGTGTGGGCATATCACCCTACTACAAGTGTGTTTGGTTGTTTTGAAGGACTTTCACCTTTAGAAGTATATCAGTACCTCATTTCCTATGTATAATTCCTCACTCTTAGATTGTTCATATGTCATTTTTCTAAAAATGGTCTTTATATTTAAGAGATATCATGTTTTTCACTCTTGAAAGCATAGTACTCTCCATCAATGATTCTCTGCAAGTTTGACTGTTAATCTTGGCCCAAGTAAAAATGAAATATACATTATATCATATGAGGAACACACTATTGAATACATTGGAAACTCAAGGAAATGATAATGGGATTCAATACACTCTCCAATAAAGACTGAGACAATTTCATTCACCCATAGGTCTGCAGACCTGTAGGTGAGTCTTCATGAGGTACAATGTTTCATTTTGATGTGTTCAAGCCATGGAGAAGTGTGATACAGAATTATAAACACCATTTTGATCTTAATAGAATCATTTACATCATCAAAAGGCATGAATATACTATAGACTCCAATCCTATGCACAAACGTTACATATAAGCTGACTGTATAAATAAGTTGTACATGTGAATAGGCACATTTGAGGTTATGTATGCTAGAAGGAGATTCATCAGGTTATGGAAAGTGATGAAAATTGGTAAAGATTTAATACAATCTCCAAACTTTAAAACTCAAGAAATTTGTTGTTCTCTAGCACTCCATGTCGGCAAATTGAAGACTTGTAGGTGACAAACTTGTAGGTCCTCATTTGGATAGAAGGTCAATTATCAGGTAAAGAGAAACATGTACAGGAAACATGGCTCAATGTTGAAATGTGAAGAGTCATAGACCAATTCACACCTAAACCATTTGATAATAATGAAGGGTTGATATTGTAGATATGGATTACAAAGATGTTTAGATCAAGCATTAGTCATGAAAACCAATAAAAATGCATAAAGAAATAACAATCTAAGCAAACCTATTCAAACAGGGTGTGAAGATGACAATTAAGAGCAAATGAAGGAAATCAGATACATATTACCTTCCAAAGAGCTTCTCATCACATAACTGTGGCTTAAAACATGATTTTCCTTTGATTTGGTGCTCAAGTCTTCAACAATGATGCATGGTAAAGCCCCTCCATCATCTCAAGAACACCAACTAAACTAGGCTCATCATATGAAATCAATGGTATGTCTATCAATGAAGCTATCCTATTGAAAATAAAGGATTATCAAACTACACTAAAATGGCTTGTAGAGAGAATCCTGGATTATAAGTTTATACAAATGAAGCTTAATCAATATGGTCTTGGCCCTCCTATTTATAGATTTTTCAAATTGATTAAGATCAACTATGCCCATCCATCTTGAGATCAAGATGTGTGGCCATGAGTTAATCTAATTATGTAAATAATATCCATAAATATCCTCATAATTATTTAGTAGGAAGGGGTATTAAAGAAGAATGGGAGGCCATAATCTTGATATTTATTGCATTTATGGCTTATGGAAGCTGTATACACCTAAATCTGGCCACTAATAACCTTCAATCAGGCTTTTGACCAATTCTTACCAAAATGCACAATTTGGCTTAAAAACACTAAAGCACATTAAAAGCTTTGAAACTGACATATTCAAGTGCCAATTTTGGCCAAAGTATCCCTAAATTGGGTAATTCAATTTATGATCCAACTAACTTTATTCAGATCATTTTGAGTCAAAATGACATTTTCATACTTGGGTGCTCAAAATTGTTCTTTTCTATCAAATTTCTTGTACGAGACATGTGCCTTTATAATTTTGTGTTAACAACATCTTAAATGGGATAACGGTTCCAACGCATCTAACATCGACTTACAATTCCAATCCAATCAAATGTTGAGCCAATAATTTGACATTTTGACCAATTTGATTAATTTGTGCACAAATTGCCAAGGTTTTGCATCAAAGTTGACTAATCATGTTTAAGGCTAATTAAACCAAATCAAGAGCCTAAGTTAATTTTTCATGGAAATTTTTGAATATTTATTTTTAGAGATTAATTGTCATTAACTACATCATCAAATGACATCATCTTATGGGGTGGCATCCACAAGCTATAAATGCCATAAATATCTAAATTAATGCCTCCCATGCCTTATTAAGACCCTCCATGCCTAGTTAATGCCCCTCTATCCCAAATATCGATGAACCAATTTATGAATTTTAACTACATAATTGAATTAATCTTTAGCCACACATCTTCATCTTGAGATGAATGGTTCAGATTGATTCTAAGCCATTCCAAAAATCTATAAATAAGAGACCTTGCCTATTGAATTTTAAGCTTAGATAATGCAAAGTTATAATGCACAAATAATTCCAAAAGCCATTATAATTAGTCTTATAATTCCAAATTGTTGATCCAAGCCAAATCCAAACATGGTGACAAGGAGAGATGAAAGTAACCACACTTAATTGATGAAGACTTCATGAGCACAAAGTGAGAAATCCAAATCAAAGAATACTCTTGGAACATCAAGGAAGGTAAGGAATGTTTGTTTTCTTGAATTTTTGTTGAGCTTTGTCATTTGTGTTCTTCAATAAGCTCCCCCATTGAGATAGGCTTAAGGTGTTATCTATAAGTATGTTATTTTGAATTTTTTTCATATACTATCACAATAATAATCTCTCCTTATTGAAATCTTATGCTCATAAATGGCATGACCAATGGGACCTAGCCTCACAAATTTGGTCAAATTACACCTACAAGCAACATAGTAATCATTTTCATGCAAAATCTTGGAGAGTGGAGGCAAAAAAGATATAAATTTGAGAAAAAATCCATTTTTTCTAAGACATGGTTTTGTTCTCAAGACTGTGTATCCCAACTCACTTGTGCATCCCAACTCACCTATCCATCCCAACTCACCTGCCAACCCAACTCACCTATCAACCCAACTCGACTATCAACCCGAAAGCTAGATCCTTAATGTCATTTTCTCAAACTCCTAAATGCTTCAAAGCAAGTCATTATAATCTTTTTTTTTCAAGATGAAGGGGTAGTTTAGAAGTAGATTTAAATGCTTTTGACTAACCACACACCTTTCAAATTGGGTTTAAAAATAACTTGATCAAAAATCATGCACATTTTAAATTTGGATTAAAATGAACATGTCATGTTTCTCACACATTTGAGTTGGTGCCTAAAATGAATATAAGATTTAGCTAAGTCTTAGGTACTTTTATTTTAGTGCTTAAAACACATCATAAATCTTGCAGCATTTTTAATTTGGTGCTTTAATCATGAATTTAAGCTAAGTCTTGAATGTTTATGTTGTGCAATATTTTCCATTTTTGTACTAAAAATAAAGGGTTAGTAATGAATTTAAGCAAACATTTTCAAATTTGGTGCAAAAAATCAACATCACTTCAATTATCTACAAAAGTTGCTTATTGATTGTTTTAGCAAAAAGAGATGTGTGTGTATACTCTCCCATTCATCCACTTTAGGGAAATTTTGGGATCAAAAGTGCCATCTCATCGCAATTTGAGCCTAGTTCAAGCCATAGAAAGAATGTCATCCAAAGCACTCCCTAAAAACTCATAATAGTTTGGGTGATCTTGAAATGACCCTAAAGTCTTTCTATTAGTCATTTATTCTATTGAATCTTGGCTTGAGAGGGGGACTTAATTACCTACTACAAGTTCTATAGGGAAGCTTTGACTTGGGGTTTCATCTCCTGACACTAACTTCAACCACTCCCACTAGGATTAGAGGTTTGAGTGGTTAAAACACCTTCTAGTGTTGGAGTTGCACATGAGATAAATCTACACTTTGGACATCACACTACACTGAGCATGCAACAGTTGTAGTGGTTGCAAAAAGGACAAGACATTTTGTCAACAAGCTAAGTGTCATAGACACCCAATTAAAGTGATACTTCTCTTGTTTGCTAATGTGAAAATTGGTACACATGGGATCAATCTAGAAATGATTAAAAACTAATTAGTTTTATTCAACCCCACTTTGCCATACCCTTAATAGGAATTTGGATGATTTACTTTTATTTTGTCATTTTATTACTTTGTGTTTTGAGACTGAAAATAATATGTTTATTTGTAAACCATGTCAAAACCAATTTGTTTATAAGTCACTATTTTGTCTAAAGAGGTGTTATATTGTCCATTTTACACCACACTTGTGCCTTGAAATTTTTTCTAAACATGTTTGTGTGTGTGTTACTTTTTTGAGGGGGGTAGCATTATGCTACCCAAAATATGTCAAACCATTTTTGCCTTTGAGTCTTTGAAACATAACATTGATCACATCATTCAAGCATGCTTACATCATTAGGATGCTCAATTTATTTCAAGACTTGTTTACCATTGCACCAAAAATTATTTGTTTCAAACTATGTCACATCATCCTTTTGGACCTTGTTTATGCTCTGTCATGTTGTCCAATCTTGTCTAGATTATTTGGTAAACTCCTAGTTTTCAATGTTGAGTTTTCAATTAACCTTGTCAAAGGTTGGATTCAAACATTGAGTGATTTCTGTTTAGGCCTCAATTCATGGGGATAATACACATATCTTTCTCTTTTATGTTGCATAACTTCAGTTAATTGATTACCTAAATTTGAATACTATTTATTATTTGTTTGTTCAATGCCTATCCTCATCATTGTTTGTTCCTTTGTGTGGGACAACATAGCCTTTATCAAAGAGCCTTTTGCCTTATGGTTGATACCAATTAATCATGTTTATATTTGATTTTGTGTGTTAGGTTTATGTCATAGTTGTTTCCAAACTTGTTAGATTAAATTAAATTTATATCAATCCTTTGTTTCAAGTCTAGATTTTGATGTCATTTACCCAGAAGTCCTAGCACAACCTATTTGAGCCTAGATTTTGATTCCATATTTGGACAAAAGACCTAGTGACTCTTTTCCCTTTCCTAGTTTAGACCTTATTTGAAACACTTTGACCTAGACTTTGATATGCTAGTTTTTAGTCAAATGCTTGACCTTTTGTGTGTATGAAATTTGACGTTAGATATTTGATGTTAGACTAATTTATACCAAGTCTTAGCACAAACAATTTTGGAGATACCGATCTATGATCAAATCATTGTTTGGCGATACAGCTCCATTGTCGACCAAGTTGGACCTAGTTTGAACCATTTATCCTTTGGACATAGTTTTTCAAAGTTTACATAACTCTAAGACTTTTATTTTGGAGATTTCATCATTTATGAGGATATGTCTAGCTACACATATGGTCGACTCACATATAATCCAACTTATGATAGAATGGTTATACAAAATCCCACTAGGAACCCCTATAGAGAAAGATCTACTAAGGAGTTTTATTATTCTCCCTACAATACTCCATATGGGGAACATAGTCAAAATCCACAAAATCCAAATCAAATTACCAATTGGGATGATATGGTTTATGAGGAGGACTTTAAAGACCTAACTATATATAATGTTGTTCGGGATACAAATCCATACCCTCTTTATAATAATCAGTACACATAACATATTAAAGAAACAACTTATAATCCAACTCAAGATTGGGATGATATGGTTTATGAGGTAAACTTAGATGCTTTGGCTTGTGTGAGTAATCAAGGTCCACAATACCCGTTCATCATTCCAAAACCTCATCCTTTGGATTATGTGAGTAACCAAGCTCTGCATTTCCCTATAGTTACCATTTCAGGACTTCATCCTTTGGCTCATGTGAGCAATCCTACTCCCCAATGCCCTACCATTATCTAATCATAGGCCATTCCTCATCCAGTATTAATCCAATCAAAACCTCAACCCATACAATCATTCAAAGACCAAGTTGTGTTCAAAACTAGTATCTTCCAACTCATTAGAAACCAAGGCCAAGAAAACCAACCAATTTGAGATGTTTTTTGTTGAATCAACCATTTATGATTAGTCAACCTATGATGAATCACCTTTCAATCCTATACCAATTGTTGAGGAGTCTCACTTTGATGAGCCAATATTTGCTGAGTCACTTCTTAATGATTATAATTGCCTTTGGGAAAATCATTACCTCAACCATATGCATATTTATCAAGAGCCTCTTATTGATAAGCTAGTCTCTAAGGAGTTGTCACTTGACCTTTTTTCCATTATGGAGGAGTATCACTTTAATAAAAAAATTATGAAGCCCATTATGCCATCATAGGCCATTACTTGTCCAATACGAAACATTCAAAAAGACATCATTATAAAAAAATACCCATCAGATGAAGAATCAGAGTTAGTCAAGTTATATTCTAAAACCAGCATCAAATTTAGCATCAAAATCAAAATTAACATCTATCTTACCATTAGATTCAGATTCCATTGAGTTAGAATCAGATTCAGATATAGACTATGTTCATGACTGTTACAGCATTGGTTATGTATGCCTCATAGATCGATTTGCATACGTTTGTGCTCCTATGGTTTTTGAGAATGAGTAATTTAGTTTTGACACAAGTTATCCAAGTATATTTTATGAATATTGTGCAACCTCTACCTATTCCATTACCATTCCATAGGCCATTACCATCAACCAACATATCCATATTATTGACATTCCATCTCCCAGAAGTGTCAATTGGGACCGATAGAATCACACTTTGTTGAACTACATCCATGGTGACATAGCAGTTGAATAAGAGCAAGGCGACCAAGACCACATTCATGTAGCAGAAGAACACTCTCATAGTGAAACATTTTTGGAGGAGTTATGGAACAAGTAAAGTTTAAACTCAGCATCTCTTAGTGAAACTTTTTTGGAAGCGCTAAAATATAATCAAAGTCAAAATTTAATATTCCTTAGTGAAACCTTATAAAAGCATTATGGAAAAATCAAGACAAATTCATTGGTGAAAACCTCATTGAGGCACTAATAGCTAAGCACAAAATGTCTTCACTACTTAATGAAGACATTATTTAAGATCAAATCAAAATAGATTCTAATCTACAACGTAATCAGATGGTAGCTACTCTCAAGATCAAACAACAAAAAAATACGATAGTCCTATTGAGAGAATATTTAGAAGTATTTGGCCCTGCCATAACTAAAATTATGTCAAATCAAGAATAAAAAATATTACATGTGACTAAAAGTCTTGATCTTCATTTCTTTCCCTACCATTACACATTCTATTATCATTTACCATTCCATTTCACAAACAAATTTATCAACCATTATTTATCCCTATTTACCATCCACAGTCATACTTTCCTTTGCAAAGGTTATAAAGATACCTTGTCTGTATGCTTGAAGGAATCACAATCAATGACCAACGAGGTCACAAAAGCATTCTCGACATCCAAATATGCAAGCAGTTCTTGATAGAGCAACTATTCAGATGAGGTGTGGGCTAGCAATCAACATGATTGAGTATTCTATTTATAGCATTTTTTAATTAGGACATGCATCTCCACTTTATCAGGAGCAATAAAATCATATGTCATTTACCATACCTATGACAAATCCATATAACCTAATAACCAATCATCAACCAAAAACATGTACCATGCCATTGACGCATATCCATTTACTATTTATCATATCCATGCCATTGTTGTATATCCATTTACCATTTACCATACCATTTCATTTGCCATATTCCTTTTTCCATTATCACATATCCCAGCCATTCACCCCATCACTTAGGGGCAACCCTGTTACCGTTTTTTGTCTAATCTATCAAAAACCATCATCCCATTCTTATCTAGACCAAAGCCTATTTTTAGTCATCTTACCTGATCTTTTTTGATATTGGTTCCTTTGGTTCCTCCCACACCTTTTATGGGAGGATTCTAATCAAGTTTCAATAATCAATAAAATCTATGTTTAAATGATAGTATATGAAAGTAGTGTGATAGTTGATCTGGCAAGATATCTTTAATTTTCCATCTTATATCAAGTTTGTTTATATGAACCTAATTATAAATGCCTATGGGCAAATTAGTATCCATCAGTCTCAGTGTCACTACTAATCATAACCGCCTATGGAAAAATTAGTATCATTTATCTGAGCCATTGTATCCTAGTTATAACCACCTATAGGTAAACTAGGGGCAACATTTGTTTATCATGCATTATCGCATCACCTTGTCATCATTATTTTCATTTGACTAGCCATTTATTAGATTTGAGAACTTATTGGGACCTACTTTGTTTTTTATTGCCTTTTTTGTGGATGAGATTGCTATGAATTGAGGTCATTTTGAGACTATGTAGGTCATGCTCAATTCATGTTGAGGTTACCTCAGTCCCCCTAAGCCATGCTCTTACCATTTTATGAGCACCCTAAGCCACACTCTCACCATTTTACGAGCAACTTAAGCCAAATGCTCTCACCATTTTGTGAGTAGGTATCTTGTCATTCTCTAAACAAGTTTAGATACCTAAAAATTCTAAAAATATTTAAATATTTCGAAATCTAAAAACATTTGTCCTGTTTAAGCTTAGTTAGTTATCCTCGATCTGCCTTATTGGGGCATGGTCATTGTTAGGATGTTTTCTTTTGCTTTTATTTTCAAGATTTTTGTTTGTTTGTTTATTTCAATTTGTTTGTCTATTTATGCACTTTCTATTTGTTTGTTTGCTTGCTTGCTTATTTGTTTTATTTAATCACTATCACCTTAATTTAGTCTATGTGCATTCGTTGGGTGATTCCTTGCATGCACCTATACTTAAATCCATCAATATTTATACGTCAAAATTGTCATCATGGTTTTTATCATTAATGAATTATTTTTAATTGTTTATTAGATCAGGATTCAATACTTATGAATATTTTAGGATAGTCTTCATGATGTTCTATCATGATGCATAATGTCATGTGCTACAACAAAAATCAGCCTCAAGAAGGTCTACAATCAATGGAGTTGTAGAAGTTTTTCCTTGGCACATCCTTCCATCCACCCTTGATCAAATCAACCCATTGACCATTCTATTTATATCATTGCTAATAAGAAGGAGCATTTCCTCATTGGTAGGTATAATTGAAGCATTCATATTGATCAATCCTTATTCTTCTATTCATTTCTTTCATCACTTTGAGTATCCTTGTATCCCTGGTTATTGGTGGCTTCTTTAGTCATTAAACCATCACATCTATATTTACACGCATTCATCTTTAATAAATATTCTAGGTTATATCCTTGAGTTATGCTTGTTAACCAACCTTAACTAGGACATAATAATCTTTATAAAACAAACTAAGTCCTCTTAATTATTATAGCCACCTATGGGCAAATAATTATTTTTTACTTTTATTTCTGATTATAACCGCCTTTGGGAAAATTAGTAATTTTTAAATCAATGCATGTAAGCATTTTATCATTTGGATTAATCTCAACCATAGATTAATCTCACCATTCTTCTTGCTTCTTTTTGATGTATCCTCCATCCACATATGTGATAGCCACTCCCTCGAGGGGGCATCATCATAGGCTTTTCAAAAATCATTTGGAGCTTTGTTCTTCAATCATCATCTTCTTTTTGGCATACAGTCCATTTATCATTTTTTGAGAAGACATTATTATGCTTACAATTTATAATGTCTTCTCAAACAAGGTTAAACTATAGACACCTAAATCTGGCCACCAATAACCTTCAATCAGGCTTTTGACGAATTTCCACCAAAATATACAATTTGGCTTAAAAATACTAAAATGCATTAAAAGCTTTGAAACTAACATATTTAAGTGTTGACTTTGTCCAAATTATTCCTAAATATGGCAATGAAATTTATGGGCTAGCTAACTTTGATTAGATCATTTTGAGTCAAAATGACATTTTTGCACCTAGGTGCTCTAGATTACTCTTTTCTATCAAATTTCTTATACGAGATATGTGCTTTTGTTATTTTTCATTGACAACATCGTAAATGAGATAACGGTTCCAATGCATCTAAATCGACTTCCAATTTCAATCTAGTCAAATTTTGAGCCAATAATATGATATTTTTAGTAATTTGATTAATTTGTGCACAAATTATCAAGGTTTTGCATCAAAATTGACTAATCATGTTTAAGGCTAATTAAACCAAATCAAGAGCTTAAGTTAATTTTTCATAGAAATTTTTGAATATTTATTTATATAAATTGATTGTCATTAACTGTATCATCAAATGACATCATCCTATGGGGTGGCATCGACAAGCCATAAATACCACAAATATCTAAATTAATACTTCCCATGCCTCATTAAGACCTTCCATACCTAGTTAATGCCCCTCTATCCTAAATATTTATGAGCCTATTTGTGAATTTTAATTGCATAATTAAATTTAATCCTTAGCTACACATCTTCATCTTGAGATATATGGTTTAGGTTGATTCTAAACCATTCTAAAAATCTATAAATAGGAGGCCTTGCCTATTGAATTTTAAGCTTGTTTAATGCAAAGTTATAATGCACAAATAATTCTAAAATCTATTGCCAAATTTTTGAGCCAAGACAAAGACAAGCATGACGCCAAGGAGAGATTAAAGTAGTCACAATTCATTGATGAAGACTTCATGAGCACAAACAAAGTAAGCTGTTGGAGATCAACCAACAATAGATTACACTTGTGAAAGCAATAAACGCGGAATTAAATCAGATAGACAAGTAATTAGAATGAGATAATAGCAAGAACAAGAGATACAAGAAACCACCCTCAAAACTTGTATTAACAAACTCTTTACAAAAGGAATACAATTGAAGAAACTTCTTTCTTCCACACCTCTCCTAGATGTATAGATCTCTCAATAGATCTCTATTCCTCAAGAGCTCTCTCTCTCAAGAACAATCAACTCCAACAAACCTGGATTGATTCAATTTTGTACTGTTCTTCACACACAATGAATTACAACAATAATTCACAATAACTACTACTATTACAATAAGCTAGGAAGATCTAATTCTACATATAGAATTAGGAGACTTGAGCATGTACTTTCAACAAACAGTTAATCCACTTGAACAAGGGCTCTAAAAATAGTATTGCTAACAATAGAGACGTGAGCTTGAGACTACAACTCAAACTCATCATGCAAACACTCGCTTCTGTCCACGAAAATAGCTCTCTGGACACGCAGGTAACAAACGTCAGTTCCTGCTGCTTGTCTGTGACCGCCGTCGACCGATCCTCTACCGACGTCGGCATCTCTGCAACTGAACCTGACCGACGTCGATCGCTCCTAACTGATGCTGGTGTCTGTGTAGACTCGAAACTGATAATGTATGCTCCTTGGTGAAGCTTTTAGCTCCACACCCTAACAATCTCCCACTTGGAGATAAACAGCTGCACCAGTACCTGTACAACAACATCTTCTAGCTCCTCTATCTTCAACTCAATCATGAAGACCAACAAAAGTTGAATGAAGATTCAACTTCTTCTTTATAACCGGCTTGGTTAACATATCAGCAGGATTCCTATCTGTATGGATCTTCTCCAGCTTCAACTCACCATCTTCCAATACCTGTCATATGAAGTGATACCTTAGCTGTATGTGCTTTGTTCTTGAATGAAAGGCTGAGTTCTTAGCCAAATGGATTGCACTCTGACTATCACTATACAATCTACAATTCTCATGTTCCCTACCAAGCTCATCCATGAACCGTGTCATCCATATCATCTCTTTGCTAGCCTCTGTGGCTGCAATATACTCTGCTTCTGTAGTTGACAAGGCAACAACCTTCTGCAACTTAGATATCCAGCTAACCGTCGTTCCACCTACAGTGAAAACATAACCTGTAGTGCTCCTCCTGCCATCCAAATCACTTGCCATATCTGAATCTACATAACCATGTAGAGAAGTATATGAACCTCCATAGCACAAGTGCTTACTGCTGGTTCCTCTCAGATATCTAAGGATCCACTGAACTACTTTTCAATGTTCCTTACCTAGATTGGCCATATACTTACTTACCACTCCCACTGCTTGGGCAATATCTAGTCTAGTACACACTATTGCATACATCAAACTCCCTACTACAGAAGAATATGGAACCTTACTCATGTACTCTACCTCATCATATGAATTAGGACATTGTTCTTTACTCAACTTAAAATGTCCAGCCAAAGGTGTGCTTACCGGTTTAGCATCCTGCATATTGAACCGTTTCAACACCTTGTCCACATAATCTTCTTGAGACAATATCAACCTGTGATTTTTCCTATCTCTCTTAATGCTCATGCCAAGGATTTTCTTTGCTGCTCCCAAATCCTTCATAGCAAACATTTGAGCTAATTTCACCTTAAGCTCAGAGATATCCTGCATGTGTGATCCTGCAACCAGCATATCATCTACATACAACAATAGAATAATATATCTACCATTATCAAATCTTTTGAAATACATGCAATGGTCAGATTGACACCTACTATAACCATGCTCAGTCATAAACCTGTCAAATTTTAAGTACCATTGCCTAGGAGCTTGCTTGAGGCCATACAAGCTTTTCTTCAATCTACACACTAACTTCTCCTTACCCTTGACCTCGAATCCTTCTGGCTGTTCCATATATATTTCCTCATCCAAATCTCCATGAAGAAACGTTGTCTTAACATCTAGCTGCTCAAGATGCAAATCCTCAAAAGCAACCAAAGATAATACAACCCTTATAGAAGTCATTTTAACAACAGGAGAAAAAATCTCACCAAAGTCAATACCTGGCTTTTGTGTAAATCCTTTTACCACCAATCTAGCCTTATATCTCATCTGTCCATTCTCACCTTCTTTCAACCTATAGGTCCATCTGTTCTTGAGTTTTCTCTTACCAGCTGGCAATTCAACCAAATCCCATGTTTGGTTCTCTCTTAAGGACTCCAACTCCTCAACCATGCCACGCTCCCACTGACTCTTGGACTGCACCTGTATTACTTCTTCAAAACTCTCTGGTTCTCCACCATCAGTTAGCAATAAATAAAATAAAGAAGGAGAATATCTAATTGGAGGCTTACTCACCCTTTTTGACCTCCTGATGGGTGTCTGAGACTCGTTCACAACACGCTGTCCACCCAAATTCTCTGACAGTGACTAACCTCGATCACCTCCAGACCTGTTACTGGCTGACGTCGGTTCTTCCTGACCGACCTCGATGCCTGTTCTACCGACGTCGGTCTCTGTACGGCTGACGCTGGTTCTTATACTGCCGATGCCAGTTCCTAACCCACCGACGTCAATCTCTGTGTTTTCCTACAAGTGATTATTTCTTTTTCTCGCGAGCTTATCTTGGACTTTTACCTCGTCCAATTCACCATTGCTCTACTCAGATTGATTCAGCTTCCTTAGCTGATCACAATACATCACTCTTTCATTGAAAACAACGTCATGGCTCCTGATTACCTTGTTAATTTTTAGATTCCACAATCTGTAACCAAAATCATCTGAGCCATAGCCAATAAACGTGCACCTCATAGACTTAGCATCTAGCTTCTTTCTATTTTCTTTATCTATGTGCACAAAGGCTTTACAACCAAAAACTTTGAGATATGAGAGATCAACTTTTTTACTTGTCCATGCCTCTTCTGGAATACCACCATCCAGAGCTATAGAGGGTCCTCTATTAATCAGGTATACTACAGTGTCAACAGCTTGTGCCCAAAACTGTAAGGGCAAATCGGCATGCAAT
Organism: Torreya grandis; assembly: GCA_037957365.1. Lineage (NCBI taxonomy): Eukaryota > Viridiplantae > Streptophyta > Pinopsida > Cupressales > Taxaceae > Torreya > Torreya grandis. The sequence continues at coordinate 2,029,101 of JARHVA010000917.1, read as the reverse complement.
CTCATACATCTTGCACGCTCCATTATTGTCTTGTTCATCCTTTTAGCAATTCCATTCTGCTGAGGTGTCCTTGGAACCGTCCTTTGCCTATGGATTCCATGCATGTAACAATAATCTCTGAACTTATGACTGCAAAACTCACTGCCATTGTCTGATCTCAGGCACTTTAATCTCTTACCTATTTCATTCTCAACCATAGCTTTCCAAACTTTAAAAGTCTCAAATACATCAGATTTTCTTCTAATACAATAGATCCATACCTTCCTTGTAGCATCATCTATGAAAGATACATAGTACTGTGATCCTCTAATGGAATCAACCTGAGCCGGTCTCCACACATCTGTGTGAACAAGCTGCAACTTATGCCTCTTCTTAGTAGACCCAATCTTGAGAAAACTAACCCTTTTTTGTTTTCCAAATACACAGTGCTCACAAAACTCTAGATCTATGCCTTTTAAATTTGAAAGCATACCTTTGGACTTAAGAATTGACATCCCCTTCTCACTCATGTGGCCAAGCCTTGAGTGCCACAATTTAGCATCCACATCTGAAGTAGATAATACAGAAGGAGATTTGTTAGTAACACAATTACACAAATAGAGAGTACCTTCTCTCTTACCTCTAGCCATAACAAGTGCACCCTTGGTCACCTTCCAAAATTCTGCTGTGAGAGTTACTGTACAACCCTCATCCCCTAACTTTCCTACAGAAATCAAATTTCTCTTCAAGTTAGGAACATGCATCACATCTCTCAACACCCATGTGTTGTTATTCTGCATCTTTAGCTGCACTTTACCTTTGCCAATTATTTTACAGGGCTCATCATCCCCTAGATACACTATTCCAAAATCTCCATGGATATAGTCACTAAAATATTCCCTATTAGGGGTAGCATGAAAAGATGCACCAGAATCTAATACTCAAGATTCTATATTATTATGCAGAGAGAAAATTAAAGCATCTTGTGCAATACCTGCAACCTTGGCTTCTTCCTTTCCTTCGTGCTGATTGTCCTCCTTAGGTTTTGACTAACAATCTCTGCTTATGTGCCCCATCTTTCCATAATTCTAGTATTGTGGCCTTCTACCATTTCTGGATTTAGATCCGCCTTCCCCTTAGATTTGGATCTTGATCTGCCTTTCTTGCTCTTCTCTTTCTGCCTTCCCCTGCTCTCAAAACTTAAAGCATTCCCAGATGCCTCTTCTGTGCTTTTCCTGCGTATCTCCTCATTCAAGATAACACTAACAACATCCTCTACTTTCAAAATATTTGATGCAGATGCAGTATTACTTACTGCCATTACTAAGCCGTGCCAGCTTTCAGGCAAAGAACATAATATTAAAAGAGCTTTTATTTCATCATCAAACACTATATTCACTGAACTTAATTGATTCACAATTCCATTGAAATCATTCAAATGAGTAGAAACAGATCCACCTTCATTCATATGCAAATTAAATAACTGCTTCATAAGATATACCTTATTAGAAGCTGAGGGTTTTTCATACAAATTTGCTAACATAGTCATCAACTCTACCGTAGACTTTGCCTGTGATAAATTAGATATCACAGTGGATGCTAGACTCAGTCTTATAAACCCCAGAGCCTTTCTGTCAAGAACTTCCCATTCTTCATCCTCCATGTCTTTGGGCTTCTTTGCAACCCCACCTAATGGTAAGTAGAGATCTTTCTGATACAGATAATCCTCTATCTGCATTCTCCAATGATGGTAATTTTTGCCATTGAACTTTTCCATTCTCAATTTACTTTCATCTGCCATTGCTTCTCCCACTCAAACATAAATCCCTGCAGAAACCCCTGTGAGAACCTGTAATCATACACACTACACAGATCTGAACCACCTGTTAGTGAACTTGAGCTCTAATACCACTTGATGGATATCAAGCTCTGAACCTACAACCAAGGCTCTGATACCACTTGTTGGGGATCAACCAACAATAGATTACACTTGTGAAAGCAATAAACACGAAATTAAATCAGATAGACAAGTAATTAGAATGAGATAATAGCAAGAACAAGAGATACAAGAAACCACCCTGAAAACTTGTATTAACAAACTCTTTACAAAAGGAATACAATTGAAGAAACTTCTTTCTTCCACACCTCTCCTAGATGTATAGATCTCTCAATAGATCTCCATTCCTCAAGAGCTCTCTCTCTCAAGAACAATCAACTCCAACAAACCTGGATTGATTCAATTCTGTACTATTCTTCACACACAATGAATTACAACAATAATTCACAATAACTACTACTATTACAATAAGCTAGGAAGATCTAATTCTACATATAGAATTAGGAGACTTGAGCATGTGCTTCCAACAAACAGTTAAGCCACTTGAATAAGGGCTCTAAAAATAGTATTGCTAGCAATAGAGACGCGAGCTTGAGACTACAACTCAAACTCATCATGCAAACACTCGCTTCTGTCCACGGAAATAGCTCTCTGGACACGCAGGTAACCGACGTCGATTCTTGCTGCTTGTCTGTGACCACCGTCGGCTGATCCTCTGCTGACGTCGGCGTCTCTGCAACTGAACCTGATCGATGTCGATCGCTCCTGACCGATGCCGGTGTCTGTGTAGACCCGAAACTGATAATGTATGCTCCTTGGTGAAGCTTTTAGCTCCACACCCTAACATAAGCTAAATCAAAGAATACTCTTGGAGCATCAAGGAAGGTAAATAATGTTTCTTTTCTTGCATTTTTATTGAGATTTGTCAATTTTTTTCTTCACTAAGATCCCCCATTGAGATAGGCTTAAGGTGTTAGCTATTAGTGTGTTATTTTAAATTTGATTTCATATACTAAAACTATACTAATCTCCCCTTGTTGCAATAATATGCTCACAGATGCCACCCTATAGATGATGTCATTTGATGATGTAGTTAATAGGAATCAATTTCCAATAAATAAATATTTAATAACTTTCATGGAATTTTTATTTAAGCTCATAATTTGGTTTAATTTTCTTAAGTAAGATTAATCAAAATTTAAGTAATTCTTTGGAAATTGGTTGCACTCAATTAATCAAACTGGTCAGAATGTCATATTATAGGGGAATAATTTGACTGGAGAAGAATTAGAAGGAAATATTAGTTATGTACGGACCGTCATCCCATTTAGGATGTTGTCGACACAAAATAAAACATGCATGTGTCATGTGCTTTTAAATTAGAAGAAAAGAGTGATCCAAAGCACCAAAATGTGTTTTCATCATTTTAACTTAAAATTTTTTTATCAAAGTTAATAATCACATTAAATATACTACCTTATTTAGGGATACATTATCCTAAATCAACACCTGTATATGACAAGCTTGAACCATTTAGTGCATTTAAGTGATTTTGGCCTAAATTAAGCATTTTTACAAATTTCGAGTAAGATTAACAATTTTAACATAAATGGTACTAGGAATGGGATGTCTACATTTTGCCATTGTTTGATAAGGTGTATCGAGACACTCAGGCAAAGAAACATCTTTTCAAATAAAATAGTTTTCAAGAAAAAATTTGGAAGGAAATGACCTATGATGCCCCCTTGAGAGGACATAAAAGGATGAAAGAGAAGGATGGACTCTCAAAAAGAGAGGGAAAGTGGGATTAACCTATGGGATAGAATAAATCCTGAAGAGCTAATGCCTGCACACATTGATTCCATCAATGATCAAAATATAATTAAAATATAATGGGCCACAAGGATGGGGAAAGGGGTAAGATACAATCTAAAAATATAATTGACACACTTTGAACACACCCAAAGCTAGGGTGCAAGATGCATGCTTATGGAATGATTAATCTTGAGACAAGTTTCACACTAAAATATTTACAAAATGAGAGCAAAAGTCTGCAAAGCTTGGAATTAAAAGAAAAAGGAGAAGCATGTTTCCAATAAAAGGAAATAATAATGTGCTCCAGTAGAATGGATTCTATTAGTTGATAAAGAATGGTTTGCCCCTAAAGGGCTGATTGAGATTTATGGTTGGTTCAAATTTTGTAAATTGGCAAGCAAAATCTCAAGAAGATAACCTATTGCATAGATTAAAGATGAGCAAGCACAAATGTAGATGTGATGGTTCAATGACTGAAATAGTCATAAATAACCAAGCATATGAAGATGCAAAAAGTGATGAAAGAGATGAACAAAATAATGAAGATGGCTAAGCTGACCTGAGATACATCATGTATCCATGTGTTTCGTATATATTCCAAATAGACCTCAAGTCAATGTAGTTCACCCAAAAATAGGAGAGAATGGAAGGAGGGATGAAGAAAACTAACCATTATTCAATTAGACTCGTGATGTATGTCAAAAGATGCACATCTTGCATAGATTTAGGTGTGAGATAAGCCATTGGTACCTAGTTTCATTGGTGCACTTGAGAGTTGATCATTGGAGTTGCATTGATCTTGAGACTTGGATCCAAAGCACATAGTGCTTTCTATAGCAAATAAAATTATGCATCATAAGTATGAGGAACTTATAATGACATTGGATTTCAATTGTGCTAAGTTGGTTCAAATGTGAATATTTATAACTAAGGATAATGATAAGAACTATCAAAACTAGATTTATAACTATTGACATTTAAACAAAAAACAAAAAACAAAACATAAATGATCCTAACTCAAAATCAAGATACAAATAATCCTAACTTAAGTAGGAACAAAAATGTATAAAAACAAAACAAGAACATCTTAACATAAGATCAAGATATAAATAATCAAGATCCATGTGGACCATCAATATGTAATTGAAAACTAAAACAAAAGAAAAAGACTAAATAAATAAACAACAATCAAAAAAACATTCACAAAAAAAAATGTTTTGGAGTTTTGAAATTTTATGAATTGGTTTAGAATTTTTGAAGAATCTCAACTCTATTGAGAATTGAGAGACACAAAATGGTCCAACTCACAAAATGATGAGATTTTTACAAAGAGTGCTCATGAAATGGTGAGAATGCACCAACTTAAAATGTTCACACAATGATGAGAGCGTAATAAAATGGGGGACTGAGTTGAACTCAACATGAATCAAGCATAACCTACGTAATACCATTAGGACCTCAAGTCATAGTAGTTTTGTCAACACAAAAGGCAATGTAAAACTGATCAAATCACAACAAGTTTGCAAATAATGGTAAATGATAAGGCAAATGATAATAATAATGACCAAGTGATGCAACAATTCATGATAAAAAGGCATTGTACCTAATTTGCTCATAGGTAGTTATAATTAGGAAACAACATCATAATTCTAATTTTCCTAAAGGTGGTTATAATTAGGGGTACCAAATACAACACTTATTTGCCCATAGGTGGTTATAATCAGTGATACCAGATAAGATGGTAGATGAAAGATAACTTACCATATCAAATGTCATACTACTTCTATAGATTATCATTCAACATAAAATTCTAAAATGGTTGAAACTGGATCGAAATCCCCTTCAAAAAGGTGCAGGAAGAACCAAAGGAACCAAGATCAAAATGAGGTAAGTAGGATAGCTAAAAACAAGCCTTGGTCAATAGTAAAGACATGGTATAAGATGTGGTGTAAAGAAAGTGATAAGATGGCAATTGTCTATGAGGGAAAACAAGGTTGCACCCAAGTAATAATTGGCTTAGTGTCCTCGCAAAATGGTGAGAGTGTGGCTTAGGTGATCGAGTTGACCTCAATAGAAATTGAGCTCTACCTACATAGTCCTAAAGGACCTCAAGTTAATGTAGTTCAAACAGTGTGGTAAATTGGACATAATGGTATAAGATGCCTATAATGAAATGGTCTATAAGGTTTCCCCCAAGAGATGAGGCAAGAAAAATTAGAGGGTAAAATGGCAAATCAAAAAAAAAATTGTTGCCCCTCCTAACATGGAGATGCTCATCCTAATCAATATGTGAGATAACTAAAATAATCAATCATAAAAATTGTTACCCAACACCTCATCTGAATAGTTATTCTATTAAGAACTTGATGTAGATTTAGATCTCAGTAATGTGTTTGTGATCCTTGTTGGTCATTGATTCTACTTCCTTAAAATATCAAGATAAGATATCCTCGTATCCTCTGTAAAGGAAAGTGCAACCAGGGATGGTAAATAGTGGTAAGCATTACATAAATGGTATAAGTGGGTAATGAAAAGGTGTATGATAATGGAATGTATAATGGTTAGGAAATAAATGAAGATCAGGATTTTCATGCACACACAATGTTGTTGATTTTATATACAACATAATTTTGGTTGTGGTGGGGCCAAAGACTTCTAAAGATGCTCTCAATAAGACCACCAAATTTTTCTATTGTTTAGTCTTGAGAGTTACTACAATTTGATTATATTTTAGATTGTTGGATATTTTGATTTGATCTTGAATAATGTCTTCATTAAGCAGTGAAGAACTATTATGCTCATTTATTGGTGTCTAGACAAGGTTTTCAGCAATGAATTTGTTCTAATTATCCCATTTTACCTCCAAGAAGGTTTCATAAAGATATATTAACCTTTGTCTTTGATTGTCTTCTAGTGCCTTTGAAAAGCTTTCACTAAAATATGTTGAGTTTGAACTTTGTTTGTCTCCTAGCACCTCTGACAAGGTTTCACTATGAGAGTATTCTTATTCTTAATGATCTTAATCTTGGTCCCCCTAATATTTTGCACTTGATATGTCACCATGGATGAAATTTAATAAAGTGTGATTTTTTCAGTCCTAATCAATGCTTGTGGGAGGTAGAATGCCAATATAATGGCTATGTTAGGTGGTGGTATTGGAATGATGAAAGGAAACACAATCCTCATAGAATATACTAAGATAACTTGTGTCGATGTTGAAGTAATCATTTTTTAAAAAATTATAACGATCACAAATATATTAAAATTGATCCACAAGACAAATGTAACCAATGTTATAATAAACATGACTATAATCTGATTCTAAAGCTGAGTTTAAATCAAGGGACTCTAAATTTGATGTTGAGGTTGATAGTGATTCTTCTTCTGATGCTAAATCTAATGTCAGTTTAGAAAGGGAATATGACTCTAATATTGATTATTCATCTAACATGGTTGTTTATATAATGATGTTATATTGAATTCTTAGTTTTAAACAAATAATGGCATGTGATGGCATAATGGGCTTGATAAAAATGGATACATCTAGGATAGGTTCAACATAGACTGGCTCGTCTAAGTGAATCCCCTCAAAGAAAGGGAAATTCTCAAGGGATGACTCAACATAAATTTATCCATCAAAAGGAGACTCTCTATGAGTAGAAAAAGATCAAGAGATAACTCCTCAAAGGCTGGCTTGTCAAGGAGATGGTGCTCTTTAAAAATAAGTTAAATATGAATAGGTAATTCATCATAGGTTGACTCATCACAAAGTGGTGTTTCAAAAATAACATCATGGATTTGGTTTACAATTTTTTACAAAATATCAACTTTGAACACATTTTGGTCCTCATAAAATGGTTCTTGAAGAGGTAATGGTTCTTGTTGAGGCTCAAAGATCAACACATAATTTCTAAAGTGGGGAACAATTGGCTTAGATTAAATAATGGAATGTGGTTAAATAATATGATCTCCAAAAATTAAACTATTGAATAAGGGGTCAACAAAGTTTGGTTCACCAAATGGAGGTTCTTCAACAAAGGTTCCATAAATGCAGGTGATAGGCCTAAAATGGTAATGACTAGATGTTTTGGTAATTTGGTTACTTTTGCAAACCAAGGGAAGAGGTTATAAAATGATAACCTTCACACATTGTAGAGTTTGGTTGATCATACAAGCTGAAGGAGAATAGCCTGAAATGGTAACCTTTGTGCATTGTGGAGATTGATCACTCGCACAAGTTAAAGGGGGATAATATAGAATGGTAACCTTTAAGCACAGAGTGAAAATCAAAGGAGGATATCCTAAAATGGTAACCTTTAAGCACAACACTTAAATAGAAGGGGAAGGATGAGGATGATGTACAAAAATTGACATGGATTGGAATAGTGTACAACAAATAGGTCCAAAGAGAGCAACATCCTCAAACAAGATGGACTGCCCATACCTATCATAACAATGCTCTTCCTCACAATTAGGGCCACAAGAGACCCCACTGCAAGTGTACCTTCATGTCATGTCTAAAAGGTTATTCTCTACATTTTTAAAATGTTTTCAAAACATTTAAATAAGGATGTGTTTTGAATTTCTCTAAACACGTGACAAGGTAACAAAAAGACTATAATAAAAAGGAGGTCGCATAGTACCACACAATTAGAATAATGTGCTCATGAAACTACTCAACATTAGGTAGGATTGAAATCATATAATTTGGAAGAGGGTATGATGACTCAAAGACCTAAGTGTAAAAAAGTACACCAAACATAGGTTGGGAGATACGTCAATACCGTAAAAGCTAGTTCAACTTCGATGAGTTGTTACTAGGAAATTAGAAGAAAGCCCTTTGGATTAGGAAGGTGAAAATACAAACCAAGAAACTCAAGATGTGAAAATATGTAATAACTCCTAAGTATAAAACTAAGACCAAATGGGAAACACAATGCTGCCACATGGTAATAGGAGGTAGAATAAAATGTGTTCTAGAACTTAGAGCATAAGTGACATGCAAGATGACCTAAATTTATAATGATTAGATGATGATGATTTTATAAATGACCTTTAATCCAAATGGGAAATTGAAACCAAGTTAACTCAATTAAGGTACAAATGATAAAACTAATTAACACATTAACCTATAACTTAAAAGATGCAATTCTGAATTTGAGTTATCAATGAAGGACTTAAAGATTTATGAAAAGTGGTTTAGACTCAAATGGGAAATATAACTATGTTGTTTAGATAATACAAACACCAATATTTTAGATGAGGATCTGAACAAGGCAAAGATGATTTGGATTTCACCAGCATAATGCCTCCTTGTTCAAGAAATGGTGGACAACAAATGTGTTTGGTTATGATGTGTTGTTTACAAACAAGTTTTAGAGTCAAATCAATGATCAAGCAAGTAAAGGAAAATACAAATACAACTAAGTAAATTGTCTTAAGCACTAAACTAACAAGGTTGTATCATAGTATTGAAATCCATCTATATATGTGCTCTAAACTTAGTAAATGATCAAGCAAGTAAATATCTGTTGCAACAAGACCAATGTTTGTCATAACAAACCAATGTCAGTCAGAAACAATAGATAATGATCACTTGTGAACCCTTAGGCAAAAAATATTTTGACAAAAAACTTTTGTTAGCCTAGGTTAGGATAAAATCTCCAAAATAAACTTCTAGATCAAGAAAATAATGTTCAAACAGAGACTTATAAACTCAAATTGACAACTACAACTTTGAATAAAGCTCTCAAATGTGATCTTTTCATTGTGTTTTTCCCTACAACCTAGCCAATGCCAGTTACAAAGAATTGACATCAGTCATTGTGTGAGTTGTGTATCAACAAAAAATATCAAAATCATGGGAAAATGAAGCTAAAAATTGATTATTAAGGATTTTTAAAGAATTTTTAGATTTTATAGAAATACCAAAGTGTCTTCCTTACTTGAATGGGTTGTGTGGTCCCACCAAGCATGCCAAGATGTAGAGATGGATTACAAATATGGTTATATCAAGCATTAATCATGAAAATAAATAAAAATTCAGAGAGAACTAATAAGCTAAGCTAACCTATTCAAACGGTGTGTAAATGACAATTAAGAACAAATGAAAGAAATCACATACATATTACCTTCCCAAGAGCTTCAGATCACACAAATGCGACTCAAAACATGATTTTCCCCTTGATTTGGTACTCAATTATTCAATAATGATGCATGGAAAATCCCCTCTATCATCTCAAGAACACCAACTAAACTAGGCTCATGATATGAAATCAATGTTATGCCTATCAATGAAGCTATCTTATTGCAAATAAAACATTATCAAACTACACTGAAATGGCTTTTAGAGAGAATCTTGCATTATAAGTTTAAAAAAATGAAGCTTAATCAAAGTGGTTTTGGCCCTCTTATTTATAGATTTTACAAATTGATCAGGATCAATCATGACCATCCATCTTGAGATCAATATGTGTGGCCATGAATTAATACAATTATGTAAATAATATCCATAAATATCCTCATAAATATTTGGGAAGAAGGGGTATTTAAGAAGCATGAGATGCCATAATCATGATATTTGTTGTATTTATGGCTTATGGATGCCACCCCATAGATGATGTCATTTGATGATACTATTAATAGGAATCAATTTTTAATAAATAAATATTCAATAACCTCCATGGAATTCTTACTTAAGATCATAATTTAGTTTAATTTGCCCAAGTAAGATTAATCAAATTTTAACTAATTCTTTGGAAATTGGTTTCACTCGATTCATCAAACTGGTCAAAATGTCATATTACTAGGTCATAATTTTACTGAAAAATAATGAAAAGGTGATGTTAGTTGCATACAGACCATCATCCCATTTAGGACATTATCGACACAAAATAACATATGCACATGTCATGTACTTTTGAATTAGAAGAAAAGAGTGATCGAGAGCACCAAAAAGCATTTTCATCATTTTAACTCAAATTTTTTTGATCAAAGTTAATGATCACATAAAATGCATTGCCCCATTTAGGGATAAATTAACTTAACTCAACACTTGTATATGACAAGCTTGAACCATTTAATGTGTTTAAGTGATTTTGGCCCAAATTCTACATTTCTAAAAATTTTGAGTAAGATTGATAATTTCAACACAAATGGTGATAGGAATTGGATGTCTACAGAGATGACTAGTGTCATACTCACTAGTGGAGTTCAAAAACCTAGTACACAAGTCTACATTCCAAGATAAGAAGGTAAAGGTTTGTAAAATGATAAGAAAAGGTTAATGGAACTTATAGTCCAATGATAAAAATCTCACAATGAATTTTTAGTTACTTTAAGGTTTTTAATGACTGTTCAATGAGAGGCAATTGGAGTCCTAAAACCCTAAAATGCATTCAAACCATCGTGGTGATCATCTATAGGTTTATTCAAAAACCAGGCTAGTTTCAAGCCTATAAAGAAGGTAGAGCACATAAAAGGAGTATTAGAGTCTAGTTTAGGTGAGAAAATAAGTTCAAAAGGTCATTAGAGATTTGATAGACATAAAAGAGGTTAAGAAATATGACTAAACATGACTCATTTCAACCCTATATACATATTCAATGTGAGCTATGGGCTTATCTGCCTTGACAAGTGAAGATTACTTGTTTAGAGTGAAGAGAGGAGCTCTGAGAAGAATAAAACCATTTTAAATGGTTTCATGGTAATAGTATGACTCCATATAACTCTCAGACCAATCAAAAGTGAGGTTAATAAATATAAACCCTCTCTAGGCCTGGGAAGCCTAACATTACACAGGCCAACCATAGGAATAGTCATGGAGAATATGGTTTGATAAAGATGCAAGAAAAGTTTGGTGACATTAAGAGGTTGGATAGTGTTAACACATACCCTTCAAAACCATTAACAAGCAAGGGAATACAATAAAAGTAGCACTTATGCTTATGGAACCTCCTTGAGCTTCATAAGGTGAATGACTACACTTTAGACCAATTTTCTCTCACCTAGTATGATCATGAACCTATGCATGGAAACTAGTGGCTTTTAGATATGTCAACTAGGTCCCCATACTTCAATATTGTGGAATTATTTTTTGGATTACATCCATCACATGCATGAATAATGCTTAAGAACTCAGACCTCTCTCAAATGGCTTGTTTACAACTTGAGAGCCAAATTATTACACTCAAAACTGTTTTCACTTGAAAATTTTGGCATTGGTTTAGGGATTAAGGGCCTAGGGTTTATGAACAATCGCTAACAACTAAAATAGGTTTAAACCCTCCTAAAACCCTAATAGAGACCCAATGTGAAAGATTGACTTATAAAGTATATAAAATGATTTCTTTGCTTTTGAAACCTCTTAAACAATGTTGATAACTCGAATTAGGTTCTAACCATGTATTTTGTTTATATTTATAACTATATAAACTATAATAAATTCCCTATTTTTCAAGGTTTTTGGTGTTTTACAGGGTTTTGGATAGTGGAGCACTTGAAAACTATTATAAGATTTCATTTTGGATGTGTTCCACATCTTAAAGCCTAAAAATATGTACAAGACATCTTGGAAGTGATCAAATCAATAGGCTCAAAAAGAGATTAGGTTTCAAGACCATTTCATGGTTCTCACACTTTCACAAAGTCTCAAGACCTTAAATTTTGAATGAAGGTTGGTGATAGGTTGGGGACAGTGAATCACATTATTTTTAGTGGTTTCACTTTTTTGGGAGAGGTTTGGAGTATAAAATTAGTCTTCTAGGTAAGAAGGCCTAATTGGAGAAGAGAAGAGTAAAATAAACACACTTCCTCTCACTCTCTGGACCTAAAAAATGGCATGGAGTTTTAAAACCATACTAGGTCCTCAAACATTTCCTTATTTTATCATTACCATATATACACTATCCTTCATAAGCAGGTTTACATGATTTTAAGGCTACAAAGAAAAGATGCCTAATGAGGGCTTGAGGAGAAAAATGGAGTCTTAAGAGTTGTTCCATTAATCAAAATGGATTAATCTAGGTTTGATAAGGTATTTTAATGCCTTTCATGGAGATAGAGTACATTGATGAATCTCAAGTCACATTTTGAGCCACTTGGATAAGGTTAGGCGTGGTAAATGAAGGGGTTTCAAGAGACATAAGCATATGAATGATGTTTGAAACTAAATGTCAGACCAAGGGAGTTTATAAATGCATTATACTTGTTAAATAATATGTATGAAAGTACTTCATGGTGAATTCATGATGAATAATCCCATTTGTCACTCTTTCTATGCAAAGAAGGGCAATTTTTAAGAAGATGCCCAAGGTGTCAAGTTGAGTTTTTAACTCCTAAACAATTTGGATGATGCAGCATATTTAGAGGAGAGACATATGTCATTAAGGACCTATTTAAATATTTTATAACTCATTATTTATAACTCTCATGTGGACACTTGGCAATCTCCTTCTTCTACGCCCTCTCTCTCTTCCTTATTTCTCTATATAAGTTGCCACTTTTGGCCTTATAAGATAACCACATTTGGTATGGTAAAGCCTTGCTAAATTGATTACTAATTTTGCCTTTGAATAAATATTTCAAGTTGGTTTTAGTCTCTTAAATTCTTTCTTAAGTGTGTCAAGTAGTTCATGGTTTAATAACAAGTGATATTTATCTCTCTTTGTGTTCATCTCACTCTTTCATGCTTTGTGTATGTAATCTACCTTCTAATAGGTCTCATGATGTGTAAATGGTTATTATGTGTGTTTTTAAGAGTATATAAGACTATTAGTGTCTATAATGAGACCTATTATTCATCTACCTTGAGAAATACATTGCATTCTACCTTCATGTCAAAACACTTTTGATAGGAGAACCTTGGGTTTTGAGATTAGTTTTGTGAATTGTCTTTCATAATGCAGGTTCAAGTAGGCTTGTAGAGTTTATCTTGGTACATAACCTCTATTATATTAGTTTTAATCTCCTTCTATCCCTTTTCATTCAAACTAATTAGGTTAGTGGTTAATTTTAGGTGTTGTGTAAGGGAGATAGCCCTTCAATCTAGAGACTCACCTCTAAGAATTGTCACCTAGAACATAAGAGGTGTTTCAATGTTATTCCAAATTTAAAGAGGATAGATTACCATCCTCGGGGTGTAAATTTGGTTAATAACAAATCCAAAACCATTGTCATACCATTCATTTAAAGGAGCATTGTTACATTGCCTAAATCATTCTAAAACACTTATTGTATTTGAAACTAAGTTCTAAAACCATTGTTATACTTTTTGTTTTAAAAGAGCAGTCACACTACTTATTTTGGTCTAGCCCATTTGCCTTAGAACAACTGAGTCTTTTTTTATTAAATTTGAAATTCAATATTTCAAAGTACAAATACTAAACTAATCATGTTTACGATAAAACCCCATCTAATTTGGGTTTAGGTAATCTACCTTTTATGTTTACACTGTGTTACTTGGGTTAATTTCATATTTGATCTAAAGACCACTTTGCTTAGACCTAGCTATTATTTATTGTCTTGTGTCTTGTTTGAGATTCCTTTGAGCCAAGTTTTTGCCACGTGCCTTGTTTGAAGTTTGTTGTGTTAAGTTTGAAAATGTCCTAGTTCCATTATTCAAATAGTCTCTTGTAAATCAAATATCAAGCCTTAGTGAGCCAATTATCGAGTATCACCCAAGCCAATTGCATTAGTTTAGTTTGTTTTTGAGTTCTTTATTTTTTAGTCTAGCCTTATTTTTTTATGTTAAACAATTAAACTGCCTTTAGGAAAATCATTGGTGTCCTTTGATCATAGTTCGTAATTGTTCTACCTTATCTAGATACTTTTTTCACTAATTATAACCACCTTTGTGCAAATTAGTACCTTAGTCATAGACACATTTTGAGTTTTTGTGTTACCTTCACCACTGTTATAATCGCCTTTGGGTAAATTAGTATCATTTTATTAGACTGATTTCGAGTTTGTTTTATTCTACCTTTGATTAGTTTAGTTGTTTTACCCTTTGGGCCTCTTTTATAGAGATAAAGGTTATTTTTTTAGACCTTACTTATTTGTTACCTTTTGTACCTTTGTTTTTCATGAAACTTAGCCATAGATCTAAACATGCCTCATTACACACATAGCGAGACTATGTATAATCTGGACTATGATAAGTTTGTGACTAGTGGCCCTTTTGTTCAAGATTTGAATAATGATGATGTAGCTTATGAGCTCAATCCCTATCCATATTATAATATTCTATATGTTGAGAAAAGTTCAAACCCATTAGCACAATATTTGGTGATTGCACCTTCTTATCCAAGCTAAGAACAAGAGTAAACGATGTAGTAATTTTCTCAAATGACACCTATAAGATAATATTATGAAGAGGATAACTAATCTCTTGTTAGTGAATAAAATTCAAACCAAACAACTTCAATACAAACTAATAATTATTTCCTAAGTATTGGGTGAGCATAAATAACAAGAACACATTAGACAAAACTAAAAGCACAAAAGAGAAACTCCCTTTGACCTTATTTGTAGCTCTAAATTTGATTATTGAGGTAGTTGGGTTGCTTGGCTAGTGCTCAATAAATCTTTGTCAATGAAGCTCCATTGCTCTACATCTCTGTGGCACCTTGGTAGTGTTGGTTGGCTTTCGATTGACTTATGAAATTGGCATGGTAATACTATAATAAAGCTCTTTGGAGGTATTTTGGCATAATAACATTGCAAATAAAAATCTTATGGATCAATGGGTGAGGCTTTGTATTTATAGTCTCTAAAGTTAACTCTAACCCAACTGTAGTTAGGTTTTAATTAGCCAAGGTTGACTTCAAACTAACCCTGGGTGAGTTAAGGCCAACCCTAATTGAATTAAAGATGAGACAAGTCATTACTATTTCTAATTAATAGGCATGGCTCACAAAACTATATATTTATTTGATATTTTATGAGTGCTTGACAACTCACAAAAGATTATGTCATGATGATGTCATCAAATTTAAATATTTGTGTGATATCATGATGATGTCATCAATCTAGATTTATGAATTTCTAAAAATAAAAATTCAACAATTAATTAGCCATGAGATTTTCACTTATGCATTTAATTGAGTTTAATCAATTAAGCAATCCTAATCAAGTTAATTAACATTTCTAAATTTGGACAATTTATCCCTCACACATGATCAAAAATGCCAATTTGTTAGGTTACAACTTGATTAGGGATGAATTAAAGGAAATGGTGATTACTTACAGTGCATTGTCCCAATTAGACATATATGTATGTGGATTAAAATATACATGTGATGTGTGTTGATGAATTAGAGCATTCTATTGATTTCCAAACTTAACTTGCATTATTTGAAAGAAGTCATTCTGATATCCATTTAGTCACAAAAGTGGCCAAAAAAGAGGGTTTACAATGCCTATCATTGAATAAAGCCAAAAATAAGAGCCTTGCTATGTTACGACAATAATTCAGACAAGTTATCATCCTTACCTATTTAATCATCATTTGTTAGAGAATAAAGATGAACTTATCGTTAAATTTATTGAAGAGACAAGTTTACACCAAAATTCCCACATGAAAGTTTGAGTAGTTTGATTAGAACTCCTATTAATTCACCTCAAAATCAATAGTTTGAATAGGCATCAACTAGTTATAGTCAAGCTTTAGTCCAAATACCATAGCAGAGTCAAAGTACGCTTGAGAAAGGGAAAGGTCCTATGGAAGATCAAATGGAACATGTGCATCAAGCATACTAAAACTACCTCAATCTAGATCATAATATTGACATAATGGTTATTTATAACACATCACTTATTGAGATAGCTCTGACAACATAGCAACAAATAGATGCTTTGGGATATGAAAACTAAAACATAGACCCATTTAACCAAAGCACGTTGGTCAATGAAATGTTTAATGTCCTCATTTTAATAAAAGAGACTACCACTCAAATAGAAGACTTCACTCAAAATGTTGTGGATAGTATGTATGTGCATTCTAATTTAAAACAAAGTGGGTCTAATTTACCATCAAGAAACACATAGTATATTCCTTTGACTAATGCCATGATTTCATTGCAATAACAAGGGATAGGTATGGCTATTTCTCAAAATCAATAAACAACCTCCACTCTTCAACCAACTGCTTCCTCGAGTCTACAATAGGGGCAATGATCCAACAACACACTAATTTACCACCTTAACAAGTGCAAAATATTATGTCACCTCAATAAGGGTAACAAATATTCCATCACAAGAAGCGCAAACCAATGTATCTCAATGATCATAAATGTTACCTAACCCATAATGTGTTTTTACTGGTCAAAAAGTGCAAGTTGGTCAACAAAAACAAATGCAAAACCCCAAACAAGAGCCTATCCAAAAATAGGTGTTCAACCAATAACAAGGTTCCTATGTACAATAGGTACCAAGTGCTTAGCAACAGTTGCCTTTACCCAATGAGTATCTCACATATAAAAAGGATCTAACCTTCAACACTTTCAACAGTAGGGATCTAGTCAAAAATGTGTTCCTTATATATAATAGGGTTCAATGAGTAGGCAACAAGTTCCCTCTCAAACCCAATAATACCAACACATCCCATAGAGCCAAATGCCATTACCATAACCACAATTTTCCAATCAAGGCAATATAGCCAATCTGAACTAGAATGTATTCCCAAAGCAACATATTTTGTATCCATAATATAATCTTAATGCTTCGATACATATACCTAATAGTCTAACCAATTTGACCAACATGTTATAATGTTATTACCCTAGTCAAGGTAATCCACCTTTGACTATGCAATCCCAATAAAAATAGGCCACTCCATTCGATTTTCTTGCCCAAGAATTATAGCAAATGAAGGATGCAATTCAAGCTATTCAAACTAGAAAATAAATAAATAAATTCAAATTGGATAAAATATGATCTTATCCATTCAACATAGAATATTTGTAAATATCATTTCTATCAGGTTATGAGCTGCCTAAATTTGACAAATACAAGGGCAAAGGTGACCCTAAATAACATTTGAAATAATTATTTGTTTTGTGCCAACCAGTGGCATATAACAACATATACTTGTTTCTACTCTTTTCAAGGAGTTTAGTTGGACAAGCCTTGGAATGGATTTTGAAATTGTTGAATAATTATATACCTAAATTTTATGATCTTTCTAAGAATTTTGTACAGCATTTTTCATATAATCTCGAGCACGAGATTACTATTATGGATTTGGGCCAGGCTAAACAAAAGACTAGTGAAAGTTTCACTACATACTTGCAATGTTATCTTACCATCTAGAGTTTTAATGTGCTCATGCATTTGAAGAGGATATAGAGAAAGTAATAAAGATTGAGAAATCCCTTGTTAACAAAGGGATACTCAAACTATCTTCTTCTAACCAAATCTAGAATTAGCATCAAGGCCAACAAAACTAGAACCAAAACCAAGGCTAGAACCATAATCAGAACATAATTCAAATAATAGATTCAATGGCATCTCGAACCAACAATAATGAGAGACAAAAAACCTACAATTTCAATAATAATATTGTTGACAATAGGGTAACTAAATCATGCCATGTTCATATGGTGCAAACATCGATTATCAATTTACCTTTGCCTATTCAATGACCACTACCTCCATACAGTCAACCAAGACCTCCAAAAAACCAACAGCCATAAAATCAAAACCAATTTCAAGCCCCTCCTCCAAAGAGATGACTGCCCATTATCAGATAATTCAGTGACCTTGGTGAGCCTATTGAATTTGTGTTTCAAATATTGGTTTAGGTAAATATGATCAGTTGGCTAATACCAAATCCATTTCCTAAAGGGATTCTTTTTCTTGATTGGTACAAAGAATATGAATTTTGTGAGTATCATCACATCAAAAGATATTCCATATGCTAGTGAATCCAACTTAGGCATTTGATTGGGAATATGCTAGAAAATGGAGAGATATAAAGAGATACCCATGCTCCTAAAACCAATCGTAACTTGGGCATATACTAGAATCTATTTACCAAACATAACAATAATAATAACCAATAGTTGTACCAATAATGATAATAATAGTGATAGAGAAATCCACATAAAATCAATATTAATAATGTTAGCCATAATAATAATAATAACAGAATGGTCAAAACCATGAGCAAACTGACCAAACCAAATAAATAGGCCATCATGACATTATGTATATCTATAAAAATGTTGTAGGACATGTATTAGGCAGTCATGTTGCCACTATCACCATTAACCCTTGGCTAACTACTAATAGACCTAGATTCTCACCCAATAATGCCTATCAACTAAGCAATGCTTATCAACCCCCTTGTGTTAGTAATTCTCCTTTGAATTGTGTTAATATCTAAGCTCAAGACTGCCCTAAATTTACCATTTTAGGTACCATTACCTACCTAGCCAACTACCAAAGCCAAGTACCATATCGATATTACATAATTGTGACTCGATGAGCCAAGGTTACTATTAAGGGACCATAGCCAAATACTATAAATGAAACCATTCAACCTTCCATTCCTATCAAAAATAAACCAACTAAAAAAATAAGGGGTGTTAGGATCTTAGAGTACAATTGATTACTTTTGTATAAGCAACTAAACACAAAATTAAACTAGAAGTAATAAGTAACTAGAAATCAAAAACAACAAATAATAAGAGATACGAGAAACAACCAATCTGGTATTAAACTCTTCCAAAAGGAAATACAATGAAGAAATCTCTTTCTCCTCACACCTCGAAGATGTATAGTAATTCTCCCTCAAGAGTTTTCTCTCTCTCTCTCAATCAATTACCACCAACTCAATTACTTGAATTGTCTTCCCCTTTTGACAATCAACTCAATTGTTGTTGTTCCCTTAATATGCTATGAGGATCTAACCCTATTATATAGTATACTATAAAACTAGGGTTCATGAGCCATGCATTCACCACCCTTAGATCCACCTTTGAATCAAAGGCTCAAATCCATTCTCTAAAAATAGTAATCTAAAATTAGAAAAGTTGAAAATGCACAGAAGTCGGTGTCGGTCAAAGATGACCGATGTCAGCTGACCCCTAACCAATGTCAATTACTGTGTAGCTAAAGATAATTGATGTCGATCGACCCTTAATCAATGTCGATTGGTTCTAATTGATGTCAGTCACTGTGTAACCGATGTCAGTTACTGTGTAAGCCTAGCAACCTCTGCATTAGCTCATTAGTGAAGCTTTTAGCTCCACAACTCAACAATCTCCCACTTGGAGATAAACAGCTGCACCTGTACCTATACAGCAACATCCTCTAAACATCTCTGGCTTGTTTCTCCCTCTTCAAGTTCAATCTTGAAGACCAACAAAAGTTGAATGAAGATTCAACTTCTCCTTTGTTACCAGCTTTGTTAACATATCATCAGGGTTCTTATCTATATGGATCTTTTCCAGCTTCAACTATCCATCCTCCAATTCATGTTTAATGAAGTGGTACCTAAGGTGTATATGTTTGGTTCTTGAATGAAAGGCTGAATTCTTTGCCAAATGAATTGCACTTTGACTATCACTGTATAATCTATAACTCTCTTGCTCCTTTCCCAACTCTTCCATGAATCGAGTCATCCAAATCATTTCCTTACTAGCCTCTGTGACTGCAATGTATTCTACCTCTGTAGTAGACAAGGCAACAACCTTCTGCAACTTTGAAATCTAGCTAACCACCATTCCACCAATAGTGAACACATATCTTATGGTGCTTCTCCTTCCATCCAAGTCACCTACCATATCCAAATCTACATACCCATGTAGAGAAGTGTTTGACCCTCCATAGCATAAATGCCTACGATTGTTCCCTCTCAGATATCTGAGAATCCACTGAACTACTTTCCAGTGTTCCTTTCCTAGATTGACCATAAACTTGTTGATAACTCCCACTGCTTGGGAAATATCTGGTTTAGTACATACCATTGCATACATCAAGCTCCCAACTACTGAAGCATATGGAACTCTACTCATGTACACAACCTCATCATGTGATTTAGGACACTGTTCTTTACTCAACTTGAAGTGTCTAGCCATAGGTGTACTTACCAGTTTTGCATCTTGCATATTGAACCTCTCCAACACCTTATTCACATAATCCTCTTGAGACAAAACCAAACTGTGATTTCTCTTGTCTCACTTAATACTCATGCCAAGGATTTTCTTTGTTGCTCCTAAATTCTTCATGCCAAATGTGTGAGCTAATTTTATCTTAAGATCAGTAATTTCTTGCATGTGTGAACCTGTAACAAGCATATCATCTACATACAGTAACAGGATAATATAACTACCATTATCTAATCTATTAAAATAAACACAATGGCCAGATTGACATTTACTAAAGCCATGCTCTGTCGTAAACCTATCAAACCTCAAATACCATTGTCTTGGAGCTTTCTTAAGACCATATAAGTTGGCCTTATGTCTCATTTGTCCATTCTCTCCTTCTTTTAACCTATATACCCATTTGTTTTTTTGTACTTTCTTTCCATCTGACAACTCAACCAAATCCCACGTATGGTTCTCTTCCAAGGAATCAATTTCTTCATTCATGCCATGTTCCCACTGTTTCCTGAATTCTGCCTGCATTGCCTCATCAAAACTTTTTGGTTCTCCACCATCAGTGAGCAACAAGTAGTATAAATAAGAGGAATAATGAATTGGAGGTTTACTTACCCTTTCAGACCTCCTTATGGGCATTTGAGACTCATTTACAGCTTGTTGTCTACCCAAATTTTCTTCTAACAGTGACCGATCTTGATCATCTTTGATCGATGTCAGTTTGCACTTGATCAATGTCAATTCCACCTGATCGACGTCAGTCTATATTTGATCGACATTGATTTCCACCTGATCGACATCAATTTCCACTTGATCGACATCAGTTACAACCTGTTTGACGTTGGTTGCCACCTGATCGACGTCGATTTCCACCTGACTAACGTCGGTCTCTGTGTTTTCTTGTGAGTGATGATTTTTACTTGCAAGCTCATTTTGGATCATAACCTCTTCCAAATCAAGATTGTTCTACTCAAAATTATTCAGCCTCTTGAGCTGATCACTGTACATCACCTTCTCATTGAAAACCAAAGCTTTCCATTTCTTAAATGTGTCAAAAACATCAGATTTCTTCTTTATGCAATAAACCCATACCTTTCTTGTAGCATCATTAATGAAAAAAACATAATACTGTGATCCTCCAATAGAAGCTACATGAGCTGGTCCCCACACATTTGTGTGAACAAGCTCTAACTTGTGCTTCTTCTTTGTTGACCTAGTTTTGAGAAACCTCACTTTCTTCTATTTCTTAAAAATTTAATGCTCACAGAAATCTAGATCTATGCTTTTCAAATCTAAAAGCTTATCTTTTGACTTAAGAACATTCATTTCCTTCTCACTCATGTGACCAAGCCTACAGTGCCACAACTTTGCATCTACATTTGAAATAGACAAAATAGAAGGAGAATAATCAGTAATACAAGTAGAGTAGATAGATAAAGTGTACCTACTCTCTTACCTCTTGCTAACACAAGTGCACCCTTGGAAACTTTCCAAGATTTAGATGTGAGAGTTACTATGCAACCCTCATCACCCAAATTTCCTACAGAAATTAGATTCCTCTTCAGGATGGGTACATGCATGACATCCTTCAACACCCATGTATTGCCATTCTGCAATTTCAGCTGCACTTTTCCTTTGCCAACAATTTGACAAGGCTCATCATCCCCTAAATAAATTTTTCCAAAATCTCCATGGACATAATCATTAAAAAATTCTCTATTTGGGGTTGCATGGAAAGAGGCACCAGAATCTAAAACCCATGATTTTACTTTATTATCTAAAGAAAATATAAGAGCATCCTGTGCAACAATACCTGCAACTTTTGCTTCTTTATTACCTTCATGCTAATTTTCTTTGTTATCCTTCAACCAACAATCTTTCTTTGCATGCCCTTTCTTTTCACAATTCCAGTAGGTTATTCTTCTATTTCTGGATTTGGATCTACTTCCTATCTTTGACCTTGATTTCACTTACTTGCCCTTCTCTCTTTGCCTTCCCCTACTTTCAACACTTAAAGCATTACCTGATGTTTCCGTTGTGCTTTTCCTATGAATTTCTTCATTCAAGATTACACTAACAACATCATCAACTTTCAAGATATTTGAAGTAGATGCAATATTACTAACTGCCATTACCAAACTATGCCAACTTTCAGGTAAAGAGCATAAGATTAAGAGAGCCTTAATTTCATCATCAAAAACTATTTTGATTGAATTTAACTGATTTATAATTCCATGGAAATCATTAAGATGACTAGATATAGATTCACCTTCCTGCATTTGCAAATTAAATAATTGCTTCATAAGATATACCTTATTTGAAGCTGAGGGGTTTTCATATAAATTTGCCAATGTATCCATCAACTCTACCGTTGTCTTTGCCTATGATAAGTTGGAAATCATAGAAGCTGCCAGGCTCAACCTTATAGATCCAAGAGCCTTTCTATCAAGAACATTCCATTCTTCATCTTGCATATCTATGGGCTTTCTTGAAACCCCACCTAACGGTAAATATAGATCTTTCTGATACAAATAATCTTCAATTTGCATCCTCCATAATTGATAATTCTTGTCATTGAATTTCTCCATTCTTAGTTTACTTTCTTCTGCCATTGCTTTACTCCCACTCAATCAGAAACCCCTGTGAGTGAATTTTGTAATCAACAAACGCTAACCTGGCTCTGATACCAATTGTTAGTATCTTAGCTCTGATACCACTTGTTAGTGTTTAGAGCTCTGATATCAATTTTTAGGATCTTAGAGTACAATTGATTACTTTTTTATAAGCAACTAAACACAGAATTAAGCTAGAAGTAATAAGTAACTAGAAATCAAAAACAATAAATAATAGGAGATATGAGAAACAACCAATCTTGTATTAAACTCTTCTAGAAGGAAATACAATGAAGAAATCTCTTTCTCCTCACACCTTCGAAGATGTATAGTAATTCTCCCTTAAGAGCTCTCTCTCTCTCTCTCTCTCTCTCTCTCTCTCTCTCTCTCTCTCTCTCAATCAATTACCACCAACTCAATTACTTGAATTGTCTTCCCCTTTTGACAATCAACTCAATTGTTGTTGTTCCCTTACTATGCTATGAGGATCTAACCCTATTATATAGTATACTATAAAACTAAGGTTCATGAGCCATGCATCTGCCACCCTTAGATCCACCTCTGAATCAAAGGCTCAAATTCATTCTCCAAAAATAGTAATCTAAAATTAGAAAAGCTGGAAATGCATAAAAGTTGGTGTCGATCAAAGATGACCGATGTTGGCTAACCCCTAACCGATGTCAGTTGTTGTGTAGCTAAAGATAATTGATGATGGTCGACCCCTAACTGATGTCAGTTGGTTCTAACTGATGTCGGTCACTATGTAACCGATGTCAATTATTGTGTAAGCCCAACAACCTCTGCATTAGCTCATTAGTGAAGCTTTTAGCTCCACAACTCAACAAGGGGATGACCTATGATATTGTGTAACAGTGAAAGAAGAAACCTACACATATATCTATCATGGATTTGTTGCATATGTCTAGTGTCCATAAAGACATTTTAAATGAGTATTTGAACCAATCCTTCATGTCATATGACATCAATCCAGACAAATTTCAAGCCATGGTTGGACACTTGGCCCTTGGACAATGTCTTACCTTTGACCAAAGTGATATGTCGTCCCTAGGCCCTCTATATATAACCTATTATACATCAAAGTTAGTATAACAAACTATAGAATTAAATGTGTCTTTATAGACAATGGTTCAAGCCTCAACATTATGTCTCTAAAGTTGATCAAACATCTTGGATATACAACAATTGATTTGCAGCCAAATACCATCATCATCAAGGCATATGATAATGAGGAATGACAATCTTAAGGTACTATTAGCTTGACAATGGCCATTGGGTCTTTGACCCATGACACTCTATGCCATGTTTTGGACCTAGAACTATCTTATAATATGTTATTGGGTTGACTCTAAATCCATGAAATCATGGCTATACCTTCCTTATTGTACTAGTGTATAAAATTTACCCATTCAAGAACGGAAATGACTATACCAGCTGATCTCTAGCCATATCAGTATTGTAAATGCCTCGAGGTTGAATATAAGAGTTATAACTATCAATTTGGCATAAAATTTATGTACAAATATGATGAAAGAAGAGATGACAAGGGAAAATCCATTGAATCAGGACTAGAATCCAATTACATTGACACAAATAGCTTAGCTTCTACCTTAGTCATTCCTCCACTAGACATTGACAACCACTTTTCTATAACTGACAAAGGTCTCAAATAATATATTACCCATAATGCCTTTCATATTTCCAAATTACCAAAAAATCCCATAGCTTATGGTAGACCCAAGGCTAAAACTACATTCATAGAGTTGTAAACCAAAGGAAAATCTTAGCTAAATAAGCCCATTGTTTCAAATCAACCTTTAGCCTAGAACAATACCCCTTAGTTAAAGATGATTCATGGCTTTACATTGATGAGTTAGTTGCCTATTACCAAATCACAAAGTATCTTATCCCTAATTAGATTATGGATCGCCTAACTTATGAAGGTAGAGGCCTGGGGCTACATTAGCAAGGCATGATCGAATCAGTCTCAATAACTAAGTATAAGGGAACCCATGGTATTAGATTTAAACCACTTAAGGGTGACCCCACATACCTTATTTGCAAAACAACACCATTGACTACTGAAGATGATGATAGTAATGATGTAGGGTCTAATTATAGCATTTATGATGACCTTGTTTCTACAAAAAAAATAATCCCCATGCCATTTGTATCATTAACCTTGTTTATCAACTATTGCCATTAACCCTTTATTGCCCATAGTTGATAGATTGGGACCAACAAGAGTTAATAATGGCATTACATGAGTTTAAAAATTATGAGGCCATATGCAAATTTTTAGGATTGAGGAATTGTTAGGTTGTGGAGCTAAAAGCTTCACCCAGATGCAAACATGGAGGTTGCTGAGTGTGACAGTCACCGACGTTGGTAGGATCACTAACATTGGTCAGGGGTCAGTGCAAGGGCAATCAACATCGAAAGCAGTTGGCCGACGTCGGTCACCTCCAGTTAGACAGGGACCGACGTCGATCGCCTATGCGGTTCAAAAGTGGTTGTTGACAAACAGTCAGTTAGTTGAATGATTTGTTTGCATGATAAAGACTACTTCGAGTCTTGAGCCACTTGTCTAATTATTGTATGCATGAGATATATATAATAGTCTCATGGGTTGTATTGTAAAGTGTAGAACTAGGAGAGTTCTTCCCATGGTGGAATCACAGGGGTTCTTCTAGGTATGTAAGATCAAGTTTGATCTGCAGGGTGTTGCAAGATCATGGAGGAGATCTACATGTGATAAGTAAGATCAGGTTGGTCTACAGGGGTGTGTGTATGCAAGGGTCAAAGGTGGATCTACAAGGGAGCAAGATCAAAGGTGACAGCAATACATCAAGGAGCAAGACCAGGAGAGATCTACTTGGAGTACCGGTTTGTACTCAGTTGTACTAGCAGTATTGATACTGACTAGTTGAGGTGAACAACAGCTCTATGTTTGAATTGTTTGTTGTGACCTGTATTGAGAGAAGATAACTCTTGAGGCAAGATTACTGGTATTCCCACGAAGTGGATGAAAGAGTGTGATCTCTTTGTTATAATTTCCTTCTGTAATGAGTTGAATACAATTGTGTGTTGCCTCTCATATTCTGTGTTGTTTCTTATTTCTAGTTACTTGTACTTATGGTATAATTCTACATGTTTAGTTTCTTATACAAATGTAATCATATGTGCTCTTAATTCCAACAAGTGGTATCAGAGCTCAAGTTGACTAACAGGTGTTTCAGATCTGGTTAGTGTGTATTGATTACAGGTTACTCATAGGGATTTCTATTTGAGTGGGAGAAGCAATGACAGAAGAAAGTAAACTGAGAATGGAGAAGTTCAATGGCAAGAATTACCAATTATGGAGAATGCAGATAGAGGATTATCTGTATCAAAAAGATCTATACTTACTGTTAGGTGGAGTTTCAAGGAAGCCCACATACATGGAAGATGAAGAATGGGAAGTTCTTAATAGAAAGGCTCTTAGATCTATAAGATTGAGTCTGGCATCTACTGTGATATCTAATTTATCACAGGCAAAGTCAACGGTAGAGTTAATGACTACTTTAGCAAATTTATATGAAAAACCCTCAGCTTCAAATAAGGTATATCTTATGAAGCAGTTATTTAATTTGCAAATGCAAGAAGGTGGATCTGTATCTAATCATCTAAATGATTTCCATGGAATTGTGAATCAATTAAATTTAGTCAAAATAGTGTTTGATGATGAAATTAAAGCTCTATTAATATTATGTTCTTTGCCTGAAATCTGGCATAGCTTGGTAATGGCAGTTAGTGATACTGCATCTGCTTCAAATATTTTAAAAGTAGATGATGTTGTTAGTGTAATCTTGAATGAAGAAATTTGTAAGAAAAGCACAGAGGAAACATCAGGGAACGCTTTAAGTTTTGAGAGCAGGGGAAGGCAAAAAGAGAAGAGCAAGAAAGGGAGATCAAGGTCTAAGTCAAAGATGAGAGGTAGATCCAAATCCAAAAATGGTGGGAGGATAGCCTGCTAGAATTGTGGAAAGATAGGGCACATAAGCAAAGATTGCTGGTCAAAACCTAAAGAGGACAAGCAACATGAAGGTAAAGAAGAAGCAAAAGTTGTAGGTATTACACAAGATGCTCTTATATTCTCTTTGCATAATAATATAGAATCTTGGGTTTTAGATTTTGGTGCCTCTTTTCATGTTACCCCAAATAGAGAAGATTTTAGTGACTATGTCCATGGAGATTTTGGAATAGTTTATTTAGGGGATGATGAGCCTTGTAAAATTGTTGTCAAAGGAAAAGTGCAGATGAAAATGTAGAATGGCAACACATGTGTGTTGAGAGATGTCATGCATGTACCCAACCTAAAGAGGAATCTAATTTCTATAGGAAAGTTGGGGGATAAGGGTTATACAGTAACTCTCACAGCTAAATCTTGGAAGGTTACCAAGGGTGCACTTGTATTGGCCAGAGGTAAGAGAGTAGGTACTCTCTATTTATGTAATTGTATTACTAATAATTCTCCTTCTATATTATCTACTTCAGATGTGGATGCAAAGTTGTGGCACCAGAGGCTTGGCCACATGAGTGAGAAGGGAATGACAATTCTTAAGTCAAAAGGTAAGCTTTCAGATTTGAAAAGCATAAATCTGGATTTTTGTGAGCACTGTATTTTTGGAAAACAGAAGAGGGTGAGTTTTCTCAAGACTGGGTCAACAAAGAAGAAGCATAAGTTGGAGCTTGTTCACACAGACATGTGGGGACTAGCTCAGGTTGCTTCTATTGGAGGATCATAGTACTATGTTTCTTTCATAGATGATGCTACAAGAAAGGTATGGGTCTATTATATAAAGAAGAAATCTGATGTTTTTGACACTTTTAAGATTTGGAAAGCTATGGTTGAGAATGAAATAAGCACGAGATTGAAGTGCCTGAGATCTGACAATGGTGGTGTTCTACAGCTACAAGTTCAATTAGTATTGTTATATGCATGGAATACGCAGGCAAAGGATGGTTCTAAGGACACCTCAATAAAATGGAGTTGCTGAAAGGGTGAACAAAATAGTAATGGAGCGTGCAAGGTGTATGAGATTGCATGCTGGTTTGCCCTTAGAGTTTTGGGTAGAAGATGTGGATACTACAGTGTACCTGATTAATAGAGGACCC
This sequence comes from Torreya grandis, assembly GCA_037957365.1. Classification (NCBI taxonomy): domain Eukaryota; kingdom Viridiplantae; phylum Streptophyta; class Pinopsida; order Cupressales; family Taxaceae; genus Torreya; species Torreya grandis. The sequence goes on along the minus strand of JARHVA010000917.1, from coordinate 2,000,581 downwards.
TCTATAGCTCTGGATGGTGGAATTCCAGAAGAGGCATGGATAGGTAAAAAGGTAGATCTCTCATTTCTCAAAGTTTTTGGTTGTGAAGCTTTAGTAATTAAATACAGAATTAACCCATAATGATAAGTAACTAGAATCAAAAATAGCAAAGAACAAGAGATACAAAAAACCACCCTAAAAACTTGCATTAAACTCTTTACAAAAGGAATACAATTGAAGAAACTTCTTTTCTTCCACACCTCTCTCAAATGTACAGATCTCTTTCCAGATCTCTTTCCCTCAAGAGTTCTCTCTCTCAATTACAATCAACTCCAACACTTGGATTGATACACATATACATGTATTATACAGTACTGTCCAATTAAGCTATGAAGATTTAATCCCATTATATAACTTTAGGGATCATGAGCATACAATTACAACCATTAGATGCACCTCCTAATCAAGGGCTCAAAATAGTATTACTTAAGATAGAGATGCAGACTTAAGACTAATACTTAATCCTACCATGCAAACATTATGTTCTGTCCACGAAAATAGATTTTGGATGCATAGGTGACCGACGTCGATCCCTGCATGTCTGCCTGTGATCGATTTCAGTCGATCCATGACCGATGCCAGCATCTCTTATTCGACTCCTGATCGACGTCGGTCGCTCATGATCGACATCGGTGACTGTGTAATTCGTGCAACCTGTAACTTTGCTCATTTGGTGAAGCTTTTAGCTCCACACCTTAACAAGAATCACATTCCTATTGGAGATCATAAGCAAGGATTTTCTATCAAATTGGATCTTACTACCTACTTCGGAGAGTGATTGAACTTCTTTAGGCAAAAACAAAAACAAAATTAAACATTGAGGTCTAAAAGTGAAAACCTCTTTTAGGTGTTTTGTGACTGAGGTAAAAGTAAAGAGAAAGGCAAGTCTCTTCATGAAAAATGGTTTTTTGCACCATTAGATGAGGATGTTCACCCCTCTTCTTATGAAGCATAAGAGACCTATAGCCCAAATCCTATTTATGGATCAGAGATCAGTACCAAGGAGGAAAAAGAATTTATGTAGATTTTTGAAGAGTGCCCTAGGGTATTTATTTCATGGCCTTTACTAGCATTAAAAATATTATGATTCATCCTAATTTGGAGAATTAGACGAGCCAAACCGTCTAGAGGACTTTACCATTATCAATCAGTTTACTTCCTTTCCAACTATGTTAAAAGATGGTTCTACACTTCTTGTGGAGGACACTTCAAAGGTTAATATTGGGACTCCAAAGGACCCAAAGTGGATCAAATTAGGTGCATCCCTCACTAAGGAGGAATGTGAAGTTTTTACAACCCTTTTGAGGGAGTTTATTGATATATTTGCATGGGATTATTCATATATGCTAGTTTTGGACCCCACCTTGGTGGTACACCATCTTGTTATACATCCTGATGTCAATACTATTAAGCATAAGTTATGCAAGATGCATCATTGTATTGTTGTGATAGTCAAGAAAGAGTTGGAGAAACTCTTAGATGCAAAATGCATTAGGCTAATTGACTACTTTGAGTGGGTTTCAAACATTGTACCAGTGAGCAAGAAACTAAAAGGTATCAAAACCTGCACTAATTTTAGAGATATCATCAAAGCCTTCCCAAAAGACAACTTTACTCTTCCTAACATTGACATGATAGTCAAATCAATGAGTGGATGTGAAATGTTTTCTCTTATGGATGGCTTTTCAGAATATAATCAGATCAGAATTGCACTAGAAGACCAGAACAAGACAATGTTTATCACTCCATGTGGAATGTTTTGTTATTAGGTGATGTTGTTTGGACCTAAAAATGTCAGGTTCACTTACCAAAGATCCATGATAGTGATTTTCAAAGATGTGATGCATGACATCATTGAGGACTATGTTGATGACATCTTGGGTAAATAAAAGATTCGTGTTAACCATCTATTCATACTATGAATAATCTTTGAGAGACTTCATGAGTACAATAATGCGAAGAAGTGTGTATTTAGCATAACTTTTGGGAAATTATTAGGCTTCATTATCTCTTGTAGGGGCAGTGAAGTTGATCCAACCAAATTTTTTGAAATTACATAATTTTTTTTGCCATCTACCTTGAAGTAAATCTGAAGTTTATAGGGCAAGATATAGTCAATATGACATTTCATATCACAGTTGGCTGATAAATGCCTTTCATTTACACACTTACTAAAGAAGGGCATTATTTTCTTCTATAATGAAGAGTGTCAAAAAGCATTCAATCATCTTAAGGAATATCTTGCCAATCCACCTATTTTATTGTCACCCACACTAAACAAGCCATTGCTACCTTACCTGTCAGTCGCTGAAAATGCACTGGGGGCACTTTTGACACAACATGATGAATAAGGTAAAGAGCATGTCGTGTATTATCTAAGTTGGTCACATATGAGCACAATTATAAGTTGATTGAAATAAATTATTTAGTAATGGTATTCACAGCACAAAGGTTGCATAATTACATGATGAACAACAAGACCATTATTATTACTAAAGTAGATCCGCTCAAGTATCTACTTTATAAAACAACTCTATAGGGCTGCATAGCAAAGTGGATCATGTTTTTGAGCAAGTTTGAAACTGAATATGCAAATCAAAAGGACATGAAGGGGTAAGTACTCATAGATCAACTTAAAAAATCTCCTATTCACAATACTCAACTTCTTACATTTGGATTTCCAGATGAGGTTATTATGACCACCACAAAAGCAGAAACACCTCCTACGATAGAACAATGGAAGATGTGCTTTGATGGTTCATTCACATCTCATGGATTAGGTGCTAAAATATTATTTATTATGTCACAAGGGGATCTTATTCCCAAGTACTTTTGCATTGGTTTTCCTTGTACCAATAACATGGCTGAGTATAAAGCACTCGTTGTAGGGATTCATCAAGTATTACACTAGAACATCCAACATTTACTAGTTCATGGTGATTGTCAGCTAATCATCAATCAGGTTACAAACTAGTACCAAACCAAGGACAAGATGTTAGTACTCTATAAAGATATGATTGATACTCTCAAGTAGCATATTTCCAACATTTAGTTTGAAATAATGCCTTGAGCTAATAACAAAATAGTTGATATCATGGCCACTATTAGATCCATGATTTAAATCATAAATAGAGCAAGGGATTATCAATTTCTTGGTGAACATCTCTTAGCACCAACACATTAACAATCAACTGTCAAGAATGTTTGTAACATTTTTGGTCCCATGTTTCCCGGGTACTCAGACATATACGCTTATCTCCATGACTAAACTATACAACCTAACCTATCACGTAAGAAATAAGAAGCCTTCATCCACAAAGCCTCTCATTATACCCTACTCAGGCCATATTTGTATCATATAAAATATGATGGAACTCTACTTTGTTGTTTACCTTTGGCAAAATATGGACTAACATTGAGAGAAGTTTGTGAAGCCCACACCAACGAAGCAATCTTAGATAAAAAGTTTTTACGTACTAGTTATTATTTTTTGACTATGGAAATAGACATAGTTGAATATGGGAAGAGGTGTATAAAGTGTCAAAAGCATGCCAATCTGATTTATGATCCAGTCAAGACACTCAAACCCCTAACAAAACCATGGCCATTCTCAACATGGGGACTCGACCTTGTAGGGAAGATAAATCCTACATCCTCAGATGGCTATAAACATGTCTTAATTGCTACCAAGTATTTCACTAAGTGGGTGAAGTTCATTCCCCTCACATAACTAAAAAATAAATATCCAAGTTCATATTCAACCACCTCATCTGTCATTATGGCATCCCCTCTAACATTATATCTGATAATGGTGGATCATTTAAAAATAAAGATGTGAAATCCCTTTGCACCCAATACTACATCAAATAATATTTCTCTACCACCTACAATCCACAAGGTAATGACCAAGCTAAGGCTTATAACAAAACTATTGTCAATATTCTGAAGAAGATTGTCAATAATGTTGGTCATAACTGGCACTTATAGCTATTTAACGCCTTCTAGGCATATTGTACCACATTTTGTACTCAAACAAGAGCTATCTTATATTCACTTATTTATAGCACTAAGGCAATTATTTTTGTTGAGGTTGAGTTTCCTTCTCTTTGAATTTCACTATAGCACACCAACAATGATGAGGACTACAGAGTAGCTCACTTGCAAGACCTATACTTTCTTGATGAAAAGTGCATGGACACCTCGAAGAATCTTTAGGCTTATTATAATAGACTAAGAGGCCAATACAATAGGCACGTTAAGCATCATGAATTAGAGCTTGGTGACCTTGTGTTAAAATAAAATTAAAAGAATGTCAATACTGATACAAATACAAAAGGAAAGTTCCAACCAAAATGGTTAGGGCCTTATGTAACTATTGCTAATTATGGTTATGGAGCATATACACTCACCACACCAAAAGGAGATGAACTTGACGAATCGATGAACATAATGCACCTAAAAAAATTATGATTGAGGGACTCAAATTATTGTATACAAGGATCATTTAAGCTATGCCACATTATACCCATTCTTTGTACTATACCCTATACCATTCTACCATACTTCAACCCCTTGTTGGCATGTTCTTTCTACCGAACCCCACCTATCACATTTTGCCTTAGTTTCAATTCATTTGCACTTTAGGAATGTTCAGTGGTTGATGACAAATTTAGTTCTAGCAGTTGTTTTAGATTAAATTTTTGAATGGTAGTATATGAAAATAGTATGACAATGGTCCTACCAATTACATCCTTCATTTGTTGTTATGTTCTCTACTTGTGCTACTAATTATAACTGCCTATGGGAAAATTAGTACCACTGACCCTTTATCATTGTTTCCTAATTATAACTACCTATAGGAAAATTAGGAGTAACACCTTTGTCATGCATTGTCACATCACCTTACCATTATTATTTCCATACCTTATAATTTACCTATACCTAAAATTGTTGGTACTTAGTCAAATGCCATTTGTATAGGTAGAACTATAGTGATTTGAGATCCTACAAGACTATGTAGATAGCACTCAATTCACATTGAGGTCAACTAAATCACCCCTTTACCATACCCTCATCATTTTATGAGAAACTTAAGTTTGAATGCTCTCATCATTTTATGAGCAACCTAAACGATGCTCTCACCATTTTACAAGTTAGACCAATCTCTATCTCATGATTCTCGATTGAGTTGAGATGCCTATAAAATTCTAAAAACATTTTAAATAGTTTAAAAACCCTTAAAAATTCATTAGAGACCTAGGAAAATCCTAAAAATCCCAAAATGATGAAAATTGGATTAGAATTTCCACATGAGATATAAAGCCAACAAAATTTTCTAGGATGGGCCATCTTATCTATTCAACTTCATTTCTAGACCACCTTGGTGTTTTTCCTCCCATTTCTAGGATAACTATATCGGCTTAAGGTCCATATGAATTATGTAGGTAGCACTTGGATACATGGGGTATCTCATATTATCTTGGTCACCTTCCTTTTTTTTTTACCACTTTTTTTCCTTAACGATTTTGGGACTCCTATCTATTTCACAAGTAACCATTTGTCCTTTAGTTTCCCCATCGTTATTAGGCTTAGATGTATGCTCTTGTCATTTTATGAGTCAATATTGTGAGCAATATGCATTAAAAATTTGATGTACTAGTGACCACTTGGATTTTCTTACATTCTCACCATTTTGTGAACATTTTTAAGCAACATTATCACCATTTTATGAGTAACCATTGCCAACACTCTCATCATTTTACAAGCTCATTCTCATTCAAAGCCATAGATGTAGTAAACACTATGAATTACGTATTCAATTTATTAGTGGATACTCATCTCTTATCTTTTATTATGGTTTTTAGCCTAAACCATAATCTCACTCTTACATGATTTTTTTTGTGGTGTTGTTTTTATGACTATGAGTGTCATCCCCCTCTTTTCTTATGCACTTGCCACTTTGTGAGACCATTCCCATTTTCTTCTACAAGTCACTCATGTTTTCTTATTATTCATTTTTTATCCCATATCCTGGGAGAAATACATTTGGCTTGAAGTTTACATTAGATCTTACATCCATGAAACCATATAGGCAGCATATATTTTTTTAATGCATCTAGAGTCAGCTTCACTACCCCTTCCTTTTTTCTATTCTCCCCATTTTTTTTTTTTTTGTTTCATTGTCTCATATAGCCAAGGGGCAATGTTTATGCCTTCCTTGTTTGTGTCATTGTTCCCTATAGCCTATGGGAAACCATTCACCATTGTAGCCTTTGTCGTTTTCTCCTTATAACCTAAGGGCAACATTTATGCCATTTGTTCTTGTGTTGTTTTACCTATGTTTTTGCTACCTAGCTTAAAGGTTACCTTGTTGCCAAGAGTAATACCTTTATTACACATGCACGAACAATTTGTGTTTTATTTGTACTAACATTGTGAACAACCATTTTTTGTATATTATCGTTTTGTTAGCTTAGTTTGTTTGTTTAACTTTGTATGTTTAAAGTGATTTGTTTATTGCACTTTTAATTGCTTTGGATTGTTTATTTATTTTGGTTGTTTTGTTTTATTTGTTGCAACCTTGTTTGTTTGTTATATTTGTCTATTTATTTACTTTTTGTCTTTATTTATTTTGTTTGTTTTGTCTTGGTTATATTATTTGTTTGTTTTGATTAGTTATTGTGTTTGTTTTCTTATTTATTTTTGTTTATTGGTGTTTTGTTGTTTTGTTATTGATTTTTTGTGTTTGTTTAGTTGTTTGCTTCATTGTTTATTAGTGCGTTATTTGTTTGTTTGTTTATTAATGTTTTGTTTGTCTTTTTGGTTGTTTTTATTTATTTATAATCTTATTTATTTGTTTATGGCCTTGTTTGTTATTTTTTTGTATAGTTGTTTGTTTGTTTTTATCTATTTGTTTCGTTTGTTTGTTTCATTTTTTTTTTTTTTTTTTTTTTCATTTTATCTTTTTGTTTTTTGATTGTCATAGGGATATTACATTTTGCTTATACTAAAGTCTCGATTATCCATATCATGTACTTAAGTTGTGAATGTTTATATTTATTCTTACACTTGGTTTATTTGTTTTATTCACACTTGAGATTTAATTGTTTATATCTTATTCTTAGGTTGTTTATATTTACATTTAAACTAACTTTGGGTATATATTGTCATTTTAGTTATTCCTAACTACGATGCATATTATCCAAAGCTATAGAAAAACTTGAGCATAAAGAGACTATCAGATAAATGAAATGGTAATACTTCTCTAATATATTAAAACCAACCAAATACCCAAACACATGCCTGAATTCATGAGTAGTAAATAATGATTTACTATGTGTTTATAAAGATGCGCATCTCTAAATAAGCATACATATAAGTCATATAACATAATAAGATGATAATTAATAGAACATCTCATAAACATGGCATAAATGATAAATAAATGTAGCATAACATAAGAATAAACATCAATAATGTTAAACATCCATAATACTAATCAATGCTAAACATGAGATAAGCAACATAAGCATGACATCATATATATATCAAAGGAATATCATATACATGTACATCGATCTCGAAGGACCCAAAATTTAATGTCAATGTATCTCAAATATCATAATACATCGAAGATATACACATATCATAATGGTGTTTCAAAATAAATCAATATGTTGATATAATAAGTATAATGCCCTATGTCAAAACTATGCCAAAATGAAAAAAATACAAATATCCATGTGCTCAACTTTGGCTCTGAGTGTCCATGGGACCTATGGTTGGAGGTGGCCCTAATGGTCCTAGTAGTGGTGGTCATGATTGATGGACAGACAAACCTGAGGCACCTATAACATGAGTCCTAGTGCGAGATTGACCAGATATGCTAATTTCCCTATGTGCATCCCAAACCTCAAATGAAACAACTTACTAGTCCTTGGACATGATCATCTCATAATCTCACCAATAAAAAGAGGTCTCATCCTTATCCTGAAGGTACTCCATAACCATATGTGAAAATTTGGCATGTGTTATGGCTTCTTGAGCTGCATCTCACTCTCACCTAAACTTATTGATAGTAGTCAATGACTGATCTTTGTCGCTAATATCATGGTCACTCTCTATGGTAAGCTAAACTTGCATATGTACCATCTTGTTTATCATGACCTTTAGCCAAGTGATCTCTGATTGAAGCTGAGTCATGTCATCATCTCACTTAACTAGGGTGCTTTGTAAATCATCCACCGACTATTGTAAGACTAAAATCTCTCTTATTTGAGTGGTGATATCCTATTTCAATATGCCTATATCTCCACCTACTGTAGCCATACCAAAAGGACCTCAACCTTAACCACTATAACCCCTATCGTGTTAGGATCAAGAACCATCAAATTTATCCCATCATCTTTGTCATCTCCATCTCCATATCTTCTATTGAAACCATCATCATTTTCATTACCCCCATCACCATCACTATCCTACCAGGTGTTATCAATGCCACTTGATGTCTCAACATCCATCTCCTTAATATTCATGGGTACCTATCCCCTACCTATTTTAGAACTATTAGCATTAGAGGGTATAACTATACCCACCAGTGTATATAGGTTGATATGACCCATACATCTATAGATCCTCCTGCATAAGCCCAAAAAACTTGAGGAATACTCAAATAACTCACAATAACCACACCCCTCAGGATAATAAGGGTGTCCCAACTAATCTCCTATGTCATGTGTGTAAACTATCTCAGACCCTCAGGTACATCCTGTGTGAACCCAAACTGTCAAAGTACCTGATCAAGGCAATACTCCTTAATAATGTGTGACTGACTCCTAGTCAAGAAGCATCTGATCATCATGTAAACCATATACCACCCATCCTAGAACCACTACATCTAGTATGTGAGGTAAGGCCTCCAAATGAAAAATTATGGTGTAATATCATTGAACATCTGATGATATAAAGGAAAATCCTCCTAGACCCATGCCTGCTTGCTCTTGTCTAAACCTATCTGTATGCCAACAATTATTTTAGGTCCCATAATTGACACAACCCTACTAGTAACTCAATCAAAATGTGCTCCCATCCCTAGACCATCAAAAGAGTGAAATCCCTAATACTATATCCAATATAATATGCTATCATATGAAGATCCCTATAAAGTTATGCTAGGATAGTTATCCCCCAAGCAAAGCATGTAAAATCATCAAGCATACTCCACACTACACCTCCAAGGCCCATGTGAAAGTACCAACCGCTATTGTCATGCAACAAGATGCAATTGACAATGGCCATGAGAATAACTACCTCCTTACAAATAAGAGATGGTGGTGATGGACCTCCAATAGGTAAATCATCAGGTCAGATTTCTATATATATCTTAATAAGGTCTATATAGACATTCCCCTAAAACATAGGGATACCTTGGTACTTAACCAAGTCATCAAGAATGACCTATTATTGTGATAGTGGTGTCCAAAACAGTCTCCAATTGTGTATCGACAAATTGAAGATATGATAGGTATCCTCAAGTGTCATGGTCACCTCTCTAATAGGCAAGTAGAAGGTGGAAGTCTCATTGTGCCAAGACTTAGCCAATGTGCTCAATTAAGCTTGATTTTCTCATATGATTGGAATTTATTCCATGTCATGAATATTTAGCACTTAAAATAATCCAATCATACCATCTATCTAGATATAAGGGGTATACGGACAATGCAAATGTCACTCCCAACACATCAAGACAGTTAGTCACTCCTACAATCATAGAAAAATTAACATCAACCTAGTTATATGTTGTTACTTGAGCCTGATCCTAACCTACTAAGCCTAATTGAACCTCTCTAAGAGGTTGGACACTTGTCAGATCCCACAAGTTATTTTTAGCTTCTAGGGCAAAGCCATAATTTCCCTGAATAGCAAAGTTGTTATTTAGGTGATATTGTACCTTCTTAGGTAATATCACCATTTTATTTTTCATGAAAATAATGACGTCACCTAAAAATAAAATAAAAATGTTGTTTTATAAATTTCCACCCAATTTTGACATTTCTATTATTTTTAGGAATGATGACTTAGCACGAAGTCATCATTTTTCTTGGCAATGCCATTGTTTGGCCTCAAACACAAATGGTGACTTTGTCATTTTTTGACCTAATGCAAGTAATAAATGCATGAAAAATGACATTAATGATGAGTTTGGAATTACTCATCGATGATTTATCATGGGGTGGCCACATGTGCTCTCCCACCCATTATAAAACATGATGTCTAGCTCCTCCATGGGCCATTTTTCTCATCTCATTGCATAGAAAACTAGAGCTCAACAATTTCAATTAGTTAGGGTGAAAATGATTTTTTTTCACTATAGGGGTGAATATATAGCCAAAAAAATGAATTTTTAAGCCCCAAGGCCTATAGTTCATTTTGTGTACTTTAAGAAGTGTATTTTTCACATCTGAGGTTCATTTTACTCATTGTTCAATCCTACGTGCCTTATTTTTAGTTGTATTTTATCCAGACCATCTTTTTGGGCCTCTCCTGAGACCCGTCTAATAATACTATTTTCTACCTATACCCTATATTTGTTTGAACATGCATCTCTGAACTCATATTTAGGTTAGAAATGTGTTGTTATCCTTTGCCAGCTCATCATAAATCTATTTTTATGGATTTTTTGAATAAGCTACCCTTCTTTTTGCGATTAATAAACACACTATTTTGCCTTTTTAGGGCAAAGTCATTTTAAATCATGCAATTTAAACGTGTGAATAATTATAACCACCTTTAGGTAAATCATCTTTTTTGACCAATTTAATGATTATAACCACTTGTGGGTAAATAATTATTTTTACGACCCATGCTAATGATTATAACCACCTTTGGACAAATCATTATGCTTTTCACTCTACCTGCCCTACTATGGAAAATGCTTGTGTCATTGATTATAACCACCTTTGGGCAAATTAGTGTCCCACATTATGTTACTAATTATAACTACCTTTAGGTAAATATGTGTTTATCCTACCACCCTACTGGGGTAAATGCTTGTGCCACTACTTATAACTGCCTTTAGGCAAACTAATGTCACACCTTTTGTTATTGATTATAACTACCTTTGGGCAAATCAATGACTCCACCATCGTTACTGTTTATAAATGCCTTTGGGCAATTCAATAATGTCATCCCCATTACCACTAGATCATGCCATTTTATTCATTTCAAGGGAATGTTTGATGACTTTTGTCATTCACTCCTTTGAGGGGGAATCAAAGGCTTATCAACCACCCTTTGGGGCTTGAACTGTTCAGATTAATGACTTTTACATTCTTTGAAACAATGTTACTATGTTTATGTTTTGTAACACCTTTTTAAATAGGGGCAAGTTGTAGACACTTAATTTTGGCCACTTTCATGCCTATATCAAGAATCAATTCAATTTCTAGCACATGACATAAATCAAGCCTAGAAAACATTTAAAATCCCAAATTCATTTGCATAAAGGATTTAATTACTCTAAAATGTAGCAAGACTTGCTTATTTGGGGTATTACCCTATTTACACCAATAACCTGGTTTGGTTTAAACCTAGTCAAATTATGACTTAGTAATTTGATACTTTTGGCCTGTCAAGCTATTAATTCAAAATATTTTAAATAATTTACAAAATCTAAAAATAACTAAGCAAGATTAATTACATTTCAAATCTTTATTAACTTACCTAAACAAAATTTCTAAATCAAATTAGAGAATTTCATTTATCTAAAAAGGAATTTTTAACCAAATATAAAAATAAGGTCAATGGAGCTAATAAAGTTGTTTATTAATTTCTAAATATTCCAAAAAGGTGAATCACAACCTCATAAATATCAAAAGTGAGTTTTCATGCCTCACAAATATCTAAAAATGAGGTGTCAATATTTCATGAGTGTTTTGACCCAACCTAGGGTTAGCCTGACTCAACCTAGGTTCTTTTAGACTCAAATAAAATTAGAATTTAATCTAACCTCCCTAGGGTTAGAGTTAGTTCTTAGAGCTATAAATACAAGTTGTCCACATCATATGCCAACAAGCTTTTGTGTGTAAGATTATTTTGTAGGAATACCTTCAAGAAGCCATGAAGAGTAGTGTTATAATGCCCATTTTATGCCAAGCTTCACACCAAGCCACAAGTGTCCATTAGAGAAGTGCTACCACTATGGAGAAGCATCGACAAGAGTTTTTAATATCATAGACTGAACATGAACATCCTTATGCTAACAATTGGACAACAAATTCGATAAAGGAGGTAAATTACTTGTGTTGTTTTTATCTCTATTTTATGATCTTGTTCATTATGTTATGTTACCCCTAGTTCTTAGGTAAGAGTGTTTAGTTCTAGTGTATTGTTATGCATGGATTTTTATAATTTTGACTAACAAAGAACTAATGAACATTTATGTGCTCTTCGAACACCTAAGATACACTAATAATAAGGGTATTATTCCAAATTTTGGTGTTTACATAAATAATAATTCATAAATTTTGAAGATATATATACAATAATGATTGATGTTATAGGGAGTGAAATTAATATAAACTCCCTTCTAAATAAAAAACAAATACAATGTTGTAGTAAAACATAGTCGTCATCACCCTCATCTTGTATCAAATCATTAGGGTAAGATGCATATAATGATGCATCCTCTAGCTTGATATTATTGTTGAAAAAATCATAATAAAATAGATCTTCCTCATTGTCCTCCTAAATATAAGGTCCCTCAACTATGATAGATGGTCTCTCCACTTGAAAATTAAACATAATTTAATTTTCATATAAGTGTTTAAGGTTAGAATTTACATATTTTTTGGATTAATAACTAAGAGTGTTGGGTCTCTAACCCATATATTAAATTAAAAATATAACATTTACAAAGGACCATCAACCATAGGGCCAAAAACCTAGGGCAAGCATGGCCAAATAACCGAGAAGGAAACATAATTATACATAAACAGAAAACAAGGTATATACCCAACCAAATACCAAAAAAAATACCATACAACAATAAACAAAACCACCTATCTCAAAAATAATAGGGGCAAAAAAGGATAAACTCTAACCTTAGAACATGTTATCACTATCATGCAAGAGAAGTCAAGTTTTCATCCAAATAGACACCACCTAAGAGACCTATAGTAACCCTATCAACATTAGGAGCCTCCAAAATATCCACCAAATCAAAACCCAAACCCAAACCCATAACTTAAATCTTATGTTATCAAGGAGCCACATAATCTTCTATGCCCAGGGCATGATTAAATGTGTCCAAATGCTCCCTCATAACACCTAAAGAATCTTGAACACTCAACACAAATGCTTTCAAAACCCAAAAAGTAGAGAAAACTTTGGCCCTACCCACCACCCAAAATAGAAACCACATAGTCATCATCTTAGCTGAAGAGTGTCGAATCAATGCCTCTAGATTAGGAATGGGAGATTTGAATTCAATAAGAGGAGAAGCCTAAAAAAACTTCCCATATAGAGATTGGGAATATTTCAAGACCACCAAGAGTTGCTCCAAATAATTATAGAGGGTGAAAAAATTCCCTTCAAGCTCATAAAAAAACCAAAGGGGTAAAAACCCACTTCATTCCTCCCTAAAAAAGGCAAATAAATATGATTTCTAAAATCAAAATCCCCAATCGCTTCTACCAATCTAACTTTATGAATTGGTCTAATAAAGAACACCAAAATACAAGGATAAATAGTAAATTACTATCAAATATCAACATAATATACTAGTTCATCTTGAAATGATGGCATGAATTGACATACGACTCACCAAGCACTATCATAATTTCTTATAAGATTCTGCCTATTGACACCCAGGAAAGATTCTTCATCCTATTCCTGGTAACCTCCCCAAATAAATCCATTTCATGCTTTCTCCCTTGAATGCATACCATCAATTCCACATTAGCAAGGATCCATGTCTGATCCATACCAAACTCTAGCTCAAATGAAAAACACTGATTAAGGATAGATTGAATGCTGGCGTACACCACTCAAACAAGCCTAAATTGAAATGTTTGGAGTAATCATGGCCCAAACTCCACACGTGTATGCCATCAATTAATGGAAAGAGAAATAAAATTGAATTCCACCAAGAGATATCCAAATGAAAAATATGAATGCATGGATGACCCAAAAAAAACAACGGCTAACTTAAATCTACCAAAGGTGTTTGAACACACTCTAAATAATCACTATCCAAATTATCCATTAAAAGATCTTCATTTTTTGAAATGTCTTGGTTAACAAGAAATATCACTACTGAGTTAGCTTCCAAAAAATAATGTGTTTCTTCCTAGGAGGAGAGAGACTCTAGCATAGGCTAGATCTGATCTAGAATGTTCATGATAGTCTAGACCTTGGCCTCTTTTCTTTGGATCACATGGATCATGACCATATAATCCCCCTTGATAATTAGCTTGGCCAAACCACACTAAAGTGTTAATTCAATCCCAGAAACCAGCTTATATACTTCAGCGTCATTATTTATGCCATCAGCTAGCGTAATAGAAGTTGATCTAATAAGAGATCCATAACAATACTTTATTAAACAACCCACTCACAAGGCCCCTAGATTTCCCTGGTAGAATAATCAAAATTCATTTTGAACGAACTTGGACATGGGGGGATCCAATCCCCATGATCTTCCCTCTTAGGTAAATGCATAGATAACATAGACCCATTGATGAGGTTTAATTAAAATAGTTAATTATGATTGAAAAATATATTTAATAGACCCATCTAGTTCTTTTCAACTAATAAAACAATAAATTTCTTACTAGCACATAACAACTAGAATGGGCCTAGTTGTTGAATTCTTTTGTGTCCCATCCCAAAGTTTGCATTTGTTATTTCTTTTTCTTTGTGGTTTCCAATCATAGCATTTTTTATATGGAAAAAAATTATCATAAAATGAGATCTAATATTTTTTTATAAAAACTCTCATAAAAAATTATGTAAAATAACTTATAAAAAATTTATTCACCCCAATAAATGAGCCACCACATTCCCTTAACTCACTCTCATTTCATGGGCCTTGTCCTAGCTAGACTTGATCCCTAAATTAACTATAATAAAGTCAAAAACATACAATTAGTCATTTTAATATATGGATTAAACAATTTTTTACATCTAATTAAATTTAATAACTAATCTTCAGTTGATTTTCTATCATGCTCGAGCCAATCACTATTGACACTTCAAGCTATTTTTTTAACACTATACATTCAAAGCCTTCTCCTCTCTACTTTTGTATTTCTCTAGTATGCCACCTAAAAATGGTATACTTGAAAAATATTATAATCCTATAAAATGATAAAATATTAATTTATAGTATTTACATGGCCTTACCCTCATATGCCTCCTCATCCTGTTAATCGAAATTGTTACATTTTTAAAAATTGTTTATGTTATAATAGGTGTTGTCAAATTCATGTTTAATTAATTTGGTGAGCCATTGTCTATGATTAGTTAACAATTTCTTGTACTCTAGGTTATAATATTCAAAAAATACATTTTTTGTTTGGATATTTATTCTTTGTTTGAAATACCTTAAATTAAAAAAAAATTGAAAGTCAAATATATTATAAATAGATTGAAAGACTAACAAACCAAGAATGGAAACATTACTAAATTATAGAATTAAAAAACTAAAGTAATAAAAAGTGAAAAAACTTATTAAAACTTAAATAAGATAAATTTAAATACTTACTTGTCGTGAAGGTCATCCAATATTTGCATATTTTCATTTACATATAATTAAAAGGAACATCAACAAGATCGTTGGAAGCCCAAGATATGAATCATTAACATGAAAAACATCATAATAAGAGTTGTACGAGATGCAAAGATGATATGCAAAAACAAAGGTGATATCATATAATATCCATAAAAAGAAATTTTATATGTTACAAATGAGAAGCCTTGCATAAATAGGCAAGGATAAACAATAAGTAAGTCAAACTAACCAAGGTGGGGTAAATCCACAAAAGGACAAACTAGGAAAAAGATAAGAACTATATATAAAACCTAGCAAACATGAGAACCAACTCTAACACCCCCCCCCCTCAAATGAAGTTAGGGGCTAAAAATAGCCAAAAAATAAAGCGGCATATCCACAGTATGAGTGCAGTAACAAGGCTTGATAAAGTACTCATGTACAATATATATCCATAAAATGGAGAAATGAAGAAAACCCATAGGAACAAAACTCCCCCCAAAATGATGTAAAATAAGGAAAAGAGGGAAAGGAAGGGAGGAATTCATGTGGAATTCCCCTTAAGGACAACTTCCTTTACCCCACACGAAGATAAGTACTATATATATTGCCTAGATGGATATAATGTAAGGAACCATCTATGTAGGTGGTGAGATAGTCCAAAAAATCAAATGTTCTTACTATTAATATACCTTCTTCTTGAGTGTTTCAAACAAGATGTCCCAAAGACACATCACCTGTAGAAATATCGATGCCAACAGGAGAGATAATACCCTATAAGAGTCTACTAAGACCTCTGTAATCATAGCCCATAGAGTGAAGTATGAAAGATATAAATACAAGAGTTATTTATCAAAGAAACCAAGAACATAAGCAAGTGGATCGAAAGTGGGACAAGAAACACATGTAGTAGTAGGAGTAACAACAAGCCCCAAACTAAAATGTGCAATAATAATAGGTTCCTCATTGAAATCACTGTCAAAACACATGTGCTCACAAACAAGAAGAGTAGGTGATGAAGGAACAACAACTACGGCACAATAAAAGTCATTTTTAGGAATTTGTGATGGTGTCTCATCCATGACCTCTAAAAATGATGGTGAACATGCCACATCCTCATGAATCATGTCCTCTTGACTAATGAAATGAAAATGAGTACAAACTATATGAGGAGTAATAGGTGCCTCAAGTAAACCATCATCAAAACATAATTCCTTACTAACAACCAAAGAAGAAAGAATAGTGAGAGGTGTAGGAGGTAATATGCCTCATATGGATCACCATCAATAAGTATGTCCTCAGAAAATGAAGAGGAATTCTGATTCATGTCATAATTAAAGAGTGAATCCTCACTAGGAGGAGATTAAAGAAGTGCCAATAGTGCCTTACCCATGTCATTATCAAGACTCAAATCTTGAAAAACATCAATGCCATCATCAAAATATAAATCCTCACTAACAAGAGGAGAAGGAAGTGGAATAGAAGGAGGTGAAGTAAAAGAGGGTGCAAAAAACTCAAAAGACTCAATATCCTTCTCAAATAAGTGTACAATAGAATCCCAAGCTTCTTTTGGTGATGTGTCACATGTAACATAGCACATTAAACTATCTGAAACATGGAGGTGAATTTAAAAAAGAGCCTCATCTTGCATGGATGTAATCTAGGCAAGATCTTCCTCATCTATAAAGTGGGCAATGTTACCAAGCACCATTAACCACAAGCATTTTTGTTGCAAGTGTATATGTATTTTGAGTTTCTAGATAATGTAGTTTGATGTGTTAAGAGGCTCAAATAATCAAGAATCCATTGTCAAAAAATAAAGAGAAAATTAAGAAGAAGAAGAAGAAGAAGAAGCCTCTCAAAAAAATAAATCCCCTTATGATAATTTAACATTTCTTGACAAATTTAATAAACACCCCCAAAAAAGTGTATGTCTCCCCCCTACCCCCAAATTTAGAACTTTATAATTGAGTGTGTTTTACAAGATAAATGAACCCAATGGATGAAGAATAAGAAACATACAATTTTGGAAAAATAAATAGTACTTAATTTTGAGTCACAGTTTAAAAGTTATAGTCTTTACAAGTTTTCTATCATTAAAATGGATCAAAAAAGTAAACATTACATAAAACATAAATGCACTAAAGATAAAAAAATGCTTTACCACTTCATGAATCTAGACAATATCTTCTTAAAAAGTATTTAAGGTAATTTATTTAATAGAAACCAAGCATAGATTGTCAAAAATGGGTGAAAGCTAGCTTCAGAAAGACTCTTTGCAAGATCCAAAAAAACTAGTTGAATGGGCCCTGTTATGACATCCAAAAATGTAGTGCAACCTAATACATAGTGGTACTACATATTATATGCTGAAAGTAGACCTATAATGTTTTCCTCTCCAAGAATCAGATCTAAAATTTTAGATTGTACAGCTTCAAACTAGAAGAAAATTGACCAGTTATACAGATGATGAAGATAAATTACTATAATAATTTTCAAGCTACAAAAAAAGTTATACGACCTACTCGAAAATGCTCCCAACTAGTATGGTAGGAAATTTAGGACTGTTATCTAACCATATCAGGTCTCATATCTAAAAAATTAGATCTCTACCACTTGTGGTGAGAGAAACTAAATTGGTGGCAGGTATCTACTAGCAAACCAATGAATAAGTTTTGAGTAGAAGGGCTATACAAATCGATATATGGAGATTCTAAAATAAATTAAAGGACATTAAACTCATATTTATATTACCCTATGTATTACCCTATGCTTTTATATTTGGATTTGGATGCATGTAAGGCCTAAAACCATTAAAAAATGTGCACAAATTGCCTAAAAAGCTTCCAAAACAAACTTAAACATGGGTTTAGGATAATGAGTACATCATGGTGCAACTTAGGATCTATATGTCCCAGTAAATTACCAATAAAAATATATATTATATCTATATAAAATGCCTCCACTCCATCGAGAATAAATTTTAATAAATGGACAAACCCTTGCAATAACAAACTCGTAAATTCATGGTTCCAACACCTCCAACTATGATACCATGAAAGGAACGTCAACAAGATCATTCCAAACCCAAGATATGAAGTATTAACAATAGAAACATCACAAGAAGAGTTGTAAGAGATGTAAATATGATATGCAAAGATAAAGGCAATATCATATAATATCCATAAAATAACTTATATGTGTTATAAATGAGAAGCCTTGCATATATAGACAAGGACAAACAAGAAGTAAGTCAAACTAACCAATGTGGGATAAATCTAGAAAAGGACAAAGTAGGAAAAATAAAAAAACTATCTATATAACCTAGCAAACATGAGGACCAACTATAAAAATAATCTCAATTTTAGATAGCCAAACACTTGGTGTTTGTATTATTCATATGTTAGATGAGATGGATGATCATCATCAATTGTGGTGGGGCCTCTTTTCCATCCCCACTCAATATTAGTGGGGGAATGCTATTAGGTCCAGATGGGGGCCTCCTTCCATCTCAAACCATTATGAACACCGCAATGAGAAGCACGAGGAGGACTAGAAGGTCTTGCTCATATCACACTACTAGACGTATGGAAATCACAAGGTATAGATTACGTGGAGCTAAAATAAAAGTAACTGTTAAAAATTAAGTAATTGAAATAATTAAATTTAAATAAATAAATAAAATTTACCTCCATAATGGGTCTTTAGAGGCAAACATATGAGGCTAACTCATCCTAGTCTCATCTTCTCGTGGTTCCATGTAAGTAGTGAACTTGTTATCAAAATGCCAAAAATAAAGTAATATTATAATTAATTAAAATAATTACATTTAAAAACAAGTTAATAATTATACCACTGCATAGAGTCTTTAGTAGTAGAGGAAGGATACCAACTCATCCTATGATCATCCTCCTATGGGTCCATATAATTAAAATACATATTATCAAAACACATAAATTAATATCAGAACTAATTGAAATGCTTCACTTTAAAAGACAAATATATACCTTTATTTTATGTCCCTAGTAGCAAGGGAAGGACATTATCTTGTTGTAGCCTCATACTCCTCTCTATCATCAATACTAAATTAATAAATAATAAATAATATAATTTATAATAAAAAGGATATAAAAAAGTAATTAAAAATGAAAATTTAAAATGTTTCTTACTTACGGTCTATGACTATAACACCTGAAGAATGTTGAAGTCAAACCTGAGGGGTACATGTTGACCATATAAATGCACATAAGATAAACATTTGAAGATTTTATAAGACTGATGAGGCACAAGTGAGAAGCAATAGTCTATTAGATACTTATAATGTGCATTTTCAATATCAAGTATGCACAATGAAGGATGTTGCAGGGGAAAGTTAATGCACACTATGTAAGTTGAAACTATACACACATAATTTTCGTATAAAATGCTTTTACATATTGTCTTTCATTCATGTTTTCACAAGTATTCCACTTTTGTATTTTTGGTTGTTTTTACAACATTTCTTACTCCACACTAACCTCTCTTTAACCTTTTAGCTTTATATATGTCTTCAACATTCACTATATTGATTTATTTTCAACTTTATGCTTAATTTATACATTTTTTTAGTTGATTCATGCATTATGATCATATATTTATCTGACAAATGATTTAAAAATTCATTAAATCTATCCTAGAGAAGATTCAAAACCTATAAAATTTATCCCTTATATTTTTGCGGGTTCTTCCACCTTGGCCTGATTTTTAGCATCACGACTTTAGCTTATCACACTTTTGCATGGCCAACCTCAATGAATTTCAAATATATACAAATTCAACCCAAGTCATTTTTAATAAGTATCATTAAAGCATTTAGTGAGTAATGAATCCCATATCCACAATTCAAGTTGGATCCTTCATTATATCTATTACTACACTTGTGACATAGCTAGCATATTGATTCTTCTATATTCTTCAAGCCACTGTGACATCATACACTTGTACCAAAAAATGTTATGTTAATGTTCATGTAGTTGTATTGCATATCTAGGGAAGAGGAGGTGAAACCCTTACTCAACATTCCATTTACATGACATGAAATACTACATTGGATTTGAATACAACATGTAAAATGGGTAGTTGAAACTCCTTTTAGGTAGGTCAACCCATAACCCTTTTGTCATTCTTCATTTGAACATTTGTGGAAAAATGGTCAAGAATACAAAGAAGAGATCAAATCTTACATTTTTCTCATGAATTCAAAAAAATGAAGACAAGAGATCGTACAACCTTATACAATACACATGCACAATAAAACTTAAAATCAAGAACAAAGTGCAACATAAAATTGACACAAAAAAAGAGATTTAGGATAAACATGGTAAGGGAAAATTCAATAGCTGCATCTATACCATGGCACATTTGGAGGTAGGCTAATAGGTTCCAAACCCATCCTTTAATTTTCAAGACTCGATATTTCACACAAAGCTTTATAGGCATCTGCATAGTTAAATTCCAATCTTTTAATCCCAAGATTATACCAGAGTGTGTTTGTTTCATCACTTTCAATATTTTTCTTAGTTCATTACTTATCTATCCATTTAGTTTATGCCTATTTATTATTTTATCACATTTTTTAAATTTGAGTTTTTGTTATTAAACTATTTCTATGTTAGATCTATCTTATGCCAGTTCATCTTTATCTTAGTGGTAAATCACCCTAGTGCATTAAAAATATAAAGCAAATTGGTGAACCCCTCCATTTTTAAAACACCCTTTAGGGTTTTTCCATTAGGGTTTCACAAAAAAATATTTTATTTTCAGGTATGTATCCTATTTTACATGTTTTAATCAAACTCTAGCTTCTACTCACCTTTTTATGCTTTCAAATTACATCCACCTTTCATAAATTATGGCATACACCTTTTTTATTTGAACATGTACATCTTTGAATATTTATTTAGGGTTTGATCCTCTATTTTAGATATGAATTGATTTTGTTTTCTAATTTCTTATTTATTTTAGGGTTTCATACAAATCCTTTCCTTATTTTTACCTTGTTATTAGGATTTCATTGGCTTTAATCAGGGTGATTATATCTAGCCTTGTTTTGCATCCCTTAAGTGACTCATGATTAGGCTTACTTGTATTCCCTTAGGTCATGTGTAGATCAAATTTACATTTTATATCCATTTATAGAAAGGCACATGAGTATGTTTTTTCTACATAATCAAAGGTTTTATTATATATTTTTTTTTCAAATGCTTACTAGTGTTTCCATGTTTCATTCCTAACATGTATCATAGCAAACTAACTTGTGCATTGAGACATGATAGGCTTGTTTGCAATGCTTTATGTGATGATACCTTAGACCTTGATAGATTTAATTTCCCTCCTCTTAGTGATGAACTTATTATTCTTGATTATATGATGTTTCACTATGAGGTAGATGTTGTAGTTGTAGACATCTATATTTGGTAAAAGCATAATTTTATAGCATGTTTTTATAACTTCTTTGCATGTATAGATCTATTGATTGAGGATTAAATATCTATTGATGCAGCCTTTTGTGGACCTCTTAGATTCAATTTTATTTCACTTGATTTACCTGCCCCTTGGGCTTGTATGTTATTTTATTATTCTTCATCCAATGTATGTTAGGGATCCCTACCTTTTATTTTTGTTATAAGTATGTTTTTAGCCCCTGGACACCTCTGTCTATTTTGGAGACTAACATCAACGTTAGTGTCAAACTATGATGCATGTGTCTAGGCTTATCTTTTTATCATTTTTTATATATTTCACATTGTGACCATTTGTTTAACCCTCTTGCCCATCTATTATCATCTTTTCATGTCACTAGATCCTAATTCAAAATCAAGAGGTCCCTATATATAAAAAAGCTATAGTCTAATTACACTACCTAGCAATTTGATTTGATAATTACCAAATTGGAAAATACTATATGTTTCAAGCTATAAAATTACATTAAAATATTGAATTAAACATTTGAAGCATTCAAAAGGTCAAATATACTATTGCATTACTTGTACAAAGGGTTATTAGGAGAAAGAACATACAGTGGCACAATAAAAATTTCACACATATGCCAAAGAGAAAGAACTACATGTGAATCTGAGGCCCTCTTTGGAGTATTGGCTATAAAGGCAACACTTATCAATAACTGGGGTTACTAGGGTTAGCTCGACTCATGTGATAACCCCTTTTTACCAAGTTACAGGAGGTCTAATGCAAAATAACCAAGTTTTTATACATTTGATGAATTTGGCACACAGGTGGATATAATTCGAGGCAAGGGTTGTTATACAGGTGATAAGGTATGTCTAGTACAAATTTGGATCCATTTATGTGTGTATCTTTGACTAGACACCTATGTCAGAGGTAGACACCTACATCAACGCTATTGTGCCTATTCAATGTAATCATCAAGTGGGCAAAAATAGTTAAAACACATAATGAACAAGGTCAAAACTTATAATGTAGTCTTGTGATGACTCCTGATCATTGTCATACCTCATAATAAAATCTCAAACAAGATATGATCTCTATATCCCGTACTTGCCTTGTACCTATTATATTTATTGCACATGTTAGATTAGACAAATTTGTATTATTGACTATATTTTAATGTAAACCTAAATATTATCATTCCCTTCAAATAATTTATCAATTTTATGTTTCTTCTATGAAAATACCCAAAAACCATAAAACATTTGGTGAACCCATCCTATGTTATTGATCTAAAACCTTAGTTGTCATGTAGGGTCTTCTCCTTCAAAATAATTTTATTTTAGATTTTTCTATTTTATTTTCATATCTAGTTTTTTTTCTCTCATATTTGTGTGGGCATAGTTTAAGAATGCTTAGTTACATGACTGCTTTGGTGTAAGTGGTTATGTGCTTCATAATTTTTAAAATCCTTATGGAGTCACTAATATACCTAAGGAAGTGTCAACATTATGATCATTTCTTTAATATACCTAATGATCAATGTATTGCATATGAAGATCTCATAAAATACCCAAAATAGGGTAAAGCCTCTTTTGCTTACAACTACAATAACAAAATAACCAATGATGCAAATGCAAATATAAATGAGAAAAGGTAGTGACATTTCTATTTTTGGTTATTAGTGTGGTGATATCCCTCTTGGCTATGACACCTCTCCCATTCCTCTACTTTCTGATGATGAAGGGTTTCAAAAATTAACAAAGATACATAATACAATAGATATACAAAATGGTATCATTCATAATATTGAAAATCAAAATGTGGCATGATACATCTTTTAGTTAATTCAAAAAGTGAATGTGCTTTTCCCTTCCCAATGATTCAAATGAATAAAAACTTAATTATTCCTCCCCTATCTCTAATGATGAAAATATTGATGACATCAAGTGTGTGCTTTCTTCTCCAAGTAATATTCATGTTGAAAATTATATTCCTTATTTGGATTATTCAATTGAAACTATTCAAATTTGTTCTCCCCCTTTAATTTTTGGTGAATATCATGCATGTCCTATGCCTCCCATCATTTTTCTTGAAGAAAAAAATGAGAGTGAATATGAAAAACATAAGGAAGTGAATACAAAACATGCATTGTTGGGGACATAAGTAAAGTCCCAAGTATATTTCATGTATCTTTTTCAAAGATCAAGTCATGTAAGATAGAGAGAGAAAAATATAGCATTTCATCTTCTCTCCCTCCCTTAAAAAATAAAACCAAAAGTGAACGTTGCATTCTTCCCTCCTTTGCATTTTTTGATACAAAAAAGTAAGTGTTTACAAGTGAACTTTTTTCTTCTACTCCTATTAAATGTCACGAGATTTTAAATAAAATAACACCTTTTAATGATAATAATAACCTTCATGCTACTAAGCATGATATACTCACCTCTTTGACCATCGATACCCATTTACAAAATGAAGTAAAACCATGTGATGATCCTCCCCTTGATAGTGGAAAAGATTCGATTATTCTTATGTTCCATGTGCATGGTAATTTACAACCACAAGCAAAATCTTCAACTTCTTCTTGTGATATGTTATCTATTGTGACTACCATGGGATATTTTCAACAACTCGACACTTTTAAGCTACAAATATCTTCTCATGAAGCTATTTTAGAGGAGAATATAATATCGAAGCAACTTATTGTTAAGGATGTATTTAAGCTTACTTATCCTTTAAACTTTATTATACCTAAGTTCTCCTCCTTTGTGGGTCAAGGGGATCCCGCTATTCATTTGAAGTAATATATACAATCCTTTGAACATTGGGCCCCAAATGGAAGCTTTTGTTTAAAGGCTTTTCATTACAACTTAACCCAAGGGGCTCTTTATTGGTTTTATAGTCTCCTAATGGTTCATTATCAACTTTTAAAAAACTTTAAGATGTAGTTATATCACATTTTGATTGTTATACTTTACCTAAATTACCATTAAAACATTTTCAAGCATTGAAACCAATTGAAAATGAGTCTATACAAGACTATGATATTCAATTTAAGGATTCCTTGTATTCCTTAAATTATACATCCTCATATTTGGAAGTATAATTTATATTTAGTAGAGGTCTTATTTCTCCACTCAGAGAACAAAATTTCATAAGCCCTTTTCTTCATTCAAGACTTTATATTGGGATGTGTATAAATATGCATGCACTCTAATGAACACTCAAACCAAGTTGCATATTGTAATGTCCCCAATTTTCTATTAAAATGGTTTAATTAATTAATTAAATTATTATGGAAATAAAGTTGACTTCTTCTAGAAGTTTCCTGAAAGGCTTTAAAAGAAGGGGAAGGCAAATGATTTGAATATGATCTAATATCTTCTTTTGCAAAATTATTCTGAGAAGCTTGAATCGGTGATTCAGCTGGAATCTCTGAGGACGAAACCCTTCAGTAGATTGGCAAGGAGTTGGACGAAAACCCAGTGCTTTGTCAGAGGTGGATTCGAGACGGAATCCAGATTGTGCATATTGGTCAGTTCGGGAGCTTCAGAGGCCATTCACAGAGTATACCAGGGTTCAGCCTATGCAAATGGGTTCCAGGTATTTATTCATTGTTTAGGTTACAGATTTATATATTTTATTTGCATATCAGGTTCGGGTACAGAAATCCGTACGGATAGATAGATCGGCACCAGGCCGTACCAACAGGGTCAGAGAAAGGAAAGGGCACAGTTCGGCTGCAGGGTTATACAGAGACCGGCATCGGCATATAGGCCGACATCGGCTGATTATCTACCGACGCCGGCAATCAGGGAGTCAGACGCAGGCAGAGGTCGCCCTCAGACGATCGACGGCGGCAGAGTATCGACCGACGTCGGCATCCTCAGAGACCGACGTCGGCGACTGTGTTTTCTGGACACAGCAGGCCGAGAGCACGCAATCCCAGGTTTTTTTTATTTCCAGTTTGGTTGTTGTTATAATAAGTGGGTTTTGAGACCAATCTGTAATAATTTTATGACATTTGGGGCTATAGTATCAGTTACATTCAATTTTATATCTTTGTCCAATTGATTGAATGCTGTAAGTAGTGGAAATCAATTTTATTTGCTTTCAATCCTAGTTTGGGATCTTTCAGTGGTATCAGAGCCATGCATCTTGCCAACCTGTAGGGGTAATTTCAGGGTCAATTTGATTATCATTATGGCTCTAAAAGGGGTCAAAGATTTGGAAGAAAGCATGCACAATGCAAAGAAGAAAATAGATAATCCATGTCAGCAAGCAGAGGACATTCTAAAAACTTTGGAGGAGTTGGAAACTTATTTAAGCAAGGTTGATCAGTCAAATTCTTATGAGATGCAAACAGCGCTATCTCCAGCGCTTGGTTCATTGGTGAAGCCCCGTTTATTGAGACATCGTGATGAGGTGTTAAGACTTGCAGCTCTCTCTTGCATTAGTGAAATCATGAGGATCATATCTGGCTTTGATTTTAATGATGATCAGATTATGAGAGAGGTACTTCATGCCATGGTAAAAAGCTTCAAAAAGTTGGATGACATTAGAGACCCTCATTTCTCTAAGAGGGCAAGATTACTTGAAATATTTGCAAGGTATGGATTTGAAAACCTTATGATGTTAGTAGGTTGTATTGGTGACATTTGCAGGATGTTTAAAATATTTTGGACTATTTTAGATGATTTTCATTCCAGTGATGTATTAGCATCAATGCACTCTATCATGTTCACAATCTTGTTCGAGGAGGAGGATAAAATTTCTAAACTTTTGGCAGAAGATTTATGGTATGTCTGGACAAAAGGGAAAAATGTCTCACCTAGAGCTTGTAAGTGGTTAAAGAGTTTAATTAATAGGCCTAAGGATCGTAGTGCTTTCCCTATGACATGCAGCAACTTGCATGATAAGTTTGACAGTCACACTGATCCAGTACAGGGAGATATTAACACCTCTTCAGGTAATGATTTATCTGCATTATCTTCACAGGTAGGACTAGTGGAGGATGTTGTGGATGAGCTTTGTCTTAAGGTGAGTTTAACTCAGGAGTTAGACAGTGAGGATAAGTCTGATGCTTGCATTCAGAGTGTGGAGGTGTACTCAGATGTTAGTACACTGAGTGTTGGTGATGAGTATGTTTCTATAGCTGCTTATGAGGAGCATGTGGTTGAGGCTCACACACATATTCAGGACTTGGGAGTACCTGATTCTGAGGAGTTTGGGATACCAGTGGAGTCGAGTCTCCAAATTGATTCTTCTCACACATTTGACAGTGTGGTACAGTTGGTTGTGCCACCATTACAGAGGAAGCAGTTATGGGATGGATTAACACCATCTTTTGTAGATGGAATTTGCAGTTACCAATTACACAGCCTAAAGTATCGACGCATCCAGGGCAGTTGTGAGTTCAGAGATGGGTTGAGTTGTGTTCGCCAATTTGATTATGGGTTCCTCTTTGTTTTACTTCTGATGATATTGCAGGGACTTACATTGATTTACAGCAGTGCAGAGCATAACTACATTTGGGATCCAGGAGGATCGAGTGGTTCATTGTTCTGAGATTGCTTGGGGACAAGCAATCTCTAGGAAGGGAGGACTGTAATGTCCCCAATTTTCTATTAAAATGGTTTAATTAATTAATTAAATTATTATGGAAATAAAGTTGACTTCTTCTAGAAGTTTCCTGAAAGGCTTTAAAAGAAGGGGAAGGCAAATGATTTGAATATGATCTAATATCTTCTTTTGCAAAATTATTCTGAGAAGCTTGAATCGGTGATTCAGCTGGAATCTCTGAGGACGAAACCCTTCAGTAGATTGGCAAGGAGTTGGACGAAAACCCAGTGCTTTGTCAGAGGTGGATTCGAGACGGAATCCAGATTGTGCATATTGGTCAGTTCGGGAGCTTCAGAGGCCATTCACAGAGTATACCAGGGTTCAGCCTATGCAAATGGGTTCCAGGTATTTATTCATTGTTTAGGTTCTAGATTTATATATTTTATTTGCATATCAGGTTCGGGTACAGAAATCCGTACGGATAGATAGATCGGCACCAGGCCGTACCAACAGGGTCAGAGAAAGGAAAGGGCACAGTTCGGCTGCAGGGTTATACAGAGACCGGCATCGGCATATAGGCCGACATCGGCCGATTATCTACCAACGCCGGCAATCAGGGAGTCAGACGCAGGCAGAGGTCGCCCTCAGACGACCGACGGTGGCAGAGTATCGACCGACGTCGGCATCCTCAGAGACCAACGTCGGCGACTGTGTTTTCTGGACACAGCAGGCCGAGAGCACGCAATCCTAGGTTTTCTTTATTTCCAGTTTGGTTGTTGTTATAATAAGTGGGTTTTGAGACCAATCTGTAATAATTTTATGACATTTGGGGCTATAGTATCAGTTACATTCGGTTTTATATCTTTGTCCAATTGATTGAATGCTGTAAGTAGTGGAAATCAATTTTATTTGCTTTCAATCCTAGTTTGGGATCTTTCACATATCTCTTCACTGAAAATAATGCATGATAAGGATCATGTTTCCAAGGCAAATAAACAAGTTACAAAAGATCATGAGACAATTCAAACCCCTTTTACATAACCAATAATATGTGTCAAAAAACAAATGATAAATGTGTTGAACAAAGGAAATGAGCATGTTTATAGAGTATCTCCCATAGTTAGACCATATACCTATATAAAATGATAGACTCTTCAGTTTGATTGGTACTATGATATACCACATGATATATTATGCATAATATTGGATAAATTAATGATAACATTTCCTCCTAATTCAAAATATCCACCACACCATTTTGAAAAGGCAAAAGGGAAACACTTTTGTACTTATCATAGGATTAATGAACATTGAGATAATGAGTGTTTTACTCTTGAGAAAAAGCTTACACAGTTAACCAATCATGGAGTTATTGTATATTGGAAATTCATATTAGACCTATTTCACATAATTATCATAGAATATTTTCTAAGAGGGTTGAGCCATCTCATGTTGCTCCCTTCGAGGAACACATGGTCCATCGACCTTCACAGAAGTCAATTGCTAGTATAAGTCCTTGTACTATACTCTCTACTAGGACTGATTACTCCCACACTCATCCTATTAAGGAAAAATTGGTTTATTAGGTCATAAATAGAGGGACATGTGGAATGGATGTACATACATAATATATTTGAGTGCCAAAACCAACCCCTATAGACTCACAAGTCCCTTTTATAGATACAACAGGGTTAGCTACAAAAATAAAATCAATGATTCCACTACCCCATGATCATTAAAGTTAGGTATTATTATTTCCTTTCGGGTTAAACCGCATATGATGATTATTACACTATCACTATAATGTATATATATCATTAAATTAAAATACTAGTTATACAATTTACAAATATCTAATCATACATAGAAATAAACATAGAAATCAAATATAAAACACTAGATATTGCACATTCGTTTAACATAAAATAAATGATGTGAATAATGTTATATATATCAAATGATACAAATTTTATATAAATAAAAACATCAATCATATATTGGGCGCATATCCCCAGGTGTGTACTCTTAGTCACTATATATATCAACGGTCCTCACACTTTTACATGTCGAGGTACCAAGATCTAAATGGGGCTTATGTGCACATGATAGATCACATACACTCTCCTTAAAAGATCCTAAATTCCACTCGTATCCTCATAATCATGCCTTAGAGTTTCATATTGATCAATCAAAACCTACATGATCTTCATGGTACTATGTTGCAAGATGCCTTGTCTACCTAATTCAACACATAACTCTTCGTGCTCAATTTCTATGGTATGATATGTTTCCACGACCCTCGCTATAGGATCAAATAAAAGTACATGATCACCTAAAATATCAACTACCCTCTCAATAAAACTATCCCTATATATATCCATGAAAAACTTGGTATTAGATGCAGTCAGTTTGTTTACTACATACTTAAGCTTATTCAATGCAATAATTTTCATTTCTCGATCTCAAATAATATGGCATAAGTCATCAAAAATTCTAAACTTAATGAACACAATAGACTCATGTAATGGGGAAAAAAAACTTTTCTTGAATATTGAATCTCTTTATCTATGCTTGGATTTCTCTAAGCATATTCATTGATAGGTTCATTGATTCCTTGCTTGATCTTTTCAATTTGTGCATATGACATAATTTCATTAATGTTGATTGAAAAATGTGATAAAAATTGATATTATACAGGCTTGAATGCTCTTATTGATTGTATTGGTAGATCATAAAACCATCTAAAAGCATAGTCATTTAGAATTCTTAGAAATAATTTGGTTAAAAGTTTTGTCATTAGAAGCACAGTCAAGGCATGTTGCACAGAAAGATTGGATATGTTATTCAGGATCACCCTCGCCATCATAAAGTATGAACTTTGGTGATACAAAACTAGTTGGCAAAGGGTGTAAAGGTATATCAAGTGCAAGATGATTATGCAATACACATTATGAATTAATATCAATAGTAGATTTTAAAGCATTTTGTTCAATATTTGTAACCTTGGCTTCCAAAGCTCAAATAAATTGTATAAGGGTTTGTACATTAGACCCATTGGGGTTAAAAGTTTATATTTGGGAAGTCACCAAAGGGGATGTAAAAAATTGCATTGATATAAGCACCGAAACTAATAATTGAGTTAAATTATTAATTTTTCCCATGGAGGACGTAGTAATTATTGTTTGACCTTTAGGAAACAGTGGTTTGAAAACATATCTTGTGGACCAACTAGATGTATAAATTGATGGTGTTCTCAAGGGAAGGGATACTAAGAGTTAATCGATAGTAGTGCCATTTAAGAATTCATCATTACTAGATGTGGATGCATTAACCTTAGCATGTTTACTGATTTATCTTGTGTAACATACAAGAATGTATCAATTAATTCTTGATTTGTATTAAGATGGTTGATTAAGGATTCCTTATATTTCATTCCAAAATGATCATTCTTAACATTTTCCATTGCTAATAAATGAAAACAAAGATGCCAAGAATAATGGAAAAGAAAAATAAGATATGAATAATTGTAATAGTTTGAAACCCTAAAGCACGAAAAACCCTAGGGCAAGCTAGGATTTGCATAAGAAATACTCAAAGGTTGAGTTCATAAAATGTTTAACCATTGTTGTAAAAAATGGTAATGAGAGTGGCCTAACCAAGTAAGGAGTAAGCTAATATAAAATCAATCCAATTAAGTTAATTTAGATTATAGTGATATTTTATTAAGATATATTAAATCTAAGAGTATGCTAAATATATAAAGTATAATGTTGATGGTCTAAAATTGTGTTAGATCCTAGCCAATCAACAATGGGAAGTTTCAAGTTGTGGGACAATGCGACTTGAAACAACCTCTAGGGTTTAAAGAAGCTGGTCTCTTCTATTTTATGGTATTAGGGAAAAGGGATAGGAGACTAAACAGAAACACAAAATGCAGGAATTAAAACCTAACTATGGCGATGCGCCTGAGTGTAATCCTAATCCTAACTTGAGCAAAGAGTGACTATCATAGGGTTTTATTACATTTAAGAGCAGATAAGTGCATGATCAATGTAAAAGATTGGAATAATAGAAACAAAGGCTCACAACAGGGGAGTCTTTTGCTGAGATACAGGGATTGTCAACAAAGGCACAGTGTTCTATCTTCTTAATAAAATCCTCCAATCACATAAGAGGCACAGAAGTCACGCACAGTTATGTAGAACTTTGGACTCTGGAAAATAGGACAAAAGCAAATAACATTTCCAATCACAACACTAGAAAATCTACAGCATAAACTACTTTGTAATTGACACAGATAACATCAATAAGGGCATAGTATTCAATTTTCTTTTGAATCTTCCAGTCATACAAAAGATGTAGAAACACACACGGTCATATAAACCTTTCAACTCAAGAGAATGGAACAAAAGCAAATGATATTATTGGTCAAAACTCTGAAAAGTCTAAAACTATAGAATTCCCCCTTTTTAATTTACAATTCTTCTTCTTTTATAGCCTCAAATGTTTTTTTCCATCACTCCCCTTCCTGCACAATTCTCTTCCGTCCTTCACTCACAGGGATAAAATAGAAGGTGCATTCAATGCCTTGGATGCATCCTGGTCTTAACAAGAACTGCCCTAACTGCGGCATGGTGATTCCTTTCTAATACCTCTCTTTATGCCTAAAATTCTTCATTCCATCACCTGTTTGGCCGCTCAATTGTCTACTTTGACTTTGCTTATAGGGGACAAATAGACGGTGTCTTTAATACTTGTAAGCCCCAAAAATCTACCTAGTGCACTGTTCCATCTACTCGACTTAACTCCAGCCAATTTTCATTCCATTTCACTTTTGGCAACAGATACACGAAACACTCTATTATTTTGAAATAGGAGAGGACACTTAGTTTCCTAAAAATCCTCTTTTACTACTTAGAAGGCATTGAAAAATGACACCTGGCACTTTCTGCCTGATTCATTGAAGACACGCGACTCTCTTTGCTTCTCTTTGGTTGTGCTATAGTATCATTCGGGACACATATCAAACTCTTATGGATGGTGACACTTGGCAGCTTCTGCAGACTTTTGAAGTCACACCTGAGGCCCACCACAATCTTTATTGAAGCCAACAGGAGAAACCCACGGATGTTGATGCTTGGCAGCTTCCACTGCACTTTGAGAGAGGCTTATCTTGAAGCTTAAAAGGAACCTGAAGCCTCAGATGCAGACACTTGTCACACTCTGCTGAGGTGGGCGAGGACACGTGGTGGCATCTGCTTTCTTGTAGTGTCCTTTAAGGGTCACGTAGAAGTCAACACGTGGCCTCTTCTACTTATTCCTTCCCTTCGATGATTCCTTTGCTACAAATTTTGACATTTGTGTGCCTATCATTATTTAGCCTTGTTATTGGACCTATTTCTCATTGAACCAAAAATGAACTAAGGTATTGAACTAAACATATTTTAGATGCCGTCACGTGGTGACTTCCACTTCTAGCAGCCAGGATATGTGGCAACTTTTGCCACTTTTAGAAAAATAACACTGAGATCTTCCACTGCTACCACTTAACACACTCCGCCTAACTTTGATACTTAGCCTTTTGGAATCCTTCTACCCTAAAGAGATAAAACCTGAGTGCTAATACGTAACCATAGATGCTACCACTTGGCACGTTCTACTGAGCTAATATGAGACACGTGGCACATTTCAGCCAACTCACAGAACATAAAGAAGGTGCCCTTAGATGACGATGCTTGGCAACTCCCGCTCAAATTCAACACTTAGATGAAAAATGAACCTTCCTCCTGCATTGAACCAAAACTCTGCCGCTACGTCTAAGGACCAAAATTGTAGTGCTCAACCCAAAATTTAAATACGATGTAGAGTATAAATCACTCTACAGTTACTGGTGACCACCAAGACTTTTGAGCCTACTAAAAAAGAACTTGACTCCTACTCTAGTTAACCATGATAAGGCATGATCCGCCTGGATCAAATGGAAAAATCTTGAACTCGCTCCTTTCGAGAGATGGTACAATTTGCAAAGCAAGTTATTTCTTAGTCATAACTTCAGATGAGGCATTTACCTTGTCGACTAACTGTATTAGCATCTTCCCAAATGGGTCATCAATAGCAAACCAGTCACCAATAAGGACAAACTCACCAAGTATTTCCTGATTGTTTTCAGATTGCTTGCCATCTATCACCATGTCAAGTGATACCTTATCTATGCATGCCTTTTGAGTGGCCACACCCTTCTTATTTATTGTTGTAAGTTCATCCAGCTCTTCAAGGAGCTTTGGGCATGCAACTACATCTGTATTGTGACCTTGATTTGGGGATTCTTGGTCAAGCTTCTCATAAACATGCTCTTCAATACCCAACAGATCTGTACAAAGCTCTTTAGTCTCTAATAGAGGATCTAGGTACAGTTACCAATCATCCTTTTGTTCTTCATTTTGATCTATTTGAACTGAATCTATTGTCATGCTATCTGGATTCTTCTCAATAGGAGATTCCTGTAACTCATGTATGACTTCAATTTGTATCAGCCCCTCTTGAAGTTCCTCCATATCAAGATCAGGCTTCCCACTCTTAGTTATAATTGGATGCTCCATTACCACCTTAAGAGAAGTATCAATGGGAAACTTTTCTTCAAGCACTTTTGAAGCATCCTCTATAAATTTTGCAAGAACTTGTCCTATAGCTGTAACCTTTTTTTCAATACTCTGGAGAACAGGATCTTCTTGAGGAAGGGTGATGGCGGGAGGGTGATGAAATTTATTTGTTTGAGAGGTAAAATGAAGCATGGGAGATTGATGGTGATCAGATTTTAGATTCTTGAGGGAAATGGAATTCTCTAGGGAGTTTTGGAGAGGAAGGAAAGAGAAATTCTTAAAGACGTCTGTAATTTGCTCTTTCCACTCGGCCATTGCCTCATCAAGGTTTGGAACCTGCTTGTCCTCCTAAACAACCTAAGCTTGAGAGATAATTGGTGAGGCAATGATGGGACTATAGGAAGGTCTAGTCTCATAAATAGTCACTTGAATAAGCTTTTGGATATGCTCCTGGATAGGCTCTTAAATAGGCTTGTGAATGGGCTTTTGATTCCAACTAGGAAGCTTTCTTGGCACACACTAGGCATGGTTAAGAGCTTCAGAAGAATACGAAGTACCATAGCCTTTTGTAGACAATTTGTTTAACTCAATTCTTTGTCTTTCCCAAGCCTCCACCTTTTCTAATGCAAGAATACATAGTCCATTTATCTCTTCTGGATCATTAGACACATTTTGAAATAGACTATTTACTTCCTCATACTGAGAGTCAGAACAAACCTTTCTTGCATATGCCAATATTCTGAGCTCTATTTCATTCATTTTTTCTTGAAGGCAATACTGCTCATATGCAACATCATAACCATATGGGGAAGATGAAATCCGGTCCTGAGACTGATATGGCTCATGAGGAAGGTAAGAGTCATGCTCTTGATGATAAGGATCATGAGAAACTTGATAAGGCTCAACATAGTTTTGAAAGTAGCCTTGATAAGGTTGATTAGGCTCATAGATATCATGACCAGGCTGGTATGATCCCTCATTGGGTTGATAAGGAAATATACAATAGGAATCCTCTTCATACATAGCCATCCAATTTATTCACGATAATTCAATAAAAATAGACTTACTTGGAAGCTGTCCTAGATTTATAAAAGCAATTCCTTTGAAAGATTCATCCCACCGAGCATGCCAAAAATGCTATAAATTGTTGATGGTGTAAAATTGTGCTAGATCCTAGCCAATCAACAATGGGAGGTTTCAAGTTGTGGGACAATGCGACTTGAAATAACCTCCAGGTTTTAAAGAAGCTGGTCTCTTCTATTTTATGGTATTGGGGAAAAGGGATAGGAGACTAAACAGAAACGCAAAATGCAAGAATTAAAACCTAACTATGGTGATGCGCCTAAGTGTAATCCTAATCCTAACTTGAGCAAAGAGTGACTATTATAAGATTCTATTACATTTAAGAACAGACAAGTGCATGATCAATGTAAAAGATTAGAATAACAAAAATAGAGGCTCACAACAGGGGAGTCTTTTGTTGAGATACAGGGATTGTCAACAAAGGCATAGTGTTCTATCTTCTTAATAGAATCCTCCAATCACATAAGAGGCACAGAAGTCACGTACAGTTATGTAGAACTTTAGACTCCAAAAAATGGGACAAAAGCAAATAACATTTCCAATCATAACACTAGAAAATCTATAGCATAAACTACTTTGTAATTGACATAGATAACATCAACAAGGGCATAGTATTCAATTTTCTTCTGAATCTTTCAGTCATACAAAAGATGCAAAAACACACAGAGTCATATAAACCTTTCAACTCAGGAGAATGGAACAAAACCAAATGATATTATTGGTCAAAACTCTGAAAAGTCTAAAACTATAAAATTCCCCCCTTTTTAAATTACAATTCTTCTTCTTTTATAGCCTCAAATGTTTTTTCCATCACTCCCCTTCCCATGCAATTCTCTTTCATCCTTCGCTCATAGGGACAAAATAGATGGCACATTCAATGCCTTGGATGCGTCTTGGTCTTAACAAGAACTACCCTGACTACGGCATGGCAATTCCTTTCTAGTACCTCTGTTTACACCTAAAATTCTTCATTCCATCACCTATTTGGCTGCTCAACTATCTACTCTGCCTTTGCTTATAGGGGACAAATAGACAGCGTCTTTAATACTTGCAAGCCCCAAAAATCTACTCGGTGCACTGTTCCATCTACTCAACTTAACTCTAGCCAATTTTTCCTCCATTTCACTTTTGGCATTAGATACACATAACACTTTGTTATTTTGAAATGAGAGAGGACACTTAGTCAGTTTCCTAAAAATCCTCTTTTACTACTTAGAAGGCATCAAAAAATGATACCTAGTGCTTTCTGCCTGATTCATTGAAGACACACAACTCTTTTTGCTTCTCTTTGGTTGTGCTGTAGTATCATTCAAGACACATATCAAACTCCCACAGATGGTGACACTTGGCAGCTTTTGTAGACTTTTGAAGTCACACCCGAGGCCCAGCACAATCTTTATTGAAGCCAACAAGAGAAACCCATGGATGTTGACGCTTGGCAGCTTCTATTGCACTTTGAGAGAGGCTTATCTTGAAGCTTAAAAGGAACTCAAAGCCTTGGGCATAGACACTTGTCGCACTCTACTAAGGTGGGCGAGGACATGTGGTGGCATCTTGTTAGGTTGTGGAGCTAAAAGCTTCACTGTATGCAGACATGGAGGAGGTTGCTGAGTGTCACAGTCATCGACGTCAGTTAGGCCGACCAACATCGGTCAATGGTGTACAGGAAGCAACTGACATCGGTTAGGAGTCGACTGACATCGATTACCTCCAGGTAGACAGGGATCGATGTCGATCGCCTGTGTGGTTTTAAAACTATTAGTTTCACAGACAGTTAGTTAACAAACTGGTTGTTTGCATGTTAAGAGGCTAATTTTAGTCTTGAGTTGTGGATCTAATTATTGTAATTAGATGTCTAATTATTGTTTGCATGAGATCTATATAATAGACTCATGGGCTGTATTGTAAAAATGTGTTAGTTAGAGTTGAGCTTGGTTAGTTCCTTCAATGTGAAGAGAGCAAGGGTAGCTCCTCCTAATTCCACAGGGGTGCAATAAAGGAAGGCAAGGTAGATCCTTCTAATTGTAAGATCATTTGAATTGCAGGTTGTTACAAGTTCATGGGAGATCTACATGGTAAGTAAGATCATTGATTTGCAGGTGTTTGTGTGTGCAAGATCTAGGTTTGCAGGTGTGTAAAACTAGGTTGGTCGGCAGGTGTGCAAGACCAGATTGATCTATAGGTGGCAGCAAGATTAGAGAGATCAATAACACAACAGGTAGCAAGATTAGGAGAGATCTACTTGGAGTATAGTGTGTACTCAGTCGTGGAGTATGTGGAGTACTTGTGTATTGGCAGTAGTGATACTGACTAGTTGGAGGTGAACACCAACTCTGTGTTTGATTTGTGTGTTAGGACCATAATTGAGAGAGTGAGCTCTTGAAGAGATTTACTATTTATGCCTTAGAGGTGTGGGAGCCCTAGAGGTGTGTAAGGAAGAAGACTGTGGCATCTTCTTTGTTGTATTTCCTTCTGGAAGAGTATCAATACAATTGGGTATTGTCTCTCATATTCTGTGTTATTTATGAATTCTAGTTACTTGTGCATTTTGGTTAAATTCCACATGTTTAGTTGCTTGGTAATTAGTTGTGCTTCCTAATCCTGACAGTGAAATCAGAGCTGTTTGTTGTTCTAGATTCCTGACAAGTGGTATCAGAGCTAAGGTTGCAGGGAGCAGGTTTGTGTTTGATTACAAGTCACTCTCAGGGGTTTCTGATTGAGTGGGAGTATAGTAATGGTAGAAGAAAGTAAGCTAAGAATGGAGGAATTGAAAAGCAAGAATGGTCAATTATGGTGTTATGGAAAGAAAGCACAGGTAAAAAAAAATTACTAGTTGGTAGAAGATCAGCATGAAGGAACTGAAGAAGTAGATGTTGCAGGTGTTGTTGCACAAGATGCTCTGGGATGTTCTTTGGATAAAGTAGAATCTTATTTTATAGATTTTGTTGCCTCTTTCCATGCAGCCCAAAATAGAGTATTTGTCCATGTTAAGGTCCTTGGAGACTTTGGAAAGATTTATTTAGGGGCTAGTGTGCCTTGTCAAAGTATTGGCAAAGGGGAAGTGCGGCTGAAATTGCAGACGACCAACACATGGGTGTTGAAGGATGTCGTGCAAGTCCCAGTCTTGAAGATGTGGCTAATATCTTCAAGAAAGTTGGGTGATGAGAGATGCACAAGAACTCTCATAGTGGATGCACTTGAATTAGCTAGTGGTAAGAAAGTAGGTATCCTTTATCTATCTACTTATATTACTGATTCTTCTTCTGTTGCGAAGACGTGGCTTTGTAGGCTTGGTCACATGAGTAAGAAGGAGATGCATGTTCTTAAGAGGAAGATAGATGTCTTTGATAAACTTAAGAACTAGAAAGCCTTGGTGTTCATGGAGGAGATGATGGATATAGATCAGTGGAGAAGGCTGAGTAACTCTGAGCAGGGCAGTTTGGACAGGGTTTTGATCCAAAGAGAGCTCACAGGTAAAAAGTGATCACTCACAAGAGAACATAGGTACCGACGTCAGTCAAGAAGAACCAACATCGAATAGACAACTATCGATGTCGATCATGTACAGACCAGAGCTGGTGGTGTTGGGGAGGGTAAGACTGACGTCGATCAGGGAACCAATGTCAGTGGCAGGTAGACACTGACATCGATTAGGAAATTGGCATCGGTAGTTAGGACAGTCGCATGGAACCAACGTCAGTCAGATGCAGACTGTGTGGTGACCGAGGTCTATCACTGGAATGGATTTTGGGTGGACAACAAGCTGTTAAGGAGTCTCAAACACCCATATGGAGGACTGAAAGTGTAAGCCTCAAATTCATTGTTCCTCTTCTTTATACTCATTGCTCACTGCAGAGCAGGAAGGATCCAGGGAACAGTGGGAGCATGGCATGAATAGGATGCAGAACCAAATGGGAGATTTGGTAGGGTTACCAGCTGGTATGAAAGCACTGAAAGATGAATGGATACCTTAGTTAAAGAATAGAGAGAATGGACACGTGAGACGGAATGCCAGGTCATATGGTCTTGAGGAAGCTCCAGGACAGTGGTACAGGTTTGACAGGTGGATGACAAAGCATGGCTATAGTCAATGTCATTGTAACCATTGTGGTTTCTTTACCAGGTGGGTGATGATTGCAACATCATCCTATTACTATATATTGTGTGTTTGCTTGATGCAGGGTTACACATACAGGGTTGTTATGAGCTAAAGGTAAAGTCAGTTCAGAGGTGTGTCATGAAGAATTTGAAGGAGCAAAATTCTTTGGCATAAGTGTGTTCTAGAGACATGGAAGATCACAGGTTGATTTTCTCTCTAGATGATTGTGTGAAACTGGTTAGCACGCCGATGGGTTGGATAGTTCTATGAACAAGTGTCCTGATTCACATGATGAGGTTAAGTACATGTGTACTAAACCTGGGTTTGCCCATGCAGTGGGAGCTATAAGAAAGTTTGGAGCTGATCCGAGAAAGAAGCACTAGAGGGCAGTTTAGTGGATTATCAGGCATCTGAGAGGGACCAACAATAGCTTAACATGCGATGCAGGGTCAAGTTCTTTTCTACATGGGTTTGTAGATGCAGATGTGGCAGGTTACTTGGATGACAGGAGGTGCACCACAGGTTTTGTGGTGGTTGGTCTTCAAGATTGATCTTAAAGAGGGATACAAGCCAGGAAACAAATTAGATGGTGTATAGGTACAGGTACAATGCAGTTGTTTATCTCCAAGTGGGAGATTGTCAGGTTGTGGAGCTAAAAGCTTCACTGTATGTAGACATGGAAGAGGTTGTTGAGTGTCACAGTCATCGACGTCGGTCAGTGGTGGACAAGAAGCAACTGACATTGGTCAGGAGTCAGCTGATGTCGGTCACCTCTAGGTAGATAGGGACCAATGTCGATTGCCTGTGCAGTTTCAGAACTATCAATTTCATGGATAGTTAGTTAACAAACTGGTTGTTTGCATGTTAAGAGGGTAATTTTAGTCTTGAGCTGTAGATCTAATTATTGTAATTGGATGTCTAATTATTGTTTGCATGAGATCTATATAATAGACTCATGGGTTGTATTGTAAAAGTGTGCTAGTTAGAGTTGAGCTTGGTTAGCTCCTTCAGTGTGAAGAGAGCAAGGGTAGCTCCTCCTAGTTCCACAGGGGTGCAATAGAGGAAGGCAAGGTAGATCCTTCCAATTATAAGATCATTTGAATTGAAGGTTGTTGCAATTTCATGGGAGATCTACATGGTAAGTAAGATCATTGATTTGTAGGTGTTTGTGTGTGCAAGATCTAGGTCTGTAGGTGTGCAAAACCAGGTTGGTCAGCAGGTGTGCAAGACCAGATTGATCTGTAGGTGGCAGCAAGATCAGGGAGATCAGTAACACAAGTAGCAAGATCAGGAGAGATCTACTTGGAGTATGGTGTGTACTTGGTTGTGGAGTACGTGGAGTACTTGTGTACTGGTAGTAGTGATACTGACTGGTTGGAGGTGAACACCAACTCTGTGTTTGAGTTGTGTGTTGGGACCGTAATTGAGAGAGTGAGCTCTTGAAGAGATTTACTGTTTATGCCCTAGAGGTGTGGGAGCCCTAGAGGTGTGTAAGGAAGAAGACTGTGGCATCTTCTTTGTTGTATTTCCTTCTGGAAGAGTATTAATACAATTGGGTATTGTCTCTCATATTCTGTGTTATTTCTGAATTCTAGTTACTTGTGCATTCTGGTTAAATTTTGCATGTTTAGTTGCTTGGTAATCAATTATGCTTCCTAATCTTGACAGTGGAATTAGAGATGTTTGTTGTTCTAGATTCTTGACACATCCACTTTCTTATAGGGTCCTTTGAGGGTCATGCAAAATTTGACACATGGCCTCTTCCGCTTATTCCTTCCCTTCGATGATTCCTTTGCTACAAATTTTGATGTTTGCGCGCCTGCCATTATTTAGCCTTGCCGTTGGACCTGTTTCTTGTTGAACCAAAAATGAACCAAGGTATTGAACCGAACATATTTTGGATGCCGCCACGTGGTGACTTCCGCTTTTAGTAGCCAAGATATGTGGCAGCTTCTGTCACTTTTAGAAAAACAACACTGAGATCTTTTGTTGCTGCCACTTGGCACACTCTGCCTGACTTTGATACTTAGCCTTTTGGAATCCTTCCACCGCAAAGAGATAAAACTTGGGTGCTGATACGTAACCATGGATGTTGCCACTTGGCACCTTTTACTGAGCTGATATGAGACACGTGGCACA
This sequence comes from Torreya grandis, assembly GCA_037957365.1. NCBI lineage: Eukaryota > Viridiplantae > Streptophyta > Pinopsida > Cupressales > Taxaceae > Torreya > Torreya grandis. Next base: position 1,958,841 of record JARHVA010000917.1, on the reverse strand, counting down.
TTTCGGCCAACTCATAGAACATAAAGAAGGTGCCCTTAGATGACGACGCTTGGCAACTCCCGCTAGACTTCAAAACTTAGACGAAAAATGAACCTTCCTCTTCCATTGAACCAAAAATCTGTCGCTACTTCTGAGGACCAAAATTGCAGTGCTCAACCCAAAATTTAAATACGATGTAGAGTAAAAATTACTCTACATATAACATTCAGTATTTTGATAATAACAATATGAAGGAGAAATTGTAGTTAGATTATACACTGATGTGTAGGTAGTTATGAGTAGTGAAGGTATAGGTGTATAAGTGGGCTCTTTGAAGATTTGATCCCATCATTAGATTCTAGAAATTAGCTTTTTGTCTGCCTAGACACTACCATCATAATAGGGACACTAGTGTCGATGCTTATGTCCTAAAATTGATTATTTTATCCATTATTAAGTACATGTAATTTTATATAAATTTCAATTACACCTTTTATGGATCCCTATTGCCTTGCATATTATCTATTTAGATCATGCATAAAGGCTCTAGATATCAATGTGTAACTCAAAACCCTAGGTCCTCCAATTAGGGCATCCAACTTACAAAATAGGGGGCTTAGTGGGATCAAGTGAAGTTGAGTTGACCTTAAAGACCACTTTTTTCAAGAGTGCCTACATAGATAATACTCCAAAGAGGGCCTCAAACATATGTAGTTCTCCTCCTTATGTGGGCTTGTGTGTGAACAATGGTGTAATATTCTATATGTAAGTGTACATAGTGATCTAGCTTACAACTTGACAATTATTATTTGAATGCTTCAGACCTATAAGAAGTCTACTTCTATGATTGATATTTAAATAGGAAATAATAAGATAATAGAACTCAATTGTGCGAATGACTTAATTATCTTGAATAGGTGCTTGCTTGGTAATTACTAGCTAAATAATGAGTGGGCTTTATTTTGTATTTATAGTACACCTTTTTAAAATAATCTCATGAAGGGTTAATCAAGAGAAATAGGCTGACCCATACATATCAAAATATTTGAAATTTTGGTTGTTTTTAGGGTACAAAGATTAACATTGGAACTGGGACACTAGTGTCAATGCTAGTATCCAGATTTAGACGATAGTGTCCTAGAGAATAAAAAATTGTTGAAGATCTATAATTGACAGTGAAAGATATATATATATATATATATATATATATATATATATATATATATCAATTTTTAAGCATATTTGGCCTACAGGTGATTTGGGTAACAAGAATATCAGGATTGGACTATAAGATAAGCATTTAGGCATAATGAGATGGAGAATGTGAGCCTTACAATAATGGGAAAGTAAAGAACTGAAGGGTAGAGCCTATGGTGATATTTTTCAAGTATGAAGGAATATTTTATCATTTAAAATCCATATTTAACATCTATAAAATCAGCCCTAAAGTTATCATTCACTTGGAAATCACCTAGCACTCTCTTGGAACATAACCAAAAGGCATACAACATCTAAAATATTCAAGGCATTTCCCTGAAATAGTCCATCAAGCAAAATATAAATACACAAGGTTAATAGCGCATGGTGCCAAGAATCAAACATCAAAAAATAACATTGCATTCTATATTTTTCAAGATGTTGCATACACATGCATAAGTGGGATAACTATGTGTGATTTGAACTCTCTCAAGAATATTGAAATGTGGACAACAATCAAACATTTAGTGGGGAGAGGTTGGGATCAATCCAATCCAAATACTAACCCATTTTCAAGGTCTCTTGTAGTCAAGCATGAAAAATTAGGTTTTGGATAAAGAAAAGGTAAATCAAGCATCATTACATAAGATTAAAGGGCTCATTTGCATTAAAAAACAAACTATAGACACAAGCAAAGGTATCTCATAAGTTTTAGGGCCTATAACCCTTAAGGACCCTAACCAAATACTAACACACCCTAATTCTACTAGAAGGGTCTAAATTTATCATAGGTGTCCAAACATCTCCTGAGATCATGATTTTCACCACGCAGCTTGACAACACTTTTACTAGCATTTTCTCTTGTGCTAAAATATGAGTGATAAAAAATCAACAAAGTATAAGTTTCTCATCATTTTATTTCTTATTTTTCTAATTTAGTTAATCTCAATTTCAATCAATCCTTTTCAATTTAGATAAAAGTGTTTATTGTCATATTTTTATAATGTGAATTAGTGCGTTGTCTTCGCTAGGTAATATCTCTTAGGTGTAAAATAATTAAAACACCTACTACTAATATGAAGTTATATAAATGATCATATGACTTGATTAAAGGTTATACTAGCCAAAAGTTGATAACACATACTAATACATGTTATATGTTAAGGGTGTAACATGTTCCCCCTTTCAAAACAATCTTGCCCTCAACATTGATGATCACTAGATGATTTTCTAGGAATTCTTGATCCTCCCATGTTGTTTTTCACTAGCCAGATTCCTCCATTTGATTAGATATTTTGTAATAACCACCTTCTTAAAATTCTTAGTTAATGTATGAAATGTTATCTTAGGTTCCAAAATGAATCTTCCCTCTTCATCAAGATTTGATATCTTTTTATGGTCTTGAACTCTTTGTCAAATGTACTTATTCAAGCTATAAACATGGAAGACTACATGTATTTTCACTAATTGAGGTAACGTATGTTGGTGTTGAGTGTGTTTCTTGACTGCTCATACCTGTGGTTGTACCTTCAAGGAAGAGATTATGGATGGCAGCTTATAATCATAAAATATCCTAAATGGAGACCTTTTGGAAGAAGTGTCTCTCTTAGGTAGCCTCTTTGTTCATCAATTCTCAACATAAACTTAATACTCTTCCACCCTCTTTTGAAAATTTGATGGTATTAATGTATTTGATTATTTTTTATACCATTGACAATAATTTTGTCAAAAACCCCACTAATCCCTTTTTGAAAATCTCTTGTATTTGATAAGATTTGACCATCTGTTATGACTTTGAATCATGGTTGGGATATGCTTTAGTGAATAATGGTTTTTATAATATTATTATTTAAGGCAATCATGATATTCACCAATTTCACCTTGATGTTTCTCATATTTCTTTTGATTGTGCTTAATTCTCCATTGATGTTGTCCACATCTCTCTTGTTGGCCATATTAGAATGTGTGATTTTCATACAATACTCAATCTAGTTCACTTTGTGACCTTCAAAGATAAAACAGAATAAAAGATTTGTTGATTCTAATTTATGATCCCATCTCATGTTTGTGAGGAGTTTTTCTCAAAGTTTCAAAACCATTTCCTTGGCCCCTAATGTGAGATATTTCCATATAAAGGCTTGATAGTGCATAATTTTACTGTCAACTTTGACCAAATAGTTTCATAATTATGTCAGCCTCAAATATAATTCCTCAAAGAATAGACCCCTTCTATATTTTTGCAAGTTTTTTGAAAATGTAAAAGAAGTAAAAAAATTATTAAATTATGACTTATAGAGCAAATGTATGAAAAAACACTAAAAATCATAATAATTCACTCAAAAATTGCCATATAATCCTTATTTTTTCTTCCTTGACTAATTCTCCAGCTTCGATAAAAAAATCTTGAAAAAATTCCTAAATTTGTAGCCTATAGAGTAAATTTAAGAAAAACCCTAAAATCACAATGATTCACTCAAAATGATTAAACAAGTTTTTTTTTTTTTTTTGTGGCTTCTTTGAATGATTCTTCAAATTCAATAAAAATTATATAAAAATTTACAATGGTTTATAAGCTATAACGATTACTAAAAATCAAGCTTTTGAAGACACTTTTCCCCAAATCAAAGCTTCGATACCACTTGTAATTAAATTATTATACAACTAGAGTAGATAACAATAATAGATCATAATATGATTGAAATAGAATAGAATATTTGAATACACGATGAGCCACTTTGAGGGGAAACCTTCACAATCATATAATAAAACAAAATTCATAATATGATGATCTAATACTAAACACGACCTCCTGTATATACCTTACTTGTGCTATGGATACACCCTAGGCTAACCCTATTACTAATATCACGCTATAAAAATGACCATGTGTAACTAAGTTAAAGATTATGTAGAAAATAATTAACCACACATATCCTAATACATGCATTATATGCTAAGGGCATATCAATATCAAATAGGGATATAAAGGTTGTTGAGAAAATTTAGAGGACTTTGTGAAGGATATTGGGCACAAGGTTTGATTTCAATTAGACCTATCATCCTCAAATGGATGGACAAATAAAGGTAATAAATATAAGTCTCAAAAACTTATTGAGATGCTGGGTAGGAGATAAAATAAAATAATGGGACATGACATAGGCACAAGCTAAATTTGTGTAAAACAATTTAGTGAACAAAAGTAAAATAATGAGTCATTTTTAAAATTATGTATGATTGGATCCTTGGAGGCATTTATGATTTGATAAGTACAACTTATATGGGGGGAAGAAGTGATAAAGCGAAGGATTATACAACATGTATGCACGGTGTACATAAAGAGGGGAAGGGCAGGTTGGAAGAGACTATCATGAAGTATAAATAATGTGTCCATTAGACAAGAAGAGAACAATATTTTTTAGTAGATGTATTGGTTTTGGGGCATTTTTATAAGTAGAAGCTATCTAAATAACGTATGGTAAGCTGACATGGAAGAAGATTGGGCCTTACACAATTATGAGGATATTTTCTTAATAAGTGCTTATGAGATTGAGCTATTAAATGGGATAATCATGTCACATATCTTTCATGTATCGGATTTATGCCCTTACTATAAGGGAGAAGGGAGTGATGAAAGAGTAAGTTCAAAAATTTAATTGTACATTTGAGAGAGCAGTTTCCTGAGAATGCAAGGGATAGAGTTGAGATAGTATTAGATATATGATTCAATAAGATGACAAGAGGTAGTGGGTAGAAAGAGTATCCAATAACATGTAATAAGTTGAAGACCCAACTTGGATGAGTGCATATGACGTTGAAAAGTATGAAAATAACCATCTAAGCACTCATGAAAGGTCCATGAGTAGGAGCTCATGAAAAATTTCAATTGCTCTAGTTTTTTGATGTAGGTGTGTTCAAGCTTACAAACAATCTTATATTAACCAAAAACCCGAGTTAAGTTCTTATGCACATTTATGCATGTGCGTGTATGATTATGTGACCTATCAATAAGGTTGTACATGATAGAGAATATTATGAATGATCACAAGGTCATTGTCAAGATTCTATCATATTAGAACAAGGCAAGTAAATATAGTTTTATTCACCTCTCTAAGATCAAATGATCCCTTTTTAGGATGGCGATGAAATTAACACTTAATGTAAGTCATGATTTTAAAACTATTGAGTTGCATTAACTAGTGTAACTACTAGTCTGCAGTAGCTAATGGTTTCACCCACATTGAAGGTATAGGTAGAGTAACTCCCCAAAACTAGAAAACACGATGCGGAGAATTTTTCCAAGATGGGAAAGGTGAAGGATATTTTGGAGTGGCCAACACCAAATAGTATGTTTGAAACTAATTTTTCCTTCATGTTAACTAGTTTATATTATAAATTCTTCGAGAACTTTCATGAATTTTTTATTCAATATATGGGACCATGAGAAGTCATAAAAAGAGGTCAAATAGATAGTCGTAGTTGAGAAAAGCTTTAAATTTTTTAAGAAATAAGTAGTAAAAAAATAAGCATTAGTGTAATCGAATTACAACAAGGTGTTCCATGTTGATTATGATGCTAATGAGATAAAAACATGTGTTGTATTAAGTCAAGAGGGAAACTTGTAGCTTATTAAATAGTGATAAGTTGAATGTGTTGGGCGAATATTTTGTCAATCAGCTAACTGATGAGCAAAATAGGTCTCTTCAACCACAGCATAGGGAAATTTGTCAGCCAGATGTGCAGGTTTACTACATCAAAAGGGGACAAATCTCTCCTCTCATCAAGGGGAGGTTCCCTGTAAGTATGAAGAGGCTATATATATATGTTAATCTACTATAAATAAGCTGAAAATAACACTCAGGGGTAGGATAACACCATCCATCTCTCTTTTTTCAGAGATGATGTTCACCAATCAAAGGATAAATCTTGATGAAATGACAGAAGTCACTCCTCTTCTTTCAAAAGTGTTATTCAGCAGACAACAGGGACCTTTCGAGTAGTGACAAGTAACTGTAATAGGGCATAATAACACAGCATGATGAAATGTAGCACAAAGTCTCCACCTCAACTGCCAAAGAGTGAAATACGAAGGATAATGAGGGCTCAAAGTCATCCCAAGATCCCTTACACAGAAATAAAATACAGACAAACTAAAGGCAATTGTGGCAGCACAAAGTCTCTCCATAGCCGACTTCCGGACACCTTCCTTGATTACTTTCACTAATTCTGCTTATTTAATTAAATGGACAAAAAATGTATTAAGGAAACAAACATAAGAGCAATTTCCCCAATAACCAAGCTATTCTAGCACAAAGTCTAAAAAGTCACTTGTTTTCTTATTCAAATAACGAAATATGATCAACAATCTGAGCTCAAAGTCTCAGTAATGCCTTTCAATTTGGACAGAGTTTTATTTTTGATAATAGAGAGATCCCCTTAAAACAATAAGAGAGAGTCCAATATATAGTGTTCCAAGAAAGACTTGGGCACTTTGTTTCATAAAAATGATAGCCTATGATGCATTCAATGCCTTCAATGCATTTTAAATTTTCTCCATGGGCTATACTGGAATCAGGCATCAGTCTTATATATGGGTCGCCTGATGTGTTTCCTGATGTGTGTGCAGCTATTTTCACTTTACTCAATGCAAGAGAACAAGTCACGCCATTGAATGTTTGCACTCTCCAATGTCCACTTGGTTGACTGCTTCACCTTCTAGAAACATATCCCATGCGTAAATATTTTTTGATCTTTCTCCATCATTTCCCCTTTCTTTGTTGTATTTTGAGCTCTCAGGGGCTTTATTCCTGATGAAGGGACAAGTGGTGCTTTCTACTGTGAAGCAGGCGAGGACACTTGGCAGCATCCATTTACCTTATAGAAGCTTAAGATATCCTTTGAGAGTCCTGTGAAAGATGACACATGGTGGCTTCCGTTGAGATTTTAGAAACATGCGGGACTCATTTGGATTCACATGGATGATGCCATTTGGCATGATCCACTTACCTTAGCAATTCACCCGGGACCCACCATAGTCCGTACTCAATAATGAGACAAAAGGAAGAAACAACGGATGCTGACACTTGACACTTTCCACCAAGTTTTACAAGGGACACGTGGTGACTTTCACTATATTTTGTCCTTATCTGTGTGATCTGAGCTCTCAGGTTATCTCTTTGGCCAGTCGCTAAATTTGTTCACAAGGTCTATGCTGTATTTGAAAATTGATTAATATTTCATTATCTTAAATTTGACGTCCATAGAGATGTCAATGGTTTAATCGCTTCCCTGGTTTAATCGCTTTCCTGGTTCAATTGCTTTCTTAGTTCAATCACTTTCTCAGTTCAATCACTTTCTTCTTGTGTTCCACTTGACCGCTTGAACCAACTGCTTATTGAACCTTTGAACCCGTTAAACCTTTGAACCATTTTGGTTCAAGGTTTAATGGTTCAACGGTTCAAGCCTTCTTCTTTCTCACTAAGTTTTTTAAAGCCATTGAACTTGCTAAAGCAGTTGAACTTTGAACTTTTGTTGAAGCGCTTAACTCTTTAAGCTTGTTGACGTCATTGAACCTTGGCATTGAACTAACCTTGAAATTGCCTAAGTGTTGAGAGCTTGTTTCTTTCCTACAGAGTCCATAGATATAAGCTTGTAGAGTCCGTAGATTTAAGCCTGCAGAGTCCATAGATTTCTTCCAACAAAGTCCGTTAGCTGAAAAATCTTGAAAAATGGAGAATTTGAATGCCCAAAAGAATTTTTGAGAAGGGAAGAGGGAATTTTTGGCCTACAAGACCAAAGTAGCTCATATGTTGTCCCAAAAATGAGTGACAGATTTTGGGAACAACAGTTGGCTCCAGTTGGGGAACTTCTTTCAATTAAAGACGTGGAACAACTGAGGGAAGTAGAAACCAGAATCTCCAGTGCCTTGAAGTGTGCCATTGGGCTACGGAGTCATGCTATCTAAAAAGAAAGGCACCAAAAACAAAAATGAAAAGCAAAAAATAGAACTAAAGACTATACAAATATACATATGTATAGATGATCTTATCTGATGCTTCAAGATTTGAAGGGCTTCAGATGCCACCCATTGTGAGACAATGACAATGGCATTCCATCCTAATAAACTAGTAAGAAACCATTTTCTCCCCAGAATTGGTGATGGGCGAATGGAAGTCTCCACCAAGAATCACATTTTTTTGTACACTCCTTTTGGTTCTCTCTTTTTGCCCCATAGCAAGGTGTGGTCTCCAATTTGAAAACCATACATCTTTGCTCTCTTTGTGAAGAGTTCATTTTCCTAACTTTGGTATGCAACAATATGGTCCACTACCATAGCTTGTTACTCTTCTGGTTCAGTCTAGCACATGATTTGATTATCCCCATTAGATACTAGACAAACCATCAGCTCAGCATCTCCTTTGGCATGAAGGAGTTTGACACCTTTGTCTTGAGTAGCCTTCAACCCGAGTAACAGAGATTCATACTCAACAACGTTGTTGGTATTGCTGAACTGCAACTTGTATGAAGAAGGAAAGATATCTCTTTAAGGAGATATCAACACAGTCCCAACTCCAGTAGTGCTAAAAGAGTAGTTGCCATCAAATCCTAGTATCCATACATCATTAGAAACTACTCCTTCTCAAAATTTTCTTTGTTTGGAGAGGAGAGTTCCTTTGGGCTTGCACTATCTCTTTCATGCCTTCTGTTATTTTATCTGAACCAATTCTTGGATTTCCACCTATAAAAATTTCATCTGTTGTAACAAAAACATCTTTAGTAGATAAAAAATAGTTACCCCTACCTAAAGACTTAAATAGAATTTGAGCTTCAGAGATCGACGCTTGGGTGACAACATATTTTGCCTCCTTTTCAGGAAGTCACCTCTACATGATGCCTTTGACAGGGATCCTCACTTCAGACAGGTCCATGCTCAATTCTCCTCCAACATTCTTGCAAAAATTTTGCCTAAGAAGGATGCCATATGAGGCTAGGACATCGGCCACCAGGACTGTCAGCTTGATTCTCTTTTCTGAAAAGGTGGCAAATGCAAATTGGGCATCCTTGATTTGTTCCAACAGTGGCACTTGTTTGCTTTCCATGGAGAAACATCTCCCAAATGTCTTGGTCAGTGTGAGACCAAGGGATTCAACTACTTTGGCAGGCATGACATTGTCTGACACACCTGAGTCTATGATGTAATTGTTCAGCTGATGTCCATTTATCAGTAGGGAGACATATAATGGTTCAGTCCTTTCGGAAGCAACAGGAGGAGCAATGACAAGGTTGTTTGGGATGGACATGTTCCTTGGGGGATCATGAGTTACCTTTTTAACATCTTACCCTGCAGGGATGGCTTTATTCTTCACACACTGAACTAACCTATCCAACTACTTAGGATTGGATTGCAAGAATTCAAATTCAGACATTTAAATTTTGTTCTTCTTGACATAGTCGATTATGTCAAATGATTGAAATGGACAAGGAACAGAGGAAGGCAGTTCATCTTTCTAGTTTTTAGGAGGGGTGGTACTAATTTATGGTATTGAAGTTGAAGATGGAGGAATGCTTGATGTATTTACCTTTTTATTACTCACTGGGTCCTTTGACTGGAAAAGTAGAGAAGTTCCTTGTTTGGTAATTGAAATTGTAGGCTGAGAACTTTCCCCTATTTTTACTTTATCAGCTTGCTAGGCTAACTAGTTCTGAAATTGGGTAAATATAGCATATGATCCATCAACTGCTTCACCTTTATCTCTGGGTTCATCTTGGTAATTCAGGAAACCAATGTTGGAGTCGCCAGTTGATTCTTCTTGCTCTGTTGCAAAAAGATCAGTGTCATTTTCTTGCTCAAACTCAAGTTGGAAAGAGAAATCATATTCTATTTTCAGATATCCAACTGTTGAGTTAGCTGGTGTTGCTTCGATGGCAAGTTTCCCCTGTGGGAAAGGCAGATGATTTGGTTTCCCTTGACTTTTGGTAGCATTACCTTGATATGATTGGTTCTGAAATGTCCTCCTTGGCATATCCCAATAAGGAGGAGTAGACATACCTTGGGCCACTTGTCTTTTCAAGGCTAGCAGTTCATTTGCCAGCTTTTGCACTATTTGATCAATAGTGCTTATAGATGAATATTCAGAAGACGAAGAAGATATACCTCTATTGGGATCTCTCCTTATCCTTCTTGCCAAGATAAGGTCATCTTCCACCTCAGTGGCCAAATCTTGAGCTGCAAAAAGGTCTATTTGGCCAGCACGTCTCAGCAGAAAACTCACTTCAGGCAGCTGAGAGTTGATGAAGAAATATTTGAGATTCTCAGTTGTAGGCTGAGCAATTGCAGGAATCCTGTTCCTCAGCTTGTCGAACTTGGCTATGAAATCTCTCATTGGTTCATAAGGCTCTTTCTTCATTTGTGTGAGTTGAGCCAGTAAGGCATGCACATCTTTTGTAGGCTTGAATTTGGCTTTGAGAGTGTTCCAGTCAGTCACACTCTGGGCCTGCAGATGATAGAACCAGTCTGCAGTAGCACCTTGTAAAGTTTTCACGAACAGTTTGACTACTACATCCTCATAATCCACACCTATTACGTCACAGGTTATGCTAAAGGCTGCAATATGTTCATCAGGATGAACCTTCCCGTCACCATAGAACTTGGGGAAATTTTTTCTTGAACTACGTGGTAGCTCATGTAGAGGTAGAGTTAAATTGAGTGGGCCAAAAGAGTTACCCCAAGGGCCTTGAATTGCCATAGTATGACTATGGAAAGGTGGAATAAAAAATCTCAGAGGGGTAAGTATTGATAAAGCTTTATTAATAGCAAAAATGGATGCTTTGTCTGGTAATGGAGACTTGACTTTAGTAGGAGGAAAGCTCCTAGTTCATTGAAGGCAATATGGTGAAGGAAATGGATCAAAATTACTTTGTTGTACCAACTCGAATATAGAGTCAACAATACCTTTACCCCTTTGGCTTTGCGTATACCGTGGATCTGCCAGATTGTAAAACAAAAATGGGAAAGAACTAGCCCTCCTTCAGCTTGAAGCTTCAAACTACGCGTTATATCCCAGTTGATGTGGAGGTGGAGGGAGATGGTAAGGCTATAATGATAATGGGTAAGACACATAACGGAGTCACCATAGTCTATAATGGATAAGGGTAGGGACTGCTTCAATCTAAAACTTAAGGCTTCAGATTGCGCGTAAATCCCCATCAAAGTCACCAAAAACTGTTGGGTGAATATTTTGTCAATCAACTAACTGATGAGCAAAATAGGTCTTTTCAACCATAGCATAGGGAAATTGTTCAGCTAGATGTGCAAGTTTACTACATCAAAAGGAGACAAATCTCTCATCTCATCAAGGGGAGGTTCCATGTAAGTATGAAGGGGCTATATATATATGTTAATCTACTATAAATAAGCTAAAAATAACACTCAAAGGTAGGATAACACCATCCATCTCTCTTTTTTTAGAGATGATATTCACCAATCAAAGGATAAATCCTGATGAAATGACAGAAGACACTCCTCTTCTTTCAAAAGTGTTGTTCAATAGACAATAGGAACCTTTCGGGTAGTGACAAGTAACTGTAGTAGGGCGCAGTAACACAATAGAATGAAATGTAGCACAAAGTCTCCACCTCAACTACCAAAGAGTGAAATACAAAGGATAATGAGGGCACAAAGTCATCCTAAGATCCCTTACATAGAAACAGAAAACAAACAAACTAAAGACAATTGTGGCAGCACAAAGTCTCTCCACAATCAGCTTCAGGACACCTTCCTTATTTCTTTCACTAATTTTGCTTATTTAATTAAATGGACAAAAAATTTATTAAGGAAATAGACATAAGAACAATTTCCCCAACAACCAAGATATTCTAGCATAAAGTTTGAAAAGCCACTTATTTTCTTATTCAAATAACAAAATATGATCAACAATCTGAGCTCAAAGTCTCAGTAATGCCTTTCAATTTGGGCAGAGTTTTGTTTTTGATACCAGAGAGATCCCCTTAAAACAATAAGAGAGAGTCCAATATATAGTGCTCCAAGAAAGACTTGGGTGCTTTGTTTCACAAAAATGATGGCCTATGATGCATTCAATGCCTTCAATGCATTTTAAATTCTATCCATGGGCTATGCTGGAATCGAGCATCAGTCTTAAATATGGGCCCGCCTAATGTGTTTCATGATGTGTGCATAGCTATTTTTGCTTTACTCAATGCAAGAGAATAGGCCACACCATTGAATGTTCGCACTCTCCGATGTCCACTTGGTTGGCTGCTTCACCTTCTAGAAACATAAACCATGCACGGATATTTTCTGATCTTTCTCCATCGTTTCCCCTTTCCTTGTTGTATTTTGAGCTCTTGGGCGCTTTATTCTTGATGAAGGGACAGGTGGCGCTTTTCACTGTGAAGTAGGTGAGGACACTTGGCAGCGTCTGTTTACCTTATAGAAGCTTAAGATATCCTTTGACAGTCTTGCGGAAGATGACACATGACAGCTTTCATTGAGCTTTTATAAACACTATAGAAACATGCGGGACTCATTTGGATTCACACGGATGATGCCACTTGGCGTGCTCTGCTTACCTTTGCAATTCACCCGAGACCCACCACAGTCCTTACTCAATAATGAGACAAAAGGAAGAAATGGCAGATGTTGACACTTGGCACTTTTTGCTGAGTTTTGCAAGGGACACGTGGTGACTTCCGCTGTATTTTGTCCTTATCTGTGTGATCTGAGCTCTCAGGCTATCCCTTTGGTTGGTCATTGAATTTGTTCACAGGGTCTATGTTGTATTTAAAAATCGATGGATATTTCATTATCTTAAATTTGATGTCTACGGGGACGTCAATGGTTCAATCGCTTCCTTAGTTCAATCACTTTCTTGGTTCAATCGCTTCCTTAGTTCAATTGCTTTCTTAGTTTAATCGCTTTCTTCTTATGTTCCACTTGACCGCTTGAACCAACCAATTGAACCAACTGCTTTGAACCAACTACTTATTTAACCTTTGAACCCGTTGAACCTTTGAACCATTTTGGTTCAAGGTTCAATGGTTCAACAGTTCAAGCCTTCTTCTTTCTCACTAAGTCTTTTGAAGCCGTTTGAAGCTGTTGAACTTGCTGAAGCGGTTGAACTTTGAAATTTTACTTAAGTGCTTAACTCTTTAAGCTTGTCGACGTCGTTGAACCTTGGTGTTGAACCAACCTTGAAATTACCTAAGTGTCAAAAGCTTATTTCTTTCTTGCAGAGTCCGTAGATTTAAGCCTACAGAGTCTGTAGATTTAAGCCTGCAGAGTCCGTAGATTTCTTCCAGCGAAGTCTATTAGCTGAAAAAGCTTGAAAAATGGAGAATTTGAATGCCAAGAACAATTTTTGAGAAGGGAAGAGGGAATTTTTGGCCTGCAGGACCAAAATAGTTCATATGTTGTCCAAAAAATGAGCGAGAGATTTTGGGAACAACAGAATGATGCAAAAATGAAATGATATATGTATGATCAAAAGTTGTATGGAATTGTACAAGTTCTTAAAAAGTAGAGACACTACTTACTACCGAAGGTTTTTATAACACACACATAATCAAACATTATGATTTATCAATAGTCAAGGTAAGTTGAATCAAAGGCGTACGAAGTGGGTATAATTCCTTCAAAATACCTCACTCATGTTGAAACACATGATTAAAAAATATAATAAAGTTATTGTTGCATTGAGTAGAATAAGTGTATTATTAACAAAGATGTGTGTTAAAGTAGTGGGTTTTGAGTCCATGAAATAAATGTACAAGGAATATGTTCATTTCAAAGTCGCATGGAAAAAAAAAAAGTAAAAGTATAATTTGTATTGTTAGAACTCCATGGGTGGATTTATTTTTATAGCTGATTAATTATTCAAAAGGCAATAATTGTGCATACCACAAGGTTCGATAGGAGAGAATTTTATCAAATAAATGCACAATGGAGGGTTAATTGGTCACCTTGGCATAGATAAGAAATTAACACAATTGAATAAGTGATAGTATTGGCCAAAATGGCTATAGATGTCTATAAATTTGTTCAAGGTTGGAGAATATGTTAATACGCCAATAACATAAGTAATTTTTTTAGGATTTTATAAACCATTACCTATACAAGATAGACCATGGGAAACTTGAAGCATGGATTTTGTGTTGGGGTAACTCCATACTAAAAAAGGTAATGATTGAGTTTTTGTTTTTTTGGATAGATTCTCAAATATGGTGCATTTAATTACATGAAATAAGATTAGTGGTACTTCCAGCATACCAAACCTAATTTTACAAGAACTAGTGAGATTATTTGGATTGCCAAAAAGTGCAGTGTTTATTAGGGATATAATGTTTATTGTGCATTTGTGGATAATTTTGTGGCAAATTTGGGTACAATTATATAATTTAATTTAGTCTATCACCCACATGATCAAACTTGATTTGTGAACAAAAGCCTAAGAAACTTGCTGAGATTCCATGTGAGAAAGAAGCTGGGCCAATGGGATTTGGTCCCATCACATGTTGAATTTGCTTATAATAATTCAGTGAACCCAAGTACAAGAAATATATTGTTATGGAGAGTGTATGGGCATACTTATAGAGGTGTTACAAAGTTGTTAGACTTGATAAATCTATGAATGGGAAGTGTTGAAACTGAGGCATTCACATAATACATGAAAGAGGTACATAATCAGGAACATGAAAATCAAAACAAAGAACTGATAAGTACAAAAATCATGCTAATAAGAAAAAGGAATTTCAAGTAACTAACTTGGTTCTAGCCCATCTCAGGGAAGAAAGGTTTATAAAAGGGACTTATAACGAACTCAAATGGAAGAACACTAGATCATGCAAAGTTCTAAGAATATTTTTAGAGAACGCTTAAACAAGATTGAGCTTCTTGAAGGTATGGATATCTATCCAATATTTAATGTGGCATATTTGTATTATTTCTTTGAAAGATAATCAATTTATGGCACATAATGACAAGATTCTCAATCCCTCAATTAGAGACAAAAAGTCTAAGTTGAGAAGGAAAGAGAAGAAATTTAAGTTATTCTTGTTTATAAAGCTATCATAAAGATCAAAGGAAAGGAATATATGGAATTAAGAACATATCAATTAAAGATACAACATGGTTGAATATATTTGAGGTCATTCATTATGGTCACACTTTAGAATATTTCAATCCAACTTAATGAGTAACAACTTGCATTTTTCACAAAAAAGAAACAATGAGAAGATTTATTCACCAAAAAGAAACGAAGATTATGTCTTGTGAAGATAACTCTTTATAAGGGAAGAAAACAGAGGCATATGGACTTATGAAGGTTATAACATGTGAGAGAGCTTTCAATAATTTTGAGAATAAATTAGTGATGTGTTTTTTTTACCATGATGGTGAATCAACCTGATTTAGGTGACATTGAGAGGCTACCGATAAGATTTTAAATTTCAATTTTTTTTTAAATATTTGATAATATGCATGTAAGTTTATTTATGATGTATTAGTTAATAAAATGGATAGCTCATGTTATTTGGGTCTTGTTTTTTAATATTTATTTCTTGAATAACATCATAAAATGATGTTAGCTCATAATCATATGTAATTCATGACATTTTGGGAAATAAACAATCACATTTTTCTTCAATATTGGATCTAACATATTTTGGGGTGAAGTTGATTCACTTAATGTAAAGAAAAATATATTGTTCATTTGACACCCTATCCTTGAATGCAAGAAAATTTGCCTTGTGGTCTAGTCCTATTTACTCTATTAACCATTTGATGTCAGCTTGAGTGCTAATAGGGTCATAATTTGAATTCAAGTCATCTAAAAATACATAAGTATTTAAGTGTGTTTAGGTATATCTAGAGATTATTTGAAAGAGTATATAACTTTTATTGTCACAATGATCTAATTCATATTTACAAACATTCTACATAAATCAAATGAGCATTTAAAGAACATTAATTATAACACCAAAGTTCATAGTGGTGCCACATTGAATTACACAAATTTGCTTGGCTAAAGAATTATTGCATTAATTGGCATGTTCTTTTTGATACTGTACATTGTTGAAGGCTTTGGAAAATAGTAGAAAAATATCAAGGGAGCTTGGAATTTTATTGATGTAATGCAGACCCCAAAACACATTGTTTTCTTTATCATTTCAAGTTCAACTACCTATTTAGGTTTGGAGAAGAAATACATTTTCTTAATAATCAATACAAAGCTTCAAAAAATTAAACACATTTTTTGAAACTTTAAATATAAGTAACACAATCATTAATTTTTAAATCCCTATTTAACACTTCTTCTAACCATAATTACGATGATTTTAACATCAAGAAACAAAATTTAATAATTTTCAAAATCCCTATAATCTTACTTAAAAAAAACCTCAATTTTTACTATTATATTTTAACTTCATCGCAAAACAAAAAAAAACACAAAAACCCCATTTTAAAAAAAAAAAACTTCAAAAAAAAAACAACTTAAACAGTAACTTGTATTTGAAGTCTAGTTCCATTCCAACTCAACGGCTATTTGATTTCCCCACCGCCACCGTACGGAGCTTTATATATCATTTAATTTGCCCTGCCTCTCGTACGGAGCTATTTTTTTTGGCGTTTGGGTTAGGCGCACTCACGGCGAAAGAAGCGAGGGAAAGTTTCATGAGTAGGGCGCGGCATGGCAGGGCATTCTCAGAGCCTTTTTCGCTTGAATTCTTCTTTCCGACAGAAAACAGGCGACAGATTTGAGGGAGTGAGTTTGCAGGGGCTTAAATAAATGACCATTCCTCTGCTAATTTCGGTAAATGAAGTCTAAATTTTCAGAAGTTTCAACTCGTTCTCGTACATATAGCTCAAGAAGATAGGGCCCGGCACGGCACGGCCCGGCAAGACACGGCACGGCACGGCAAGACAGCATAATGCAGACCAATTTACCAGGTAGGTATACACCCAGATAACTCTTAAAAGCAGACTGTAAACTCAGAGAAAATTAAGAGAGAAATATGCTAGTAAAATACTTTCTTATGAATTCTCTGGATATACTCACTTGTTTTTTTCCTCTGCATTGATTTTATATAAAGCAATAACCTGTTTAGTTGGTCATTTTCGTTTAGGGTTTGCGTGTTGAGTAAATAAACCCGCCACGACAGAAATCTGCAGGCAAATCAACAGCAAAATGTTTGTTGAATGCAAATCAGTTGCAGAATTTCCACAAAAATGTGGGTATTTTGTTTCTTATTTTTGCATAAAATAGGTTTGAAAATTATATATGTCAGATTTGGATTTCAAATTTGGCATACACACCTAAAATGCAAGGAAAATACATTCTCTTTTGACAAAAACCAAGTACGTGGTCTGGAGTGGAAACGCCAATTTACATAGCATAGTCTTAATAGTTGCCCATTATGAGAGTATTGCTCTCATTAAATCCCATAAACCAGGAAGGTCAGTATGTATATGGAACTAGATTCATGGGTGAAATCCCATTTAGAACCAAGCAAGATTTATCTCTTAGGGTTAAGGCAAGGCCATTCCAATCAAAGACATGACAAAGAATAGTAGAGATCAAGCACAGTGCTATCCAATGTAATCCCTTGGAAAAGCTCTGAAAAATAATGTTATTAATGCCATACTCTAAAATTAAACATGATATGACATATTACCATGCCCCTAAGTAATGAAATTGTTGCTATCTTTTTGGGCAGGAATCATCTAAGGCAGGTTTGCCTAACTTTCCAAACATCATTTCAACATGCACAGAGAGAAGCTTATACTAGAAGTACATACCAGAAGAAATTAGAGCATATGCATGTAAATGTGAAAGAAATTCTATTTTAGCCTTATTCATACATTAATTCAACTAGATACCAGGTCCCCACTTAAACATCATATCTAATGGTTCAAGTTCTTTTGAAAGGACTGTTATTGGTCTTAAATATGAATGAAAGATAGCTAAACTATCTCTGTTAATCTAAAGTTCATTACTTCATCTCAGTTATATTCACTATTCTGGGACTATCCCAACTACCACAAAGTCACATTATATAAAAATATGTAAAAATAGCTTAGACAATTATATATAATGCACATCTCCAAACCAGGTTCAATTCCCAATATTAAATGTAACAGCAGTTGTATTATTCCTGACATAATTGTCTTTATTTGGAGAAGTTAAGCTACTGCCAAGTTTCTTATGTAATGACCATAAGTTTAACCTGATTCAATCTAAATGGTCTATCAGATAAAATAGTCAAACTAATTTCTTTTTGTTTCTAGACAGTTGGTAAAAGGGAACTAGAGTATATTCAAGCCTCAAGTGTTCTGAGATGAAGAGCGCATGTCCAACCTTGACTGAATTGGCATCAATGTATAGTCAAACCGGGGATGTTTCATAGAGCTTGTCATCATAATGGTAATGCCCAACAAGGGATCACTATTTGTAATAGGAACAAGATGCAACTTATTTAACATTACTAAGTAAGACACATACATTGTTTTACAACTTTGAACTATTGTTTCTATCTCGCATTAGCTTAGGGCTTCTTCCCATTATACTACAACCTAAATAAATGTAAGGATCCATGAGAGGAATATAAGATATTAACCATGGTATTCCATTCTTATAAGGGTATTTAAAGTGAACTTAATCCCTTATGCAATAATTCAAAACATGGACAAAAAAATACAAATATAGCTATGTTTATATAAACTAATTAGCCATTAATCACTCCAAGTATATCCAATGATGCATACTTGACACATATACTGAGTGTGAAACAACAATAAATAGCAGATTTGATTCTAGTTAACTCATGATTGAAAAAATAGCCCCTTACACCTTTTGTCTATGCCTTTTTAAGGCTATCTCAGTAGGGCTAGGAGTTTGACCAAAAACTTCCAGCACCACCAGTGTGACAGAGTACATGGTTAAAACTTCTATCCACTGCCATAACTCAGGATTAGCCAAATCATAAGATAGTACAATATTACAGGTGCAAAGTTAATATTCATATCAAAGTTTTCTAAGGGAACAATTGTACATTCCCAATACACTACCTCAGGGGTAAAGTATGTTTAGCTACTTTTGGCTTGAAGGCAAAATATAGAACCTAGCCTCAAGTGTAGTTACCATTGTATCAGGCCACTGTACTTCCAGGATTACTTGAGGCATTACAAGTTTATTGACAACTCGAGACAAAATAACATGTTTAGCATTTTATACATTCATGAAAGTGTGATCTTGCCCTTTTTCATATTCACATCTAACATCAACAATGTGCCCTAAGCTTGGGTATTGCTATTGTCCTTACGTAAACATTATGAATATGTTTTCTAAAATAATCATAGTGCCAACAATATTAAGTTAAGAACATGAGTGAAGACTCTTAGAGGTCCTTGTCCTAGGGCAAATTATAATTTGTTGTATATATCCTTGCACAATACTATTGGATACTCAAACAATGTTATAGACTTTAAATATATTTGTATTTTTTCTGAACTCTGTGCTTGATCGAGGATTTCTTGATCCCTACAAATAAGACTAGTTTAAATTTGACATGTTATTCACATAGTCTCAATCTATTACAAGGTTCATCCCATGATTGCAAGTGTCACTCTTCACACAAAATTCCCTCTCAGATGGTGTGGGTAAAGTATGTAACAATAATAGGTGTCCAAAATAAGTTTAAATTATCTTTTCCTAGACCAATAGTCACATTCTATTAAAGACTTGTTGGTTATAATCATGACAATTTTATAGGCTTCATGGAAAACTTCAATACAAACTTAAACAAATGTCTGTATCTAATCATCACAATATGATGCTTAGCTTAAGGAATTGTAAATTGTGACGAAGGTCAAGCATAGAGCCTAATCTAACCCAAATTATAAAATGACACCCCACTTCCAAACATAACATGTCATCTTTAGAATAGAATTTCGAAGTACAACACTACTTAGTGTGTAACAATTTTCTAATAGCTAGAGCATTTTTCAATTTCGATACAATTTATTAATCAAATAACACATACATGGGTTCATACAACATATTGATTACAATACTTATAATAAGGCGGTCCTTTTCCATTTAGCCTTTACAAGTTTAGCCGTAATTAATAGTACAAGGATTACTTCCTATATATACCTGAAACAACTAAAATTTACAATAAACCAATCCAGTTTTCCCTTTTATACACATGCAATTACAACAAAAGCAACCTTGAAAGCAATTTAAGTCATGATTGGCCATGAAACTTCTTCAAGAAACTTTTCAATAGACACAACAAGATTTTGCATTCACAAATAAGCTATCAAATGTGCATTAGTCATAAAACAAAGGGTCAGTATATAGTTGGCATGCCTTTCTCTTACCCATTTAAGAACATTCAAGAGTAAATGATTCATTTATTGCACT
Source organism: Torreya grandis (assembly GCA_037957365.1). Lineage (NCBI taxonomy): Eukaryota > Viridiplantae > Streptophyta > Pinopsida > Cupressales > Taxaceae > Torreya > Torreya grandis. The sequence goes on along the minus strand of JARHVA010000917.1, from coordinate 1,938,229 downwards.
CCACATAAACTTTAAGAAATAGAGATAGGTTCAACCATGATACAACAGATACATGCCCATAAGAGATTTCCACATAATCATTTCCAAAATACTTTGTCAATATCTATGTAAGTATAACCATGACCAAAATACCTATAAGTAGAGATTTATTACAACAATGGAAACAACCATTCATCAATGCATAAATCCATATTTGGACTATTCAAAGTCCAACAACATTTGACATAGCATACTACGATGCGTATACACCTCTATGCCTATGCTCTCACATTGGCACATGTTTATACCCTCATATCAAATTAAATACAATCCAATGAAACATTCATACCCATTTTCAAATTTCATGTCATGTCCCCTTCTCAGGTTTAGAGAGAAATGAAGACCGTTAGCCTATATTTTTGGTTTCTTATATGCTAAGGGAAGGAAGGCAAAAGGGGAACATGGTATTTTTTTCAAGTTGCCAAAAAGTGACTTTATGTCGGCAACTGAGTTCTAATTTGACTTTAAAAAATGGAACTTTCTAATTTGAGCAAGTCGACCCTTAATTAGAAATATTAAGGAGAATCACTTTTTTAATATTTGAATTTCCTCCCCCCACTTGGAGCGCCCCACTTGGGGGTTGGTTTGGAGGGAAAAAGGTATAAAGGAAGGTGGTGAGCCAAGTTACTAAAAAAGTATTTTTTAAAATACCTTAAAGTAAATTTAATAGTATGACTAAGTGGCCAAAAAGTAATGTCGTCAACTTATTTTTTATTATAAAAATAAAGTAAGTTTGGAGGTTGAGTGGGTAAAGGTTAAAAAAAAAAAATGGAGGGAATCATTTTTGATATTTATCAATCATCTATTATTTGACATTTTTATAAGTTGAGCAGTTTTATTCTACTTTAAACCATTGAGGATGAAAACCCTTTTTGGTAATCATATTTTAGGGATGAAAGCTCTCAACAATCTGTTGGTGGCTTCATTTAGGAGTCATATTTGAGCAAAAAATCTTTGGGGCAAGGCACAGGGGTATGATTTGTGAGTGGTGCAATAGTTAGGACATCATTTGAGGTGGACGCAATAGATAGGAGGCAACTAAAGGTGGGCGACTTGCTTAAAGGGGGTTTTCTCATGTTTATGTCACCGTTTGAGGGCAGACATCACCCTAGGAAATCCATTTGGATGTTGGCATAGCAATTTGGGAAGCATTTGGAGGTTGGTGCAGCAATAGGGAAGCAATTTGTGGGTGAGTACAGCATCAAGGGGCCTCTTGAGAGGTGGCGACCTACCTAGAAGGGTCAAGGCTCAACTTTGGCATTGTTTGGTTGGTGGAATATTGTATTTCTTCACTCTTATACTCAGTTATAATTTATTCCAATTTACAATCCTGTAATTTATCTAAAAATCAGACTTGATGTGTAAGGGTTTCACCCAAAAATAATACTTGAATTTCCATATTTTTTTTGAGGGTTCCTATGTAGTTTATATTTTCCTATCATGTCTTGTGAATCATTTTCAAAATTTGTACTTTCATGTTAGGGATTCGGTAAATTCCAAACTTGTATAAATATGCCCTAAAAGGGATATTATAGTGGTATCAGAGCCATTTTCATGCTAGCTTGTGAACCATGGGGTCATTACATAAGGATATTATGTCCTGTTTTGATTTATACAAAACTCTTCCAACAAAGATTCAAACAGAAATCTCTTTTACAAACTTTATGGAGTGGATGGAGTCATGGAATGGAAAAGGGAACTATGAGGAAGTGTGGTCAAATAAAGGGAAGGGAGAGTGAAGGTTTGAACCTCAAAACCCTACTGAGGAGCAAAAGGAATTCCACATGCAAGTTGAAGGTAAAGATTCTTTGATAGTAGAAAATGTTTTATTGACTTCTAATGATTGCATGTATCAACAAAGGAATGAGGAAGCCAAGGAAGAAATTGTGAAGGTGAAAGCACCATTTGTTGATTTCCCAAAGAATTCAGCGGAAAAGAAGAGCATATCACATATATGAGGCATAATTTAATGGATCCTCCATCAACAACAAAAGTGCATCCTAGTGTTGAAATGAAACCAACTGCATTGCAGGCAAGTACGTAGGATGTGATAAGGACTCCAAAAATGTGTGATGAATGCATAAGAAGAGCCAAAGAAGCTAAGTTGATATCTATTCAAGCGAAACAACACCCAAAAAAATTTAAAGAGGAAGATAAGCTCTTGAATAATCGTTATGGCAGTTATGAATATGAAGAAAAATCAAATGTGCAAGAGCTTTATGAAGGGCAATTCCAGGAAGACCTTGTTGTAAGGCATGCACAAGAGGAAAGTGCATCACCAACTACTTATACTGGTCTTCAACTTGCTAGAATATTTAGACCAACAACTAAGGGTAAGTGATTTGATTATCTTCATGATTATAGCAAGAAGGGTTAGGGATGAATATGCATTTGAGGCGAACATTTTGATTAACCCTAATTTGGGAGTTTTGAGTCACATGGATGGTGGTGTTAAGGTTATCTCAACAATCTCTCTTCCAAAAAATGTGGATGAACATTGTGACTACAACTTAAGGTATGATAATATTTCTAGTTTGATGCTCCCTGCTTTGTCTCTGCAAGATTCTTGTCATCATGGAAATCATTCCAAGAAGGGTGACAGGGTGAAGGATAAAACTTATAGCATAGGGCACGTAGATTCCATGATTCAAAGTCAACATTACGTTTGCAAATGGGACTCGGGCAGAGTTTCGAATGACGAAATGAATAGAAACTTTGAATCTACTCTGACATTCATCATCTTGGCAATTGGTTAGAAAGGGAGTTCATGAGGAGTCATATAGGATACATGGAAGTATACATACAAAGTTGTGAAGGATCAATCCATAGATCATTCTTGGGAGTTGAGTTCCACATTTGAAGATAAGATCATGGGTGTTGACAAAACGAAGAGAGTCCCCACATAATGCTTGATGAGGAAGGGTGGTCAGCAAAATAGATGTAATTTTGATAATCAAGATGATATGAATCAGTAAACCATGGTTGGGTTGGTCTCAAACTACATTCATGATTGCCACTCTTGGAGGAATGGGGGAATGTGGAGCTGTTACAAGATGTTTTCCAGCCACCACCATTCTGATTTTTAGTACAGGAATGCAACACTTCAATCATGCTTTGGGCAACATGGAAGGAACTCGTGGAGTTCGAATTAATCATGGTAATCACAATACAGAAGAGGTAAGTTTAGCTGTGGGCATGCATTGGATATATTTATTTGATAAGGCACAAAAAATTATCAGTACTTGGGGTAGACACGAGGTGTGCAATGACTATGATGACTTGAGCTCAGGTGAGATATCTTCTCATGATGATATATTGGTCTACTTTGGGGCAGCTTTGCATGGTGTTTGATTTTGCACCTCCGAGATTGCCATTGAGTGAAGAGTACCATCAAAAGTTGAGGAATGGTGTTGGATACATACTTTCTATGAAGGAAGTTACGGGCATCACAAGAAGACCTCAAGGAGAAGTTCACATGAAAATCAGAGTAGCACAACGTAAGTATGGTGGGGTAACTTCAAATTTATATGTTTTTGCAAAGGATCATCAACAAAATATGAAGAAAGCAAGCGCTAATAGTATCCTATCAACAAATGTTAGAAGGAACACACTCAAGACAGCTACGGGTCTGATTCTCAGCCTTGATGCTGCTTTCATCACCATTATCAGCTACCGCTTTACTTCATTTGCACTTATACAAATAGATTTGCAAGGGTTTCCATTCATGGGAAAACGTAATTTTTTGTCTGTGACTACGAGTGGAGTATTTTCAGCCCTTGATTGGCTGCCCACCACTTCTACATTGATCACACTGCTGATTGGTGCACTGGTTTATCATTTTTGCAACTATGACACCATTTTTTATATTGCTAGTTTTGACGATTTTAGTCATGAACAGCTGTGGATTTGTGCATTTGAGAGAATTATTTTGCATGGTGATGTTAGTAGAAGATGTCTGCTATTAGGGGCAATCAACCCAGCCATCCTAAAGCTGATTGGGATGAGATTTAGGGAGGTTTGTGGCTGTTATGATTTGTTTACAGCCTACATGCAAGCTGTTTTATGCCATGAATTGGAGGGACCAGCCCACAATAACATTATGGGACCCACTGGAGCTCAAGGCTATAGTCATGAAGCAAGTGTTTGGGATCCTTCATTATATGAGAAGAGCAAATGGGTACAATAGGAACATAGTGATGAGCACTTGGGGCAGTCTTTGGCCTTAAAGAAATGTATGGAAGATGTTCTCATGCCGTGGGCAAAAGGCTTCATTGAGGGAGAGCATATAGATGTGGGTGATGGATGGAGTAGATCCCATGATAATTGTTGGCAGAGATTGTATCACTTGACAGCTATGGGACTCAAATGCTATGGTCATTATTGTATGATGGCTTTGGTGCATTTGAGCATTTATCATGCTCTTGGGCAAAATATTTAAGATGACAGGGATTGGGGATCTAATGAGCTCATCTCTCACATGGTCAGGTGAATATCTTTGATGAAAGATTTTTTCAATCACACCAACTTCAAGAGTGTTGTTTTATAGTTCAGTTTCAATTTCTTTGAGGCAATAATAAGGAAGAATTTTTTCAGAACACGTGATTATAAATTCCAAAGATGGATGTGGGATCTAGGTCTTGGTAGGAAGGTTCAACATAAAGGGATTGGAGTTGAAACAACATTGCTTGAGGACAAGAAATTTCGAGAGGGGAGGATTGTCATGTCCTCTTCTTAAGAGAGGAATGAAGACCCTTAGCCTATTCTTTTGGTTTTCCATAGGCTAAGGAAGGAATGAAAAAGAGGCACATGATATTTTCTTGAAGTTGTCAAAAAGTGACTTTATGTCAGCAACTTAGTTCTAATTTGACTTTAAAAAAATGGGACTTTCTAATTTGAGCAAGTCAGCCCTTAATTAGAAATGTTAAGGAGGATCACTTTTTGAATAGTTGAATTCCCCCCTGCCCCCAATATTTGGAGTGCTCCACTTGGGAGTTGGTTTGGAGGGAAAAAGACATAAAGGAAGGTGGTGAGCTAAGTTCCTAAAAAAGATCTATTTTAAATAATTTAAAGTAAACTTAATAGTATGACTAAGTGCCCAAAAAGTAATGTCGACAACTTATGTTCTATTACAGAAATAAAGTAAGTTTGGAGTTTGAGTGGAAAAAGGTAAAAAAGATGGAGGGGATCATTTGAGATATCTATCAATCATCTATTATTTGACATTTTTATAAGTTGAGCAGTTTGCTTCTACTTTAAGCGATTGAGGACAAAAACCCTCTTTGGTAATCGAATTTTGGGGGCAAAAACCCTCAACAATCTGTTGGTGGTTAAATTTAGGAGTCATATTTGTGTGAACGATTGTTGGAACAAGGCACAGGGGTCTGATTTGTGAGTGGCGTAGTAGTTAGGGCATCATCTGAGGTAGATGCAGCTAGAGGTGGGTGACCTACTTAGAGGGGGTTTTCTCATGCATATGTCACCCTTTGAGGGTTGACATCACTCTAGAAAATCCATTTGGAAGTTGGTGTAGTAGTTTGGGAAGCCTTTGGAGGTTGGCGCGGTAGTAGGGCAGCGATTTGTGGGTGAGTACAACATCAAGGGGCCTCTTGAGAGGTGGCGACCTACCTAGAAGGGTTAAGGCTCATTTTTGGCATTGTTTGGTTGGTGGAATATTGTATTTCTTCACTCCTATACTCAGTTGTAATTTATTCCAATTTACTGGCTTGCAATTTATTTAAAAATCAGATTTGATGTGCAAGTGTTTCACCCAAAAATTATAATTGAATTTCCATATTCTTTTTCTGAGGGTTCTTATGTGGTTTATATTTTCTTATCATGTCTTGTGAATCATTGTTAGAATTTTGTATTTTCATGTTAGGGTTTTTGTAAATTCCAAAATTGTATAAATTTGCCCTAAAAGGGATATTACATTTCAACAATAGGGTTCACAGAAGAAAGCAAACATGAACAAAATTCAACTCAAGGTGAAAGACTTTGCTACAAAATCCAAAAAATTTATAATGCATAAGCATAAGAAGCAAGTCAAAGTAAGGAAAACTACGAGTAAAATCGCATTTGTTACAATCATCGACCAAGGAGTAAGTGCACATTCTCAAAAAATTCATAGGTATACAGCTAAGGATCTTTTCCTTATCTAAGTTTCTACATGCAAGTACATGCAAAAAATGTTATAAATAAAAATCACAAATAGATGGGGACTTTTATTGATCATTGTCAATCATGCTCTGTTGAGCCTTGGGATGTCAAGGCCTTAACCTTGTGTTTACTTTCGATCCAAAATTTAAAATCACTCATACCCCATCTAAGTGTTAATCCCTCATTTGCCATTAGATTATGACACTTCCAACACACGATAAAGACTATGGTAGTCTAAATCCTCGTGCTTGTTGATTTGCACCATGGGCCCTAGGATGATGGTGCAGAGCGCAACACAATAATCTAGTATGTTATAATCATTTAGACTGTTATTATTGTGTTATAATAGAAGAGCACAACCCAATATTGCTCTTCTGTTCAAGATGATTGGTATAGTACACTTGTACAATAAACCAAAAATTTGAGAAGAGAATTCCCATTATTAGTGCCTAAGGATGAGAATCCTAATTGATTTGTTTGGCTGGAATGGAACAATTATGGAGTCATTTCTTTGAAGGTCATATACAATTTTATATACAAGTACAAAAAAGAAAAAATATAAAATGGTTTTGTTTCTATAATCATCGACATTTCATCTTCTTTCGTCTTGTAGGTGGTGAGTGTGTAGGTGATGTGACGAGTTCCACAAACGTGCAAGTGTTTCCCACACATGTTGGTTTCTTCGAGGCGCGATAGTGTTATTAGCAGCTAGCGTTACCAAGTTATTCTATAGCACACTATTGCAGAATCAATGTATGAATGGCAGCAATAGAGGTAGCACACAGGTCACCCAAGTTGTGCTTGGATCATTTACCCCTTGTTGAGAATCAATGAGCTTAATCGTGTCTTTGATAAGTTGTGAAAATGGTGTGAAGTTGTTGGAGGTTGGTCTACTTAGCCTAATTTACACACTATCCAACCTTGACAAATTTAAACCTTAGTCTTAGTGATATGGTCTTTTAATACTAGTTGCAAATAATCAAGATCTAAGTATAAATGATGTTAAATTGTTGTAAGCTCAAGCTATGGAAGAAAATATAACTTGAGGAGCTCAACGTTGAAAACTAGGGGCAGACCCAAGTATACAAAAGCATTCTCTCCAACTGCAGGCAATATGATGTAGGGACCATACCATAGTTCCAGTGACGACCTTTGAATTGCCCTTTATGCAAATGCAACCAAAACTTATAGCCAACTTTGATTTTAGACGACAAAAAATACGCATCATTTTTGTCCTTATACTTTTTTGTAGTTGGCAAGGTAGGATGTGTTGTGCTTATCAATGGGATTCTTTCCCCTCTGAGCATGACTAAGAACTCATGGGTGTGTCGTATGCAATGTTGAGAGGCATGTTTGCCTGATACCTAAGACGTGTCTGAAATGAACTAGGCTAAATAAAACTATCCAAAACTTTGTTGTAAGCATGTAGAATGTATGGCAAACTCTCATCCCATGTGTGTGTGCGCATGTTGTTGTACATATGCAACAGGCAAACAAGAGTTTGGTTGACCACTTCCAATGAAGGATAGCCTTGTCCTTGCAAATTTTAACCATATACCCACAAAGATTATGAGATTGGAAACTCAAACAAACACTTATATGGATCTTTCTTGAGGAAGAACAAAGATCACACACAACACACTCACTCATTCCCCTATGACTACAACACAAGAGAATAATGACACACACAAACCCTTTCTGGACCAAATAATGCTCTTTGATCTGTTGGGCTTCTTACCCATGCACCCATGTAGCATGCTCCAAATTCTTCACTTTGTTTTTTGTGCCTCGTGGAGCGACTCTTGGAATCCCCATTGATTTCGAAAACATTCAAAGTCTGCATCCCGAAAATTCTGGGCCATTATTAGAGTATGCTTCTACCACGAGCAAAATAATCGTTTAATGTAGAGCAATGGTTTCGTGACCTAGTTAACATAGACTCATGATAAAAATCATTTACTTGATTGAAATAAATTTTTCCCACGTCCAGGAGTCCACTGAAGTGTTGACAACCATTGTAGGTTGTCTTCATGCTATCAGTTGAACCCAAAAACACGCAAACATTGAGAGTATTTTTGGGTGATACAAGATTGCTTAATAACCCATATGCTCTTGCATCAACATTATTCACTGAAAAATGTGGAAATAAAAAATATTTGGCCCTATCATATGTACCATCCTTAAAAAAGTGCATCAAGAATATAAAATATATGGTACTTGTATATACAGATGCACAACTCAATGATGCCCCAATGTGATTTTCATGACAAGTCTCCATTAAGCACCTCAGGTGCAAAATTGTTGCCCAAAACCACCCTATTAAATCAACAAGTAGGGGCAAAAATCCAATTTTCATAGCCTCAAATATACAAAATCCTCAAAGATCATCATGTGTTGAATGACTGACCTCTTTAATAAGTAAACAATCACTCTACTCAACAAACATCTAACAACTCTCGTCGTAAAGATCATCATCATAAGTTTCCTAATGGGAACGAGAAATCACAGGTATTAAATCAACATGGATGGAGATATTAAAATTTTCAACAAGAAGCGAAAATTGATCACATAACATATCAATAATCTCATCAACATTTGATCAAGAAGGGGATGCACAAACATCATTTGTGGGAAGTATGTCCAACTCTACAATCTGCTCAACAAGGTGTCACTCATCAAATAGACCAAGAGACATCTCAGAAAAGAAGAGCATCAACATTAGGGCTAGAATTTGGACCACTATAATCACACTCAATAAGATCTACAAAAACTGAGCTCATCAACATGAAAGGAGTCAAGGTCAACACTAACATGATCAACAATAACATCATCACAAATCATCACCTCCACTAAGAGTGGATTGGACTTTCTCTAGGTTTTGGACAACAAAAGAACCTCAAATCGCTATCTTGAAGGATTATATACTCTGTAAGCAGATATCACAGATAACAATAATCGATTGAATATGTTGAGCACATGATATACAAGGATGTAGGTCAAAGCAACAACTAAAGTTATGACCTCAATGTATAAAATGAGAATAAGTTTAGACTTCACTGGATTTAGTACAAGATGATTCAGGTCTACTCGAAAACTTGGAGGTTTAGATTTCTCTTGATTGACCAATACACGAGGACTCAGTTGGGCATTTGTTCATAAGGTCTATGGTTAAAATATGATGGGTTTGGAGTAGTTTCGAATAATAAAACCCAAAACGCTATTAAACCATAGGCCAAAAAAATGTTTATTAGGTTTTGTTGTTTTCCAAAATCAAAGAACAATCATACAGTAGGTGAAAAGTTGACAATAGAAGTATGAACATGTATTTTATCCACAAATAGGTTAGACTTCATTTGAACAACCTCATGGAAATCATGAGACTAAACTAGGGTGAACATTTGTCTCATGAGGACCAACATACACAAAAGTCAACTCAAGGTTGAAGAGTTTGCTACAAAATGCAATATGATAATGCACAAGAATAAGAAGCAAGTCAAAGTAAGGAAAACCACAAGCAATCCACATTTGTTATAATCATTGACTAAGGAGTAAGTGTACATTCCCAAAAAGTACATTCCCAAAAAGCTCATAGGTTTTTAAAGCTAATGAGCTTTTCCTTATCTAAGTTTCTACAAGCAAGTCCATGAAAAACATGCTATAAATTAAAAACACAACTATTCAATGGGAAATTTTATTTCGTGGGCATACCAGTAATCTTCCCTCAAGAGTTATATTCTCTCAATATACGTCACAACAAACAACTCAAACACAGAGCTGTTGTTCACCTCAACCAGTCAGTACAATACTGCCAGTACAACCGAGTACGAACCGGTACTCCAAGTAGATCTCACCATGATCTTGCTCCTTGATGTGTTGCTGTCACTTTGGATCTTGCTCCCCCGCAGATCTCCTTTTGACCCTCGCACACACACACCCCTGCAGACCAACCTGATCTTACTTATCACATGTAGATCTCCACCATGATCTTGCAACACCCTGCAGATCAAACCTGATTTTACATACCATGGGAAGAACTCTCCTAGTTCTACACTTTACAATACAGCCCATGAGTCTATTATATAGATCTCATGCATAACCTCCATACTTGCTGTAACCATTTGCTGTAACCAATTTTTGATAAGATAAACAAGATCGATGCACTGCATCAAATCATCAAGTGGCTTTTCACTCAAACATCTCTTCAATCATTTGCTAACAGTGGGATCAGAGCCACCACTCGCTCTGAGGAAGCCAACAACACGGTATGAGTGTATATCGTTTGAGAAAACCCTAAATTTAGGGTATAAATGTTCACCTCAACCAGGAGGAAGAGGGAGAAACAATCGATGGAGGAAAGGGCACACAGTCCCATGGAGAATCATGGAGTAGGTAGTTCTACAAAATCCACACAGAGGTTGCAGTCGTGTTTCACCATTCAACTAACTGAAGAATCGTGGATCTGATCAACACCAGTCAAGGAAAAACAATGCAGACAAAGTTGTGTTTCTCCATTGAATAGTCGTGGATGGGTGGGATCAGAGCCACCACTCAAGGAAGCCAACAACACGGTGGAAAATCGTGGAAGGGTTTGTGAAAAGAAGTCGTGTTTCACCATTAAAGAAGTTTGCAAGTTCGCAGAAAAGAAAAACGACGCTACAAGGAGATCACTGAGGGTTTCACACAGTCGCTGATTGAAACGTGATGACATGCAATAAAAAGGTCACAGTCAAGGAAAACCGACGGGGTTTGCAGTTGCAAAGGGCATCGAAGGGCACACAAGGGTCTGCAGTTGCGATGAGAACCACAGGGCACACAAAGGTTTGTGGAAAAAAAAAGTCAATAGTCGAGCAGCCTGCAGGGCACGCGGGAATCGATCAATAATAAAATTCCAGTGAGTTCATTCATTTGATAAATTATCAGATTTTTGTAAAATATTTTTTTGAGAGGTTGAAAATTGAACGAAATCAAAAAACTAAAAAATAAAATATATATATATATATATATATATATATATATATATATATATATATATATACATACATATATATATATATATATACATACATATATATATATATATACATACATATATATATATATATACATACATATATATATATATATATACATATATATAGTTCAATTTTGCGAAATGTTATTTTTTTGGTTAAAAATTATTTTTGAGTAAACAAAAATGGCCAATATTCAAAATCTTGTCCTTCTCGAGGCCCAAAAATTAACTGGGCATAATTATAATGTATGGAGTCATAAAATCTTGACAATTGCAGAATTTCGTGATTATGACAAGCTTATACTTGACACAGAACAATGACCGGCAACAAATTTTGCCGATTATGACAAACGTCATAAAGAAGCCCTTCTGTTATTGAAACTTTTTGTGTTGAATGATATGATTTCAAAGGTCCAAAATGCTGCATAAGTAAGTGCACTATGGACCAGTCTCAATAACAAGTATTAGACCTCGGAAAAGAGTCGAGGACTTTATTTGAAAAATCTGTTGTTTTCCACAAAAATGTTGGAAGGTGGGTCTCTATTAGAGCATTTATCACGAATGAAAGATCTCCGTGACCAATTGTCAGCCATCAACAAAAAGGTGTATGATGATGATATGGTGGCTCTTGTTTTGAATAACGTGACACCTTCGTATGAATCATTCGTGGAACCTTTGCACCTGATGACAAAGAGTAACACTTTCACTTTTGATCAGGTGAGTTCACATTTGCTTCAAAAAGAACGCAGGCAGACACACTTCAGTGAGCCCAGTTTTGGCCAATCAGAAAGTGTATTTGCTGCCTAATCAAAAGGGAAATGGAAAAGACATTCATATATGTCTTCATCTTCCTCAAAATTCAAGATAAATTGCTATTATTGTCAAAAATTTGGTCATCTTAAGAAAAAATGTAGAAAAAGACAATATGATCTAACACATAACAAGAAAGCAAAAGGGCATGCAAATATGGCAATAGTGGAAGCTGAATCTGAGGAAGCATATGCTCTCATGGTGTCATGTTCCGATGAGAGGACTACCAGTGATTGGTTTTTTGATTTCGGTGCATCACAACATTTTATGTCGAAAAGACTAGTATTTTAATTTCACTACAAAAGAAAGTTTTTTAGATTCAGTTTCCTTGGGTGATGGTAGATCACATGCTTGTAGAAGAGATAGGAGATATACGCATTATATTGAATAATGTTGCAAACTTCATAGACAAGAATGTTAGGTATGTACCTAAGATGAACACAAATCTTCTATCAATCAATCAGTTAACTGAAAATTCTCACGTTACAGTAAATTTATCAAGAAAGAAATGTATTGTCTGATATCAAAAATGATAAAGTCATAGCTTTAGGCATTGGGCAAAATGGCTTGTATAGACTTGTTGATCCTGCCACTGTTAGTTTGAATGCATTAATTGTGGAGGATAATACTAGTGTTGTATGGCATGAGAGATTTGGACATCTCAATCTTTAGTGTTTGGCCAAAGTCAAAAAAATAGAATACGGTTCTTGGATTGCCTATGTAATGTTCCCTCCTAGCTAGTCATTAGTTGTCAGTGAGATTAGCCTATCATTCTGACCCTCGTAGGCTAATGAGTATGGATAGAGGGTCTTTTGAGGCTTGTATCTTCTCCAGGTTTCAGTTGTTTCTAGTTCTGGTTTTTGTTTGGTGTTTCCAGGGCTCCGTTTGCTATACTTACTATTTATATTAAGGCAGAGGTTGGTTGAGAAGGACCCTTACTATTTTTAATAAGGCACTTGGTCATATTGGGATTCATAGAATTGATTCCAGTTTCAAACGGTATGATAAAATACTAAGTATTAAAAGAAATATTAATTTTTTATTGGCTCGAATGATATTTAATTAATTAAAGGTGCTATTATAGAGCTATAACTTAACTTTATAATGAAGGGTCAATTCATTATAAAAAAGGGGGGCCAATTGAGCAATTAATATAGGGCGCCTACTCCAAGATATTAAAAGGTGAAATATTAAATGATGCAAATGTAATAACATTTAATTGTTATTAAATGTGCTTTTTGGGGGAAATTGACCTCTTGATGGGAGCTTGTATTTATTTGCCTTGGAAGTGGAGCCATTTCATAATTGAGCATTTTGACTTCATGAAATTTATCGGTGAGAAGGGAGGCAAGGATTTCATTCTTCGAGCCATTGGAGAACAGTACATTCTTCAGTGTTTACAGCGAAACTGAGGTGGTGAAATATCCATTGAAGCTGGTATTCTGAAGAGCTTCAGACAAAAGTTCTAATTTCTGCTAAATAGTGAAAGAGATCAAAAGATTTAAGAGTGATTATCATTTAGAAGATTCAAGGTATTGAGCAGTGCATTTTAGAAGATTATTGTGATTACTGGCACAAGATTCAAGGGGGTAAGGCTTGTTGTTGGCAGCCATTAATTACAGCGAGGAGGAGGCTTTCCCAGATGGGCGATTTGGGTTCAAGAGGGTAGCAAAACTTCAAGTAAAAATCAAGGGTGCCTTGCATTGTAGAAGACAGCTGCACCAATATCTAAGGCGTACACTCATTATATCAGTGGAATTGAACCCTTCTATGATGTGCTTTTTAGTAGCAAATTTAAGGTAGCGATTGTAATAATTCCTCATTTTTGGGTATGCTTTGTATTTTGTCTCTCTTTGAAATTGATCAATAAATTGAATATTTGCAGAGCTGCACTTCCTTTAGTTATTGTAATCCTTCATTCAATTTCTTTCATTTGGCATCATTATTTGCAAAAAACCCAAAAAAGCATAAAACCCTTGAAAATACAAAAAAATTACAAAACACAAAAACCAAAACAAAAGTTTCAGAAGTCGGAAGAAGAGTTCTTACATTCTACTATCCAGGTCAAGCAAGATATATGTGCAGTTTGTTTGGAGAACCTTGTCCTTCTTGAGGTTCTTTGGATATAGTGGCTAGGTCAACTATGCCACTACTCTTGTGAATAAGTTTGGAATGATGGATTGTAATTCTGCTTCTACACCTATGGAGGTAGGGCTGAAATTATCAGCGCTTGATGATTCATCACTGGTCAATGAATCATTATATAGATAGTTGGTGGGTAGCTTGATATATCTTACCACCACTTGACCAGATTTATATTTTGTTGTTAGCTACCTTTCTTGGTTTTTGTCTCAACCGAAGCTCATACATTGGACAACAACAAAACATGTTTTGCGATATATCAAAGGAACTCTTGACTTTAGCATTCTCTATGAGAGGACAACAGATATTAGATTGATTGGTTATATAGACTTTGATTGGGGAGGATCAATTGATACTTGGAAATCTACCATTGGGTATATGTTTTCTTTTGGTTCAGGAGTTGTTTCATGGCAGAGCAAGCTTCAACATACCGTTGCTCTCTCTTCCACTGAAGTAGAATACAAAGCCAGTCAATGCCAGTTGTGAAGCTGTCTGGCTACGTCGGATTTTTGTTGATTTGCAACTTCTTTCATATGCACCTACTCCACTATTTTGCGATAATCAGTGTATTGAAGTTAGTAAAGAATCATGTTTTTCATGCTTGCACCAAACACATCGAGATACATCATCACTACATTCGACAACTGGTTGATTCTAGCGACATTTCTCTTCACTTTTGTGCTTCTACAGAGCAACCAACAGATCTAATGACTAAACCTCTTGGTTCTATTCTTTTTGTAAAGTTTTGAGACAAACTTGGAGTTGTCTCTAGTTTAGTCAATAAGAGGGGGTGTTAAATAATGTAATAAAGACTTAACTACTAATTTCTAAACCAATAACCTCAATAACTATTGTAACCATTTGCTATAACCAATTTTTGATATGATAAATAAGATCGATGCACTGATCAAATCATCAAGTGCATTTCACAAACATCTCTTCAATCATTTGCTAACAACGTTAACCATTTTGTTATTTTAATCTAAAATTTAAAATCAGTCATACCCATGAAAGTGCCAATCCCTCATATTACATTGAGATTACGACACTTCCAACAGATTTTAAGGATTGCTGTAGTCTAAGCCATCGGGCTTGTTGATTGGTGCCATCTAGTCCAATCAATAAACTTCTAATTATACTAACAACAAATCTCAAGCAACAAGATACACAAATAGTTTCTCTGATCCTCATCGAACAGGTACTCTGACAAGTGCAAGTCACCTCCAAAATTTTTCATTAGGCGCACAAGTAGACAAATCAACATTTGTTGACTTGACCAAGTATCAACAACAGTGAACCAAATCCGTAAATACTTGTCCATGAAATTGATTATTCAAGTACTCAAAAATCTCAACCAAGTAGCATCAATTATCTCTAACTCATCCATCAATTCGGGGTCACATTCAAAATCCACAAATTTGTGGAGAAACAATATACTTAGGATCCACAATATCAAAACGCTCAACACTCAACAAACTGAAACTTGAAATTTCAATAGTGTATCCTCAAATCAATGAAGTGCAAATTCTGTAAAATTTGAGTCTTGATGTTTTTCCCTTGTGAAATTAGATTGGAGAACTGCTATATATAATCCTGCCTAAAAGGGACGTACTCTGAATCATCAACACAAAATACCTCGTGCTTGTATAAACAAATGCACAACTCAATGATGCCCTTATGGGTTTTAATCACAAGTCTCCATTAAGCCACCCTTTTAGGTTTTCCACTTACTACCCAAGTGCACAATTGTGGGCAAAAACTGCCCTACCAAATCAACAAGCAAGGGAAAGAATCCAATGTGCATAGCCTCAAATACACAAAATCATCACATGTTGAATAACAAGCCTCTTCTATAGATTTTTTTTACTATGCTCAACAAACATCTAACAACTTTCATCATGAAGATTGTCATCACAAGTGTCCCAATGGGAGTGGGAAATCACAAGTATCAAATTAGCGTCGCTGAAGACAAAAAAAATTCTCAATAGGAAGCTCCGATTGATCATAGAAAATATCAATAATTTTGTCAACATTTGAACAAGAAGTGGATGCACAAACATGATATGTGGGAGCTAGGTTTGACTTTACAATCCGCTCAGTAAGGTATCGCTCATCAAATAGACCAAGAGACATTTTAAGAATAAGAGCATCAACATCAGGGTTAGAATTTGGACTAATATAATCATGCTCAACAAGCTTTGACAAAATTGAGCTCATGAACATCAAAGGAATCAAGGTCAAAAATAACAAGATTAATAATAACATCATGAGTAGACAAATCATCAGCTTCATTAAGAGTGGATTGGACTCTATTATAGGATTTGGACAACAAATGAACCTTGGACTGCTATCTAGAAGGATTATAGGTTTTATAGGTGGATCTTGTAGATAAAAATGATCGACTGAGTGAGTATGTTGACTAGATGATATACAAGGATATAAGTCAAAGCAATAGCTAGAGGTATGACCTCTATGTACACAATGATAATAAGTTTGGACTCCATTGAATTTAGTACAAGGTGATTTTGGTCGATTTGATAACTTGGAGGTTTGAATTTCACATGATTGACTAATAGGTGAAGGCTTAACATTTTTCACAAGACCTCCGGTTACAAATATGATGGTTTTTTAGTACTTTGGAATATGAAAACCTACTACTGCCTTAAACCCTAGGCCAACACCATGTTTATTGGATTTCATTGTCTCCTAAATTCAGACAATAGGTGCAGACCTGCCAATAGGAATATGGACATGTATTTTATCCACAAATAGTTTATACTTCATTTGAACAATGTCAAGTTTACAAAAACTATGTTCAATGGCTATTGGCCTAAGATTAGACACAACATGATTTTGGGCACTTTTAGATGGTACAATAGGGTTGAGGCTAAAAATCCAAATAAACACTTTTATTGATCTTTTTCGAGGAAAGACAAAACTTACACAGAACACACACTCCCTTATGTCTACAAGAATTACACATAGGCCATTTTGAAAAATCCCTAAACAAAATTCTACATACACATCTATCACAAATATTCAATCAACAAACATTTTGTTATATTGACAACATCAAATCTCATGCAACAAGATAGAAAAACAATTTCTCTAATTCTCATCGAACAGGTACTTTGACAATTGCAAGTCACTTCTAAGAATTTCCATTAGGGGCACAAGTAGACAAATCAACCTCTGTTGAATTAACTAAGTATTAACAATAGTGATCCAAGTCCGTCAACACTCACCCATCAACTCAAGCATTAAAGCACTCAACAATCTCATTCAAGTAGCAACATCTATCTGTAAGTCCCATCAATTCAAGGTCTCATTCACAATCCATAAATTTGTGCAGTATCAATAAACTCAGGGTCCATAACTTTAAATAGTAAACAATTAATTAATTGAAACTTGAAATATGAAATGTGTATCCACAAATCAACAATATGTGAAATCTGACTCTGGATATCCCCCCCAGGCAAATGAGATTGGAGAACTAATACATACAACCTCACTTGAAAGGGAAGTATTTTGAATCTTCAACACAAAATACTTGGTTCTTGTATACACAAATTTTCAACTCAATGACCCACGTATAAGTTTTCATCATAGGTCTTTATTAATTCACCCTTTTGAGTGTTCAACTTGCAACTCAATTACGTAATTGTGGGTCAAAATTGCCTTACCAAATTAACACGCAAGGGAAAAATCCAATCTCCATAGCCTCAAATACACAAAATCTTCAAAGATCATTGGTGTAGATGCGGTCAGGGCTTCAAATGAAGGGATGCCTTACACCACGCAGCCCTCAAAGTCACACGGTTGATTACTAAATGCATCCCTCAGAGTCACACCACGTAGTTCTCTCTCTCTCTCTCTAGGACCATTGTTCAATCGAGTTTTCCTCCCTGTCTTGGTCTTATCCAAACTTTCTTATGCCTTCTCAAAGCTCCTTCCCCCCAAAAGTCAAAATACTTGGTACTTGTATACATAAATGTTCAACTCAATGACCCATGTACAGGTTTTCATCACAAGTCTTTATTAATTCACCCTTTCGAGTGTTCAACTTGCAACTCAATTACGTAATTGTGGGTCAAAATTGCCTTACCAAATTAACACGCAGGGGAAAAAATCCAATCTCCATAGCCTCAAATACACAAAATCTTCAAAGATCATTGGTGTAGATGTGGTCAGGGCTTCGAATGAAGGGATGCCTTACACCATGTAGCCCTCAGAGTCACACGGTTGATTACTAAACGCATCCCTCAGAGTCACACCATGTATCTCTCTCTCTCTCTCTAGGACCATTGTTCAATAGAGTTTTCCTCCTTGTCTTGGCCTTATCCAAACTGTCTTACGCCTTCCCAAAGCTCCTTCCCCCCAAAAGTCCTTTTATGTTGGCTCGACCCCTCCTTTTATAGTTGTTCTCTGCCTAGTCAATGTCGTGTTTGAGACGAAATGGTTGACATTTGTACCTAGTGAGCTCGGTGCAAACTTGCAAGCCTACTTCTAGAGGTAGTACAACATTTATGAACCTCAAGTTGTGCGTAGCTGATAATCGTCAAATCATATGATTGTTGGTAGATTTTGCTAACTATTCTTTTCTTGTTGTTGCATCAGCTAAAGTACCATCCCAACTTGTAAAAGGCTAGGTGTTTGTCCTTGTGGTGACGGGTCATCCAATTGTCTTCCTCTACCTCGGGTCTTGTAGTCTTTGCACAAATTTTGTGCTCCCATGCATTAGATGCTCATCCATACAAACTAACTAGTGTACTACGTTCCCTGGAACCCTTGCGCTCACTTGTCTCACCTTTCGCACCATATGCACGCTTCTCAGCACTTCTGCACACTTTTTTCCCCAAGTGCACCTTGATTGAACAAATTTGTATCATGTGCAACTTATCTTTGGTGAACTCCCCTTTGCACCTCTTGAAGGTCTGACTCCTTCGTGCACTGTTGCATGAGTTTGGTTGTGCATTGCTTTTCTAGTACCTCGTTCTCTTCTCTGCTTGCGCGTGCGTTGTTTGACTTAGCCAAAATTTAGTAGCCTGTAATTTCGCTAACCTTTACGTAGCTCCAAGCCATATCCCTCCTGCACAAGTGGACTCTTACGCAACACCGAGCCTATAAAACTATTATGTCGTGCTAACTATTCTTTGGTTGAATGACTCCATTTGGTGTCTCACTTAAACAGGTTTGCTATGCACTTCCTCCTCCAGACCCTCTTTTAGGTCATGAACCATCTTCCTCCACCTAGCTCTGATTCCCTCTCTTCTTTCTCCTTCCTCTCGTGGGTTTGTGCCTGCCTCTATTTGTCCACATCCGCCAAATGTTTTGTACACTTCTCTCATGTTGTGGGCAACTTATTCCCTACTCACTCATTTTTTTGTTTGGTGGGTCTGCTCCCACTTTTTTACTCCTATGGATTTGTGCCCATTTGTTTCCCATGTGGGTATGCACCCACTTTTCTTTTGGGTCTATGCCCATTTGGTTTTTCTATGGGTTTATGCTCACTTTTTTCGTATGGGCTGCTCCCATTTTGTTTTGTTGTGGGTCTATGGCCACTTGTTTGCCTACCTTAATACAAAAGGTGTTTGGACCATTTTTTCCTCTTTTTTGTGCGCCTACTATTTCACTAGGCACATCTTCTTCCTTAGTTCGTGGCAAGTAAACATTCTTGTGCGCTATTCTTCGTTCTTGCTCTCATGGGGTATGTTTGTGCGGATTTCCCACTGTCCTTGTTCTCTTCTTTCTTCCCATGCTTGATGCTCTTCATAGTATTGAAGTCTTCATGGGATCCATCAACTCCCATTATCTCTCCCTTTTTTTGTAGTTGTGCCTTCAACTCCATGTACTTTGGACTGGTATTTTCTTTCTGTCGCCTTTCCTTCCCTTTAGGTTCACATTATCTTGTCCTTTCCTCAATTGACAATGACTTTTCTCTCCCTTGCGTTTATAAGAATTGCGCTATTTGGATCAACTTCAAGCTGATGCCTTTAGTGGCCTCTATGACCTTTACACAATAAAGATTGTGCCCTCATTAGCTTCGCATTGATATTGCCCTTATTCCTTCAACAACTCCTGTTTGCTTTGTGCAAGCAAGATTGCACTCATCAGCGATAGGCTGACCACCCTGTCCTCTGTCACACATCTTTGCGCTTTCATTCTTCTTGATGGGCTATACTATAGCCTTCACACACCCTTTGGCGAGAATTTTGGTTTGCTTTGTTGCAACTTCTCTTACGAGTGAAATGTTCCTTTGGCGTGAAACCTGCATTTGTGCATTCCGATATTCCTCTCCAGCCTCTCTTCCTTTTGTCCCTCGTGCTTCACTTCCTTGTGCGGTGCCTTGTTGTCTCCATGACAACTTTAAGTTCAGCTACAGGTTGACACCTCTTCATCTTCCTTTCCTTGGGACTTCAGGAAAGTGCCTTGTTTGGTTCGACTTGTGCCCCTCTTCTGTCCCTTCATACTCGTACCTCTCAAGGGTACTTTTCCTTTGTTGGTACCTATTCCAACTATAGGTTGTATGCGCCTCACCCTGGGTCTTGCTACACTCTATAGCTCTTAGTTTTGCTCTTAGCAACTTTGCTTTCCTTGGCGCATTCTCCAAGCCGCATAAGAGAGCACTTGTGCTCTTCTCCTCTTCCTTTGGTTAATTCTCCACGCCATGCACAAGGACACTTGTTCTCTTCTCTTCCTTCAACGCATTCTCCACGACACACACAAGAGCACTTGTGGTCTTCTCAAGGTTTCTCTCCCGCCTCATAGTTTGTGTAGGTGGCTGCTACTTTTCTTGCACACTCTTGCGCTGTTGTTGGTTTGTGTGGAATGATATCCACCTTGCCTTCACCTATTGTGCTCTTGGCAATCGGGTGTCTCCTTATATTTCATTTGTGAGCTCTCCTTGCACAACCTTCCCTCGAACATCTTCTTTGATGTTGGCTTCTGTTGTTCCATCATTTTATGGGGCTCTTCCATCATCTCACGAGACCCTTTTGGGTCTCCTGCATTGTTCTAATGTTCTTGCCTTCGTCGTGTCGCTTTTTGCTACAATTGTCTCTTTCATGCTTCGAAGACTGGGTTTCGCAGGTCCTTTCCTGCATCTCTCGATAATTCCCCATAGTTTTAGATGGATTTAAGGATGCACTACTTGGTTTACTAGTGTGGAAATCATCTATTTTCACTTGTGCATGCTTTCCTTGTCCCTCTATCTCATTCTCTCTTCAAAGTATCTCTAACACATTTTTTTGTGTTGGCATGCGACCTCCTTTATGCATACTCCAGTCTCATGGAGTCCCCTACCTTCTTTAGCATGAAACAATGCTCGACATTCAAGACCCACTCCAACTTTAACCCTTTGTGCCTCTCGAAGGTTTGACTCCTTCGTGCGTTGTTGCACGAGTCCGTCTGTGCACTACTTTTTTGGTACCTCGTTCTCCATTTTGCTTGCGTGTGTTGTTTGTGTTCGCCAAAATTTTGTCCCCTGTAATTCCGCTAACCTTTACGTAGCTCCATTCCATATCCCTCCTACACAAGTGGATTCGCATAATCCTGAATCCTTCAAAACTATTGCATCATGCGACTATGCATTGGTAAAATTGGTTTTTTTCTTTGGTTGAGTGGCTTTGTTTTTGGGTGATGCAAGATTGTTGATTTGCAAGGGATGCCCCTATATCAGATTCCCTAGGTAATTGAAATGTAAGATCTTGTTGACAAGTAGGGTTGAGTAGTATAACGACCCTTTCTGTTGGATGCCAAGGCCATAGTGTTCCCTTCCACCTAGTGTGCCACCTAAGCAGGTTTGCTATGTGCTTCCTCCTTCACTAGACCCTCTTTTGGGTCATGAACTATCCTCCTTCGCCTAGCTCTGATTCCCCCTCTCTTCCTTCTCCTTCCTCTTGTGGGTCTGTGCCTACCTCTATCCATCCACCTCTACCAAATGTTTTATACACTTCTCTCTTCCTATGCACAACTTATTACCTGTGCACTCCTTTTTTGTTTCGTGGGTCTACGCCCACTTGTTTGCTCTTGTGGATCTATGCCCACTTGTTTCCCTTGTGGGTCTACATCCACTTTTCTTCTATGGGTTTGTGCCCACTTTTCTATTGTGGGTCTGCACGCACTTTTCTCCTCGTAGGTTTGCATCCACTTTTCTATTGTGGGTCTATGCCCATTTGGTTCTCGTGGGTTTGCACCCACTTTTCAACTATCGGTCTATGCCCATTTGGTTCTCGTGGGTTTGCACCCACTTTTCAACTATTGGTCTATGCCCATTTAGTTCTCTTGTGGGTCTACGCCCACCTGTTTACTTTTGTGGATCTATGTCCCCTTGTTTCTCTTGTGCGTTTGCGCCCACTTTTAACTTGTGGGTCTGCACCCACTTTTCTATTGTGGGTTTGCACCCATTTTGTTCTATTATGGGTTTGCACCCACTTTTATATAGTCTTCTTGCGCCCATTTGGTTCTCTTGTGGGTCTGTGCCCACTTTTTATATTGTGGGTTTGCATCCATTTGGTTCTCCTATGGGTTTGTGCTCACTTTTCTTCTGTGGGTCTCCATCCACTTGTTTTTGTCTACCTCATCACAAAAGGCCTCCGGACCCTTTGTTTCCTCTTCTTTGTGCATCTACTCTTGCACTAGGCACATATTCTTCCTTAGTTCATTTGTGGCAAGTAAACATTCTTACGCACTATACTTCCATCTTCCTCTCATATGGTATGTTTGTGTGGATCTCCCACTTCCCTTGTTCTCTTCCTTTTTCTCATGCTTGATGCTTTTTATAGCATTCAAGTCTTCATGAAATCCATTATCTCTCCCTTTTTATGTTGTACTTTCAGCTCCGTGCACTCTGGACTGATATTTTCCTTCAGTGTTCTTTCCTTCAGTTTAGGTTCATAGTCTTTTGTCCTTTCTTCAGTGGACAGTGACTTCTCTCCCCTTTGTGCCTCCAAGAATTGTGTTATTAGGATCAACTTAAAGTTGATGCCTCATCTCCTCTAGTGGCCTTTATGAACTTTGCACAATAAATATTGCGCACTAATTAGCTTCAGTCTAATATTGGCCATCTTCTTGTAGCAGCTTTTCTCCTTTGTGCAAGATTGCATTTGTCAGCTACTGGGTGACCACCCTTTCCTTTGTCATGCATCTTTACGCCTTTCTTCTTCTCCAGGAGCACTACTATAGTCTTCGAGCACCCTCTGGAGAGAATCTGCATGTGCTTTATTATGATTTCTCCTACGATCAAATTCTCCCTTTGGCACAAAACTTACCTTTGCGCATTCTGACTAGCCTATCTAGCCTTTCTTCCTTTTGTCCCTCGCTCTTTGCTTTCCTGCACAATGCATTGTCTCCATGACAACTTTAGGTTTATCTTGAGGCTAACACCTCTTCATCTTCTTTCCCTTGGGGCTTCAGGAAAGCACTTTGTTTAGTTCGACTTGCACCCCTCTTCTAGGCCTTCATCCTCGTACCTCCCAAGGGTAGTTTTCCTCTGCTGGTACCAATTCAAACTTTGCATCCTAGGTTGTATGTGCCTCACCCAGGTTCTTGTTGTATTCTACAGCACCTAGTTTCACTCTCGGGAACTCTTCTTCCCTTGATGCATTCTCCATGTCGCGCACAAGAACACTTATTCTCTTTTCTTCTTTTGGTGCATTCTCCACGCCGCACACAAGGAGACTTGTTCTCTTCTCTTCCTTCAACGCATTGTCCATGTCGTGCACAAGAAAACTTGTGCCCAGGTCAGGATTTATCACCTGCCTCCCAGTTTGTGCAGGGGGCTCCTACTCTTTGTGCACACTCTTGCATTGTTTTTGTCTCATGTGGAATGATATCCACCTTGCCTTCACCCGTTGCACTCACAGTAATCAGGCGTCTCCTTGGCTTCTGTTTGCGAGTTCTCCTTGCACAACCTTTCATAGAATGCCTTTCTTTGGTGATGGCTCCTGCCCTTCCATCATTTCATGGGGCTCTTTTGTCATCTCATGGGACCCTTTTTGGTCTCTATACTATTTCCATGCCAGTGCTTTACTCGCATCGCTTTTTGTTGTGACTGTCTCTTTCTTGTTTTGGCGACTGGGTTTCGTAGGTCCCCTCCCGCATCTCTCAAGACTTTCCCACCATTTGAGATGGCTTTAAGGATACACTACATGGTTTAGTAGTGAGGAAATCATCTGTTTTCACTTACGCACCCTTTCCTTGTCCCTCCTCTCTCTCTTCAAAGTATCTTCGACGCTTTACTGTGTTGCCACACAACTTCATTTGTGCATACTCCACTCTAATCGAGTCCCCAACATTCTTCAGTGTGAAATAATGGTTGACATCTAAGACACGCTCGAAATTTTACCTTGGGCCTCTCCATTTTCATGAGAACTTTCTCGCATCATCTTCCAGTCGACTCTCAGCATGCCTCCAAGTCTTTGAGGGTTCTCTTTTGTAGGTCTCTCCCTATTTCTTTTCGAAATCTCTTCTTCAGACATTTTTTTTCCACCTACACTGTCTGATCTTGTAGTGCTTGTAACATGAAGGTTACTTTCTCCATCTTCTTTGAGATCCGCAACTCCAGGTCATGTCTTGTCTTGGCTTCTTGCCAAGTCACTCCTTGCGCATCTTGTTCTTTACTCATCTACACTTGATGTATAACAACTTTCACTGGCATATTCTACCCAGTACTCTGATTGGATGGTGCTCATGCGGCTTGAGTGCTTGCTATTGACAATTCTGTTTGTGCCCTACTTCAAGTTACTTAGGCATGCTGGTTGCCTCATTTCGGTGATTCTACTTGCATCCCACCACCTTTCTTACGCTTGACAGCTTCACTTTCATTGATTCGATTCATGCTTCTCATCTTTATTGCGCTCGACTGCTTCCTTTTGGTGATCTATTTATGCCTCCATTTAAGTCATTTATGTGTTTTGGCTACCTCCTGTTGATGATTCTACCCATGCTTCCCTTAGGACATTGACTGCCTATCGGTCGGCGATTAGTTGGTGCTCCACCACAAACTTCACCCGTGCAATGACTGCCTCAGATTCGACATTCCGTTAGCACTTTTATAAGTCTTGTAGGTTGCTTGCAACCTCACAACCTCGCAATTTCTACTACCTACTATTGTGTTTTTCGTCACAATTCTACATAGCTCGTCTTTGCCGAGTTTTCTCCTCACTTTACCTTCCTCTCTTTCAGTTTCTACCCACCCTATTATGGTGGAGAATGATGCTCGACTAGCTACCTCACACTTGTCAGTTTGCTAGCCTTCTCCCACTTCCCATGTCACCCCTTTGCTCTCTACCCACCTTCTCACAACGAAGATCAACATTTTGATAGCTACCTCATGTTTGGTGGTCTACTAGCCTTCCTTCCATTGACTCTTATTCCGCTCCTTAGTTCATCTCCTCTTGCATTATCTCCTCAAGGTTCTCAATCTTGTTCTAATACCAACTTGTGTAGCCCTGGTTAGGGTTCTCAATGAAGGGATGCCTTACATCACGTATCCCTCAGAGTTGCACAACAGATCACATGATATTAGTAGCTTCTCAGATTTACAATGGAGCACTTGACCCCTTTACAATCATGGAGCCTTCATACTTCCATTTACAATAGGACGATAGGCCTCTTCAAGCTCTCAAGTCTCTCTCTCTCTTCGGGCCCTCTGTTTTATCATCAGAGTTTTCTTTCAGTTGTTGCATCAGCTAAAGTACCGTCTTAACCTATAAAAGGCAAAGTGTCTATTCTTGCAGTGATGGGTTATATCCGACTGTCTTCCTTTGCCTTGGGTCCAATACTTTGCATAAATTCTAGTACCATGCATTAGACATTCCTTACATGCTAACTACTATACCAGGTTCGTTAGAACTCCTAAGCTGACTTGTCTTGCCCTTCGCATTGCTTGTGCACTTCTTAGTGCTTTCGCACACTCCTTTTCCCCAAGTGAGCCTTAATTACATAAATTTGTATTGTGTGCAACATATCTTTGGCCAACTCTGCTTTATGTCATAATTCTACATAGTTCATCCTTGTTGAGTTTTCTCCTCGCTTTACCTTCCTCTCTTTCAGTCTCTACCCACTCTATTATGGTGGAGAATGATGCTTGGCTAGCTACCTCAAACTCATCGGTTTGCTACCTTCTCCCACTTCCCATGTCACCCCCCTTTGTCCTCCACCCACTTTCTTGAGGTGGAGATCAACATTCTGCTAGCTACCTCATGTTCGGCAGTCTATTAGCCTTCCTCCCATTGGCTCTTATTCTGCTTGCCGGTTCATCTCTCCTTGCATTATCTCCTCAAGATTCTCAACTTTGTTCTAATACCGACTTGTGTAGACATGGTCAGGGTTCTCAATGAAGGGACGCCTTGCACCACGCAACCTTCAAAGTCACATAGTAAATTACAAGCTATTAATAGCTTCTCAGTGTTACAATGGTGCACACGACCCCTTTACAATCATGGAACCTTCATAATTCCATTTACAATAGGACGACATGCCTCTTCAAGCTCTTGATTCTCTCTCTTTCTCTTCATGCCCTTTGTTTTAACATCAAAGTTTTCCTTCTTCAGTTGTTGCATCAGATAAAGTACCATCCTAACCTGTAAAAGGCCAAGTGTCAGTCCTTGCAGTGACAGGTTATATCCAACTGTCTTCCTTTGCCTTGGGTCCAATATTCTATGCATAAATTTTGTTACCATGCATTGGACAATCCTCCCTGCATGCTAATTAGTGTACTAGGTTCGTTTGAACTCATGCATTGACTTGTCTCGCCCTTCGCATTGCTTGCGCGCTTCTTAGATCTTTTACAAACTCCTTTTCCCCAAGTGAGCCTTAATTACATAAATATGTATTGTGTGCAACATATCTTTGGCGAACTCCCCTTTGCGTCCCCTGAAGGTCTGGGTCCTTTGTGTGTCATCGCAGGAGTCATTTTGCCCACTGCTTTTCTGGTACCTTGTTCTCTTTTATGCTCGTAAGCGCGTTGTTTGCATTAGTAAATTTTTTGTAACTTATTATTCCGCTAACCTTTACATAGCTCCAAGCCATATCCCTCTTGTGTAGGTGGACTCTTGCGCAACTCGAAAGCCCTCAAAACTATAGCATCATGAGACCACGCATTGGCATGTTGGTTATATCCATTTGTTGACGGACTTTGTGTTTGGGTGATACAAGATTGCTGATTCCCCTGAAATGCTCTTGAATCAATTATCATTATTGAATAACTAGCCTTTTTAATAGAAAAACAATCACTTTGCTAAGCATACATCTCACAATTCTTGTCGAGAATATCATCATCACAGGTGTCCCAATGGGAATGAGAAATCAAAGCTTCTTAATCAACATTGATGAAGACAATAACAAAATCCTCAATATGAAGCTCCAAGTGATCAGAAAACATATCAATAATCGTAAACATATGTACAAGAAGTAGAAGAGCAAACATCCTCAGTGATTTGCATTGACAAGTTTGTCTAATCCAGACTGAGTAGCATTGGAGACAGGAAGATTCCCAGTAAGTTGATTGTCTGCAAGGTCAAGCCATGTTAAGCTGCCCAAATTACCCAGAGTTGGAGGAATTGGGCCTGTAAACTTATTTGAATTCAAAGCCCTGCAAAAAACATACAGTAAATCATTAGCATACACCTTTTAGATAAAACGTTGTAGAAGGATTTAAATTAACATTTCGGAGTAAGTTTAGGATCACATTCAATAATCCACCATCAATATTTATGAGAAGATGTGAAATATTCTGACCCCAAATATTAAATCAGCAAACCATAAATCTTGTGTATGCTTTCTAGATTCAATTGCCGCAATATTTGGCAATGGATTATATGTCAAAGTGAATATAATCTTACAGAAATCTAAGACTAATGAGGTTCCCCAGTTCATTTGGTATTTGTCCATGGAAATTGCAACCAATTGCCATCCTGTGAGTACCAAAAGTTTACCAGTTATGAAAAACAGAATTGTGCAATTAAATATTTGTGTGAAAGTTTACTTGCAGGGTGTTGGGCATGGCTTGATACTCACAAAATTCTCAAAGAAGCCAACTTTCCTATACTGTTTGGAAGGCTTCCGGTCAAGTGGATGTTGTAGGATAAATCCTTAAGTGTTCATGTTAACAAAAAGTGGGAAAAAAAATCAGTAGAAATGACTAATATTGTCGCCGAATATGTAAAAGTGCTACATATGAGGAGTCTTGAATCGTTGACAGTTGAAATCAACCAGAAAATCAATCTGAACGTGAACGTTAATTAAAGCATTCAATTTATTTACTCTGTTTGGAACTTACAGTGTTTCAAGTGCAGTAAGAGAACCGATATCATCTGGGAGAGTTCCCTCCAGTCCCACGCTTGATAATCTCCTGTTTAATAAAAGCAATTCTTACTGCACATTACAATATGATAGGTATATATGCTTCCGCATTGACATGTGATGATTAAACACAATATGTTATACAAATAGATAGCCATATCTAGACAATATTATAGAATGAAATCATAATCATATTTCTTAAAAAAATGAATGAAATGCACAAGCGGAGCTTATAAAAAGACTGATGTAATTACGTATACTGGTATCAAGTGAATCACATTAGCTGTAAATTCTTCTGTGAATTATATATAAAAGAAACCACTGCAATTCAATACATGTAATGTACCAATGGTAGAATAGTAGAATGTAGGTGATCCAAGAGGATTTGGGTAAGTAGATCTTACAATAGTTCACCGCTATTGCACATCTAGCCTTGCGTTAATGTAAGTAGCATGGGCGTTGGGTTCTCCACCTACATGCCAATTTGTATGATTTAATTCTCCTTTTGTGTTATCATACAATACTTGCAGTGTCAGTATTGTAGAATTCAGCTCGTCAATAATGATAGTGACATCACCACTCTTCGGTAATGAAGTGGTTGTTATCGATTGTTGTAATGGTTCAACTGATGCTTCATATTTTTCTATTGTATAAAATAATGTATACTTCCATTCTTTGTAGGGTACACTTAATGAAGTTAGGAATTACCGAGACACTAGACATTTGATCTCTCATATATTGTATAGAACTTGACAAAATAAAACCTTGTTATTATAGTTCTACATTGCTTTTCATCTCATTTAGGATTTCCTTGTTATTTAAATGCATTGCAATTTCATATTCTCTGTCATTTATAAATTTGTTTCAATTCATAACCTTGTTGAATTCGTTTAATTAGGTTGTCCACTGAGTCTCACCTAGACCCCAAATCAATGGTATCAGAGCCTACATGCTTCAAATTATTTATACATGGTATAATGGTGTATCTAAACTTCCTCATTATTTGTATGCCCATTCATACGAGGTCTGAGTGTATGACGCTGGGGCAAACACTAGGCAGGGTATCCAATTAAGGACAACCTTTTACTCCTGTGTTTCAAGGGTTTACAATTCTATGGACACACAATTTTATAATTGACAGAGTTGACTCAATCAATGCAACATCTTATTTTACTCAATTGTCAAATAACCAGAAAAAGTAGTCCAAGATAGCCAATGGGTGCTTAGTTCATAACTCTAACAGTCATGCCAATGAATAATATTGCACTAGGAAAACTCTACTTGCATAGCTTGATAAAGCAAGTACAAACACAACATCATTGGAAAAAGACAACTAGATAATGGATTTTTAACTTACCACTATGATGGGTACCATAAACATCTTTATACCCCTATGGAAATATAGGAAGTGAAAATATTGTTCCATTCTCAAATGTGGATCGATGCTCAACCAGTACACTTCATTGTTGAAATGGAAGTCAGAATTACCCAATTTCTCCTAAATTAATTTGTATATTGAACTTGATGCTGACACTTTACCCAAAACCATACTCTATTGGATAGTTCATTGGGATATCTAAGAAACATGTCACTCAGTAGTGTCAATTGGTGTATAACATAAGCCTTTTCAAGATACAATATTTTACTATGTCGCTTCATTATAGGTATGTGATGTTTTACTTGGTCAACCATATTTTCACCATCAGCGTGTTGTCTATGGGGAAAATTTTATAAATTTTGTCATAGATGTTGGTGATATGAGATACTTTAAGCTGAAAATAGTCCTTAATCTATCACTCATTACTCCAAATAGTGTAAAAAGCTAGTCACATCTAGTAACAAGTATGTTCTTTTGATGGTAAGATTTGAATGTACTATTGCCCTTGTTGAACCAATTCATACTATAGTTCCTTTACCAGTAGTAACATAAACCTCAAAGATGAACTGCAAGTTGGAAGAATATAATGATATATTTCATCTACTAAAGGAAGTGCCTACACATTGTGCGGTGAAGCACATTATTGATTTGATCCTTGGAATACATGTGCCTAATGCTTATTTGTGGCACAAATCATTTATGGAGAAAGAATAAATCAAACGATAGATCATTGAACTTATGGACAAAGGACATATTAATCCCAGGTCTCACCTTACAGTAGCCCCATTGTGGCTTATGCCAAATAAATATGACACATGGAAGTTGTGCATCGATTATAGATCTCTCATCAATAGCATAGTGAAGAACTGATATCCTCTTCCAAGGATTTAGGACTTGTTGAACAAGCTCCATGGTATAAAATACTTCACCAAAATCAAATTTAGGTCTAGGTATCATCATATTCATGTTGAACCTACAGATGTATGGAAGACAACCTTCAAGGCTAAAGAAGGTTTATTTGAATGGATAGTCATACCATTCAGTTTAACCAATACACCAAATGCATTCATGTTGATGATGAATGATATTCTCAGGGCATTCACTACTTCATTTGTCATATCCTACCTTGACGACATTGTAATCTTCAAAAAAATGTGGGATGAAAATTTGTGTTATATAGAGCAAGTGATTGACAATGTGTGGAAACACAAATTGTAGTGCTAAAATTTAAGTCATCCATGAATGGCCACAACCAAAGAATTTCACAAAGCTTCACAGCTTCTTGGGATTGGAAATTTTCTACAAGAGATTTGTTCTTGGTTTTTTTATGTGACTTGACCTCTGAACCAAGTTACCAAAGGTGGCACTAAATCAAATTTCATCTAGGTGGCCACACAAAAAAAAACATTCAAAGAATTGAAATGCGTAAATTATTTTACATCAATAATCGCTTTACAAAACATTCAACAACCATTTGATCTTGAGACATATGCCTCTAACTTTACACTTGGAGTAGTCCTCACTCAACATGGTCACCCGGTTGCTTACCATAGCAACAATTCACCATATTAGTAAGAAACTACCTAGCCTATGATCATGAGCTTTATGCTATTGCTAAAGAATGTAAGCATTGGAAGCATTATATGTAGGGAATGTAGACTATGATCCACACAAATAACAATCCACTTCAATTTTTTTAGACTCAAAACAAGTTGTAGAAAGAGTGACATCAAAAATAGTCTTCTTATCTTCATCAATTCTAAATGAACATCAAACATAAGAAGGGAAGATCCAATCTAATAGCATATTTTCTAAGCAGTCTACTGATTCAAGATCGCCTTTATGTAGTTGATGCATGTGGACATGAAGTCAACACATGGTTAGAGTTGTATCCATCTAACATGGATTTTTCAAATATCTATCAGACTTGTTTGGTGGCAATTCAAATCTATATTACTACTTGCAATATGGAGTTCTATATCACCTTGGGAATTTACACATTCTGCATGAGGCAAAGATATTGAAACTAATATGAGAGGCTCATATTAGAGAGGTTTCAAGACATTTAAGAGTTAAAAAGACTCTTGTAGTGTTGAAAAAGTACTTATTCTGGCCACATCTCAAGCTTGATGTATCTAAATATATTAGGTATTGTACCACATGTGTAATTACCAAGCCAAAAATAAGAATCAAAGTTTTTACACACCTCTTCCATTACCAACATGATCATGGGAATCTGTTTCCATGGATTTTTTTCTCAGGATACCCTATTTCCAAGCATGGTAATGATTGTGTTTATGTAGCAGTTGATAGATTCTTAAAGATGAAAATTTTTATACCTTGTAAGAAAACAATTTCAACTCTAGAAACTGCTCAGTTATACTTTCAACATGTTTGGATCAGCTTAGTCACCGTGTGCTTATTTAGTGCATTGAATACACTAGAGGGAGAAAACATAGAGCGTGCTTAAGTCATAATTGTGTTTATGTATTAGGTGTTCCTAAATCTAGGTGAATACATTCTTTGGCTGAGAGACATATGTTGCTGTCGAATCAAGTGAAAATGGACATTGAAATTAATATCGATAGTACTTTAATGGTGACAAGTTGTGGGGATTTATGTCTTCACTATATATTTTCAGGTGCAATTTCATTTATAAATGTATTATTAGAGAAATTTATAAAGAAAAGATAATATATGTATTGCTAATGATAATAATGGATAATGAATAATGGTTAAAAGACAATGAACATTGCAGGCATGATAGATGGAGATAGGTGGGGCAGAGGATGAACAATGCCTGAAATAAAGAAGTAAATAAAATAAAAATTCAATAAAAATAAATGACAAAAGAATAAATTAATGTAGCAATTTCATACGACTTTCATATTTATTTGAAGGGAAAGAGCTCTACAAAACCTCTATAAATTTTGACAAATCGGTTGTTTATGATGTGGGATTGTATTGACTTTGTCGAGCTCCTTCAAATATAATATATAAGTCTTAATCTAAAAATTAATTATATTTATGTGTAGGTAAATTAATAATGTCAACCAAAATTATTTTTAAATGGAAACTTTTTTAAGTGACGGTCAAATGGATGTCAAATTTAAGGTTGAATTTAAAAGTGAATATGCTCACTCCATTACAACCTACGACCCCACCCCAGATGTCATTGTAGAACATTTTTCAGCGTATTAATATGTAATCAAATACAATAGTATATAGTATATAATTATCAATATAATATTATTATTAATAATATGTTATGTATAATTTTCAATACAATGAGGCAAGTCCATAGCCTATGGCTAGGGATACTATTCACCATTGGTTTGATGACATTTCGATTATAAATGTCTTAACCCAAATTTTTTTGTTAATGAGACTTGGGTGAGTTGGTTAAGTGTTTTGGTTTTTCCAAGCCCCACCCAAGTTTAAATCTCTAGAAAGGCATATGAGTCCAGTTGTAGTCATTGTTTGAACTTGGGCCATCCTTGACCATTTGAGTGATTCTCAGGTGAGTTGTGACCACTGTTGGAAATTGAGTCATCCTTAGTGCTAGGTACGATTATTGGCCTAGTTGTGGTTAGGTAATTATTAGTAATAGACGATAATATTTAGTAGTTGTGGTACTCATATCAAATGGGGATCTAGGCCCCCAATTCTGTCCTAAATTGGTTATGGCCCTAGTCAAAAGCCATTAACCTAGCCAAAAAAATATTGTATATAATTAATTATTATAAATATACATAATAATAAATATATATTAACTAATAATATTATTATAATTTATAATATATCATATTGTAATCATAATATTATATATATATAGTTAATTATTTAGACATATATTAATTTTATTAAATTTTAACATAATGTAACATATATATATATATATAGAATTGAGGGGTAAAAAGGGATCTTAAGTGCACATGTTTTTGTTGCACCTAAACCTTAATTCACCAGAGCCTAAACCTAGAGTTTTCTTTTCTGTATTTAGAAGTTTTACTTATTTTAAGATGGTAAGAGTTTTGTGTTTTTCTATTAAGTCACGTAACTCTTTCCAAATTCTCTTCCTTTTTAAAAAAAAATTAAAAATGCTGCTTAATATTAATCAAAGAAACAATACAAAATCAAAGGGTTAAATGAATACAAGATACAAGAATCCATGAGGGGAAGAAGAAATCAGTCACATAACATCCCTCATAAAGGAATAGGCTAGATTAAAATACACAACCAAAACAATGATAATCTATCTAATTTGTAGTGTTTTAAGCTTTTCCTTAATCTTGTTGATTATAATGAATAGTTCATGCTTTCCAATGTTGATTTGCTCTAACTACAAAAGAAAGAGGACATAATTTGAGTTTGATGAATAACTAAAACTAAACATTTTCCAAAGTATAGTTTTCGACAATAATTTTTTCCAAATATGAAAGAGAATGACCAACCAATAAGTGTCCAAATGACCGAGAGGGTGGAAGGGGAGAGAATGCCTAACAAGGCAATTTTTATTGAAATTACTAAGAAAAATTTTAGGGATAGAGGAGAGAAGAGAGTACCAAAGATAATAGGAGGATGGGTAGTCCCATAATAGGTGAGGATTAGTTTCAAGGGTAAGGCATATTTTTCAACAGCAAGTCCAAGCTTGGACAGAGTTTGGCCAATGAAAAGTTTCATATGCAGAATGTGCCAACATAATAATTAACAATTGGCCTCAGCGGGGGATTACCAAATCAAATACACCATGCACTATCATTGAGAGTAAAAAGGACATAGACCACTTGGCATTAAGATAAATATCAAGAAGGCGCTGGGGCTGTACAAGATGATATAGAAAACTTGCCAAGGCAATGATAAAAATCCCTTGGTTTGGCCATCACCAATCTATCCAAGGGGGTGTAGGATAGATGGTAATTTTAAGGAGGACCTCAAGCATGAACATATGCATAAGATAAAAATAAATCTAATTGAGTTTTGCAGGCAACCCAAATGTATGATACAATGAGTAACAAGACAACCAATTATTGGTGTCCTTATCCCAAATATCCTTAATTGTATTAATGCATATTTTTGCAAAAGACTTGGCACTAAACTTGTAATGAACAACAAGGGAAAGATTATTATACTAAATAACCTAGTTCCACAAAATATTAGAGTTGGTAATACTCAATCTATACTAAAGGGATTGGCAGTACCATTGAAGAAGAGGGGCTACTTCCTGCCAAGCTGCCAAATTATGTTTTAGAAGAGAACCAAAAATATCAAAAATAGATGCATTTAAGATTTTTTCTTCCCAAGGAATGGATGTCCAAGATCCCTTATGGGAAGCATGTTGAACTTGTTCCTTGATAAGGATCTTCTAGAGCTCAGTACCTTGGATAGCTCTTGCAAACCGTTTGGTAGCAAGACACTTTTCTTGCTATAGTGGATCAATAATTGCAAGCCCACCCATAGATTTAGGCTGAGTATAAAGCCTCCTTGATATGGTTACTATACCAGATATGAAAGAGAATGACCAATCAGTAGGTGTTCTAAATGATGGAGAGGGTGGAAGGGGAGAGAATGCCTAATAAGGTAGTTTTATTGAGATTACTAGGAAAAAGTTTAGGAATAGAGGAGAGAAGAGAGTACCAGAGATGAAAGGAGGATGGGCAGTCCTAGAATAGGTGGGGAGTAGTTTCAAGGTTAGGGCAAAAGACACATTTTTTAGCAACAAGTCTAAGCTTGGACAAGGTTTGGCCAACGAAAAGTTTCATATGAAGAATGTGCCAGCCTAATAATTGACACTTGGCTTCAACGGGGGATTACCAATTCAAATACATCATGCACTACCATTAAAAGTTGAAAACGGACATAGACCACTTGGCATTAAGAGAAACATAAAGAGGGAGTTGGGGTTGTACAAGAGGACATAGACCACTTGGCTAAGGCAATGATAATGTCCCCTTGGTTTGGCCATTGACAATCTATCCAAGGGGGTGCATGATAGATGGTAATTTTAATAAGTACCTCAGGCATGATCAATTGCATAAGATAAACATAGATCTACTTGAGTTTTGTAGGCATCCCCAATGTATCATGTAGTGATTTCTAAGATAACCAATTGTTAGTGTCCTTATTCCAAATATCCTTAACTATATTAATGCATATTTTTGCAAAAGACTTGGCAATGAATTCACACTAAACAACAAGGGAAAGATTATTATACTGAATAACTCGGTTCTACCAAATACTAGAGTTAGGAATACTCGATCCATGCTGAAGGGATTGGTAGTGCCATTAGAGAACAAGGGCTATTTCCTGCCAAGCTGCCCAATTACATCTTAGAAGAAGAGAACCAAAAATATCAAAAATAAATGCATTTAGGATTTTTTCTTCCCAAGGAATGGAGGTCCAAGATCCCTTATGGAAAGAATGTTGAATCCATTCCTTGACAAGGATCTTCTAAAGCTCAGTACCTTGGGTGACTCTTGCAAACTATTTGGTAGCAAGACACTTTCCTTGCTGTAGTGGATCAATAATTTAAATCCCACCCACAAATTTAGGCTAAGTATAAAGCCTTCATGAGATGGTTGTTATACCCTTCTCACTAGAGTTGTTACTCCATGTAGGAAACCAAGGACCAATTAAATAAGCTTATCATACATTTATTTCGAAGGAAACTAACAAGATGATTAGTAAGCATGGCTAGCCAAAAAGGTATGGTTAATAACAATCAACTTGCCTACTAGGGACAAAATTTTACAAACCCAATTATCCACCTTTTTTTTAATTTTATTAAACACCTAGTCCCACATGTCACGAGGGGAAAGGTGGATGACAAATGGGATACCCAGGTAACATGTAATCTTCCCATGAGGAATGGCATTCCATGTTAGGGGGATCCAAGATAAATTTGGTGCACTTTCGATGAAAATGACTTATTTTTTGTGTCTAATAGCTTAGATCCAGACAAATCATTGTATATATCAAGAATATATTGGGAAGTGGTAATTTCTTGTTCAATATTCTATATAAAGAGGAAAAATTCATCATCAAAATGAGAGTTTAAAGCATAAGAATCCCGTGATGGAGTAGTTTCTTTCAAATCTCCTTGGTGGTGAGCTTGTTGGAGCATATATACAAGGGCATCAACAACCAGTACATACCAAAAAGGGTGAGTAGATAGCCTTAACAGATGGAATGTTGGAGGTTAAAGAATGTTGTGAGATTGTCATTAATCATGACCCGAGCATGTGCTTCAGTGAAAATCATCTGGATGCATTATTTAAAATGTGGATTGAATCCTAGCCACTCAAGCATCTTGAGAATATAAATAGTCAAGTATAAGTAGGTCAAACATCATAAATTTGAAGAATCACTACTATTTTTTATAAAAAATCATAGTATATAGCCTACCATGCACCCCATCATTTTTTGAGAGCATTTACTTTTATTTTAAACCCTTTGGTGGAAATTTAGATAAAATCATCTAGTTTGTAACATATACATATACATATACATATACATATACATATATAGATGATTTTTATCTAATTTTACATATAAATAGGCCCTAAAATAGATCAAAAATGCAAAACGGATTGTGCCCCTCACCTCCCTCTCCTCAACCACCTCAAAAAGTATCAAAAATTAGATTTTTTTTTTAATGTGTATATAATTAGGTCTAGTCTATAACCCTACAATTTTTTTCTATTTTGATTAAATGAAACAAAATATACATAAATAAATATAAACATGTATAATTTTGGCATATATCAATATAAAAATGCATACTTAAAAATAAATATAGATAAAAACCTTAAAGTAATAAAGAAATTTAAAAATATATATTTATAAAAAGGAGATTGTGCTTGATATTTTAGTCCTATTTTCAATAAAACTTTTGATAAAATTCATAGTGTTTAGTATGGTGGGAGTTGAATTTTGTTATTTTTAATAAAAAACATGCATTCTGTTGTGTGCTAATAAAAATGCATACTTAAAAATAAATATAGATAAAAACCTTAAAGTAATAAACAAATTTAAAAATATATATTTATAAAAAGGAGATTGTGCTTGATATTTTAGTCCTATTTTCAATAAAACTTTTGATAAAATTCATAGTGTTTAGTATGGTGGGAGTTGAATTTTGTTATTTTTAATTAAAAACATGCATTCTGTTGTGTGTTAGCAGGTCCATGCCTTAGGCCCAAGAATCCAAGCCTTTCCCGAGCTTTGAGGCATGTATTTATAATGTCAAACATTAGAAAGTTGTGTATGTGAAATTACCATGTATGCAAAGTATTTTACTATGATATTGACATTAATTTTACCATCTTATTGATTTTTTTTATAGTTTTTAATTAATTGTCAAAGTTCATGCATGGCCTTAGTCAATGTTAGTTGTTAACATTTAAGTTTTTAACCTCAAAAAATGAAAAACCAAATTCTCACTATAATCTTAATGTCATTTGCATTGTTAAATAGGTTGGTTTAAGGTTTAGGGTTTTAAGATTTAGGGTTAAGGATTTAGGGTTTCAAGGTTTAAGTTTTAGGTTTAAGGTTTTAGGGTTTAGGGTTTAGGGTCCAATCATGAAATAAATTAGGGCCAATTCAAGATCTTTAAACCTATTTATGACTATAAAATATGATTTTGGGTTCAATTAACACCAATGTCATCATAGATTGAGCTAATTAGTTAATGGGGATAATCACTGATGTGTTTTGGGCCAGAATGATCCTTGTGATTCTAATCCTTACTCTAAAGGATGTTACTTGGGGATAAATCAGTTGGTTTTGAGTTTATATTTTATGTTTTAAGGTTTAGGGCTTAGGGTTTAAGGTATAAGGTTTAGGGTTTCATGTATAGATTCCAATTACCAAGGCAATTGGGGAAAATCTGAGCTCATTGAACCTATTTATGACTACAAAATGCTATTTTGGGCCAAATTAGTCCCAATGTCATTATAGATTGATCCAATTAGTCATTTGGGGTAATTAGTGATGCAATTTGGGCCAAATTGAGCCATGTGATCTTAATTCTTACTCTAAAGGATGTTAATTGAGGTTAAATCGATTGGTTTAGGGTTTATGATTTATGGTTTTAGGGTTTAGGGTTTAAGGTATATGGTTTAGGGTATAGGGTATAGGGTCAAATTTTGAAGGTAATTAGGGTGAATTTGATTTTTTTAAACCTATAATTGACTACAAAATGTGATTTTAGGCTCAATTTACCCAAATGTCATCATAGATAGAACCAATTAATTGGTTAAGGCAATCAATGATGTGATTTGGGATAAATTGAGCTATGTGAACCTAATTCTTAATCTAAAGGATGTTTATTGGAGCTAAGTCGATTGGTTTAGGGTTTTTAGTTTAGGATATTGGGTTTGGGGTTTAGGACTTAATGCTTAGGGTTTAAAATATAGGATTTAGGGTTTAGGGTACATAGGGTCTAATTGCGAAGGTAATTGGGGCTAATTTAATCTAGTTGAACCTTTTGTTGACCATAAAATGTGATTTTAGGTTCAATTAGACACAATGTCATCATAAATTGAGCCAATTAGTCAATTAGGGTAATTAGTGATGCAATTTTAGCTAAATTGAGCCATATGAACCTAATTTTTACCCTAAAAGATGTTAATTAGAGATAAAATAATTGGTTTAGGTTTTAGATTTTAGGGTTTAGGGTTTAGGATTTAGGGTCTAATTACAAAAGTAATTAGGGCCAATTTGAGCTTGATGAACTTATTTGTGACTACAGAATGTGATTTTGGGCTTCATTAGCCCCAATGTCAACACAAATTAAGCCAATTAGTCAATTGGGGTAATAAGTGATGTGATTTGGGATAAAACTTGATTTTTACTCTAAAATATGTTAATTGGGGATAAATCAATTTTTTTAGGGTTGAGGGCTTAGAGTTAGGGTTTATGGTTTATGATTTATCATTTACGGTATAGGGTATAATTATCAATATAATTAGGGCCAATTTTAGCTCATTGAACCTATTTGTGACTATAGAATGTG
Source organism: Torreya grandis (assembly GCA_037957365.1). Lineage (NCBI taxonomy): Eukaryota > Viridiplantae > Streptophyta > Pinopsida > Cupressales > Taxaceae > Torreya > Torreya grandis. The sequence continues at coordinate 1,898,374 of JARHVA010000917.1, read as the reverse complement.
ATTTTGGGATCAATTAGCCTTATTTTCACATATTGATCTAATTAGTAAATTGGAGAAATTAGTGATGTGAATTGGACCAAATTGAGTCATGTGAACCTAATTGGTGTAATATTTAGAGTTTAGAGTTTAAGGTTTTAATGTTTAGGGTTTAGGTTGAGGTTTAATTTGCAATAAATGTATAGATTAAGGAAAACATATGCACTTTTAGTGCATACATGTTATTAATGTATTCATAGTCCTATGAATAATAAAAAAAAGTACATGCACAAATGTTCTTCTTTTATCACATCATGAGTTTTATCTCCTGCATACTCTACTATATTTCTTTATCCATAGTGCAAGTCTATTTTTTATGACTTGATCACTATCCCCATGAGAGGATTCTCTTAGAACAAATTAATGATAATGTGTGAAATAACATATTTATATAGTTAACAAAAGCATTGAATTGATTATATTGATCACAGGCCACTTCAAGAGGGAAACCTCATTTGATCAAACTCAATACAATAAATTCATGGATGCCTCTATTGGCATCAACACTTATACACTAAATATTATCTAAGCAACTACTACTTCTCATGAATGTGGGATAAAACAAAAATGTTCATAGGATGACTTACAAAGCATATGCATCCATAACAACTGATATACTAACAAAGTAAAGAGAAGGGTTCGCAAAGGTTCCTAACATCCCCTCCCTCTTCAAAAAATCTTTGCACTCAAAGAATCAGATGTGGGAATTGGTGCTGAATTTGAAAGAGTGGTTCCCATGTTGCATCCTCTGGTTGTATTCTGTGCCACTGAATTAATACCTCTATGATGGAGTGGGAGTGAACTTGGCATGTGCACCTGTCCAAGATTACTTCTGGTTCAAGAAGGATGGATCTTTCATTATTTAGTTATATTAAAATAGTCTACACTCTGATGTTTGTTCTAAGAACTTTCTTCAAACAAGAGACATGAACTAATGGATGAACTCTGGAATAAGGTGGGAGATCTAACTTATAGACAATCGACCCAATCTTCTGTAGAACCTTATATGGCTCATAGAACTTGGGATCTAGCTTATGATGCCCTTTGAGTTTTAGGGAAGATTTCTTGTATGGTTGCAGGTGAAGAAAAACCATCACCTACTATAAAGGTGTGCTCATAAGGGTGTTGATCAGCGTGTTGTTTCATTCTAATTTATGCCATATGAAGATTATCTTGCAGGGTTCTGAGGATCTGATCCTACGCTGAGAGAAGCATGTTGACCACTTAAATTGAACTATTGGGGGTGTACGAAATGAGTATTAGTGGTGCTTGACCATAGATTGCTTCATAGGGAGTCATTTTAGTTGAACTTTGGTAGGAGGTATTGTACCACCATTCAATGAGAAGAAGCCACTTTACCCACTAATGTTGTTATGAGGTGAATCAATGAAGGAAAGTTTCTATGCATTTGTTGTCAATTTCAGTCTGGTCATCTATTTATGGATGATACCTATAACTCATCTTCAGTTGGGTACCAATGTGTCTAAATAGTTATATCCAAAAATGGCTGGTGAAGGTTGCATCACAATTTGAGACAATGGAAGAAGGAATACCATGAAGATGGAAAATCTAGTTCAAGAAAATGTATGCAACTATGGAGGTGGTATAGGGATGGTTGAGGGTAAGAAAATGACTATATTTGGAGAGGCAATCAACCATAATTGAGGTCATTATTTTCTCTCTATATTTAAGGAGCCCCTCAATGAAATCCACATAAATATCTATCCAAATCCTGGTAGGGATGGGCAAGGGTTTGAGCAACCCAGGAATGAGTGTGGTTACACCCTTGTTGCATTGGTAGGTTTCAAATTCATCCACCATCTGTTGAATTGCCTTTTTCATTCACTTCCAAAATAATTTACGGTTTGCTTACTCATAGGTTTTGATAAACCCTTAGTGCCCTATGGATGGAGAAGTATGGAGTTCATGGAATACAATTTGATGAATATTTATGCTTTGGGGAAGTACCAAACAACCCTTGTATCACAAAGAAGTACCATATTAATAATAATGTAGTACTACAGAGGGGTTAGTGGCCAACTATTAAATGATTTGAGATAATGAGGAGTCATTGGCATACCTTTATTGTACAGTGTCCAACCAATTTGGAATAGGCATAAATATAACTGAAAGGGAAGCTTAGTTTTCAAATGTGTGAGATAAAGCATCAGCAATAATATTGTCCTTACCCTTATTGTAAGTGATCTCATAGTCATAACCCATGAGTTTGTTGACCTATTTATATTTTGATCGAGTAAAGACCCATTTTTCCAAGAAATATTTTAGACTCTGGTGATCAGTTTTGATGCAAAAATGATTCCCCAGTAGGTATGACCACCACTTTTTTACTTCATGTAAAATGACCATTTCTTTCTCATAAATAGAGAGTAATAAATTCTTGCTAGAAAGGGCTTTTCTAGTGAACTCAATGGGGCATCCTTTTTGGAGGAGAACAACACCAAGTCCATTGTTGCAAACATCACTTTCGATAGTGAAGGTCTTGGTAAAATCTAGCATAGCTAGAACAGAGGTAGTACACATAACTTGTTTTAGTTATTCAAATGCACACTCAACTTGTGTCCATGTAAAAGTATATTTTTTCAACATAACTATCAGTGGAGCCACAATCTTACCATAATCGTTGACAAACTTACGATAATATCCAGTGAGCCTGAAAAAACCACAGAGGTCCTTAAGTGTTTGAAGATGAGGCCAATTTGTCATGATAACTATTTTTTGGGATCCCCTGAACCCCTTGGGTTGAAACATATGCCCAAGATACTCCACTTCATCCTAGCCAAAAGCACATTTGGACTATTTTGCACATAGATGATGATCAAAGAGAAGTTTTAGTGCAAGCTCCATATGTTGGAGATGATCAGATCATGTTTTAATATAGATAGGGATATCATTGAAGAAGACCAAAATGAATTTACATACGTAGGGTAAGAATGTTTTATTTATCAATGCCTAGAATGTTAAAGGGGCATTATTGAGGCTAAAGGGCATGACAAAAAACTCATAGTGGCCATAATGTGTGCGAAAAAATGTCTTAGGGATATCATCCTCATGAAGTCGGATCGAGTGAAATCTAGAGTAGAGATCTAACTCGGAGAAAAAATAAGTGCCATGAAGTTCATCAATAACAGGAATCGAGAACTTATCCTTGATTGTGATGTGATTAAGTGCATAGAAGTCAATGCATAGGGATCATGACCCATCATTTTTTTGAACAAGGAGAATTAGGGAAGAATAAGGGTTGGTATTGGGGTGAATAATGCCTTGCTTCAATAAGTCTTGTATGAGCATCTTGATCTCAGTCTTTTGCTGAAATGGGTAGTGGTAAATATTGATGTTGGGAGGAACACTTCCAGGAAGGAGTTGAATACGGTGGTCCTCTAGCCATGAAAGTTGTCGGCAATCCTACAAGTTTGAGAAAGACACTTGCCTATCTCTGTAAAATGTTTTGTACATCAAAAAGAGTAGTGGAGACCGTTGATGGTTGCTTTTGAATGGGATGGAGCTAGGCAATGATGTTGTGTGAATTCTTATTAAGAAGCTTTTCCATGCGATGTGAACTTATGATGCTGAGAGACTCTAATTGTAAGTCTTTTAGTGTGTGTTTTTCCCCATTGTCTAAAAATAGTATCCAAGTATAATAAAATCCCATAAGATGGGTCCAAGTGTGTGTAACCATTGGGCTCCTAAAACAACATTACAGTTACCTAAGGGCAAGGTAAACATGTTAGAGTGCAAGTTATAATCTCCAATAGAGATACACGTATTTTGATACCTCCATTTGTAAGGTAATGTGCCCCCATTGGCAATCATGACTTCAAAGTTAGAGTAAGGATGGATAAAATAATTATCCTGTTTGGTGATCTGAGGGTCAATGAAGATATGGGTGTTACCCAAATCAATGAGTATTATGAGAGAGAGTTTCTTGAAGTAATCGTTAACTCACATGGTTTTTGGGGTGGTGACTCCTATTAAGGCATGGAGATAGATCTCTGGTTGGTCTTCCTGAGAAGTAGGTTCCACAATCGGTGCAACTTCTTCTAGATTATCTGATATATCCTGAGAATCTTTGAAAACTTCAATTTATTTCAATTGAAGAATCCTCATCTAATAGTTAGAGTTTTTGATCTACACAGATGTTCTCGAGTGAATTTGTCATCATAATTATAACATAATATTTTTTCTATACGAGTTTGCATAGCTGCTTTATTCAAATGTTTGATAGAAGTGATTATGGGGGCTTGTAAGGAATCTAGAACATAAAGCTCTGATCCCACTTGTCAGGATCTTACTCCTCAATAAGAGTACAATATGATTATCTTGTATAAGCAACTAAACACGGAATTATACCAGAATGAACAAGTAACTAGAATTCACAAATGACAGAATATGAGAGACAATACACAATCTTGTATTACTACTCTTCCAAAAATAAAATACAATAAAGAAGATGCCACTTCTTCTCACACCTCTGTGAGGCTTCCCACCCCTTAAGTGTTCCCAGTACTTCTCAATCAAGAGTTCACTTTCCTACCAAAAACGGTCACAACAAACAACTCAAACATAGAGTTGTTGTTCACCTCCAACCAGTCAGTAATAACACTGCCAGTACACAAGTACTCAAAGTACTTCAAGTAGATCTCCCATGAACTTGCAACAACCTGCAACTCAAATGATCTTACTTACCATGTAGATCAGCCCTGATCTTGCACAACCTGCAAATCAAAGATCTTACACTTGGAAGGATTTCTTCCTTGCCTTCTATCCTTACAATACATGCCAATGGGTCTATAAATAGATCCCATACTAAACAATAACTTAGACTTCTAATTTACAATAATTAGACACGCAGATCAAGACCAAAAATAGTCTTTAACATGCAAACAATCGGTTCGTTAAATAAACTGTTCGTGAAACTAACAGTTCTGGAACCGCACAGGGGACCGACGTTGGTCCCTGTCTGACTGGAGACGACCGATGTCGGCCGACCCCTGCGGATGTCGGTTGCCTTCTTGTCTACCACTGACCGACGTCGGTTGGCCTGACCGACGCCGGTGACTGTGACACTCAACAACTCCTCTTGTTTGCATACAATGAAGCTTTTAGCTCCACAACCTAACAATCTCCCACTTGGAGATAAACAACTGCATCTGTACCTGTACCTATACATCATCTAGTTTGTTTCCTGGCTTGTATCCCTCTTCAAGATCACTCTTGAAGACCAACCACCACACAACCTGTGGTGCAACCCCTGTCATGCAAGTCCCTTACCACATCCGATTCTACATACCCATGTAGAGAAGTGCTTGACCCTGCATAGCATGTATACCTGCTGCTGGTCCCTCTCAGATACCTGAGAATCCACTGAACTGCTCTCCAGTACTTCTTTCTCGGATTGACTCCAAACTTGCTAACAACACCCACTGCTTGGGCAAACTCAGGGTTAGTACACATGTACTTAACATCATCATGTGAATCAGGACACTGTTCATAGAACTGTCCAACCATCAGCGTGCTAACCGATTTCACACAATCATCTGTAGACAAAATCAACTTGTGACCTTTCATGTCTTTAGAACACACTCATGCCAAAGAATCTTGCTGCTCCCAGATTCTTCATGACACACCTCTGAATTAACTTTACCTTTAGTTTAGCAACTCCCTGCATATGTGACCCTGCAACAAACACAACATACAGTAACAAGATAATGTAGCTAATATTATCCAACCTGGTAAAAAAACACAATGGTTAAACCTCCATTGTCCTGCAGCTTACTCAAGACCATATAACCTGGGCTTCTATCTCACGTGTCCATTCGTGTTCTTCTTTATCCTAAAAATCTATTCGTCTTTCAGTGCTTTCTTCCAGCTGGCAACTCCACAAAAAACTCTCATTTGGTTCTTCTCCAAGGAATCACATTCCTCATGCATGCCAAGCTCCCACTGTTTCTTGAATTCTACCTGCTCTGCTTCTTTAATAACTTCTTGGTTCTTGACCATCAGTGAGCAACAAGTAGTGTAAAGAAGGGAAATGACGAATTTGAGGCTTACTTACCATTTCAGTCCTCCATATGGGCATTTGAAACTCCTTGATAGCTTGCTGTCTGCCCAAAATTCATCTCAGTGACCGATGTCGGTCACATCTCAGTCTGCACTCGACCGACGTCGGTTCCATGCGATTGCCTCATCACCGACGTCGGTTCCCTCTGACCGACGCCGGTGTTTACTTTGTCCGAAGTCACTGACGTCGATCTGCACATAACCGACGTCGGTTTTCTAACCGACGTCGGTCTCTGTGTTTTACTTGTGAGCGATGACTTTTACCCGTGCGCTCTTTTTGGATCAAAATCTTGTCCAAATCAACCTTGCTTTGCTCAGAATTCTTTAGCCCCTTGCGCTGATCTCTGTCCGTCATCTTCTCTTTGAAAACCAAGGCTTTCATGTTCTTGTCACGAACATCGGATTTCTTTTTTCTGCAATACTGTGATCCTCCAACAGAAACTACCACCTTCTTTGTTGACCTAGTGTCAAGAAACGTCACTTTCTTTCTTTGCTTATAGAAATCTCGATCCATGCTTTTTAAATTCGAAAGCATACCTTTTGACTCAAGAACATGCATCTCTTTCTTATTCATGTGACCAAGCCTATTAAGCCACATCTTCGAATCTACAGCTGAAGTAGATAAACCAGAAGGAGAATCAGTAATACAAGTAGATAAATAGAGTACCTACTTTCTTACCTATTGCTACAACAAGTGCACCTTTGGAAACTTTTCAAGAGTCCGCTATGAGAGTTATCGTACAACCCTCATCACCCAACTTTTCAACAGAAATCAAATTCCGCTTCAGGACTGGGACATGCATGACCTCTTTCAACACCCATGTGTTGCCCGTCTGCAATTTCAGCTTCACTTTCCCTTTGCCAACCATTTGACAAGGCTTACCATCCCCTAAATAAATTTTTCTAAAGTCTCTCTGGACATATTCATGAAAAAATTTCTTATTTGGAGATGCATGGAAAGAGGCACTAGAATCTAAAATCCAAGATTCTACTTTATCTAAGGAACATACTAGAGCATCTTGTGCAACAAAATCTGTAACATCTGTTTTTTCATGTCTTTTATGCTGATCTTCATTCACCCAGCAATCTCTCTTTACATGCCCTTGCTTTCCACATTTCCAGCAGGTTATTCTGCCATACCTGGACTTGGATCTCCTGCCTATCTTTGACCTTGATCTCCCATGTTCGATCTTCTCTCTTTGCCTTCCCCTGCTTTCAACACTCAAAGCATTCCCTGATGATTCACCTGTGCTTTTCTTGCGAATTTCTTCATTCAAGATTACACTCACAACATCATCCACTTTTAAGATTTTTGAAGCAGACGCAGTATTACTAACTGCCATTACCAAACTCTCCCAACTTTCAGGTAATGAACATAAGATTAAGAGAGCTTTAATTTCATCATAAAAAACAATATTGATTAAATTTAACTGGTTAACCAAACCATGAAAATCACTAAGATGACTATGTACAAATCCACCTTCCAACAATTGCAAATTAAATAATTGCTTCATAAGAAATACCTTATTCGAAGCTGAGGGTTTTTCATATAAATTTGCCAAAGATTTCATCAACTCTACCGTTGTCTTAGCCTGTGATAAGTTAGAAATCACAGACGATGCAAGGCTCAACCTTATAGATCTCAGAGCCTTTCAATCAAGAACCTTCCATTCTTCATCCGTCATATCCGTGGGTTTGCATGCAACCCCACCCAACGGTAAGTACAAATCTTTTTGATATAGATAATCTTCTATTTGCATCTTCCATAATTGATAGTTCTTGCCATTAAACTTCTCCATTTGTAGCTTACTTTCTTCTGCTATTGCTATACTCCCACTCAAACAGAAACCCCTGTGAGTGACCTGTAATCAACAAACACTAACCAGATTTGATACAACGTGTTAGTAACCCAACCAAAAGCTCTGATACCACTTGTAAGGAATCTAGAACATAAAGCTCTGATCCCACTTGTCAGGGTCCTACTCCTCAATAAGAGTACAATATGATTACTTTGTATAAGCAACTAAACACGGAATTATACCAGAATGAACAAGTAACTAGAATTCACAAATGACACAGAATATGAGAGACAATACACAATCTTGTATTAATACTCTTCCAGAAAGAAAATACAATAAAGAAGATGCCACTTCTTCTCACACCTCTGTGAGGCTTCCCACACCTCAAGGGCTCCCAGTAATTCTCAATCAAGAGTTCACTCTCCTACCAAAAACAGTCACAACAAACAACTCAAACACAGAGTTGTTCACCTCCAACCAGTCAGTAATAACACTGCCAGTACACAAGTACTCAAAGTACTTCAAGTAGATCTCCCATGAACTTGCAACAACCTGCAACTCAAATGATTTTACTTACCATGTAGATCAGCGCTGATCTTGCACAACCTGCAAATCAAAGATCTTCCACTTGAAAGGACTTCTTCCTTGCCTTCTATCCTTACAATACATGCCAATGGGTCTATAAATAGATCCCATACTAAACAATAACTTAGACTTCTAATTTATAATAATTAGACACGTAGCTCAAGACCAAAAATAGTCTTTAACATGCAAACAATCAGTTCGTTAAACAAACTGTTCGTGAAACTAACAGTTCTGAAACCGCACAGGGGATCGACGTCAGTCCCTGTCTGACTGGAGATGACCGACGTCGGTCGACTCTTGCTGATGTCGGTTGCCTTCCTGTCCACCACTGACCGACGTTTTCCCTGACTGACGACGGTGACTGTGACACTTAGCAACTCCCCCTGTTTGCATACAATGAAGCTTTTAGCTCCACAACCTAACAGCGCTGGTGTTGGTTGAGATCATTGTAGATTTATATTTCTAAATGGAGCAAAATTTGATTTGAATCACTGCTGAGCTGTGATCTTGTCTTTTGCCATCTTAGCTAACCCTAGGGCATCCATCATTATGTTGGGCCAGAGTATTTTGACCTTCCAATGAATTGCATCTTTCAGTCTACTGACAAAGCAACTCCTAAAGAATTCATTAGACAATCCCTCTGTGTGATTGGCCAATTTTTTAAATTTTATTTGATATTCTCTCATAATTCTTATTTCACAAAGTTTAGTGAGTGCTCTAGTGAAGTCATCAAAAGCACTAGGGCCAAACTGTTGCAAAATGAGGGTGTAAAAATCGGTCCATATAGGCTCATCATGAGCCTTGGTATACCAAAGATATCATTGAAGGGCCTCATGTTCCAAGTGAAAGGATGTAACTGTGACCTTGTTGCCATCAAATGTATTATGAAAACTAAAATATTATTCTACCTAATAGATCCATTCAGTCGGATCTGCACTATTGAATCAAGGAAAATTAAGGTTCGGCCCACAAAAACTGTTGAAAGAAGAAAACCCAATGTCTTAAGAGGATTCTAGATGTCGTTTATTGTTCAGGCTGGTATTTTGAAGACTAAAGCCAAAATGTTTTTCATCAAGATCTTTGATGTGGGTCTTGAGGGCGGTAATTTCATCCTCCATGTTTTTTGCTCCTATTCGGGTTACTACCATGACTAAGAATGAGTAGAAAATTAGAGTTAAAACATGTTTAGTAAGAATTTTTTTTAATTTGGGTGAAAATAGAATGGGTAAAGGTACTTTTATTAATGTTTTTGCATAGTGGGAGTATGATTGACGAAGGTGAGGACAATTTTAGGAGTGAAAATGGAAAAACTAGAAACTTTATCCAAAAGGTTCAAAGGAGTAGAACCGAGAAATGAACACTATGAAATTTTTTTGAGGCAAATGGACAAAAATAGAAGTTATGACAAAACCCAAAAAATAGGTAAATTAAGATTTGTAGGATTTGGGAGTGGCATCAAGATATGGGACCTTAAGAAAGAAAATGTGGGGAATGGAATTTCAGGGGTCTGAATAAAATTTAAGGATCAATGGGGATACAATAGAGAGATATGACAAAAAATAATTTTTTTTTCTAGTTATTATTTCAGAAGATAAGTCTACTGAGAATATGCTAAAACTGACACAACAAGTTTATAGATCTGATATGGTAGTTTTCTGATATTGTGTTGGTAATATGCTGAAACTGGTATAATAAGTCTGATGATACTCTACTGAAAATATGATATGTTAGTTTTCTGATACTATGTTGGTAATATGTTAAAACTGGTATGATAAGTCAAAATCTGATATGATAAGTTTTCTTGATACCCACGGCAATATTCTAAAATTGATAAAAATGGGCCCCAAGTTTCAATGACTACCTAAGGAATTAAAGATATCACTTTGGCCACCAATATCATCTAATCGAGTACTGTTCTCTAGAAATTTTATGGCCACAGATTTATCTCTTAGTGACAACTCTTGGTTTTCCTCATGGATGGGAATTACTTAATCGAGAAGGTGTTATTTCCCATTTCATTGGCAAGTCCTCTTAATGGGCCAACTACTTTGGGGTTCTTGTGGTACTCACAATGATATTTAGGGCTTTCACCCAAGCACTTCCCATAGTTATGCAGTTAGGGTTTTACCCTAATCTGAAACAGATTATTGTGATACTGATAATTACTTAAATTAATTATCCAATACAACAAAATTAAAATTTTCTAAAAAAATTCCTTAAATGGATTATGTAGCAGAACAAAATTAAGACTTTTTAAAGGAAAAAAAAATTGGCTATGGAAAGCGCTTTGATACTAAATCAGAGGATCCTCCTAAAACAAATTAATGATAATGCATGAAATAATAGATTTATATAATTAAAAAAAGCATTGAAATAAATATATTGATCTTAGGTCACTTCAAGGGGGTTAACTCCTTTGAGCAAGCTTGCAAGAGAGGAGTTGAAGTCTGAAGATGCTACTAATTTGATAGATGCAAAAAACATAATTGAATGGTGTAATGAGAAAATGGCCAATGATACTTAAGAAAAGTTTAATGTTAATAGATATTTATGGTTGATGGAGGAAGAACAATTGAAAAGGTATGAATATTGTATGACAATAATAAGATCAAGTGATTTCCACTCATTTCATAGCTCAAACACAAGTTCTTGGATAGTTCTTATGAGGCACATTGTGTGCTTTTATTCTGCATGAATGAATTTTTTTTGGAATGAGTGTGAATCACAATATTATGTGGATGAATAGAACTATAGACCTCTAAGTCTAATTGACACATATCGGTTTTTACTAGCATTACAACTTATATATACGATATCTTCACATAACTTTGAACATGTATCTAATCTAGTGCAATTAAGTATGAGATGAATTTTTATGTTTCAAGTATATATGAAATCTTATGTTATGTAATAAATTTGGTATATATATTGACAAATAATTAGTAAAGTAATTATTATTTTGTAACACAAGGCATGTTTATGTAGTTATTGGTAATGAGGATAACGATGAGGGGATAGACTACTACTTATGTCAGTGTGTAGAGGAAAAAAATAAATTGACTTCTATGGTCACATATGGGGAAACACTTCTATGGTTACATCAAATTTTCTTTCTTTAGGGAATACACTAAACAAAATATTCTCATACAACAAGGTTTTAAAACCTATAACATGTATTATAAAATTCAAAATGTTCGAGAACAACATATGAATCAATGATATTTTCTTTTAATGAAACACTTTTGGTATGAACTTTCTTACCCATTACGATGCCATTAGTCTGAAGAGTTCCTTGAAATTAAGCTAGATCAAATGATGACAAGCATAAAAGTTCTATATTATATGGGTGATGACAATAAGATAAAATATCTTAAATAATAATAAATAAATAAATACCAAAAAGGCCAAAAAAAACCATTCCTACCACCACAAATAGAATCAATATATATCATCAAAGTATCTTACCTAGAAATGCCTAAAATGCTAGGAGAACCCAAACATAATTCAATTCAACTAATATTTACAGTGGTTTCAAACTCTGTAAAAAATTTGCACCTCCTTGAATGGAGGATAAGAAGCAAAATTAAGCAATGGAAGCCTCTAATACTTGTTCAATGGCCAAATTTCATCGATCCGTAATGAAGCAACATCCATGATGATACATTCAATTACAAAACCATCGCCAAACTCTCTGTCCTTGTCTCAATCCAATAAAAACACCATGATTAAATAAAATTTGTTATTCATTTTCAAGTGTCATGCCTATTTAATTACATAGTGCCTAATCCTTTTTTTTTAATATTTTTAGGTAAATAAATACCAAGTTTCTCCAGAGATTTTCTGATGAAAAAATACTTTTTTTTCTAATTTTTTTATAATATTATATTTCAAAAATAATGTTAAAAAAAAATATAAAAAGTTATTTTATTTCTATTATTTAAATAAGCTTCAATACAAAAATCATAGACCTAAGTAATTACAATACCACATACACAGTAGTACTAATAAACAACTCATAATTTACGCAATCTGGAACAATCTCAAATTTACACTGAAGAACTCTCAATTTTTAAAACACTAAAAATATATAATTAACATTATGAGAGTCAAACTAGCAGGAACTACACCAAAAAAAACTATAATGAAATTGAACATATGCATCCACATCTTACCCCTCCATTTTTTATTTTTATTTTAATTTTTTTTATTTTGTGATAAAAGCCAGGGAAACAAAACCTGAGAAACAAAGCTTGAGAACTAAACTAAATAATACAGAAAAGCGAAATTTCAGGATCTCTTAAAATAAGAAATGCCTAAGCATTTTGATCATCTGATGTAAAATCAGCAGACAATACATAGTTTTCTAAACAATTCATTCATCGAATCCTACAGCCTGTGCAATGGGAAGGTTACATCTTTGATTTTGGTACGTGGGATACACATTTCATCAATTTTTTCCACAAAAAAGTCGAAGAAGGATCATAAAACATCGTAACGGGAACACAGAAGGATCCATGTATTCTATTTTATCTTATTTGATCTGTAAATTAAGAACACCATGTAGCATAATAAATAAATGAACAATTGTCATGACTGCAGTCCTAATGATCAGAGTAAATGTTAGTATTTCAAATTGCAATTCTAGTCTTTGTAATAGAATCAAATCACTTTAGGTTTCTTTTGATAACATTTAGATCGCCTGGCCTCCAAGTGAGAATCCATATGCAGTCTCTCTCTATTAGCAAACTTAGAGGCTAAAATACTACATGCCAAAATGAACAAGAAAAAATGTCTTTTATTGTCCAAGCTAGAGTAAAACTTGCCATAACTATCTATATTATTTGTATAACAACAGCCACACAGAAGATCCTCCTTGAAAAATATCAGGCAGATCATCAAATAGAAAAGTTGTCCTCCAACCCCAACCTTTTGGTGCTTTGGGTAGCAAGGTTCCTGCCTGTGTAAGGCTTTCAAAAGTCATAACTTGTCTCTTCGAAGGACAAATCAATTGCTCACAATACCACCAAAAAACTATCAGCATTCTGCACCAATATTTATAATAAATTGTAGACATTTGGCAGAATGAACTTCTTACTAAATTGTGATGATTATGCAGATCTTACCTTATACCAGAAACAAAACTAGAACAAACCCAGAATAATAAAATAAATTGCATTATTTGCCCTGGGTAAGGGGAGTTTTCAGAATTCAAAATGGAAATGAAGGCGGGATTTTTAATTTCAAATCAAAATAGAAAAGAAGATGAGATTTTTAATTTTAAATCAATACAAAAAAGTCAATTTTTATCCACATGATTCCAGTTAAATGATGTTGTTAATGCATGTGGTTGTTGTTAATGTCTGCTGTTTGGGGTCGCAATTAGCGGTGGCATTTAGGGTTAAACTAACTACGGGTGAGGTGTGGTCAGAGTCTAACCTTTTCAAAGGTAGGTGGGGTCAGAGCCACGGTAAAATGTTAGTGTGTGCTAGTTAAGCTACCCTTAGAAATATCAGAGATATGTATAAATAAAAGATTGGTATGATAATAATGTAGGAATTATAAATGATGACTGATCTTAACCAACGCTTATAAATTGGTGGGGTTCACAATCTCAATTAATCATATAAATTCATATTAAAAAGTATTAAATATTAAAAAAATTGATTGTTTGTCTAACTAAAGTCAATCATTTATAAACGCTAGTTAAACTTTCTACAAATGAATAATATAAAGTACCAATTACAACTAAAGTTATATTAATCACATCCAAAAGACATTAAATGAAAAGATAAACAAAGATGGCACACAATGAATGATATAAATTTCTAATAATACCCTAAGTTATGTTGATCACATCCATAAGAAATAAAGTCAAAAGTATAAAAATGGAAGGAAAGAAAACAAATTTTAAAAATTGAAAAAAGATGTTTGCATATTATACATGTCAACAATGTATATAAATTGAAATGATTACATATATTACAACTATGTAATATCAAAAATTTGTGGCAATTTTTAAGAAAAGAAATAAGGGATAAAGTAAGTGTGTAGTGAAAATTATTTAATTGTAAACAACAAATATGTTTGAGCAATCATTGATATTGAAATTGGAGTGTTTTGGTTTTCCTTATTGTCTATAGTGAAACAAACAAAACAAAAGAGTAACTCACCAATGCATATAGAGTGAACAAAATAAATTCAGAAGTAGATAAAAATATAAAACAAAAATATAAAATATGTATTATCAAATATGAAGAGATTTAGCGTTCGGTTACAACAAGTGAAGAATTTCTATGCTCAACACGCATCAAATAGAATAAAATGCACTACAATACTTAGATCACAAACTCGCATCACTTTGTGCATGCACACACGACAAATGAGTGGTATAAATAATGGAGTGGGTGGGTATGATATGAGTGCACACACAATAAATGAGTGGTATAACTATGCAATTGTAGCCTAGTTGTATGGATAATATCCATAAAAAATAAAATGCAAGGATAAATAAACGACGAGTGTGCAATGAATTTAGTGAGTGGTATAAATTTATAATTTAAATTAAATTAATTACATTAAAAAAAATGAATAGATAAATAAAAACACATATATATGATAAATTAGTATTATAAATTTACAATTATAATAAGTGGTATAAATTTGTAATTACAACTTAAATTGTATTGATCATTTTTATAAGAAATAAAATGAAAGAATAAAAAAAAATATACACAATAAATAAGTAATATAAATTAATAATTGCAACTTGAGTTGTATTGGTCACATCTATAAAAAATACGCTGAAAGGATACACAAATAAAATAATAATAAATTTTAAAAATTAAAAAAGAGAAAAGAAAATTGTTTGTAAATTATTCATTTGAACATATGTAAATAAATTAAAATGATCGCATATGTTATAGATAAATACCAAGGTAAATTTGTGGCAATTTCCAAGAGAAACAATTAAAGGTAAGGGAAGTGTGTCATGGAAACATCTAATTATAAACAATAAAGAAGTTTGAGCACTGACTGTCCCAGTGGAAATTAGTGGGATTATGACAGACATGGCAGACACTGCGCCACAAGGATCAAATGTAAAGGGCAAAGCGGCCTCATTGTTCAAGGATTTATAACGTTCCATTCCATCTCGATTCTTAACAAATGGAGTAAAACTGGATTTCATTAATAATATTTCTGGCTATGCTTAGTGGGAGTATCAAAGTAGCTTAAGGCAAAAATAGGATTCATTGAAGTAAACCAATTACCCATTGGATTAAAACATGGAGGCAAAGAAAGGGGATTTTTTTCTTTAATATAATAATCTTCAGTACATCGGGATAAGTTAGAAGCTCCACTGACCATTTTGCCATAAAACAATAAAGAAGCAGACCCTCTCCACTGCACCACGATAAGTTACACAAACTCCTCTTTCGACAATTTTGTCATAAAACAATTCATATCTGCTTTGGATTAACTCGTATTGGGTGTAATGTTGTCGTGTACCAAATGACATTGATTTTTATGTCAGTGGTAAAACTCTGAATGATTTGACAAAATAAAAATTACTTAAATCTCCTTTTCAGTTTTTACCATCATTTTATAAAAAATAAAAATATTGCATTATCCATATAAAAAATATTGTATTATCAATGGTCAAAAAATTAAATTATTTATAAAATAAATCTATAATTTTTTTTTTTTTTGAAATTCGCAATTAATCTTACTCTCAACATAATATTAAACTTGTTCTCATAATTTATGAGTTTAGAAATAGATTGGTTTTTTTCATAGTTTATGAGTTTACAAATAGATTGGTTTTTTTCATAGTTTATGAGTTTACAAATAGATTGGTTTTTTTCAATATGTTATTAATGAGCCACATTTCATATTAAATGTTGAAGAATAAATATGATTGTTTCCTACTTCTAATGTATGGGTAATATTAGTGTGTCAAATAATAATGCAAGTTATTTTTACCATAGTAACAAATATTTATTTTTACTACATTAATATGAATGTAAGAATGTAAAGATTTACTTAATATGTTATTAATCCAAAGAAAAAATAATCAAAAAACAAAATAAATATAGGAATTAAAGTTTGATACCATATCTAACAAGAAACTAATGTTTGCTACTTGTTAGAGACTCTCTTAATGAATTTTGAAGATATAATTGACGAATTTACAATACAAATAAGACAAGTTTTACATAGTATTATTATACTTCATTAAAATATTCAATATTAATATACTTTTATAACATATTTTAAATTTGTATTTGCCTCAAGGTTCATCAAAAGACACTTTTTCCTAAAGATAAATACAAGCTATAGAACATCTTACAATATTTTAATATTCTAAGAATTAATTTTATTTTAGTCCATATTTTCTTTATTATTATTTTCTTGTTTTTATTATGTAATTTAAAATGTGAAAATAGTTTTTAGTGTTTGAAGACTATCAAGATACGTTAAAGGATGTTTGTTGATTATGTTATGTAGAATCTAATTGAAATGTCATATAGATTTTTGAAAATTCTTCTTTATATTTGGTCTCCTTTCACTATCGAACAATTTCAAACAACAAAATAAAAACGGGGAAAAAAAAATAAATCACTCTTCATCAGACTAAAACAATTTCAAACAACAAAATAATGTGGAAAAAAAAAATCACTCTTCATAGAACATGTTTCACATTGTGTCATTATACTTCATTAAAATATTTAATATTAGAATGCTTTTTTAATATGTTTTTAAATTATATTATTTTTCTTTAGGATTGTCCAAATAATATTGAAAAAAAAACATATATGAATTTTAGAATGTCTTACTCTTTTATAATTTTATTTTAGTTCATCTTACCTTTACTATTATTTCCTCATTTTTATCATCTAATTTGAAATGCAACAATATTTTTAAATATTTGAACATGATCAAGATGTGGCACATATGATTTGTTAATTGCATTATATAGAATATGGATAATAGTTATAACATATTAGTTGAGATCTATTTTAAAAAACTAAATCTATAAAGTAAGGCCACATGAAATGTAAGCTAGTTTTGACAATTTTACAAAAATAATTTAATATAAAACAAGACAACCAAACATAATCTATATACATGCAAACCATAATAAAGTAAATTTTCTCAGAGAACCTCTCCCCCATTTTCAAAAAATAAATAAATGAACTACATTTTTATAAAATATATAGTTTTTATTAACCAAATAATAATAAAGATAAACAGATACAATATATACAATTTATATTATAAAATATAATTATACAAATTTGGAAGAAAAATCTTATTTTTACTGAAAATTTTATAAAACATTTTCATATATTACAATAAAAATATAAATATAATTTAATAATAAAAATAAAATAAGAAAATTGAAATAACTAATTTAAATTAATTTTAAAAATTTAAATTAATATTTTATTAATAAAAATTAAAATATTTATTAAAAACTTATTAATTTGTTGGTAAAATTATTTGACTTACAAACAATTTAACAAATTTTAATATAAAAAATCCACATATTAAAAAATAACACTAAATTTAATTTATAAAATTATAAACTATTATCATAAAAATTATATTATATTTAATTATTTTTATTTATATATTATTAAAAAATAAAATTTTATTCATTAATTTTAATTAGAGCATCTTAATATTAAGAAGGATTTGATATGTCCTTTAATAAGTATTTAATTTTTTTTTTAAAATACTAATCCTATTAAAATGTAAGAATACATTATAATAATTAATTAAAAAAAATATAACATCTCAATTTTAAAAAAAAAAAAAATATCTTTAAATACATACTTTAATTTAAATTAACGTATTTTACATACCAATCTCAAATTTATCAAAATTATTAAACACCAAAAAAATTCAATTGTTCCCTTCCGGGTGCCTTTCGGATGAAAATAAAAGTTATGAGACAATTTTTTTTTTTAAATGAGTAGTGGTTTTTATTATTTTTTAATTATAATAATTTTATTTTATATTATTTATATTATAAGAATTTTGATATTTTTATAGTGTGTGAAAATGAAAATAGGATTTTTCGTTAAAACTGTGTGCAAATTATTTAATCAATATATTTAAAGTTATTTTTAATAATTTATCGTCAAAAAAAAAAAAAAATTGATAATTTTTTGTATAAATCATTAATAATAATTTGAAATGCTTGGATCAAATATTTTATACATAATTTTAATCCAAAAATTATATTTTCATTATTTATATTGTATTGATAAATCTTTCAAATATAACTATAAATTATATAAAATAATTTTGATAAAATTTAATATACTCTTTTAAAAAATCTAGAAATTTTCAAACATTTTTTTCTTTTTTTCCACCTTTTAATCACTAAATCTTTTTATTATAACTTTCATAATTGTTTCTAATTTTTATTAGATAATCAGCTCACTTTCTAGTTTTTCTTAAATAATTCATTTCCACTCTCATTAAATCATTTTTTCGATTTTGTTTCGAATTTTAAATAAAAAAATAAAATTAATTAAAAAAATATTGTATATCCCTAATCAATGTAATAACAAAATTTCAACAAATAAATAAATAAATAAAACCAATCAAAATTTTAAACTAACTGAAAAATAGAATTTGAAAACTCTGCTTATCTTAACCTCTGTTCACCTCTGTTCAGGGTATGAAAAAACAATGCAAACTTCTCTACAAAACAATAATGGAACAAATCATATTCTATAATACATTCAGGTTGAATGGTGCTCGGAGCCCTCTATTTAACACTCACCAAACACACCCTTAAAAAAAAGCGTTAAAACAACCCGTGCATCAACACCAACACCTTAATAACCAGAAGCTACTTGGGCTCTAAGCTACGGGACAAGATATAATCCCCGCTATATTTAAACATTTTTTTAAGGTGCTCCTTCCCTTGCCCACCCAGAACCATAGAATCGCTATCCTCATTTTCGCTACACAACTTAGAAGTCCCTTTTACATCTCCATCGTCATCTTCATTATTATACTTCATAGGAGTCACTTTTAAATCAATAGTGCCACTGTGTGGATTCAGTTTAGTGGAGTGATAGGAGCCTTCCATGTCTACAATGGATTCCAATTCCCTCACCACTTCTCTCATGGTGGGTCTTTCAGAACCACATTCCTTAATGCATCTCAGGGCCAAATCTAAGAACTCCCCAAACCCTGTAAGGGTGTATTCTCTTAATACTGGGTCCATTAGTTCCTCTTGCAAGAAAGGTATACCCCCATTATCCAAGGCATCGGTCACCAGTCGGACTATGTATTTTCCTGCCTCAATGGGACGGCGGGCTGTGATGAGCTCCAGCAAAACAATACCAAAACTGTACACATCGCTCTTCTTACTGAGCTGGTTGGTCATGTAATAATCCGGATCCAAGTATCCCTGCACAAAATATATTGCCATATATCAGTGACAGTCTTCAATTTGGTAGTCGAATTGATGCTTCTGTACTACTCAAGGATAATCCACAGTGCGTTGTACCATTTTATTATGTTGGGCCCTGTTGTGGGTAAACTTTCGCTACATCCCTATTTTTTCTTCTATAAGGGCACAGCTAAAGGTAATCTTATCGGCCGCCACCATGTGATACCCCCAGTTCAGTGTATGAGGATTACTATAACATTTTGATTAGGAAGGGTTTAAAGATTGTGAAAACATTTCAATTAAGATGATCCTAAAAATTGTGAAAATAGGTGTTAATGATAAAGGTACAACTAAAAGTAATCTTGTAAGCCACCATCATGTGATACTCCCAATTCAGAGTATGAGGATTACGATGGCATTTTTTATTAGGAAGGGTTTAAAGATTCTGAAAGTATTGCAATTGAGATGATTCTAAAGATTGTGAAAATGAGTATCAATAAAAGACAACTATAATTAGGACTTTGTTCTCACACTTTGTTAGGTTCTAGAGACCAAATTGATCTAAAGGATATTAACAATCAATCATCATCATAAACATATATCATTAAAATTGTACTCCTGGGTTTAGACTTTATTGGGCAACATAGTTGACCACTCCTCATCTACTCTATAAGCTAGTTCACTAACTGATTTATGGCTACTTCATAATTTGAAGGCATACATACCAGTGTTCCTTTTAGTTGAGTTGAGACGTAATCTTTGCCTCCAGCATCTGCACCTCCATCAGCAACCAGCTTGGACAGGCCAAAATCCACAACCTTGGCATTCAGATTCTCATCCAGCAATATGTTGCTGGACTTGAAATCTCTGTGAATTATAGGTGGATTTGCAAGGTCATGCAGATAGTTCAATCCTCTGGCAGAACCTAGGGCTATTTGAATCCTTCTTCCCCAGTCCAATGGAACTTCCCCTGATATTGGATGAATGGAGTGTATTAATTTCTTTAGAAGTTAATGGACTAAGAAAACCAAACATAGATTATAAAAAATTGTTGAAGAGTTGCTATTACAACTCAAATGTGATCTTCAAAATTGATTCCACTCACAAAAATTCTTGGTGTTCAAAATGTAAAAGAAATATACAAAACGATTAAAAGTTGTATAAAATGTTGTTAAGATCCTTTTCTATCAAAACATTCAAGAATTTTGCTCTATTAATCTAGCACAGGCTCAATAGAACTGTCCACTTGTATATAAGGCAAGCTTAAAACCCTGTGTATTGAGTGATGCAGGAACACCCCTTGCAGAAAATCAGATTGTGGAGTTATGAGTGTGAAGAAGTATATCCTTAATAGAATTGTATAGTTGTATAGAAGGCAAATATAAAACTCTGTGTATTAAATGATGTAGAAACATCCCTTGCAGAAACCCAAATTGTGGAGTTATAAGTGTGAATATATTCATCCACAAGCAATCAACTATTATGTTAGTAGGAGAGCCACTTCTATTGTGGCATCATCCTTATTGACATAAAGATCATGATATATTAGTTTATATGTTGCAGTGGACCAAGCCTTCCAATTAATGTAGAATTTATTTTTAATGTAAATATAAAGATTTTAGAGTAGTAGAAATAATTCCTAGATGCACATATTAAACATATCGGACTTAAAAAAGTAAAGTATTTTGTTTTAAGAGGCTTGTTGTAAGGAGAATAATTAGAATTTGTAAGTAGAATTTTTAAGCTTTGGAATAATGGTTGTGGAACTCATGGGTAATAGGTATTTAGCAATACCTCTTCGTTTTAAAGCTTGAGAGTAATTTTACATATTTCTAATTTTCTGCAATAGTGTTACTTAAGCAGCCAGTCAATAGTTTCAGCATGTTTGACAGCTTTTAGTACTTGTTCTATGATAATGATATACAGAATTTTACTCCCATATTGCGTGCATTCTTTATTGGTTCTGCTGCAGCCTCTTGATAGATATAATATTTACATCTGATTCGCACACTGTAAGATTTAAACCTTCACAGTCCTTGCTAAATTATTCAATTCTTTTTAGCTCATACTTCTGCACATGGATATAATATTGAACTATATACTTAGATTAAAAAACCATTCTGATTATATGTATGGAAACATATGAGAACGAGATCTTACCAATGAGATTTTCTCTGAGATTTCCGTTGGGGATAAACTCATATACTAGCATCTGCTCTCCTTGCTCAGTGCAAAAGCCAATTAGCCCAACCAAGTTCTTATGGTGAACCCGGGACAGGAGCTCAATCTCCGTTTTGAACTCGACTCCACCCTGCGATGACCCCTGCTTAGCCCTTTTGATAGCCACCATTTCGTCTCCAGCTAGCAGAGCCTTATATACCTACAAAAACTCAAGTCATGATAAGGATTATCAACAAATGTATTGTTCTAAACGTATGCATATACCTTTAACCCATTTCAAACCATTATCCCACACTGATCAAAATCTCCCACAGATATTGCAACTGTGTAACTAGGTCTACATACCTTTCCATATCCTCCTGACCCAATTCTATTACTCTCAGAGAAATTATTTGTAGCCTTCTTTAGCTCATCAAAAGAAAACCATCTGGCGCCTTTCAGTTTAGGGCCTTGTCCGTTATCCTTGCTACCATCTCCCCATAATGCTGCAACAAATCCAATAAAAGTTGAATACGAAAGCAATTGATCAATATTTTATAGATGTCGGTATAATTACAAGCATCTTGTCAATGGCCCTTGTTTCTCTGGTGAGTTGTTGAGTTTCTCAATTATTTATGGAGTTTTAATGGGATGATTAAAAAAGGAATGAAGATGAAAACCACTACAAGTTTCGATATTGAGCTGGTCAGGTTCAGGGCTCAACCCAAGGTAGAAATTTTCTCTCGGAGTGTTTTATACGGAGGACCTCAGACATGGAATAAAAAGGTCCTATTTTTATTTATTTATTTTTTAAACCCAGCATATAATAGAAATTCAAAGCTATATGAAAAAAAAATTAATCCATTCCACCAAAAAGATCACAGTGTAGCATTTTTATAAGGTGGATTGAAAAAAACAGAAAAATATCACTCTCAAACCACAGTATTTGGTAACTATGGCTCAACCCAAAACCAAGATATATATACTCCAGTAGAGGATACGCATCAATCTACACCTAATTGGAGGAGGAATCACCTCAGTAAAAGTAAGTTTATTGAAAATATTTAAGAAAAAAGGGACAATACTGTACCGAACGGCTTGTGGATTTCAATGGCCTCCTCTGCTCTTTTCTTTTGCCTTGATGCATAAACTCCCACTGCAATGACTGCAAGAGCCAAAACAGCTGCTCCAATAGCTATCCCGGCGATTACCCCTGAACTTAGACCTGTGCTAGATTCTTCAGCCTCTGCAATGAATCCACCAAGCAATTTGGCCACTTACAATCTCTTGTTATGGTAAATTAAAATTTGGGTCTAAGTGTATTTAACCCAGGTTTAATTTCACTTTTTTTCTTACCGATGATGTATGGATCTGCAAAAAATAAATAGGGCCTGAATCCTTCTGGAGGACAATAAATTTGATTGCTTAGATTGAAACCAATCTGCGAAATCTCTGGCCGAGCAAAGAACTTAGTACGCAAAGGGAAAAACTGCACTGACATAATCAGATACTCGATGCTGTCAAAATAGAGGCAGCAAAGACGCACTGCATCTACATTTAACTTGGTTTGAAGGCTGTCCTCTAAGCCTTTGAATCTCTCTTCATCTGCCAAACTTGAAAAAGAGGGAGCCGTAAGTTTCAATTTACCCTCATAAGGTTGTTGGCACTCACATGACTTAGGATTGAGCTTCATTCCTTTGGAACATTTTTTTTCCACACATTGTGGCATATTAGTTTCATAACTTTTCTGTATCTCAATATTTTGACATAATTTAGAGCTTGAAAGTCTTCTTCCTGGGTTACAAGCTGGATTTTCTGCAATCCTGTAAATTTTACATAGAGATAATCAGCACCACAAAACTAATATATGTATATTTCATCATGTTAAATCAAGTTAAACTCTCATCATCTTGCAGTTGAAACAGCTATAAAATAGGAAGGTATGAACACAATCCAGAAAAAAATGATATTAATGTCTACAGTTGACCAAAGTAGGTCAATGGAACTAAAAAAGTACAACGATTTTTAGAGTAGCCAAGAGGAGCTAACAGAGAATAACACTTTTGGTGAGAGAAATTTATGCTTGCTATGCATTGAGATGTTGAAAATAAAGAGATATGTGATGTGACATTGTTTTATGTTTGAGTAAGAAATTAAAAAACACAATGATTTATAATATAGCCTGTTAAGGATGCTGTCTCATGGAGGACCCATGATAGGTGTGTAGACAACATTAATGTAGAAGTTGAAAATAAAGAGATATGTGATGCTACATTGTCTTATGATTAAGTAAGAAATCAAAAAACACAATGATTTATAATATAGCCTGTTAAAGATGCTGTTTCATGGAAGACCCATGAGAGGTGTGTAGAAAACATTAATGTAGAACAAAATCCTCAATATGTTTGGTTTATTGAAACATGTAATATTAATAAAGCATTCTCATTGGAAATAATCACGCAGGAAAGGCCACTCATATAACACATAATTACAGTAAGGTACATTTGTGGAGTATGAAAGACGAAGATGCTAATACATCTAAAGGGAGTTTTTATGTCAGATCATGTGTGTGGATTGGAAAGGTGTTTAATGCATTCATTGCCTTATACGATATATTTATACAAAAGAGGAGATGATAATAGATCAACAAGGGACTCATCATGTTAATATTAAAAAGGAGAATGCCATCCTAGAGGCTACTTGTTGATTGAAAAAGCTTACAAAATTTCCTTGGAAAATACAGAGCGGCCATTTTAAGCATTGAGAGTACATCACAGAATTAAATAGGTTCGCTACTGTGGGATTTTCCCAAAAACTTGCAACTAATAAGTTTGAATACAAAATCCTAAAAAATTGTATGGAAGCCCAGTGTGTTTCATGGGATCATCATATAAGAAGATACTCAAAATTTTCTCAACAACATTGGCCGAGAAAAGTAGTGTGTCCTTTGTATGAGATTATTGGCAACATATATCCTAAACGACATAAAGGCCACAGAAATATTGTGTAAATTCTATTATAACTTTAGTTTTGAGTGTGGTTTCTTAGTAGTGCAATTTTGGATACATTTGTTTGAAGAAGTTTTTGTCAGAAGTTTCACATTTTATTGTGGGATCCATCTTCAAGGGAGTGAGCCTTGGCTACACCCTTCACTCCCCTCAAGATAGATCAAGCAGTGGGCTATTAAACATTTGAAAAAAAAATCTTCAAGCAGATTTATTCAGGAAAACCATATGTTGGCGGCACATTAGCAATCAATTCAACTGTCAACGGTTAAAGAGACTTCATGTTTAACACTTTTACGCGTGAAGAAGTGCTCAAAGAGAAACAGTCAACAAGACTCATCAGTTATTTACATTCTGTGATGTATCCAGAAGACAACTATGCATTATAACTTATTTTTACACATCTAAGTTGCGGAGTCTCCGGAGGACACTGATAAAAATATTATATTCTATTCTATATGCTGTCAAATGCTGCTCACCATAGAGCCATAGTGCCGTGGGGTTGAGCATCGTTGATATTGTTATTTCGAAGGTCTAACCATCGCAATACACTTGAGCTACTGCTGTCAACTACCACTGTTCCACTCAACTGATTGTTTTTCATTCTTACTGTCTCAAGCTTAGGCAGGTTAAAAACTGTTGAAGGAATTTGTCCAGTTACACTGCAATTATCCATGACTCTGAAACAACCAAACAAATTGTGAGATTATTCATCATGTTCCTTCTTCTAACCCAAATACAAATTTATTTTTTAATAACTTACATGGTGGTCAAGTGCTGTAAGTTTTTCAGCCACTGAGGGGATGCCGATGGATTAAATGAATTGTTGCTCAAGTCCCTGAGAATTAAAATCAGTCACATGTATTGTAACATTAACAAAACACTTTTAAACAGAAATCTCATAGCTTTATCATACACCTACACGTATTGGAGCCTACTTAGGCCAGATAAATCTGGTATGTCACCCTCCATCTGATTATTTGATAGATTCCTAGAAACAACACAGAACAATACATTGTTTAGTTTCCCTTTTTACAAAGATGTCAACCTTATAATAGATGTGTGACAACAAAGTTAAATTTTGAATACTCTTTGACAGATAGTGCGTCGGACTGCCCTTGAAATAAAAAATCAAGGAGTTAAATCCTTGTTTTTAAGAAAATAAATTCTACCGGATTCTATTTTTAGAAGGAAAGTCTTAATAAGGTTTTTCCACTCTATTTTTAGGAGGAGGAAAATTAACAGTGCTTTGCCAATTAAGCGTATTTATCTTTGTGGAGTATACATGTAATATAGACAATGAGTTTGTATATAACTTGTTAATCTTGAATTAATAAAACCCTGATATCTTACACCGTGGATGTTTCCTTAACTTGTTAAGGTTTTACCACGTAAATCTTGTGTTTTGTCTCATGCATGTTGAGTATTTTGTTTGTTTGATTATCTCTATTATTGTATTCTATTATTTTTCTGTTGCTGTAGAGTGTATGGTTTCTTAACAACTCCTCCAGTAATGGTCTTTATCACAAATTTATGAGAATCTCTTCTACTGAAGCACATTTTGAATTAAAGATGAAAAAATGTTAGTGCAAGTTAGAAAAAATAAATTAAAGTAATATTTATGAATGACTATTATAGATTAATGGAATTCTGATAGATATTAATCTTAAGATTATTATTTTAATTTTTTACATATTATAATTATTGATAGAATTGATAAACCCATCACAATAGTAAGATTCAAACACATTGAAAATATAAAAGACAATAACAAACTAAACAACTTTTTTTATCATTCATTAACTGATTTAGGATATTACATATGAGTTGCCATGCTCAAACAGTCTCAACAAACACATTTCATATGAGCTACCATGCTCAAATAGAGAACTATCTTCATGGCCATGTTGAGGCCCATGCCAAATACTTACCTACCAGAGTTGTCATTGCTATTGGCTGCCATTCATGGCTTCAACATACTTGTTCACTCATTCTACTAGTTGTTGTTTGGATGCACCTTGTGCATACATAATACAATGTAGTTACATATATTTATAATGTTTGATAGAAAGGTCTAGATGCAGATAGAAGAAAACTCTGGAAGTATTCGAACAAGCTAGAAGAGGTTTGAAGAGAAGTAAATGCATTAAATCTTCAATAGTCCAAAATATATTCTCTGTCGATTGTAAGATCACAAAAATTAACCAAAAAGTGAAACATAAATGATGTTGATAGATGGATGTGGTGACAGCTAAGACATCATCCTTGCTTAGGTCAACAATTTAGATTAAGTGACTCCAACATTCTCCCCCTTAAGCTAAAATGTCGATGTATAGGTTGGAATCACTCCTTGCTAAGTCTCTTATTAGTGCTCCCAAATATGGCTTTGAATAATCAAACTGAACTTTTTCAGGAACTTACAAATAAAACTTCAAACACAAACATTTATAGATTTGCCAAACAATACAAGCCTGCCTTCATGGAATATATGTGCAAAATATTAAACATTAGAAACATTGACAGAGACATTTTTACAGCGCTGTGATGCTCAATTTTTACATAGTCTTTAAGACATTCATTTACAAATAATCTGACCAACACTGTGCCATTATTTACAATTTTTTTGGTGCGCCAAATTTGCTCTCTAAAACCACATTTCTATTTTTTTGATTATAAACAGTGGACAACTTTGGCCTCAACATCAGCGTCACAAACCATCTCATTCACTTCTTTATCAGCTTCTTCGTCCCCTCCCTTTGCTCTATAGGTTTCACCGTCAGCTCCCTCATCAGTTTCATCATCTATGTGCTCTACTCCATCTTCTTTGATGTCAAGTTTCTCCAAATTCGTCTCACCATTTTGCTCATTGTCGCTAGGAGCCTTACTAACACCTTCTACTTCAGTTGCCTCTCCACTCTTTAGCAGTCTATAACGGACCTTTCTATTCCTTCAAATAACTCAACCTCTCCTTGTAAACTTATTTATCTTTGGCATCAAAGTTTCTTCCTAAGAGCTTCTTCAGCACGCTTTTGATCTAGCTAATTTCTCTCACAAGCAGGTGGTGTAATGACCACCATCAATCAATCATGTATAGTTATCAAAAGCCAACACATGATGACTTTCCACACACTCTAGCATGGTTCAAGTCATAAAATCTCCATAAAGAACCTTATTAACATCCTTACTATTTTCATATCCTCTCATCTCTTTTTTTTTTTGATGAATGATTCCATAACAAGTTGGGTGTATATGCTTTTGCTGAAGCTCGATTGGCTTAAAACACACGTAGCAGAACTAGATTGAACTATTGGGTCCCAAACGTACACAAAGATGTGAGCTACGACTCAGAAATATAGTCAAACTTTCTTAGACGCATGCTTAGACAAACAACTCGATGCCTTAAAATACAGATAGCAGTCTATAACGGACCTTTCTATTCCTTCAAATAACTCAACCTCTCCTTGTAAACTTATTTATCTTTGGCATCAAAGTTTCTTCCTAAGAGCTTCTTCAGCTCGCTTTTGATCTAGCTAATTTCTCTTACAAGCAGGTGGTGTAATGACCACCATCAATCAATCATGTATAGTTATCAAAAGCCAACACATGATGACTTTCCACACACACTAGCATGGTTCAAGTCATAAAATCTCCATAAACAACCTTATTAACATCCTTACCATTTTCATATCCTCTCATCTCTTTTTTTTTTTGATGAATGATTCCATAACAAGTTGGGTGTATATGCTTTTGTTGAAGCTTGATTGGCTTAAAACACACGTAGCAGAACTAGATTGAACTATTGGGTCCCAGACGTACACAAAGATGTGAGCTACGACTCAGACAATATAGTCAAACTTTCTTAGACACATGCTTAGACAAACAACTCGATGCCTTAAAATACAGATAGCAAACTACTCAAGAAAGATAACATACAGCTATTGACATAGACTTAAAATACAATGCTCCTTGGAATAACATTCAACAGGCAATCTAATATATCCTCACAAACTTAAACAACTGACAAACCTTTAGGTCTAATACCAAATGATAGAGTTGATAAACCAACCACAACAGTAGGATTCAAACACACACAAAATATAAAAGACAATAACAAACTAAACAACTTCTTTTATCATTCATAAACTGATTTAGGAAATTACTTATGAGCTGCCATGCTCAAACAGTCTCAACAAAAAGATTTCATATGAGCTAGCATGCTAAAAAAAAGAATTATCTTCATGGCCATTCTGAGGCCCATGCCAAAAGCTTACATGCCAGAGCTATCATTGCTACTAGCTGTTATTCATGACTTCAACATACTTCTTCACTCATTCTACCAGTTGCTACTAGGATTTACCTTATGCACACAGAATACAATGTAGTTACATATATTTATAATGCTTGATATAAAGGTCTAGATGCAAATAGAAAAAAACTCTAAGTATTCAAACAAGCTAGAAGATCTCTCAAGAGGAGTAAATGCATTAAATCTTCAATAGTCTAAAATATATCCTCCGTAGATTATAAGATCACTAAAAATAATGAAAAAGTGAAACATAAATGCTATTGACAGCTGGATGTGGTGACAACTAAGACACCAAGACATTACCGTGCTTAGGTCAACAATTTAGATTATGTGACTCCTAACAATTATTAATAACTTTATTATCTTTTTCATAAATTTCTTCGTTTACATGTGATAAATAGTGTTAATCACTTCATGGTATAGTTAAAATATTATGACTTTGGATTGATTTTTTAAAAAATTAAAAAATAAAATAAGTGATGGTGAAATGACTACTAAATTTAAGATCACAATTAAAAGTGAGCCCATTCAAATATTACAGTCCACTATCACCCCCTCCTACTGCCATTGTAAAATGCCCCTCAACGTAATAAAATTGAAAAAAAATGTAGATAAAAACATTTAAAAATATGAATATTATTTAAGAATTTCAAATTTAAATAATCAAGAGATAAATGCCAAATACGAAGGCTCATAATCTAATGGGAACCAACACTCAAAACATAAATCAGAAATGAGTATTTTGACAAGGTGGAAAATTGAAATCTATCATATTGTCCTTTTAAGTGACATCCATTTTGGTTTCTTTCAAATTTATCTTTTAATTAAAAAATAAAAATAAAAAAACCACTGCAGTCATGGACACATTGCTGAAATCCCAAATGTAGTAGTAATTTCAGCAATGTTAAGGACTCATCACGCTGAATCTCTTTTGAAATCTTAAGATAGTCAAGCCATGAAAATAATCAAGCGACCATAAAAATATTATTTTTCCCACATTGATGACATTAATCTATTAGTTGTGTAATTTTTAAGTGGTATTTAACTTCATAATGCAGTTCCTTCCACAAGTTTGTTCATACCGCTTTGAGAAGACACAAATCCCCAGAGCCTAAACCTGGATATTTTTTCATGTATTTAGATGTTTTTATTATTTTGAGATGGTAAGTATTTTGTGTTTCTCTATTGATTCATGTAACTCTTCACATATTTTCATGACCTTTCACAGTTTACAAAGATTAGTGATGTTTGACTCTTTCTCCTCTCCTTTTTCGTTTAATATTGAAAATGTTGCTTAATATTTATCAAAGAAATAATACATAATCATAGGGTTAAATGAACACAAGATACAAGAATCCAAGAGGGGAAGAATAAATCATTCACACAA
Source organism: Torreya grandis (assembly GCA_037957365.1). Lineage (NCBI taxonomy): Eukaryota > Viridiplantae > Streptophyta > Pinopsida > Cupressales > Taxaceae > Torreya > Torreya grandis. Next base: position 1,867,605 of record JARHVA010000917.1, on the reverse strand, counting down.
CAACTCTCATAAAGGAATAGGCTAGAATAAAATATGCAACCAAAACAATGATAATTTATCTCCTTTGCAATGTTTTGAGCCTTTCCTTAATCTTCTTGATTACAATGAGTACTTCATGCTTTCTGATGTTGATTCGCTCCAACTACAAAAAAATAGAATATAATCTGAGTTTGTTGAATAACTAAGACTGAACATTTCTTAAAGTATAGTTGTTGACAACAATTTTTCCATATATGAAAGAAAATGACCAATTGGCAAGTGTTCCAAATGATAGAGAGGGTGGAAGGGGAGAGAATGCCTAACAAGGCAGTTTTTATTGAAATTACTAGAAAAATTTTAGGAATAGAGGAGAGAAGAGAGTACCAGCATTGAGAGGAGGATGGGCAATCCTAGAATAGGTGAGGAGTAGTTTCAAGGGTAGGGCAAAAGGCACATTTTTCAATAGCAATTCCAAGCTTGGATAATGTTTGGCCAATGGAAAGTTTCATATGCAGAGTGTCAGTCTCATAATTGACACCTGGCCTTAGCAGGGGATTACCAAATTAAATACAACATGCACAACCATTTAGAGTCAAAAAATGACATGGACCGCTTGGCATTAAGAGAAACATAAAGAGGGAGCTAGGGCAGCAAAACATGATATAAAAAACTTGCCGAGGTAGTGATAATGGCCCCCTGGTTTGGTCGTCACCAATTTATCCAAAGGGGTGTAGGATAGATCGTAATTTTAAATAGGACCTCGGGCATGATCAACTACATAAAATAAACATAGATTTGCTTGAGTTTTGTTGGCAACCCAAATTTACGATGCAGTGAGTTCCAAGGCAACCAATTATTGGTGTCCTTATCCCAAATATCCTTAACTGTATTAATGCATATTTTTGCAAAAGACTTGGCACTGAATTCGCACTGAGCAACAAGGGAAAGATTATTATACTAAATAACTTGGTTCCACCAATTACTAGACTTGGGAATACTTCATACACGCTAAACGGATTGGTGGTGCCATTAGAGAAGAGGGGCTATTTCCTGCCAAGCTACCCAATTATGTTTTTGAATAAGAGAACCAAAAATATCAAAAATAGATGCATTTAGGATTTTGTCTTCCCAAGGAATGGAGGTCCAACATACCTTATGGGAAGCATGTTGAACCCATTCCTTGACAAGGATATTTTAGAGCTCAGTACCTTGGGTATCTCTTTCAAACCATTTGGTAGCAAGACTCTTTCCTTGTTGTAGTGGACTAATAATTCTAAGCCCACCCATAGATTTAGGCTGAGTATAAAGCCTGCATGAGATGGTTGCTACAGCCTTCTCACTAGAGTTGTTAATCCATAGGAAACCACAGACCATTAAATAAGTTTGTTATATGATGATTTAGAAGGAAACTAACAAGATGATTAGTAAGCATGGCTGGCCAAAAAGATATGGTTAATAAAAATCAACTTGCATGTTAAGAATAAAAATTTACAAGGCTAATTATCCACCTTTTTCTCAATTTTATTAAGCATCCAATCCCACATGTCATGAGGGGCAAGGTGGTTGCCAAATGGGATACCTAGGTAACATGTAATCTTCCCATGAGGAATATATTCCTTGTTAGAGAGATCCAAGCTAAATTTGGTGCACTTTCGATGAAAATGACTTTTTTTGTGGCTAATAGCTTAGAACCAAACAAATCATAGTATATATCAAGAATAGACTGGACAATGGTAATTTATTTTTCAGTATTTTATAGGAAAATCAAATAGTCATCATCAAAATGAGAGTTTAGATAATAAGAATCTTGTGGAGGAGTAATTCCTTTCAAATCACCTTGGTGGTGAGCTAGTTGGAGCATATATCCAAGAGCATCAACAACCAGCACATACAAAAAAGGGGTGAGTGGACAACCTTGACAAATCAACTTTTGGAGGTCAAAGGATGTTGTGACACTGCCATTAACCATGACTAGAGCATGTACTTCAATGAAAAACATCTGGATGCATTATCTAAAACATGGATTACATCCCAACAACTTAAGCATATTGAGAATAAATCACCGACGAGTCCGATCATATACTTTGTCAAAGTCAATTTCGACCAATAATGTATCTTGATCAGAATCTTTAGCACATTAATCAGTTTGTTTTACTTTTAGGAGCATGGTTTGCTCCAGGCAGACAATATCCTAAGCTATAGGTTTCAATTTCATAATAAAAACCTTAGTAATAATTTTATAAGATACATTAAGGAGAGTTATAGGATGCCAACCACATATCTTATTCTTTTTTTCGAGCTTTTGGTATCAATTTAATTAGGCTATGGTTAATGACATACCCTAAGGATGCATTAGCCTCCACCTCCTCATACACATTAAATAAGTCCATCTTGAGGGTAGGCCATAAAGCTTGGAGGAATTCAACTAGGAGCCCATCCAAACTAGGACCATTTTCAATCTTCATTGTCCAAAGGTCAGTTTCAAGATCAGTTAAAGTGAGATGTTTTACAAGAAGGTGTCCGGTATCCTAATCAATCTTTCAAGGAATACATTGTTTTAATGATTCTTATAGAAATGATTTATATTCCTTAGGGTAGTGTTCTTTCTGAAAGAAATTACTATAATGCTAAAAGAAAGCACCATTAATATCATCAAGTGATGAAATCTTTATTTAATCCTTAATAAGAATGGATGAAATTTGCTCATGGTGATGTTTATATTAAAAATACTTGAAGAATTATATAGAGACATAGTCACCATGTTTAATCCAGAAAATATGGGCCCATAGTTTAGCACCTTGGACCCTATAAACCTCATACTTTATTAAATCAGATTCTGTTTGGGTAGCAACAACTTGAAGGGAGATTTCATGAGGTTGCTCATCAAGATCAAGGAATTGTTGACTAAGCTGATGTTTTAGATTGTGTTCTTCTATATCTCTCTTTGGCCATAAGCCTTCCATATGCTCTTAGAAACTTGACTGTTTTCAACACAATAACTTCCCATCATAAAATCCATCTAAAAGATGAAGTGGGCCATGGATGTAGTTCCCAAAAAACAAAAAAATTAGCAATAGAGTGTGGGGAAGAGAGATGATAAATATTTAGCGTAAGTGGAAGTTGACTGCTTGGAGGTGACGAGGATCTCAGGTTGAAGGAGTAGGAAATAGGGAAATGATCAAATGGAATAGTGTCATTGCAAGTGATAACATGAGGGAAGGAAAGGAGTGACTTTACCAATGTACTAACATAGAACCTATCAAGTCTATTGAGATGCCTTTGATCTCTAGATTAATTATTGGACCAAGTGAACCAACTACTTGCTCATGAATTCATAGAGCCAAAAGGGGGTCAAAGATTCCCAAGAAGTTGCATCAGTGAAGCCATGCTAAAATTTCTTCATTAGAGAGAGAAGAAAATTATGACTAGTTGTGGTCTCTTTTGTGTTCAACCATGTTGGAATCACCTCCTAAGATCCGATTTGAAGGAGGAAGATTGGAGCTCATCCAATTCCAAAGATTAATGTGTTCTAATTTTATATTTGTGGCATAAATTGAGCAAAAACCAATGGTTCTCTCCTCAACATATATCGTAGCCCAAACACATCTATGGGCAGGGTCTTCACTGGTAGTAATAACCTTGAAGGAAAACAATGTTGGTAAGAGAAGAACTATTGGTTTTTTATTCTCTTACTCACATTTTCTTAGGCACTAAAATGTAGCCCCAACAAGCTTGCATGTTAGCCCTTCATGAAACACTGTGGTCGTCCGTGCTTACCTGAAGTGTGCAGCAAGAGCTCAGTTCTCATGGGTTATGTTGCTCAGTAACAAACTAGTCATATACTTGAGTTTATTCATATATCTAATTAGTCATTACACATAAAAATAAGTACACTATTATATACTTTGACTCATTAATCACAACCACCAAGAAAATAAACACAAATGCCATGAAGTTCAAGGGATTATCAATTCATAATGCATTTTATTTAATCCAATCCATTGTTCATACTCTATGAAACATAAACACACAATGCCTGAACTTATTTTAATATCCACGAGTCTATATTATATAGCTATAATATTCTATCCATAATTAGTCACCTTACGTGATTCCACACAAGGGTATTTATACTTATTTTTCCCTGACCAAGTAATACATAATAAAGGACAACATGGGTGATTGGCCAATGATCTCTTAGTAGAGTGAGAGTCGTGGTAGTCTTTTAATCATTATCTCCTAAGGACTCGGGCCTCTGCACCTCTTATATTCTTGTTTGATGCTAGATCTTTACTACTATATGTCCTTATCTTCATGGGTTAGTGCAAAAATCATGATGGTTAAAGTTTGGATGGCCCTTGAGAATCACTTCTCAATCATCTCCTGTTTCTCATCTATTTCCCAAGTCTTTCACCACTATTTTGTGTCCTATGTTCTTGGGTTCCTCATAGTTATGTTTTGTCTTTGATTGGGTCTTCTCATGTTGATACATCCACACCATGTCCTTTTGTGCCTCTTTGGTTCCACGCCATGGTCTTCCTACGCTAGGCTGGTTCCATGCCATGGTCTTCATGCACCATGTTCCTCTTGCATCATGTCACTTATGCACCAAAATACTTTATCAAAATTTGGGTTCCAACAAGAACTGCACCTCCTTGTCCATCATCAAGAGTGGTACAATAGGGTGAGAGGAGCTTATCTATGCAATGCAGGCCAAACAACAGAGGTGGACCCCCAACCTTAACTTCCTGGAGGAAAATAACTTCAGAAGGATGGTCTTGTAAAACCCTTTTGACATGGAATTTTTGTTTGAGGAGGGTGAGCAAACGAACATTCAATGAGAGAAGGGTGAGCTTCATGATATTGGGATTGTAATTGGGAGGCTGCTCAACCTCAGTATGAGAAAATAAGGTGAAATGGTTGTAATTGGGATTGGGGATGGGAGAAAGAGATGCATGTCTTTCAACACATTTCATTGAACGAGATCTCTCCTTGCCATTAGATCTTCCTTTAGTCACTTTGGGTAAGCCCCCTGCATTGAACCCAAATTCTTTAGTATTAGGGACGTGTGGGGATTCTACTTTTTGAGGAAGATCTAGTTATTTTCCCAATAACCTTCTAATTATCATGAAGGTGAATATCATTGACCTTGAGTTTTTGGAATAGATTCAGGTGTTGTACTAATAGAGGTCAAGGCTACATGTTAGAATTCTGCATGTTAGGGTTGGGAAAAGAAGAGCTCAAGTTATACAAGGGCAAAGAGGGTGTCTTTAGTGCAACCAAAGGGTGGGAGATAGAAGTCTTGACTGAAATCTCATCAATTCTCTACTTCTTGAGCTTGCATTTAGGGCAGTCCCAATGTAAAGAACCATCCTCTCGATAATTAAAATAGGTGTTAAGTTTGTTGAGGTAAACCACAGGTTGTAGTTGGGTGAAGCTTGGGCTAAAAAGTTGAATTGAAGTGGGTAGTGGTTGTGAAAGGTCCATTTCAATGCAAAGTCTAAGATGATTTCAGAGGCATGAAAATTTGTCTTTATCACTTCCCACCACATGACATTACCCAACTAACTAGCTAGATCATGGAAAAAGGGTCTAATATCTAGGTTAAGTGAAATTCTACCCACATGGGATATTGTGAGTGGAATGTCCCTTCAAGGTAAAAATTGAGTTTCCAACCTTGAATGTAGTATATATGGGCATAAATAACCCATGTGTCATACTGAAGGGTTGCCTAGGCAAAATTAAGGGAAGAAAAAAGGATAGAAACATACCCTCTACCTAACCCCCTTATAGAGTCTATTTTCCACCCTAGTATCCTCCCAAACCTAGCATGTCCATTTATAGAATTCACTTTCAGACGGGATGCCTCCATGGAAAAAGAGAACAATTATATAGTGGGAAATGTTGGTAGAAATGTCAGCAAACTCATCAAAAAATTGAAACTCAAAAGCCTTACCTACCTAATGATGTCTGAGGTCGTTAGGTCCATTTTTTGCCTCTCAGATTGCATCGCATTCCGAGAGGGAGGGTCAACGTCGACATCTATCCACCCCTGAGATTGGTGAGTAAATGCAAAAATAACAGTTTCGTAGAGCTGTCCGAAACGATGATGAAACCCTAATCCCTCCAATTTTTACAAAACTATTGTGATTGTTTTAATGAATGAGGATTTTTTATTGGGGCCACAAACTAAACTTCGACAATGAATTGCACGATGAGATTTTTAAGTCGTAAAAAACAAAAAATAAATGTTACATAGTTTCTTTTAGCATATATTCTTATTAATTTTTGTTTTCCTTAAAATTATTGTTCTGCTTACCCACAAACTAAACTTTGAAAATGAATTGCATGATGAGATTTTTAAGTCGTAAAAATAATACTTTATTGTTACATAATGTTTTTGGCACATAGATGTGTGTGTATATATTTTCGTTAAAATTGTTGTTATGGTTGCCCCTGTCTTTTTTAAATTTAAGTAAACATATTTTTAACTTTTATAAAGAATTAATAATCAAATTTTTTAGTTTTATAAAGAATATACATAATTTATTGTTAGGTATATATCTTTATTGATTTTCATTTTCTTTTAAAATAGTTGTTTTGCTTGCTCTTCTTGACCTCTTTAAATTTAAATAATTAGATTTTTAAGTTTATAATAAATTTAAATGAAATTTTAAACCGTCCAAAAAAATAAAATTTATTGTTTTTAAAGATATATATTTATTAGTTTCACAAATAATTTTTTATTTTCATTAATAATTTTAATTAAAACATGTTATTTTAATATATTAACAATTCTAAAATTTAATATTCAAATATTATAAAATATTATTTTACATATTACTATATAAAATCCTCTATTTATATCAATATAATAATAATTATTATTATATTAATAATTCATTAATTTATTTTCGAATTAATTAACAATGTTTTCTCTTTGTATATTACTATGTCTCTTATCATTCATGATATCTGCAGGTGAAACATATCACATGTGAATTTAATGTCACCGCTTTGATACTTGGGGAATTCCTCCACTGATGGCAACAACTTTAAAAACAAAACAAAAAAATTCTTAATCTGCTCTTAGATGGGTTGGTACGTTTTTCCCAACATGATGTGACTACTTTAAAAAACAACAATGATAGATCAACGAATCTATTGAATAGCGAAGCCAATCCACCACCAAACGAATTGTAATGAATGGCCCTGCTTCTTTTTCTCTTAATTGATGTTTATCTTCCTGCCATGTTCAAATTTACAGTAATATCTTTTCACGGCAGCTTGATTCAAACTTCCAAGTTAATTACAATATCATAGGCCTCTGTTGTTGCTTTCAACAGCCATAGAGATTCAATCAATTCCACCACCTGCACAGAAAACACTCAGTCCTCTCAGCCGAACTTTATGGAAAGACACATCCAGTGCAACAGATGTAGGTTCTCTTTCTACCTATCTAACATGGGCATACTTGACTGTTACTGCGACAAATTCCAAAGGAGAGTCAAGAAGGCTTCTGAGGGAATGGACTGGGTATGCAGAGCCCGGGCATATCACGGTTGTCATGGGACCTTCTGGATCAGGAAAATCCACTCTTATTGATGTGTTGGCAGGCAAACAAGATTAAGTAGAGAAAAAGTGAATACCCTCAAATGTAACTTGTGTTTTCGATTGGATTTTTTTATCAACGTTAAGATTGAATAGATTGCTGCTGTTAAATGTTTTTCAGGGAGGTTTACAAAAGATGCTGTACAGATTGGGAAAGCTCTAGTCAATAGGCGAAAGACAAGATTCACATATGGATCAGCAGTAAGTTGTTTTTTTTATTGGATAAGATAAAATATTTTTAACAGAATTGTGAATCGGTTCTGGAAGACCCCAGTCCCCCAAAACAAGCAGAAAGTCAAAAGATAGGAAGCAGCCAACATCCACCAAAGCTTTTAATCAGCTGTAAGTATTATTTATCATTGCAAAAAGAATTTAGAACCTTAAGTATTAGATAGAGACGAAATGACTTTTACCCTCGTTGAAGCCAAATTGGCCTGAACTATTTATTAAAATTGTATCTATGTATTTAGTTGTTGAAGTAGTTGCGCCTACATATTTTAATGTATATATTTATGTATTTATTATATTAAATTAAACAAATAGATTGAAAACTTTAAATTGAAAGGTATTAATTTTTTTATATTTGTTGTAGTGTATCATTCTAAGGTATGGGAGAATTAATAAAGTAAATAATTAATTATGATAAAATTTATTATTTTAAAAATTTCAAATTTTAGTATTTAATAATTAAAAAATATTTTTCAATATGTTATTGTGGAATATTTTATTTATATTTAAAAAATATATATATAATTATTAATATAAAAATAATAATAATTTATTAATTAATTTATTTTTGATTTAATAATTTTATTTTTATTTTTTAAATATTATTTATAATTATTAATAATTAGTTGTTATATCATTTATAATAGTTATCATATCATAATAAGTTCATTAATATTAATATGGTATTATACAAGTGTCGTTGTCAAAGTTCATTTAGATTGAAATGATTCAAGTTGTTTTATCTTATTTATTTAAAGGTTCATTGTAAAAGGTCTTATAGGAAAACCTATTGGAAATATTTGTCGAATCTAGGAAAATTTGATTCGTTGGTATGACGAATCATTTATGGGTGATGACGAATTTTTTTGTCGGTATTTTTCCCAATACAGTCCTTGAGCAGAACAATAGATTCAAATGACTAAACCAATCGATGGAGCCAAATGTCTGAATCGAATGACACAGCTGAACGATAGAATTGAACGACATAACAAAACGACATAGTCGAACGCTATAGACGAACGATAAAGCCAAAGAATAGAGCTGAACTGTAAATGACACAACCAAACAACACAGACAAAAAACGTAGTTAAACAACTTAGATGAACGACACAGTTGAATGACCTAGTCAAACAACAAAGATGAACGACGTAGCCAAATGACACAAATGAACGATGCAATTGAATGGCCCAGCCAAATGATAGAGTCGAACGACAGAGACAAATGGAACAACCAAATGACACAGTCGAATGACCTAGTCTAGCATCAAAGCCAAACGACACAACAAAATAGTTATGTTATTTGGTGTTGAATCGTTCATTTTCTTTGTTCACTGGTGTCGTTCGGTTCTGTGCTCCTCAAGGTAAATATTAGTGGTTAATATTCATTACTTCATGAACATTCTATTTTTTGGATTTTGGTTTTGACAATTTTTTAGAGTCTGTAGATGGGACCAGATCGTCAAAATTTTATGGATATAAATAATTTTAGGGGTCATATCAGCATACCTTTACACTAATTTATAAGATTACACTTCAATTTACCACATATATAGTATAACCACCCCTCGATATCAAACAAGCTAACAAGAAAACCAGAACCGAAGGACCACAGTACCAAATTATAGTGCCAAATGGAGGAACTGAATGATAGTGTCAAACAAAGGAATCGAATGATAGCGTCGAATGACAGTGCTGAATGGAGGAACCGAATGATAGTGCCGAACCGAAGAACCGAACAACAATGCCGAACGATAGAGTTTAAAAGTAGAAAAAAATTCTCAAAACCTAAATATTATTTCATATTTGGATTCCTCTCAAAGAGCTATGCAATTTTAAAAAAAAAATCATTGCAATCCAAGTCCGTATGCAAAAGTTACAGACTTTGGAAGTTATCATTTGGTTGTGTCATTCCATTTGGTTTCATCATACGACACAACCAAACAACATGTCGGAAGTTTTTGTTCGGTTCAATCGGACGGCATGTCGTTCAGTTGTGTCGTACGACCAAACCATACGACCGAACCGAATGATAACTTCTAGAGGTTGTAACTTTCGCATACGGACTTGGATTGAAACGATTTTTTTTTAAATTGCATAAATCTTCGAGAGGAATCCAAATATGTAATAATATTTAAGTTTTTTTTTTTTTTTTTTTTAAATTTTTTTTATTTGTTATAGTTAAGATTTAAAGCGATTCAATTTAGCAATTTAATCCAACCTATAAATTTGCCATCGCACATAACGGATTTGCCACAACTATGAATTAGATTTTCTTAGATTCGTAAAGAAATTACAATAGGTTTCCCAGTAGGGCCTCTTAAAATGAAACCTGGTGCTTCTCCATTTTTAGTTCTGCTTATTGTCTGGACTAGTATTTCAGGGGATCTACTATATATATTTGACGAATTTAAGTATAATTTTATATATTACTATAAAAAGTTGGCAAGTTGGCCCAATATATATATATTTTGGGCCAACTTGCCAACTTTTTATAGTAATATATAAAATTATACTTAAAACCAAAATGATTCGGTCCCATCTGTCGACCCTAAAAAACTATCAAAACCAAAATCTTAAAATAGAATATTCATGAATTAATGAATAGTTACCGCTAAAAAAAACCCTGATCATCGCCAAAGTTAATTTATTCTATTTTTTTTTATGTAGTGTCATTTTCAACATAGACATCTCATTCAAAATTTACTTTGTTGAATTTATGTATTGCTCATATGAATTAAAAATTGTTCCATGATTTGTAAGGTTTTAGTAAAGTGAAAGGGCACTTACAAAATCCCCTTATAAATCATTTGAATTAATTATTTATAATATTTAAAAATATTATATATTTTGTAACATTATACAATTTAATTATATAAATTAGTTAAAACAATTAGAAAAATACAATGTCATATTAAGTAGATATTTATAAATTATATTTAATTATATCAATATAAACAAATTTTAATATAAAGATAGGTATTAGTCTATACCCTTACATATATATAGTTATTGTTTACTTGTGTTTTTTAAATTTAAGTAATTGAAATTTTAAATTTTATAAATAATTAATAATCACTTAAATTTAGTTATAAAATTGTTATTTGTTTACCCGTTTTAAATTTAAATAATCAAAAATTTTAATTTTATAAAAAAATTAATAATTACTTAAACAAAATTTTATATCTGTATATAACAATAATATTATTACATTTTAAAATATATTAAAAAATTTTAAATGTTAAAAAAATAACAAATTAATTATTTTAATAAAAACATACTAATTATTTATACATACTAGATCAAGATTTAATTACCAAATCCACCTAAACAAATTTTAAAATACTTTTAAAAAAATAACATTGTTGCAAAATAAATTTGCATCCTTAAAAGATTTAAAATATGTTTTGTAAACGAAAAGTATTGTCCCAAATGAAACCCAAATAACAAAATATCTTTCATGCAAGTTGGTTTGTGGTAGGTAAATTACTTACTATTGATTTCACAAAAAGAAGAAGAACATCATAACCAATATTTTAGAAGGAATAATTTTATTATCATTGGTATAATGTGAAGTTCATTTATTTGTTATTGTTATTTAAACTGGTTTTTTCGATATATTAAAGTTTTTTTTTAAGGTTTGGTTCAATTGTTTTATATATTATTGTTGGTGTGTTTTTTACTATTATATATATATATTATTTTATATATATCTATATATATTAAAATTATAAATTTTATTTCATCTATCCAAAAATAAAAAACTCTCTCAAACCATAAACACTTAAAGAGAGGACAAGTATCTTACAGTTCTTCCAGGTTATCTAGTTTGCTGATGTTGGAGGGAACTGAACCTGTGAAAAAGTTTCTGTCAAGCCTCCTGTTTCCCAACAATACCCAAAAGAAAAAATTAAAAAGCATTCATAAATTTCTGATCTGTGAATTAGTTAAAACCATAAAAAAATGCAAATAGATAAAACATGGAATAAAACTGTTGATACTCACAGGACTATCAAGTTCTTTAGAAGTCCCAAAGAAGAGGGGATCTGTCCCTCAAAATCATTGTTGTCAAATAGTCTGTAGATTATAATAAATAGTACTTACAGGGTTAATATCTATATCCCTTGCTAGGATCAAGGCAAACGTGAAAACAATCGGATATGTTTCACTCACACATGGATTAGACTCATATTTTCGTTGAAGAGTTTATGCGGAATGCTGCCTAACAGATTGTTTAGATTGAAGTGGCTTCAAATTTCACAAAAAATACAAAACTCTGTTAATATTATATGCCTATAAGATCAAAACCCATTTTAAAGACAGTATTATTTGCTACTTACAAGTGATTTGCATTGACAAGTTTGTCTAATCCAGACTGAGTAGCATTGGACACAGGAAGATTCCCAGTAAGCTGATTGTCTGCAAGGTCAAGCCATGTTAAATTGCCCAAATTACCCAGAGTTGGAGGAATTGGGCCTGTAAACTTATTTGAATTCAAAGCCCTGATAAAAACAGATAGTAAATCATTAGCTTACAGCTTTTCGAAAAACTTTGTAGAAGGATTTAAATTGACATTTCGGAGTACGTTTAGGATCACATTCAGTGATCCATCATAAATATTGATATGAGAAGATGTGAAATATTATGACTCTAAATATTAAATCATCAAACCATAAAGTTTATGTGTATGCTTTCTAGATCCAATTGCCGCAATATGTGGCAATGGATTATATGTCAAAGTGATATATAATCTTACAAAAATCTAAGACTAATGAGGTTCCCCAATTCACTTGGTATTTGTCCATGGAAACTGCAACCAATTGCCATCCTGTGAGTACCAAAAGTTTACCAGTTATGAAAAACAGAATGGTGCAATTAAATATTTGTGTGAAAGTTTACTTGCAGGGTGTTGAGCATGGCTTGATACTCACAAAATTCTCAAAGAAGCCAACTTTCCTATACTGTTTGGAAGGCTTCCGGTCAAGTGGATGTTGTAGGATAAATCCCTGAAGTGTTCATGTTAACAAAAAGTGGGAAAAAAAATCAGTAGAAATGACTAATATTGTCGCTGAATGTGTAAAAGTACTAAATATGAGGAGTCTTGAATCGTTGACAGTTGAAATCAACCAGAAAATCAATCTGAACGTGAACGTTATTTAAAGTATACAATTTATTTACTCTATTTGGAGCTTACAGTGTTTCAAGTGCAGTAAGAGAACCGATATCATCTGGGAGAGTTCCCTCCAGCCCCACGCTTGATAATCTCCTGTATAATAAAAGCAAATCATACTGTACATTACAATATTATAGGTATATCTGCTTCCCCATTGAAATGTGAAGACTACATACAATATGTTATACAAATAGATAGCCATATCTAGACAATATTACAGAATGAAATCATAATCATATTTCTTATAAAAATGAATGAAATGCACAAGCGGAGCATATAAAAAGACTGATGTAATTATGTATACTGGTATCAAGTGAATCACATAAGCTGTAAATTTTTCTGTGATTTATATATAAAATAAACCACTGCAATTACATACATGTAATGTACCAATTGTAGAATAGTAGAATGTAGGTGATCCAGGAGGATTTGGGTCCGTATATCTTACAATAGTTCACCGTTATTGCAAATCTAGCCTTGCGTTAATGTAAGTTTCATGTGCGTTGGGTTCTCTACCTACATATTAATTTGTACGATCTAATTCCCTTTTTATGTTTATATACAATACTTGCAGTGTCAGTACTACAGAATTCAGCTCGTCAGTAATGATAGTTAGTGACGTCATCACACTCTTCGGTAATGAAACGGTTGTTACCAATTGTTATAACGGTTCAACTAACGCTTCATCTTCTTCCATTGTATAATTTAATGTACACTTCCATTCTTTGTAGGGTACACTTAATGAAGTTAGAAATTACCGAGACACTAGACATTTGATCTCTCAAATATTGTATAGAACTTAGCAAAATAAGACCTTGATATTACAGTTCTACATTGCTTTTCATCTCGTTTAGGATTTCCTTGTTATTTGAATGCATTGCACTTTCATATTCTCTGTCATTTATAAATTTGGTTCGATTCATAACCCTCTTGAATTCGTTTAATTAGGTTGTCCATTGACTCTCCAACTAGACCTCGAATTAGTGGTTTCAGAGCCTACATGCTTCATATTATTTCTAAATGGTGTAATGGTGTATCTAAACTTCCTCATTATTTGTATGCCCATTCATATGAGGTCTGAGTGCATGAAGCTAGTGCAAGCACTAGGTAGGGTATCCAATTAAGGATAACCTTTTGCACTTAAGGGTTTACAATTATATGGACACCGTGAGGTGAATCATCTAATCTAGAGGGTTTCATGTATTCCCTAGAGTTATGCAGTGTAAATGCGGATTTAACCTTGATCGTGGTGGATTTGTTAGGGCGCCCCATGCATTTTTTTAATGTTTGCTTTTAGGCTCATTTTAATTGGCCTAAAACTGCCTTGAGTTCACCTTCAACTCACCACAATTGACCTAAACTTGGTTGAGACTAGGCACAGACCACCCAGGCTCCATTTTGACTCTATGTTTTCACCGTGAGTTCCTCCATTACTCTTCCTCGGCTGCATTTGTGCCCCCTAATATCATCACTCCATCAAGCTCTCATGGTTCCCTTTCATGATTTACTAACTCTGTGCTTCCCAACCAAGGTCGAGGTTTACCATTGTCACAGAACATGCATGACATGATCTTGGTTGCAGTTGATAAGCTAACCAAGGTAGCTCATTTTATACCAGGTAATTTGACAGATGATGCAACTACTCTTGCAAAGAGGTTCGTAAAGGAAGTATATCGGTTGCCCAGATTTTCAGATAAGATAATTTCTAATCGTGATCCGAAGATGACTTCTAGGTTTTGGTTAACTCTAAATTCAACTTTGGGAACGCAATTAAACTTCAACACTGCATATCACCCATAGACTAAGGGTCAAACTGAATGAGTTAATCAGGTGTTAGAGGATCTCTTTCGTATGTATTGCATGGATCAGCAATACAAGTGGGAGGAGTACCTTCCATTGGTTGAGTTTGCTTACAATAACTCATACCAATCAGCTTTGAAGATGACACCATTTAAAGCATTGTATGGAAGAAGCTGCAGGACACCAATCAGTTGGGATAGGTTAGAAGATAGGGCCTGAGATGCTTTCAAAAATGGAAGATCAAGTCAGATAAATCAAGCGAAAATGGACTTGAGATCCCATCAATAGTAGCAACTCTTTCAACATAAAAGGAATTAATAAAATGTGTTCAATTCATTGGGTACATTCATGACATTCAACAAAAAGTGAAAACCATTGTGCAATAGTCTAATGTGAAATACAAACAACTTCATGACAAGCATCACACACCACACACCTTCTAGATTGGTGATCGGGAGACCTAGGTACACCTATAAAAGGAAAGACTGAGAAGACCTTATTGCAAGCTTCATCCACTTCAGTATAGTCACTATACCACCACCAACAAGTTAGGAAAGAATGCTTTGAAGCTTAATCTTCCATCTTACCTGGGGTTACATCTAGTCTTCAATGCATAACTATTGCACCATCAATTTCCACCCCTGTTAGATACTTTAAATACTGTAGAGAATATTCAATAGATAGAGATCAATCTAAATTATAGCATCCCAGTAGAATTAGATCAAGTCATTGATGCTCGAGTCAAATGAGCATGTCGGTAAGAGATCCATCTCTTCTAGACCATCAAAACAACTCCAGTGCCTTCTCACAGAAAATGGTTTACAAAAGTATAGGTTGTCAATTTGTTCCCACATCTCCTCTTGCAACTACATGCAATGGGAACCATTTCTCTTCAAGGAGGCATGATTGATCTAGGAGGATTTGGATCTGTAAACCTTATAATGGTTCACCATTGTTGTACATCTATCCTTATGTTAACGTCAGCAACATGGGCATTGGGTTCTCCACCTACATGCCAATTTGTATGATATAATTCCACTTTTGTGTTATCTCATAGTTCCTATAATGTTAGTACTATAGAACATAGCTCATCAGTAACATCAGTTAGTGACTTCACCATACTCTTTGCTTATGAAGCGTTTATTCCCAGCTATTATAACAATTCAACTAATGCTTCATCTTAATCCATTGTATAATAGCACACACTTTTAGTCTTTTTAGGGTATGTAAAATGAAGTTAGAAAGTGCTTAGCCACCAAACATCTGATCTCTAAGATATTATACATAACCTGGCATAATAAAACCTTTCTATTATAGTTCTACAAAGGTTGACATCTCTTTAGGGATTTCTTATTTATTTGAATGCATTGTAATTTCATATTTTTGTCATTTATAAATTCACTTCGATTCATAACTCTCTTAAATCTATTTAGTTAGGTTGTCCCCCAGGTCTCCCCTTGAGCAACAAATCAATAGGCTTGACAAGTTAGAGGTGCACGACAAACTAAAATATTAAAATCTTAAATAGTTGGTATGTTGGCATTGACTAGGGTTATTGTACATTTTTTAATGTGATTAGAACATGAACTCACCAATGCACAAAATATTTACTTTCGGGGAATGAGTTCAACACCATTCATCCAGAATGCACAAACTATTTATTTGTAAGTTATGATTTTAAAGCTATTCAACATGAACATACAAGTGACTTACTTTTACATAACGAGTTTAACCCCAATCACCCTGAATGCACAAACTATTTACTTTTAGATAAAGAGTTCAACACCATTCAACATGAACACAAGCTATTTACTTTCAAGTAATAAAAATTAGTTATATAACTTGCTAGCCAACAGGGATATAGACCCTCTCAAAAACTCTTTGAGAACTCAGAATCTCTAAGCCATATAACTCAAAACTTAACACTTAAAAGAAACTAATTTCTAAACAAGTAAACACAGTTTGAGAGGTGCTGCAATCTAGTTCGCATGGAGGATATTATAAATTATCTATCTCATCTTCTCACACGTCTATCTCAACTCATCCCATTGCCTTTCACCAAACATTTGTTTTTCTGTGGAATGTTTAATCTACAAGATCAAATACCAAAAATAAATGACAAGGGTACAAGGTTCTTATGTAAATAGTAAGGAAAATTTTGTGGGTGCAGACAGCTTACAGAGAATTTATTCGGTCACCTTTACAGGTTACCCCTTCCCATCGAGAGTCACAAGGATCTGAGCCACTAATCCACTTTGGTAGCACTGCACCATCCCATGTTGACCTCAGGTTTTCCAGAGCAGAAACTGTATGCGTGAAATCCAAAACACAGTACACAGATTATGAGTATCTGTCTTTATCAAAAGCTCTAAAAAAATGACGGATCTGGGTGATCAAAATATTCTAAAAAGCTGACCATCATTGCTGTTTGTGACGCCTGTAACTTCAAAGCACAGGGAACCGATGCAAAGAAGAATTAAACTTAGTCCAGCAAAATGTATTGTCCCCATTTCTTCTGAAAACTCAAAGCATCCTAAAAAAATTTATCAATCCATTACTATTATTGATTGAGATTGAAATTGAAGACAAAGAAGAACACACTGCAAACTCACAGCCCTATGTGAGAGTATAAATTGCCATGGGTATCGTATAACTCCTTGTATAAGAGCAAAGCAGTTTGTTTGAATGGTTCGCCTGCCTTCATCAGTTACAATCAATTACGATGATAAGCTGATCACCATCAAACGGTATGAATCCATTCCCAGATACGAGGAGTAAATTACAATCGTCGATGCACCACGTCCAAGAGGTCCCCACACGTTTGCAATATGTCAGTATTTCCATTTCATGGGAACATTTAGATACTTTTTCCGCGGCAGATGTGTCTTCAATTTTTGTCCGCCCCAAACAGTTATATTGAATTTTATAAGTAGAAGTTGGCCCCAAACGTGCCACTTACGTCGAAAAGGATGTAATTTTCGCTTTTTGGTTAATTCAGGGTTTTGTGAAGTCAAGAGTTTAAATCCGTAGTTATATTCCATTCAAATTTTATTATCATTAATATTATATTTATATATATATAATTTATTTATATTAATTATAAATATAATATATCATAATAGTATATGATATATAAATTATATATAAAATAATATATAATAAAATATGATAATAAAAAGTATTTTATTAAATGATTAGTATTGTTTTATTTGATTTTTTTGATTGATAGTGAGGGTAAGGGCTTTCACTTATATAAAAGAGGAAGTGAAAAAGTATAAAACAGGGAGTGTCTTGGTTGAGACGAAGACAACCAACCAAGAGCAAGTCCCAAAGAAACCTACAAAACATCCAGGGATAAATCTTAGGAACAAGGTGAAACAAAAACTATAATAAGAGTAACCAAAAAGAATTAAAAAGTCCACCTACAGGGGTGGAAGAAGCTTCAGCGGTGTGGACTTGCGAGCAAGGCCTAAATTGCCTTCATCCTTCCTGTTGTGCTTGCTAGGGCTGAAGACACCTCTTAAACCAACTACATCCACCATCAACTGCCAACAATCATGTATGAGTCTGGAAACCATGACCTTAGGGTCATTCGAATGACCACCACCGGGCAACCTGACCTCCTCCTCCTCTATGGAAGCCACCACTCCTCTGTTGGAGCAGAAGTCCACAAGGAACTGTGCTGCAAAAGCTAAAGGCTCAAAGTCAAATCTACCAATGAAAGGAATCAAGGAGAGTAGAGGTTCAAGCCACACATTCAAGAAGAGATCCAGATGGATGGCATTTAGAGATTCCTCCCCCAGTGTCCTCAATGTTTTAGGTATACATAATGAAATTTCAAATCCCAAAATATAATCAAGGGGACCAGACCTAGACACTGCAAGTCAAAAAAGGGAAGGACCGAGCCAATTACCTTTGGAAAATGGTTTAGCTATCCAACCAAGCCACCCTGAATCTCCTTCCAAACTAGAGTCTCCATCATGATCTTGATCTCCTTCGTATTCCTAACCACGCAAAGCATATTGTTGGTGAAAAAATATACACCACCTCTACATTCGTATTGTTCCTCCATACCACATGCAGGTACTCATCCCCTTATGGTCTTGATGGCCTCCATAAGTTCCACATTCAACATCTAAAATATCAATCTTAACTGACAAATAGAAATGCTATCAAGAAATGCCTTTTCACACTTCTCAACGCGAAGAAAGAAAATGGGCACAATGATAGCCACGTTAATAGTTGTTGATTTCATTGTTGATTCAACATCACATACAAAAGGTAGGCAAGAGACTGAACTAATGACAATAACGGTCACATGTATAAAGCCTAGAGAATACATGTTGGCCATCATGTCAGGTTGTCGAACACCTAAGATAATGATTGCCCATTTATGAGGGAGGATGCAAGTAAACCATACCATATCATCAAAGTGCAATGAAATGATTAGCCAATAGAGTGTGAATGTTTTTGAGTTATTTTGAAATATTATGAAATTGGATATCCATCAAATCTAAACTTGGCCATCTTCCATAGATGTTATTTGCCACAACCTCTTCCAATCATTCCACTTCTGAATTGGCTAGAAAATCAACCTATTTGTTAGCATCCCTGAAGCAATGCAAAATAGACTAAGACACCATTTCATCTAAGAGGGTCCAATCCATTTTGAGGATGATGTTGAGCCAACAAACCTTGGCTTGGTGGTTCCTAATCACATCCACAATGATTTTGGAATCGCCTTCGATTACCAGGTGCTCAATATCACATTGATGAGTTAAGTGGATGCCCATGACAACTGATTAGGCTTCAGCCTCATTATTTGTTCCATCCTAAAGACTAGAAGATGAGGCATGGATAAGAGATCCAATGCCCTCCTGAATACTCCACCCAATGCCTAAAGCTCTATGGTTCCCATGTGTTGCACCATCAAAGTTTAATTTGATGTAACCTGAAGGAGGGGGAGTCTAGGAATTTCTAGGATAACTCTAGGGTTTTACTTTATATACTTTTGACCCATTAACGAGGGATTAATATTATATTATTATTAATATATTATATATAAATAATTATTAATTATATCGATATACATTCCTATAATGACAATTAGATGTGGTGGAGGTCTATAATGGAAAAAAAATGAAATGAAACATGTATATAATAAAAGTAAATAAAAACATTTCTCACATATTCTAGCTTAGCCAAGACAATTTTTTATCCATCACTAACATAAGATGTATTATGAAAAGGGCCTTGCCCACCAATCAAAAAATCACTAAGGATGTCAAAGAGACTTTGCAAAAATACATTGTAGAGTTTGTCACCTTTATTATCCACAATTATCTTTTTATATATTTTTAAAATTTCGCATGATTTTTACAAAAATAATCTTATATTAAGTTATTGAATCAGGGTTTTGTTTCTTTTCTTGCATTGGTAATTGCAACTAAGCTAGGTATCTAAGGTTGTGCTTAGGTACAAAGCAAGGTTGTGGTTTTATAATAATCATAAACTTGTACACCAATCTTAGCAAGATTAATGTGTTATAGATAATCTTTTAAGAGTTAGCCCAAATAAAAACAGGTACTTATATTTATTAAATGCCCAAAATCTATGAGGAAAAGTTGATGTATCCACTCTTATAGGACAACTTATATACATAAGCTAACTATTATAATTACTTTATCATTTTTCTAGCATCCAAAACAAGAAATAATAAGCTTTTAACATTCCCAACAATTAATAAGCTATGCAAGAAATATAATACTTATTCAAATCACATATCCTTCTACTCCCACGAAATCATTAAATCTCAAGATTACATAGATAATAATTTTCATGTGGATGTGTTAAAAATTTTGAGGTTCAATTTTTTATTGTTTATTTTCAATTTAAATTCTATTTATGAATTATTAGTTTTAACATTCTATCTAAATTCAAGATTACAAACATTTATGTTGTAATTATATTATTAAAAAATTTATTACATCAAGAGGTCATCTGAAGTTTGGTGGTGGACTGCAATATAGTGAGTGTGTTCATTTCTAATTATAATCTCAAATTTGATGTCTAATTGACTGTAATATAATTACACTAAAAAGCATAACCTACAATTACAACCAAAAAATGTAATGACATGAGTAATTCAATTTTATTTTTGATGATAGTTGTGAATTTTACAAACTCTATTTAGAGATTGTAGTTACCAAACCCTTGACCTACAACATAAAAATCATAGCCATGAATGTGACTAGGATGATTGTCATTGCTCCGAAGGATAGTGCCCTACAATACTACTTGCATGACGACGTTGAATTTAAGGACTTTTACTTTCGTCCCCAACTCTAATTGCAACAGACTCGACAGGTTTTGGCCATTGTAATTATATTTCAATGGATGATTGTCCAAGTATATTTCTACTGCAAACCCCATTTATATCGAAATAATTGGCCTACAAAATAGCAATCGTAGGCAAGACAAATGAAATATTATCCATGCTTTTGACCTCTTTTAT
The DNA here is from genome assembly GCA_037957365.1 of Torreya grandis. Classification (NCBI taxonomy): domain Eukaryota; kingdom Viridiplantae; phylum Streptophyta; class Pinopsida; order Cupressales; family Taxaceae; genus Torreya; species Torreya grandis. The sequence goes on along the minus strand of JARHVA010000917.1, from coordinate 1,846,304 downwards.
ACCATTGGGCCTTGCACAAGAATTGTTTGGGCAGCTAGCAAGCCCTAATCTGGATGTGATCAACATTTCCTCCTCAAAAGTTTAGGGGACCTCAGGACGCAGACTTCTCTGGTGGGATGAGAGATTAATAAAATTAAAAAAAAATATTAGCCGACAAAAGAATCTATAATTAATGGATACATTGTTTGAATATATATATAAAAGAGAAAAGATTCAACCAAAAAATATAAATTCAAACAACAGCATAGCAATATAGAGCAGGAAATTTTTTTTTTGGGGATCTCCCAACCCTGAACCATAACAACAGACCTATATAAAATACCCTAACATAAATATCATATATTCTACAGCATTTTCCCTCTAATTATAACTTTCTTCTCTACCCATTCGTCCACTGCCGTTGTTTCTTCCTGCCGCTGTTTCTTCTGGTCGTTGTTTCTTCCACTGAGGTATGTGATAAAGTAGTTTTAATTATTTTATTTGTTCGCTGCTTTTCAAATATCATGATTTTAGGGTTTTTGGGACTTTGGATTATTAGTCCATAGTTTTATGGTTTAGGTTAGTTTTATAATTTAAATTTATTTTTCCTTTTAATATGTGTCAATTTTAAATAAAATTAAAATAATAGAACATGAAAAAAGTATTTATAAGTTTGTAATAAATTTAATTTTTATTTTCACATGTTTATTTTATAAATACATTTAATAAAATTTATTAAAATATATTTTTTAAATGAAAAAATGTGATTTAAAATGAAAATAGAATTATACATGTGTTATATAATTATTAGTATTTGATATAATTTTATTAAAATTTATGCATAAGTTATTTTAATTATTTAGTAATTAATTAGGTCTATTGTATTTTAAAATTGTTGGATAAAAGATTGAATGTTTTATGTCTATCGTTTATAGGTATGGCTTGCCCATAATTGAATTTTGAAATCGAAGCGCAGAGAATATAATATCGAAGAGAATATGATCAACAATATCGAAGACAACAATGTGAAAAAATGACAGAGGAATAAAGACAATAATGTAATGAGAATGAAATAAAAAGACGTGCAAAATATAGGGCTAAATTACCAATTAAAGAGCTAGAAGCAGAAATGAGACAACATACCCAATAAATGATAGCATATCATGAACAAACATTGCAAGATGATCAATGAAGATTAAGAATAATAATTCAAAGAGAAATGTATTTAAATCAGTTTATAGTGGAAGAAAGAAACCAACTACAAGAATGTAATCATGAATCAGTTCAAAGTCATCGTCGAATGAATGCTAATACTGATGCTAACTCCAAAAAATTAAATTCCATGACCATAAAATGTGTGTTAGATATGCTAGATAATAGAGAAATAAATGCCATCGATAACAATGTTGAGAATAATATACAAAATACACATGATAACAGTGGAAATATTGAGGTAGATTTGAAGACATTACATATCATATTTCATCATCATCTAGAAAAATTGGCTTTGCCAAGTATGTGTTATGTTTGTCAAGAAAGTTACCTTGGCATAAATATCTCACGATCACCTCAAGGTCCCATTTTCCATAGATGTCGACAAGAGAAAAATGATCATCAATTTTCAGCATTGAACAATATGGATCTTGGCCTACAGCCACCAGAACTTACAAGCTTAACCCAAGTAGAAAAGATGTTGATAGCATGATTCAATCCAATACTAAAATTCACATATGTAACTGGAGTTCAGTATAAATATAAATGACATATAATCAGTTTTCCATAAAAAGTTAAAAAAATTGCTAAGGTTTTACCACATCAAATAAAAGATTTACCGATCATTGTTGTTCAAAGAAGATATCAATGCAGAATGAATTACAAATTTATAGTTAATATAGAGAGAGTATATAAGGCACTAAAATATAAAATACAACATGACAAGTTATATAGAGATGTTCAAATTGATGAAAATGCACTTATTGAACTTTTACCCAATTCTGAGAAAAATATATTTGACCAATTGAACTCTGTACATATGGAATTTGATTCAAATGTGAATGAATATGTATTTCAGGGTCTAATGATGGAAAAATATGAAGGAAATATCATCAATAATACAAATTCAATGGCCTCTAAACTACCAAATGCCACAAGAGAGATGGAATTAATCCATGCATGGGTGAATAATCCTAATGTAGAACTTGGAGGTTTGATGGATTAGTGAATCTTGTATAAATGAGTATGTCACAAAAGGGTTAATTAATATGGCCTTCCTCACATTCTTTCTATATGGAAGATGTGATTGGTTAGAATCGAGAATTAAATGAGTGCATCTACATGAATTTGTTAAACATTTGATTTGATAAAGGGATCACCATTTTAGACAACACCCACTATTTAGATATTACATGATGAACATGATTATGAGACATCATGCACAAAATTCATCTGCAGTGTTTGTGAAAAAAAGTTTACAAGACATGCCAATCACCATCAATGAATTATGTGAGCAAATGGGCAACATGCCCCACTCTCATCTAGCTTATTGTTTGATGCATTTTAGTACAAGGTCTTATTGGGTAGAAAGTCATACAGAATTAAGTAACATGTTGCATCAAATTGGAACACTGACAATTTTCTTCACGTTAAGTACAATTGATATGTATTGGCCTGATCTACATGCACTAATGCCAGGAACACCACCAACTGATTCCCAATAATCATAAACATGGTGTTGATATAATATTATTGACTATCCTCATATAGTGACACATTACATGCACTTACGACATACAATTTTCCAAAATGAGATACTACAAAAATGAATGAAAGTGAAAGATCATTGGTCAAGATATGAATGGTGACATAAAGGTTTACCACATATGCATGGGTACATATGGTTAGAGGGAGCACCAAACGTGGAAAATCTTGATTGGACAAATAATCATGATATGCACAATGCTCAAAAATACTTTGATTCTATTGTCTATGCCTAGAATCCACGTGGAGATCCACATCAACAAAACATACAGGTATGCTATCAATATTTTTTATATATAATTTTTACATAATAACTATGTTGTGTCATACTAACAGATAAAAATTTATATGTGATGAAATATAAGTATTACAAAATTTTACACAACATCCATGTCTTTGAAATACACATCAACTGGCACAAGTGGATCTTGACCATGACTATGAAGAGCCACTCAATTATGTAGAGCTTCATAAATGTGTAGAGAGGGTGCCTGCCTACGTAAGAAAAGAGTAAAGATGGTTTATAGGTAAGATATTCATACGTTCATTTTTAATATATATATATAAATATAACATAATGTGCTTACAAAATCTATTTTTTATTATTTTGATAGGTAAAATGCATCGTGGCCATTGAATCTGAATGGATCAAAATTATTTTAAGACCCCAAAACAAAAGATAAAAATATGAGCTTGCAAAAAATGATGATTGTGTAAATACACATAACTAGAACATACTACAATTATGGAGAGGAAATGTATATTGGCAACCTATGCTCTCAAAACATGTAGTAATCAATTGCATTTCCAAATAAATGGAAAAAGATGAGAAGATTTCTCCAACTTATCATCAAATGTTAATACGACTTGCAAACATTGAAAACCCTAATGAATTAACATCTAGAGCATATATAAGATTCTTATCAGAAACTCTTTTCAAAAGAGACATTGGGGCACAAAAGACATGTCATATATTATTGGAGCATCCATTGGTAGAAAGTAGTAGAGTTTTTGTCACTTTGAATGTTTCACGTGAAGTGGTCAAACTAGTGACATATGCTATAGAACCAAAAAATGATAAACCCTTAAAATATTTCATTGATGGATAGATGAACAGATAATTGAAATTTTTTCACTTATATATATAGTGAAATCATGGTCATATAATCCCAAACGAAGTTAAAATAATAAATGGGAGGCTAGGAGTATGGAAACTATTGTGAGAGTATTCCCAAATTTTACTATAGTACCAGTGCATGAATCAGAAAAATGGATTGATTTATGTTGATTAGATTTATTTCTTTACAAGTCATTTCATAATATGGAAAGAGATATCAGACTTAATGATGATATAATAGCATCAAACTTGGAGTCATTTAATTACAATCCTTGGCATGTGGAGTGAAGGATTATGCCAGATGGCCATGAAAATCAAAGTAATGTTGAATGTAATGTTCAAGTTGTTCATCAAAATATAATGGAACATGAATGGGAAATCATATCAAGGTTACATCATGGGAAAGTTATGGTTATATATCTTGGGCATAAGATATCTTGATAGACAAACACCATGGAATCATGAATATAAAGGAGAAAAATACACAACTTCAGCTATAAAATTCATAAGCATAATGAAAGACAATGGGTTACTCATACCAGATGATATAACAAGTAATATTTCATATGGAACTTTAGGTGCCGAACAAAAAAAGGCACTTGATATAATCATGAGACATTTTCTTCAAACTCATAATGTCACACCATTATGCATGATAATTCAAGGAACAATATAAATAGAAAAATCATATCTAATTGGTGCCATTTGTAAAGCTTTTCAAAATGAATCATCAACTATGTAGTGTTGTCCACTTCTATTAATTGCACCAACTGGAGTTGCATCATTTAATATTGGTGCTTTGATAATCCACTCAACATTGTGAATCCCAATCACATACTTTATTGAATTAAAAGGACCAATACTCATAGGTTTTCAAGAAGAAATGTGGCATATAAAATACATATTGATTGATGAAATGAGTTTCATTGGGGAAAAAATGTTGCAGAGCATAGATGCACAACTTCCTCAAGCATTTCCATAAGATGCAAACATGAGTTTTGGAGGTATATCAATCATTTTAGTAGGAGATTTGGTCCAACTAGCTCTTGTGAGTGATAAAACACCATACAATAGTAACAGACATGAAAAAATATTATGGGAAGAATTCAAAATAGTTATTACTATGGATAAGGTATTTAGACAAGAAGGAGAAAGTGATGACTAGAAAAGGTTTCGACAACTGTTCACAAATCTTAGAGATGCACATCCGACTATTGATGATTGTAAACTATTGATGTCGAGAACAAAGTGTATTATATCTAAACATCCGAGAATATTTTGACAATGCTATTCATTTATGTACAATAAATGATAATGTGAAAAACTATAACAAAATGAAATTACAATCATTAAAATGATCGATTGCGCAGAGCATTACAACTATAATAGGTAGTACCAATCCATCAGGAGGTCAAAATGATGAATTGGATGGGGAGTTGTTAATTTCTAAGGATGCAAGAGTGATTTTAACCTCCAACCTATGGATAGAAGCATGACTTATAAATAGATCTCTAGGATAAATTCAAAGTATAGTATACAAACTTAGAAGTTTCCCACCAAAGCCACCTACATATGTTATGGTGTAATTTGACAGTTGCTCTAGAATTCCATTTGTAGATGCAACTCTACAGACAATTTCAATTGCACCAATACAAAGGGGATGGACATGACAACTACCTGTAAGATTGGTTTGGGGATTATCCATACACAAATCATAAGGATTGACTCTTTCTAAAACAACATTGATATAGGCCATATAGAAAGACTATAGTTAACATTTATGGCCATATCACATGTAAAATATCTAGAATGACTCAGAATTTGGTCTCTATTTTCATACGACATATATGAAAAGTTGAAAATAGGAAAACAACTTTCCAAACAAAAAGCTGAGGAAGATGAGACTCAAGTCCTTAGAACTATGATAATGTTATATATTTAATATCACAAATATTATACTTATTTTCACATTTCAATGTATCTAAAATTATTTTCTTTAATTATCATTGAATGTGGTATAGATTTCTTATTTGGATGAACATGAAATAATACATTAATTGGTATTTATTGTTAAATGTGCATGCCACACCTACGAGTGCTACTATCATAGATATCTTAAATACATCTATTTAAAATATGTTGAGAGATATCAATCTTGAGGAACCTATTTAACCTACATCACAATATAGGTGCCTTGAGATTGATATATCTTGGTGTATTTTAGATAAATGTATTTAAGATATCTATGCTAGTTTTATAAACAGACACTATAATAAGTTAAAACCCAACTAACATTATTATATTAAACTAACATTTAAAAAAACTAGACAACATTATTATACTATATTAATTTTTACTAAAAATATAAATTTATTAATGAACACTATTAAAATTTAAAACTCGATTGACAATATTATGCTAAAAACATATATTGATAAATCTTAATAATATATGTCAAAATATAACATTCTCAAGGTACCTATATATATATATATATATATATATATATATATAGATATATATATATATATATATATATATATATATATATATAAGGCCATATGTGGGTGAATTGGTAAAATGGCTTGGTTATTTCAAGTTCCACCTAAGTTTTAAATTTATCTATGGTATATAAGGCCAAATGTGGCTATCATTGGTATTCTCAGATTGATTTCAGCCATCATTGGTATTCTTGGGTTGATTGTGGTTGTTCATTGGTATTCTTGAGTCAATTTCACTTGTTTTTGGTATTCTTGATTCAGTTGTGACCATTTTCGGTATATATAGTGTATACACATAATATTTTTTAACTTTTATGAAATACAGACACTTTACATCTTGTATGAACCCATCAGGACTCAATCTCTCTTAGTGCATGCCTTAAGGGGTGTACTAAGAAAGATGTGGGTAGACTATTGGTGCTTCGAAAGATTATTGTCTCTTATTACCATATTATTTCCAATCCATTAATCTCCTAAAATCTTTCCCTAATATATTTATTCTCCCTTGCACATTCTTCTAGCCTTTTCCTTTTTCCATCCTTCTCCTTGCATGGTACCCTTTTTACCTACTCAGTAAACTAGGTCAACCTGGTCGACCTAGTATAGTTTAAGGTCATTTCATCTCTTTAGGTTTGTTATTCTTTCGGTCAACCTGACACAAACTTTAGGCATTATCTCAAAAATGTGCTAAGTTGACCAGGTTGACCTAACATAGTCGACATGTCCAAATAATTTTTGGATGGGATACTCCTATATATACAAGGTCATTTTGGTCATTATTAGAATATGCAATAAAGAGTTATTATTCGCTCGCACTTCTTCACAATCTACTCTTCCACTATTCTACTTGAGGAGTCTTAGCTTAGGTTTCTTATTTTGGAAAATCTAGTCTTGTGGATAGGTCTTGAATGTTTTGGCCTAACAAAGTGATCCTTACGAACCACAACAACCTCTTGTGAAGCCCCATTGGCCAAGGGAAATATTGAATCATGATGAGTTCACATTCATGTAAGTATATTCTAATTTTGTTCTTTGTTCTAAGTATTGGCTCGAATTTTTTTCATATTAGATATAATACATAAGTATTGGCTCGAATAATATTAATCTTCATATTCTATGTATTATGGTGTTACTCATACTTACTTTATTTGTTAAGTTCCCTATACATATTTGATTAATTGGGTCTTTGCATCTAACCCAATCAAAAGTCACATCTGATCCAAGATTAATTCATATATATCATATAATTTTGATTGCATACAATTTGGTGAACTCAACGTGAAACAAACCCTTATAAGATTTTTTTCACTTTTATTTTATTATTGTTGTCATCATTTTGATCATATATTTACTTTCATAGTTTTATATCATCTTCTCTATCTCATCATAAATCCAACACATTTTACAGTTTGAAAAATGGAGGAGTGGAATCAAAGATATAGGCAAAACAAAATCCCTATATCTATATGTTATTGTCTACCTAGTATCTTTTTTAGCCTCTGTTCACTATATTAGGTCAACCTGGTCAACCTAGTACTATATGCAGACTCTTTTGCCTCTTTTTCAACCTCTATACATTATACTAGATTAACTTGGTCGATCTAGTATAGTTTTACAATCCTTATTTTTGTGTTAGGTCGATTGGGTCAACCCTGTACTATTTGATGCCTTCTTTGCTTTCCAATTTATATTTTTGCCTTCCCTGTACATTTGATTTAATTCTTTATCTATCTGACTTAGTTCTTTATCTTTATCTATTATTCTTATTACTTAGCATTTTTTTTCTTTTACCCTCAAGCATTATGTCCCCCATTAGAATCTTCTTGGATAACCTAAATCCATTTAGAAACTATATGGGGTTCTCTTTGCTTCTTATCTTTTCATATCTCTTCTTCATCTTTTTAGTTGTTGGGGCATCTTGTGATTCCCATCCATACATTATTCTAGTCTTTGGGGCATTTTATGATGCTGACTTTCATATCATTTTGTACTTTGGGGCATCTTGAAATGTCCATCCCTACATCTACTTACCCTTTGGGGCATCTTGTGATGCCCACTCTTATTCTCCATTACATGCTACCAAACTAATTTAACTCCAAGAAATCTTTTGAGACACATAAGCTTGTCTCTCACATGCTCATCACTAATATAGCCATTAATGTGGGATACATTTCCTTCTTTTTATGTTTTCTATCTCTGTATATCTAATACTTTTTGCAGGTTACTTAAGAATGGGTCTTTCCCTCTGTAGCAGTTCACAAATCTTTAGTCCTCCCTTTTGGTCTTTTGGTTTCTTGATGTACCATATTCTTCATTATCTTATTTTTCATTCTCTTTCTATTTACCAATTTTGATTTGGTACCCCTTGGGTTTTTATTTTGTGAGTTTCTTTGTACGACTGCGGATAGGACCTGGTATCGCTTACAAAACTACCATATTTTACTTATCTTCCTTCTCTTTTTGTTGCTTGCCAATGTTGTTTTCACATCCATTGGGTTTTTATTTTGTGAGGTAATTTGTAAAAAGGCTCCCTCACTTTGCTTTTCTCTTGCTTATTAGAACCCTTGTGGGTCCCTCTGTTATGTGTTGTTTTGTAAGACTGTGGATAAGACCAATCCTCATAAAATTACCATTTTTTCATGTTTTTTATCTTTCTTTAAATTTTAGTTTTTTTTGTTAGATGGAATTTGCATAACAATCTATGTTAGCATGTTTTCCTTCATTTCCCTCTCTCTTATTATAATGAATCACACCTTTTTTGTCATTATATCCCTCTTTTTTTCCTTTATCACATTTTTTATGATTTAAAGTAATTCAAATTGTTCCATGTGTCATTCCTCTTGATTTTTCCTTTCTTTCATCTCCACATTAGATAAAACAAGGTCAAAGTTAAGATAGAATTTTTATTTCACCTAGATTTATGAGACTCTTAGACCCCATGCTCTTTATAGTTCTATCTCTTAGCAACCTTGTCCCAAGTTTTTAAATAAAATTAATCTTTAGCACTCATGTTTGGTTTTCCAAATCTGTATGGAGGAGGAATAAAAAAAAGACATCAAAAGAAAGTTAAAATCCAAATCATTTGAAATAAAAGGCAATGATATCTAAAAGGCAAAATATAAATTTAAAAGTCAAATTCACACCAAAAGATGTGATTACAAGCACATCTCCTATCTCCAATCGAAGCTCAAACTCCACAGTCAAATTCACATATCGCTGAAGTCCTTTGGGGTATAGTAGGCCAGTAGATTGGAATAGGGGAATTCAAAAAAAATCTATGGTGCTACCTACTTTCTCATGTAAGTAACCAATTTTTGTAGTAGGTCATTGACTTTGTAAGGGGTCCTGAAGAATGGAAAACACATTGTGGAAAGGTAGGTCCATTTTAATTTTCATGTATATAGCCTTCATGGGATGATCTATAGACTCCAATTGTTGACCTAAGACTTGTGTAGCTAAAAAACGTTTTTCAGAGTCCCTAAGGTTGATAGTCCTCTTGTCAAACTTTGACAAACCAAATTTGAGTGTCTTGACTTCGATAAAGAGTTTTTATGCCTTGGTTTTTCCTTCATTATCCCCTCCACCCATTTCATCTTCCCCCTTGATGACCAAATTGTGATTCCAAATCTATTTTTCCACTTCTTTAAATTCATTCTTCTTTATTCTTTAAAACCATACTTGTCACATCCTATTTTCATCTACCAGGTTTTAGTCCAGTGAACTATTGTCCCTTTGGCATATGTGTCAATGTGATGCATTCGCTGTGGTACATATGCTTACATTTGTGTGAATATTTATTCTTGATATGCAAATCAAGAAACTAGATATTTGATTTTATAGTAAATTAATAAAAAAAAATAGTACTAATGCTATAGTTAGTTTGTCAAAATAATGATTGATTATAATCTTAAATTTTTGAATTGTATTAGAAAATTATTAATTTGTGATATTCAACATATTATTTATGAAAATTAAGTAAGAGTATAAATCCTAATTAAATACTAGGATGAATTCATACTTTAAAAAGTCTTATCTGGTATTTATCAAGTGGAGTTGATTATTAATTAGCAATGCATGAAATCTTTCGATGACTTTACTAAAAAAGACAAACTTGAGTTACCTTATTCTTAACTTGGGAAATCAAGGGAGATAAATTAAAAATTTATCTGAGAATTACTTGTGGGACTCCCAGTTAATGATTTGGAACAAAGCCTATAACTTTGGTTTCAAGTGGCATGCAAAAGGGAAAATAGTGAAAAAAATGGTATTAAGAAAAGGGAAAGGAAAAATTTTAGACACAGAAAATTCATGAGAAATAAAGCTTTGGAAGAAAAAGAGAAGTTTTATCTGCAATAAAAAGGAAAATGTACCAAGTGCATATTGTACTTATTTTAATGGTGTAATTTGTATTGAAATAATTTTGGATTATAGAGTATTTTAAAATTAGGGAAAACTCTATGAAATCTATGATTAAGCTTCAAGTAAACCTTGTAGAAGCTTCTAGGAAGTATATATTTGGTAATCTCTATTTAGAAACAATAATTCTTTCTGTACTAACCTAAATAATTATTCCTAAAACAATCCTGAATATGAGAGTATTATTTTCCTTTCCTAATTGTCTTTTCCTTAATCAATTGATTTTGGTTTCTACAATTATTATGTTATATGGCTCCTTCTGCCCATTCTTCAAGTAATCATTTCAAAATATTATCATCTAGAGCATACCATGATGTTCATATTTCCTAATATATAGCCAATGATTGTTACACCTCAACAAGATTTCCATAATTACTCTTGGCTCTCAACATTGTATTGAATGTCACCAAGTTTGGTTGCACATGATGTTTTTTTCTATCATCTCAAAAATCAAGAAGGCCTTTTTAGGTTTTTTGTTTTTTCACGCATGCATTGAATGGCAGTGACCTATGTAATGACAACGAGCCTCATACCAATTTGACACATCATCCTAAAACTACAGAAAACCCATCTTGGATCATTTGCATTTCTATACACATCAATGAGGATGGACCAGCTTATATGATTAAGGATAACACCAATCATTTTCATTTCCTTCATGCAATGCTTGTTATTAGCATGTTTGGGTTCGAACCTCTCGAAGTAGCCTTCTCTTTCAACAACATTAATGTGTTGCCATATCAAGTTATGTTCTTTTATTTTCTTTAACTCAGCGCATGAGTAGCATCACCATTTTATTTAACTTATTCTAAGAGAAAAACTACTACCAATATTTTATCTCAACTGTTTTCAACTCAATCATAATCGTGTTCCACTTAAACAGGTTTTCAATGGACTTAGAAAGGCTCAACGCTTTCAATAGACTAAAACTATGAGTTTATCTCCATATATATATATATATACATATATATATACATATATATATACATATACATATATATATATATACATATATATACATATATATATATATATATATATATACATATATATACATATATATATATATATATACATATATATACATATATATATACATATACATATATATATATATATATATATATATATATATATATATATATATGTATGTATATGTATATATGTATATATATATATATATATATATATATATATATGTATATGTATATGTATATGTATATGTATATATGTATATATATATATATATATATATATATATGATCATGTTTCTTTCTAGTAGGGTTAGGCGAGCCGCTTCATGTCTATTTTATGTTTTTAACAATTACATTATAAAAACTTTCTTTGATTCTGTCACAATTTTCATAATTCATTGGCCGATGCATATTTGATTTTAAATTATTGTGAATTGAGGAGAAGGGTATAGGGAGACCCATATTTAGTTAGCAATTTATGTTATGTATAAATATATAATCAAAATGATTGGATATATTAGTAGGTTTTGATACGATAAGCAATGTATTAAGTTAAATGTGTAATAGAAATTACATGTTAGTAAAGTAGTAATAATATTATTTGTAAAATGAAGTATGTATGTTTATCAGGGTATTGGGAATCTTAAAATATATGTGTAACAATAACTGATGGTTATTTGGAAATCCAAGTTGAGTTAATGAACATAAAATTAGACTTAACATAATAAGTTAGACTGAGAGTAATAGGAGCACAAGTTTAGATGCTCAGGGTTCACGTTTAGAGTATTTGAACTCTGACCTTAACCCAAATTATTAGGGGAATTGGTTATGTTATCTTGTATAACTAGATTTATGACATAATAGATTAATATGATAAAGGTATTTGATTTTGTTGTACAAATAAGGATGTTTGTTATTAAAACTTGCATAAATTTGATGATATTTGAAAATAAAATCAGTTATGAGTGATTAGCATGAGATGATCTTTTCAATAAATTCACTTAGTATGAACAATGTTAAACTCTATTTTAACTATTAATTATAGACTAACTTTTATCATACTCAATTGGTGTGATATAGTCGAGCGGTATTTATTGATATTTGATATTACATGCATGAAATTATAGTCCTTTGATACGTATACCCAGATGATATGACTATGTAAGGACTCTCGAATCAAGAACCAAATCATACTTACTCTATGGATAGGTAACCCATCCTAATGTAGATATTATACCTGAGAAGATAATATTATGATTTGGATTTACTTAATGGTACACAAACTATTTGATACTTTCTATAGGTAGTTAAATTCATAGTGTGGAAGTATAGGAGGACATGAGAATGATGTTAGACATCAATAGTACTAGATTATACACATTTGATGTAAGTTATAGGGTTGTAAATATCATCGAGTCTTCTCTTTGTAATTAAAGAATGTATTTATACCTTTTCCTTGCATGCATTCGTATGAGGAAACTATTGAGTAAACATTTATACTTTTAGTAGTTTCTAGTAGAACTACATCTAGCCCTGATTCTGTGAATGTAGATGACATCACATATATGTATGGTAGCTCAAAGAGTAAGCTTGGGCATAAGAAACTAACCTTGATAGGTATTCCTTAGTATGACATTGTTATAAGTGCTAGTGAAAGAAAATAGCCTTTTTGTAGCACAATATTGTTATGCAAACTTGTCAGCAGGATCAAGTTTATAACATCTTGTAAGGATGAACATTGTATGTAGTATATTTCATGAAGAAGTTAACTATGCAAGTGACTAGACATATCTAGAATAACATAATGCATCATGAGGTGTACTTAGAGATTATGTTCTCTTCAGATTGTTAATGGAGCTATACTCAGATAGTATAATCTTGACTTGTTTTATTATTATGGTTGGGAGTAAGATTGTTGTTGGTGTTGATTCTGATGCTTAGGCACAAAGATCTATGACTGTGTGAGATGCCAAATTTTTACATTATAAAAAGTACCTAGATGGTACATACTTTATTCATTATGTCTTGACCCATACTTAAATTGATATATATGTTATGGTTGTTAATGTTTGGGTAGAGTGATAAAAAACTATGATAGTATGGGATATCATAGGATACTTCATATTAGATATATATACTCAGGTGGTATATATTGTAGCTATATGTTTGAACTCTTACCTAAATTGATTGTTCTAATAATTTTGTTGGTTATTACTTGAGTAATATATTCCTAACAGTTAGCAGGACATGTATATATGCGTACAATATTGAAAGAATAAACGAATGATAGGTTTGACTATTATGTACTATATGACTTTCTTTGTTTTGTATACTTAGCTTACTTTTGTGCCTATTATGTGATTTTCTTTGCAACTAAGAATGTGGATTCTTTCATCATTGCTTATATCTAGGTTATATGTGAGAGTGCTTAGATAAGCACACAAGTCTAGATTAACAAGATGTTATTCTAGAGTGTGTCACTTATCTATAGTATTAGACCAAAGATTTAAAAGCTCATCTATGTCATGATTAGTTTGTTCCTTGTTTGGCTTAGAATGCCAATCAATTCGTTGGTGACATCTTGTGGAAGAGACCATCACATTAAAAAGGAAAACTACATCGGAACCTAATTTTGAGGAGCAAATATGTAGGTTGCCCAAGATTATGGTGGGGCATCAGGTCTAGATCCTTAGGCTATGTTAGGGTAGATTTGATTGTATAGCAATCTATATGACTAGTTAAATTGGTACCAGGACTTAGTTTGAGAATTCAAATTGTGCTAATATCCCTTGTGAGATAGTAAAATTTTTGTATCTTACATTTTATTATTGTTTGCAATATTGGAATGTTAAACTGTTACTACTTGAAGTTATTGATTTTATGACTGACTAAATTATTCTAGCAACTGTGGTTGAATAAATTTTTAATATTTAGTTTTGTAAAAAAAAATTGATTTTTCTAAGAACAACTAGGCGGGTTGTTACATGTGATATCAGAGCTTAGGCTCGAACTCTAGGACCTAATAAGTCCATTAACATTTTCGTATCTTTTATTTGTCAAAAAGGAGAATTTGGAAAAATGTGTGCTACATTGAGTGGGTACCCTAAGAGCATTCATAACCCCTTAAAGTTATTATAAGGTGAGTTTATCAAGTGTCTCATTGGTGATGGTTTTATAAGGTGTATAGGTAAGAGAGTACATATCTTAGTTCTTGAGTTGTGAACAAGATTTTTCTGCCATATTTTGATCTTTTGATTGAACACCTCATGTACGAGTACATTTTTCTTGGTAATCGAATTACCTTCACCATTTACGTTTGTATTTGACACACATGGAGTGCTTCTCATTTCAATATGTGTGTGCGCGCGCGTGCACGTGCGCGCGCGCTTTCATCTTGTGTCTTATTTACATAAAAACTATGAATGAGATTGTCCTTAGTTGACTACAAATGACTTGATTATAAATTCCTTTGTTTTAGGAATTTTTGGATTAGTATCCTTATTTATTTATTTATCTATTTTTATATATTACTTGAGATAAAGTATCATATTTTTTCGTTAGCTTAGAGGTGAGTTGATATTCTCATTCTACTCGTACATTATTTTATCTCTTTTCCCTTAAGCTCATGGAATAGTGTGTCCTACTTCTTATTGAGAAAATTTGTAGGATTGGATAGATTGATACATCCTTGTGGTTAATATTTTATTTCTAGTTGAGGAAGTAGGTTATGATTCTACTCTTGCAATCTAGTAAGTAACGTGGATTGCGGTGTTATCTTTTACCATTGAAGATATGTAGGAAGTTTTGTTTTGAGACATTATCTCTCTACTTTCTAATTGTAACTTTATAGAGTTACTATTTTATCTAAAATGTAAAATTGACCATGAGGTGTGGCTAACAATGGATTTATATTAATTATAGTTAATTATAATTAGTATGTTATTATCTACTTTTGTTAGACTAATATTATTCTCTTTTAAAAACATGTTATTTTTAAGAGTAGAATGTGTACCTTTATGTCGGGAGCAAGTAAGGTATTAAATGTACATAACATCTTGGTAAGGGTAGAGAAAAACTTTTAAACTTGTTGTGTGTTAGTTGTGTAAGCAAAAGACATAGTCTCACTTATAAAGTTGAAGAGTGATATAATCCTTCGCCTAAGTATGTTATGTTAATTTTGAGATTATTTATATAATAGGTTAAGTTTCAGAATTATGATACTAGTTATGTTTAGCTAGTAGCAACTTAATACAATCTTGAGATGATTGTATGATTTTCCTATATGTATGATAAGTACATATGGAAATCTTATAGCATATAGTAATGTTTTTTATTATCTATTAGTACATATTTGTGTTTCTTTGAACCTTGTGTACATTTTTTAATTTGAAAATCATCAATTCATAAAAACCTGAGGGAAGAGCAGTGAATTGGGAACGTCAGCTCTAAGCAATAGGATGATATCCTACTTAGCCTCACATTAGTATTGAGTCGGATCTGATAGATGAACTTCTCGAATCTGAAATTTGACAGACAGAACTTGTCAAATTCAATCATATGGTCATACACATGTATATTAGATAAGTTTTGCATGTGGACGATAATTTCATGATTTTATATACATTTTTCCCAATTCCTATGCATCATCATACTTGTTCGAAACTCTGATTGAGTTAAGACAATATTGACATGTTGCACTTATCTAAGGCTACATGGAGTAGTGATAGTATTGACATATACACATCATTTTGCCATATGCACTTAATACTTTTTTTAAGTTTGAGAAATACACTCTCTATATTAGAAAGATGTGTAGTGGGACTGGAAAGTCTTTTGGGACTCTTCTTGGTCAATTTTTTTGATGATATCATGTGTATTTGGAAAATTGGTAAGACTTTTTTTGAGTTGTTGAACCCTGGGGTGGTCATGTTAAACATTAGCATAAGTGGCATTCACAAAACTAAATTGCATTATAGAAAATGTCACCAATTAAGGTCTTGTGAGACTGACACTCCATAAATAATATTAAATGAGTGCATTAAGATGATTTTTTAGGGTAAAATTTGTAGGTATTTACATACTATGATAATAGATACTATGTTTATTTGGTGATAAACTTTGACAACATTCATAACTTTTATGTCATCAAGGCGATGACTAGTTTTAGGGAGAGAAGATGTCACATTCCATTTTCCTCTACCAGGTTTTAGTTCGGTGAACTATTATCCGTTTGGCATGTGTCATTGTGACACGTTGGTTGTGGTACATATGCTTACATTTATGTGAAGATTTAGTCTTGATATGTAAATCAAGAAACTAGATATTTGATTTTATGATAAATTAAAAAAAATAGTATTAATGCTATAGTTAATTTGTCAAAATAATGATTTATTATAATTTTAAATTATTTAATTATATCAGACAATTATTAATTTATGATATTCAACATATTATTTATGCAAATTAAGTAAGAGTATAAATTCTAATTAAATACTAGGATGAATTCATATTTTAAAAAGATTTATCTGGTATTTATCAAGTGGAGTTGATTATTAATTAGCAATGTATAAAATCTTTCGATGACTTTACTTAAAAAGAGGAAGTTGAGTTACATTATTCTTAACTTAGGAAATCAAGGGAGATAAATTAGAAATTTATCCAATAATTACTTGTGGGACTCCTAGTTAATGATTTGAAACAAAGCCTACAACTTTGATTTCAAGTGGCATGCAAAAGGGGAAATGGTGAGAAAAAATGGTATTAAGAAAAGGGAAAAGAAAATTTTTAGACACAAAAAATTCATGGGAAATAAAGCTTTAGAAGAAAAAAGAAAATTTTATCTGCAACAAAAAAGAAAGTGTATCAGGTGGGTAATGTACTTATTTTAATCATGTAATTTATATTGAAAGAATTTTGGATTACAGAGTATTTTAAAATTAAGAAAAACTCTGTGAAATCTATGAGTAAACCCTATAGAAGTTTTTTGGAAGTATTTATTTGGTAATCTCTATTTAGAAACTAAAATTCTTTCTGTATTAACCTAAATAATTCTTCTTGAAATAATCTTGAATACGAGAGTCTAGTATTTTCCTTTCCTTTCCTAATTATCTTTTCCTTAATCAATTGATTTTGGTTTCTATAATTATTATGTTGTATGGCTCCTTATGCCCATTCTTCAATTAATCCTTTCAAAATATTATCATCAAGAGCATACCTTGTTGTTCGCATTTCCTCATATATAGCCAATGATTGCTGCACCTTAGCAAGATTGCCATAATTACTCTAGGCTCTCAACAATGTATTGTATGTCACCAATTTTGGTTGCATGTGATGTTTTTTTTTATCATCTCAAAAATCAAGAAGGCCTTTTTAGGATTTTTATTTTTTCATGCATGTCTTGAATGGCAGTGGTATATGTAATAACATTGCACCTCATACCATTTTGACACATCTTAAAACTTTGTAAAACCCCTCTTGGATATTTTGCATTTCCATATGCATCAGTGAGGATGGACTAGCTTACACAATCAGGTATAAGACCAATCATTTTCATTTCCTTCATGCAATGCTTATTATTAGCATGTTTGGCTTCGAACCTCCTGAAGTAGCCTTCTCGACCAACAAAATTAACGTGTTGCCATATCAAGTTATGTTCTTTTCTTTTCTTTAACTCAGTCCATGATCAATACTGCCATTTTCTTTAACTCAGCCTAAGATCAAAACCACCACCAATATTTTATCTCAGTTGTTTTCAACTCAATCAAAATCAGTTCCACTTGAACATGTTTTCAATAAACTTAAAAAACCTCGACGCTTTCAACAAACTACAAATATACATTTATCTCCGTGTTTGGACATGACATATATATAAAGTATATGTATTGTGGTCGTGTTTCTTTCCGGTAGGGTGAGGCGAGCTGCTTCATGTCCATTTTCTGTGTTTAACAATTACATCATAAAAACTTTCTTTGATTTTGTCATAATTTTCACAATTCGTTGGCCGACGCATATTTGATTTTAAATTATTGTGAATTGAGAAGGGTAGAGGGAGACCCATATTTAGTTAACAATTTATGTTATGTATAAATATCTAATCAAAATGATGAGATATATTAGTATGTTTTGATATGATAAGAAATGTATTAAGTTAAATGTGTAATAGAAATTATATGTTAGTCAAGTAGTAATAATATTATTTGTAAAATAAATTATGTATGTTTATCGAGGTATTGGGAATCTTAAAATATATGTGTAATAATAACTGATGGTTATTTGAAAATCAAAGTTGAGTTAATGAACATAGAATTAGACTTAACATAATAGGTCAGATTGAGAGTAATAGAAGCACCAGTTAGAATCCTCAGGGTTTGTGTTTAGAGTATTTAATATCTCAGTTTAACCAAAATTATTAGGGGAATTAGTTAAGTTATCTTGTGTAGCCAGATTTATGACATAATTGTTTAAGATGATGAAGGTATTTGATTTTGTTATACAAATAAGGATGTTTGTTATTAAAGCTTGCATAAATTTGATGATATTTGGAAACAAATTCAGTTATGAGTGATTAGCATGAGAGTCTCTTTTTAATAAATGCACTCAGTTACTAAGATTAAACTCTATTTTAACTATCAGTTATAGATTGACTTTTATCATACTCGATTGGTGTGATATAGTCGAGCAGTATTTATTGATATTTAATATTGCATGCATGAAGTTAAAGTCCTTGGATACATATACCTAGACAATATGGTTATGTAAGGACTCTCGAATCAAGAACCAAATCATACTTACTCTATGGATAGGTAACCCATCTTTATGTAGATATTATATATGAGAAGATAATATTATGATTTGGATTTACTTAGCAGTATAAAAAATATTTGATACCCTTTCTATAGGTAGTTAAATTCATAGTGTGGCAGTATAGGAGGACACGAGAATGATGTTGGACATCAATAGTCCTAACTTATACACATTTGATATAAGTGATAGGGTTGTAGAGATCATTGAGTCTTCTCTCTATAATTAAGGAATGTATTTATACCTTTTCCTTGCATGCATTCGTATGAGAAAACTATTGAGTAAATATTTATACCTTTAGTAGTTTTTTTAGAAGTACATCTAGCCCTAATTCTATGTATGTAGATGACATCATAGATATGTATGGAAATTCAGAGAGTGAGCGTGAGAATAGAAAACTAATCTTGGTAGGTATTCCTTAGTATGATATCTGTTATAAATGCTAGTGAAAGCAAATAGCCTTTTGTAGCATATTATTGTTATAAAAATTTGTCAACAAGATCAAGTTTGTAACATCTTGTAAGGATGAACACTATATGCAGTATATCTCATGAGAAATTTAACTGTGCAACTGACTAAACATTTCTACAATAACATAATGCATCATGAGGTGTACCCAAAGATTATGTTCTCTTCGGATTGTTAATGGAAATATACTCAGATAGTATAAACATGACTTGCTTTATTATTATGGTTGGGTGTAAGATCATTGTTGGTGTTGAGTCAGATACTCAAGCACAAAGACCTATGACAGTATGGAATGTCATAGATTTTTACAGTATGATAAGTACCTTGATGGTACATACTGTATTCATTATATCTTAACCCATACCCTAATTAATATATATGTTATAGTTAATGTTTGAGTAGAGAGATTAAAAACTATGATAATATGTGATATCATAGGATATTTTAGCTTAAATGTATATTCTCATGTGGTACATACTATAGCTGTATATTTGGACTCTCACCTAAATTGATTGTTCTCACAATTTTGTTAGTTATTACTTGAGCAATATATGCATAGCAGTTAGCAGGACAACATGTATGCATGCATATAATCTTATGAGTATAAATGAATGGTAGGTTTGACTAGTATGTATTGTTTGACTTATTTTGTTTTGTATACTTCGCTTACTTCTATACCTAGCATGTAATTTTCTTTGAAACTAAGAATGTATATTCCTTCATCATTGCTTATATTTAGGTTATATGTGAGAGTGTTTGGATAAGCACACAAGCTCAGATTAGCAATATGTTATACCAGAGTGTGTCATTTAGCTATGGGATTAAACCAAAGCTTTAGAAGCTCATCTATGTCATAATTAGTTTATTCCCTATTTGGCTTACAGTGTCAATCCCTTTGGTGGTGATGTCTCATAGAGGAAACCATCACATTGGAAAGGAGAACTACATCAAACCTTGATTTTGAGGAGTGGATATGTAAGCTACCCAGAATTATGGTGGGGCATCGAGTTTAGATCCTTAGGATCGGTTAGGGTAGACTTGATTGCATAACAATCCATATGATTCGCTGAATTGGTACCAATACTTAGTTTGAGAATTTGGATTGTGCTAATATCCCTTGTGAGATAGTAAACTTGATCCAAAACTCAGAAGTTCTAGTTGATAAATATTTTAAGAACATAGAATTAACATAGTAACAATGCTTATCTCTGGGAAGAGATGTCTGATTTTATATTTTAGGTTACATATTCATTTATACCTATTTTGAAAGTAGGGGGAGGATGTGGAAGGTCACCAATCTCAAGGGAGATTAATTGGTTCAAATTACATGCTTTAAAATAATATAGAATTCAAGGAATTACTATTTTTAGAAACTTGCTATTTTTAGACTGCACTACTAAAATTGAAATTTTGGGCACTTTCATTGGATTTTCAAAAGTCAAACTTAATTCAAAAAATATCCATGCCATCTCACAGCATTTTCCTCATTCTTATCTTTCCAACGGTTCAAATAGTGAGTCAATTGGAGCTACGGTGTAAAAGTTATGGCTCTTGGAAGTTCTGTCATCAATTGGAGTGGAACTGTCACCTGAATTGTTTCCCGGATCAAAACTTTTTGTATCTTAAATTTTATTATTACTTGTAGTATTGAAATATTGATCTATTACTACTTGAAGTTGTTGATTTTATGACTGACTAAATTATTCTCTCAATTGTGGTTGATTGAATATATATATATATATATATATATATATATATATATATATATATATATATATATATATATATATATATATAGGCAGGTTATTACATTGCTAGCACAATTTTGTTTCAATTTTATCTATCTTTAAAGAAAAACATGTTTGAGCAACGTTGGATCGTATTTTTCACTTCATTTTACATTTTCTAGACTTACTTTACTTTTTTCTTACCATTTATCGTGATTTTACTATTTTGTTATTATAGACACTTGAGTTCCTTCCCTTTTTCCATTCTTGAGTGAGATGTGGTTTGCTACTGCTCACTCATCAATGTTATTTTTCTTTTTATGCACCTTTTTCTATTGTTGAGTGAGATATGGATTGTTATTACTCATTCATCAATGTTGTTTTACTATTTTTTTAAACCATTGATTTGTCTTGCTTATCTTTCTTTCTTAAACATGTATCCTTGCTTTGATTTGGTGAGTTTGCCCTTTTTACTTAAGGTTTATTTGTTTGAGTTTTTTAGTCTTTAGTAGCCATAGCTTTTCGATTACCCAATTTACTCTTATTTGGCTTGGTCATTTGGTCTAACATAGCACATGTTGTCTAGCTTGCCAAATTCTCAAGTATGTCCCATCCACTTAGCACCAGTTATCTTGGCTTTTTTTATATTTGTTTGTTTTTTCTCCTTAGTTTTGTATTCTTGGGTTTTTCGAAAGGAGTCTCTGTGCCTTACATAATTAAAACTAAAAACAAAATTGAAAACCATCACGTGATAAAAGGTAAGTTAAGGTACGCATCAATTTTACTTTTTGGTTAGTTTACTTTTCTATCATTTACTTTTAGTTATTTTATGCTTGTTAAAATACTGCAACCTTTTTTTAGCATCAACATTGTGTGTCTTTATGTTCTTTTTTGAAGCACCATCCCTTGTTACACCTTAGTGAAAAATGATGAGCTTCGAGTGGGGCATATGTATACACATAATATTTTAAATTTTTATCAAACACTGACACTTTACATCTTGCAAGAACACGTCACAACTCAATCTCTCTAAGTGCATGCCTTAAGGAGTGCATTGAGAAAGGGGTGGGTAGACCTTTGGTGCTTCTCAAGATTGTTGTCCCTTATTTCCATATTATTTCAAATCTTTCATCAACTAAAACCTTTCTCTAAGCTATTTCTTCTCCCTTGCATATTTCTCTAGTCTTTTCCTCTTTCTATCATTCTTCTCTGTGCATGGTACCCTTTTCACCTACTTAGAAAACTAGGTCGACCTAGTCGAATTAATGCAGTTTAAGGTCATTTCAGTGCTTTAGGTTTGTTAGACATATGACTGACATATCACAAACTTTAGGTATTAGACCAAAAATATTGTAGGTCAATCGGGTTGACCTAGCATAGCCGACATGTCTAAATGATTTTTGGATGAGATAATCTTATATGCACAAGGTCATTTCAATCATTATTAGAATATGCAATCAAGAGTTATTATTTACTCGCACTTCTTTATAATTTGCTCTTTCAACATTCTACTTGAGGAGTCTTAGCTTAGGTTTCTTATTTTGGAGAATCTAATCTTGTGGATATGTCTTGGATGCTTTGGCCTAACAAAGTGATCTTCACAAACCACAACCTCTTGTGAAACCCCATTAGCCAAGAGAGAAATTGAATCATGATGGATTCACATTCAGGTAAATTTATTCTAACTTTGTTCTCCTCTCTTTTAGTAGATAGAAGTAGCATAAGTGTTGTCTTGAATAATATTACTCTCCATATTCTATGTATTAGGGGGTTACTCATACTTACTTTATTTGAAATTCCTTATACATATTTGATTGCTTTGCATCTAACCCCTCACATTATGCCACAAGCTTTGGTGTGCACTAGATTAATTTATTTTTCTTGTTATTAGAATAGTTTACTTTCTTGTTTATTAGCATAAGTGAAATATCAAATCATTGGACTCTTTTAGGATTATTGTGCGATTGTGTTAAACTGTAGGCTTTGGAACCCTTCCTAGCATGATATGTTGTGATAAGTGATACAAGTGATCCCTTAATCGGGTCTAGTGGATCTCCATATTGGTCATGTTCTCACTTAATAAGTATATACTCAATCAGAAGTGTAGGTATGCTCTATCTTATCTGTTCCAAAATTAATTCATGTGCATCATGCAATATCGATTGCATGCATATAATACATGTGACTTGGAGATCTGGACCCCTGATTATGTCCCAAATCAATTCATAGCTCTAGTAATAAATAAATTAATAATGATGATGATTAATTTATATGAATGAGAAATTTAATCTAACTTGATATTTACATAATATAACATATATGAAAATTATTCTTGTGTGTGTGTGTGTGTGTGTGTATCGCTGGTATTCTCACATTGATTGTGACCGTTTGTTGATATTCTTGAGTCAGATGTAGCTTTTGTTGATAGTCTCAGGCCGATTGTGATTGTTGTTGGTATATCTAGTACATATGATAGAGATGCTCACTTAGAGATCTGGGCCAAAACAAGTACCTATCAAATAATAATAATAATAAATATCATTAATAGTATTATAATAATATATAAATATATTATAATTTGATATAAATAATGTATTCTCAAGTCCATTGTAGCCATTCGTTGGTATTCTTGAATCAGTGGTAATTGTTATAGGTATTCTTGGAACGGTTGTGATCATTATTAGTAAATCTAGCACATGTGATAGATGATCTTTGAAGATCTGGACCCTTGATTATATCCTACACTAATTCGTAACTCTAGTAAAAATCAAATACCTATCAAATAATAATAATAATAATAATAAATATTATTAATAATGCTATAATAATATTATAATGATTAATATATATGAATGAGAAATTTAATCTAACTTGATATTTACATAATAATTCATATATAATAATAATAATAATAATAATAATAATAATAATAATAATAATAATTTAATTTTATATAAATAATATATATAAATAATTCATATATATTTTAATTATATATAATATATTAGAGAAATATATCTACATTATAATATATAAATAATTTTATCACCGACATTTCGAAATTACTTCTACACTCATCATCAGAGAAAAATGATGACCATGATGCAAAGGAACGCAGACTTAAGAACATAAATGATACTCAAATACAATCTATGAGATTCAACCAAGGAGAGTCGGCTCCATGAAAGAATGGTATTATAAAAGTAAAGATAGCTATATTAAATATTAAAAAGAAGCTAACCACAGGTTGAACCAGTTAAATTACCTTAATCAATCACAATCAGTGAATTCAGCCTCAAAGAAGATGAATTTATGCTGGCCAGAGGTATCATGGGTTGATATTGATCTAGACCAACAAACCAATATGAAGATTAGAGCGTCAGTCTTTGGAGGCATTCTTTCGTCAGCGTCTGTCGATAGCGCAAGCCCTTCTCTCCTTGTGAAATTGAAGATTATAACAGTGGCACCGATAGAGGGGGTAGCTGGATCCCAACGTAAGGGTCAGTCTTTTGCCAACGTCAGTCCTTCCTCTCGCATTGGCATTGTTGGCGTTCCATTTTATGAATATTTAAGTGCTTCTCCTTATTTGAACTCGCTCCTTAAGAATATAACAACAAAAGCGAGGGTCACTGATGTTTTAACTATTAGCCAGAGGATTGAAATGGATTTAAAATATTAGCCAGAGGATTGAAATGGATTTAGTTAAAAGTAATGCTCAATCTGTGGTTTTGAAGAGAAAGCTCGAAGCATTAGTGGGAGGACGAGCGGTATTCCAGTGGGAGGTGATGAATTTGTTGGTAGGCAGGGGGTTTGATCGCTGTCCAAAACTTATTGCTACAACAATGTGGACAGCATAAAAACAAACACACAAATAGGGGAGAGAATATATAATAATAGCAATATGTATTTATATTTTCAACTTTAAAAATACATTCAAAAACTTCATACAAACTGATGCTGAGTTGTTGCTCTGTTTTTTTATTTGCTCCTATCTCTGGAGCTACTGAACATTCATCTCTGGAGCTACTATGTAGGAACTCTGTAGCTACTTGTGCATACCCTGTGCTGCTACACACAAACCCTTCTATTCTCTGCAATATTCTCCTTCACATTCCTTTTGTTGTTGCAGGGTTCTATTTTCTCTATCTTACTTTCTCTAAAAAATTCCTCTCTTTTAAAAGTGAGCGTAACAATCTTCTTTTTTGTCTTTTCTAATCCCTGCCAAAAAACTGAAGCTTAAAACTCCATTCAAAATTACCTACCATATTCAGTGTTGGTGGGGCAAATGATTGTTGGCACAGATTTGGAAGATCCCAAAAATTGATGCGGGGGTTCGCTGAATTAAATGCTTTGACAGAAGATTAAATTTCAACACTCCTTAATTTGAAGTCAGATGTGTCATTTTACAATTATCTCTTAGAACTGATCTCTGGAGCTAAACCTTTGCCCTTGCCTTTCTGGAGTGGATCTCCAAATCTATTTTTATCATTCTGGACCACCTCTAGAGCACCTTTTTACATCTCTGGAGTAACTTCAAAACTCTGTTGTAATTGTTTTTTCGGAGCTGCCCTATAATCCGTAGCTAGACTGATGAAATCCATAGCTAGATTGATGAAATATGTAGTTGGACGGATGAAATTTGTAGTTGAATTGACAAAATCCATCGCTAAATTGATGAAATCCATAGCTAGACTGTCAAGATCCATAGCTACACTATAGGACTCCGGAGCTACCATAAAACTATGTATGCCTAATGTTGTTGCATTTATGACCCTTGACCTTCCTCTTAGATGCATGAAAGTGTCTTTGGACAACAATTTAGTGAAAATCTCAGTTAGCTAATGATCAGACTTGTAAAAGCTAAGCTCAATAACATAATTTTCAATTAATTTACAAATAAAATGATACCTAATTACAATGTGTTTGTTCCTACCATGAAACATGGGGTTCTTTGAAAATACTTTGGATAATACATTGTCACAATAGATCATAAAAGCTCCTTGTTGGTCTTCATGCAAATCAAAAAGTATCTTTCTAAATCATATAGCCTGACATGCTATTGCATTGGCTGCTATGTACTCCATTTCAGTTGTAGAAAGTGACACTATCGATTGTTTCTTTGAAGCCCAAGATATAGCTCTTGAATCCATGTGAAAAACATAGCCTGATGTGTTCTTCTTATCATCTACATTACCTGCCCAATCTCTATCTATGAAACCAACTAGCTTAAACTCATTAGATGCACAATACAAGATGCCATAACCTAGTGTCACATTCACATTTCTTAGGATTCTCTTTCCTGCTTGCCAATGTGTGTCTTTAAGTTGCTCCATGAACCCATAAATCAAACTTATTGCATACATCAAATTAGGCATAGTAGCAATCAAGTACATGAGGCTTCTAACCATGCTCTTGTAGAGGGTTGGGTTTACTTCCTTATTGTTGTCCTCTTTACTTAGTTTCATAGTTGGTGTTGGGGCAGGTTTGTTATTCTCTATTTTAAATCTCTGTACAATCTGTTTGACATAGTTTGCAAAATAAATATGCCATGCTCTGTATGTTTGACCTCAATGTCAAGAAAATACTTCAGTAAACCTAAGTCTTCCATCTTAAACTCATTCTTCATTTCTTATTTGAAATCAACAATGAAGAGATCACTATTTCTAGTAAAAATCAATCATCTACATACAAAACAACAATCAAAATATTACCTTCAACTGCTTTGATGTAAATATTGGGCTCACTGCTACTTTTTCTAAAGTCATTACTAACTAGATATGAATCTATTCTACTATACCATGCTCTGGATGCTTGTTTTAGCCCATAGAAGGCTTTCTGGAGACTATATACTTTGTTCTCTTGCCCTAGGACTTCATAGCTAGGTCATTGCTCCACATATACTTCTTTTAGCACTCCATTCAAGAAGGTTGACTTCACACCTATTTGATACACCTTCCATTTGTGTTGGGCTATTATTGCTATGACTGCCTGAACTATTTACAGCATTGCAACTGATGCATATATCTCATCATAATCTCTTTCAGGCTACTATTTGTACCTTTTGATAACTAGCCTTGCCTTATGTCTTTCAATATTTCCATATCAGTAGACTTGGTCTTGTAGACCCATTTAACTCTATTCACTTATTTACCCTTGGGTAAATCAGTTAGCTGCCATGTATCATTCTTCTCTATTGCATCCAACTCCTCATCCATGGCTTTACACTTCTTTCATAGCTTCCTCAAAGTGCATTGGATCAATATAAGAAAATAATGAAAAATCCATAATCTCATCAAAATCAGCATACCTTATGTTGTCATAAAATCTCCCTCACACTCCTTGTCCTATGTGGCATCAATGATGCAAGTGTATGGTCTAAATTACCTCTAGAGCTACTGCTGTTCTGACCTCTGGAGTTATTGTACTACTGACTTCTAAAGATGCTACTTTGTTGAACTTTGGAGTTGTTGATCTATGGAGTTGTAGACCTCTAATTTTGTTGATCTCTAGAGCTATTGTACTTTCATCCACCTTTGGAGCTATTGTTCTGTTAAACACCTCTGGAACTACTATTCTCCAAGGCTCTACAATAGTTTCTCCCTGACTTGCTACTCTCCAAAGCTCCTCTAGAGTTGTCCTCTGGAGCTTCTTCATCTTTAAGGGGTACTGTGACTAAAATACTCGTGGTGCTATCCACCATTCCATCCCATGCTTCATTCTCAATGAACTCAACATCCCTATTGATCATAAACTTTTTGGTGATGAGATTATATAGTTTGTAGGCTTTCGACTCTTCACTATAGCCTATGAATATACATTTTTCACCTCTATCATCAATTTTTACCTCTTCTCTTTTGGCACAAATGCATATGTCACATACTCAAACATTCTTAGGTGTTCAACACTCTATTTGTTGTTTGTCAACATCTTTTGTGAAATCTTATCATGAACAACCTTTGTAGGACACCTAATCAATAGGTAAGTTGTTATTGCTATAGCTTCACCTTAAAAATCATGTGATAGTCCTTTTACTTTTAGCATGCTTGTTTTCATCTCTTGAATGGTTATGTTTTTCCTTTCAACCACTCCATTTTGTTTTGGATTATACCTTATTGAAAATTGTTTTTCTATGCCTTCATTCCTACAAAAATTTAGAAATTCTTTGGAGATATACTCTCCCCCTCTATCCATTCTTAAGGCTTTGATATAGTGGCCACTTTGATTTTCAGCTGAGGTTTTAAACCACTTGAATATCTCGAAGGCTTATGATTTATTTTTCAAGAAATAAACCCAGATTTTTCTGCTATAATCATCTATGAATGTCATAAAATAACTATTTCCAGCCAAGGTGTGGGTTGTCATGGGACCACACAAGTTTGAGTCCACCAACTCCATTGGTGCTTTTGCTCTCCTAGAATACTCTGATTGAAAGGGTTGTCTATGTTGCTTTCCTAAAATGTATGCTTCAAATTTTTCATCGGGCTCAACAATGTTTGGTAGCCCTCTAACCATGACTTTCTTGGACAATAAACTCAAACAAAAAAAACTTAAGTGCCCATACCTCAAATACCATAGTTTAGATGGGTCTTTGATGATGTCCTAAAGGCAGATTGTTGTCCCACTATTGTGAGTGCTAGAGATAGTGCTAGAAATTGTGTTAGAGATAGCGATGGAGATAGCATCGAAGACTCTATATGTATCCTAGGAGGAAACATTTTGTTTCTTGTCATTGACACTACTGCAATCACTTTTTGTTGCCTCCTTTGTCAAATATTGTGTACTCTCCATTCTCCATAAAGATTTTATAACTATTTTGGACCATTTTTCAAATGCTCAATAGGTTATGTTTTTATGCCTGGGGCTTAGTAGACATCCACGATTTTCCTTCTCTCACCATTCTTGGTTTGGATGTTGACAAACCTTTTCCCATCATGGGAACTTTTTCATTGTTTCCCATTTTGATTTTAGTTTGTATGCTACTATCTATGGAGGCAAAAAAGTTTTTGTTACCATTCATGTGGTTACTACAAGCACTGTCTAAGTACCATACTTCATTATCCTCTCAGCAAGGTTACAAATAATAAATACATTTGACTATTTTTCATTTTTATCCTTGTTCTCATTTTCTACATTAGCATTTTGCCTCCATGATCACATTGTTTCTTCTTAAATTTACTAGCATAATGACCAAACTTATGACAGTAATAGCATTGCACATTGCTTTTGTCATACCTCTGATTAGAATAGTTATTCTTCTTTTTGTCTTGGTAGTTTGGTTGTGATGTGCTTGCGTCCTCTTAGCTATTTGAAACTCCTCATCTGGAGTTACTTCTTCCTCTACCTCTTTAACCTCTACCTCTATTATTTTTTCCTCTTCCCTTACCTCTTACATTGGTTTGAGCCTTGAAGGCTTGCTCTAGGGAAGGAGCGGATCTATTCAACTATTGCTCATGGGTTTGTAGTGAACCCATCAACTCATCCACTATCATTTTAGATAGGTCCTTGTCCTCTTCAATGGCTATGACAATGGGTTTAAATCTAGAAGGTATACAGTTTAGGATTTTCTCAATAATCCTTTGATCATCCATAGTTTATCTATTTATTCTAAGTTGATTAATCATGGTAGAAACCCTAGAGTAAAGTCTGAAATAGATTCACTATCCTTCATTTGCAAAGTTTCAAAATCTCTCCTTAATAGCTGGAGCTTTACCAATCTCACTTTATCAGTCCCTTTATAACTATTTTAGATATAACTATTTTAGAGTATTTTCCATGCCTGTTTTGAGTAGTTTGCTGCTGTAATATGGGGGAAAATAGCCTCTGTCAAGTCTACCTCAATAAAACTGAGGGCTTTTGCATCCTTCATCCTTATTTCCTTCAACTGGTTCCTTTGGGCATTAGATAGGGTTGCATAGGTTGTTAGGTCTATAGTATCTATGAAACCATTGATGACCAACTTCCATAGGTCATTTACAACTAATTTAGTTTTCATCTTCTTTGCCCATATATCATAGTTTTGCTTGTCAAAGTTTAGTGGTTATTTCCATCCTTTGTTGTCCCCACCTATCATGATTTTCAAACTAGAGAAGACTATTTAGTGCCTAGAGAATCTAGGGATTTTCCTAAACACCCACAAAAAATTTCTAACTACTCAGAAAAATAGGGCTATGATACCACTTGTTGGTAGGCAGGGGGTTTGATGGTTGTCCAAATGTTATTGCTATAGCAATGTGGACAACATAAAAATAAATACACAAAGAGGAGAGAGAAAATAAACAATAATAGTAATATATATTTATATTTTTAACTTTAAAAATACATTCAAAAACTTCATACAAACTGATGCAGAGCTACTGCTCTATTATTCTGATTTGCTCCTATCTCTAGAGTTACTGAACATTCATCTTTAGAGCTGTAGTGTAGGAAATCCATAGTTGCATGTGTGTACGTTATGCTGCTACACACAAACCCTTCTATTCTCTGTAATATTGTCCTTCACATTCCTTTTACTGTTGCAGGCTTCTATTCTCGTTGTCTTACTTTCTCTAAATATTCCCTCTTTTAAAACTGATTGTAAAAATCTTCCTTTTTGTCTTTTATAATCCATGCCAAAAAATTGACACTCAAAAATTCATTCAAAATTACCTACCATATTCAATGTTGGGAGGGCAAATAGTTGCTGGGGAAGATTTGGAGGATCAAAAAACTGACAGGGGGACTGGCTGAATTAAATGCTCTAACGAAAGATTGAATTCCAACATAATTTGAGTGAATCATTTTTTAGTAATGAAGAGGATGGCATTGCCTCCATTGAGCCTCTAAGCCTTCATTCAATAAAGGCTCTCTTAGGAAAAATAGACTGGTGCTCCCAAACATAGAGGTAGGAAATCAAACGCTGCAAACTACAAATGGGAGCTTGGGAGACCATTGATGATAGTTCATGATGGACTCTTAACTCTCTTTTTACTTGAAGAGGAAGGAGGTCATTTACTCCCTGCCACTAGGATGGGCCTTGGGCCTTGTTAAGGAGTTGACATTAGATTAAAGGCTTTTTGAGGGGTTAGGGTATCATTTTAGAATCTAGTGCTCTTTGTCTACTAGTTGTGACTTTCTTGGCCCACTTGTTATCTAGGTTTTAGGAACTTCATTTTTTTTAGGGTAACTTACCCATTTGTGTTTGGTTATCTTATCTATATTAATGGAAGGGAATCAATTATTAGATAGGGTCCAATAATTATAATTGTAGTTGTGATGCATTTTTCTTATTGTAATATATTAAAATTTATTTAATTATGTATAATTGTTTGCACAAATTTTTTAAAAGTAACATATACATTTTATTAAGGTCTTTTCATTATATAGATAAATAATATTAAACATATGAATTCTATATATAATATTATATACATAATACACATAAATAAACACTGCATTAAAAAAAATGCATCATATTAAAAAAAATGAATATTATTTTCATAAAAATGATCTTTTCATAAAAATAATATTTTTTTCAAAATCGAATACACTTTAAAAAATGTTAAATCCTTTGATAAAATTTTAACTATGTAAATAATTAATAAACACTAAAAATACCAACTTCATTAAGTATTTTGAGTCTTGAAAAGTCACTTTTGTACATCTGAATATAAGTTATAAAAAATAAAAAATAAAATATTTGATGTTATGTAATATTGTAATTGATCCACTTACATTTTATTATATCTTATCTTAATCAAAACTAAAACAATTGGCTTTGATATGTGACTTCACCAACCTCCATTAATTGAGTTCACCTGCAAAAATGAATATAATTACAAAATTTGAGCCTCACCAGTCGCAGACAATTCAAAACTCAAATTATCTTGTTTAGATGCAATCTATCTATAAATGACAAAAAGTTGTAGAGTAAAAAATGTTTGATTTACGAAGAGTGTAGATTAAAATTAAACTGTAAGTAGAATTTAACATTCAATCGACCTTAAGTTATTCATAGGATCATGTTCTAGGTAAGAAGTCTATTTATCATAAATCAACAAACATATCTCACTACCTTTTTGTGTATATCTTCCCCCCAAACAAGCATGGAACCAACCTAAAAGTTCTCGAGCACATAGTGTTTCACAAAATAATTCTTACTAGTAAAATGAATGTATGAAAATTATTATTATTTTGCTTTCTATATTCATTTTTTTTACATACCTTCAAATCTTAGTAAACATTTAGTGGTACGTTAATGGAGTGATGAAAATTTACACACGTGTGCTTCCTATAATTGAACCCACATTTGTGTTATTTTTATTTCTATAGGCCTATTATTGTTATTGTGTCTTCTATGCTTGTGGTGTTTTTGCATGCCTTCACATCTAAGTCAATGTTTATTTGTATGTTCATGTTGGGCATCAAGGTATTCATTTAAATACTAATAAATGTTATTGTTTTTCTATCAACCCATATCATTTTATATATTCTATAGCCATGTTGGAAGGCACTTGTGTCATTAATATGTAAGGAAGTGCCATGTTGGAAGATGGTGGTGTTCTTATCATGCCTCGGTCATTTTTTAAGACTCCCAACAACCTTTTTTCCCATTAATGTGGCATGTGAATGTTGTCATGCATTTTTTCATTCTTATCTGACTCCAAATTTTCAAGTATTTTAGTGGAAGCCCTAGAGGTTTTTTGAATTCATGTCATTGTGTGTTTTATATCTGTGTCACACTTATATTTCTGTGCACATGGGTTGGAAGACTGAATAGTAACGGGTATGTGGATGAAAACCATGAAGATTTTTATTCACTACCATGAACATTAAAAGTCACTATATAATATCAGATAGTATTTACAAACTCCTTTATTACAAGGTGACTTTTGAGTGCTCCTAGAAAACAAGCATATCTTCTCACCAGTAAATGTGAGAAGGCTAGAAAAAAATTGCTAACCATTTTTTCCATTAATGTGGTGTGGTATGTTACAACGTGTACCATCTTCAACATGTTCACCATGTTGGATGGACAAAACTTTATTCACACCTAAACCCTCAATGTTATCATGTTTGCATTCACATCTAACTCAATATTTGTTGGTATTTTAATGGAAGCACTAGAAGTTCTTATTCACATACTAGTCAATGTTATTGTCTTTGTATTAAACCAAATTATTATTTGGAGGGAAGACATAACATTTATTAGTATGTGGATGGAAGCCCTAAAGGTTTTCATTCACATACTATTAAAGTTTATTATCTTTATATAAAAATTATGGTTGTCATTCAAATAAAAATGTATGTAATTTTTTAATATCAAACCAAACTATTTTTAGAATTCATGTTATTGTGTGCTTTATATGGGTAAGTGCACGGAGTTAGGGGATAATTTTATAGACATTTTTCATAACACGTGTTATGAAAATTTAGACTCGATAACTACAGAGCCTAAATACATGTGTTTTTAGAAAAAAAACATACATTTTTTATACTTTATAAAACATTGTTATGCTACATTTACATAAAATGCATCCAAACCCTTATTTTTCATTTCACTCTTTGTTTCTTCTCTACCTCCAACTATTGAACCGTGTTTGTGTTCTATTGACAAGAGGAGTAAACACACCACACTTGATTCAATTTTCCAATTAGGTCAACAAATTGGCAATGCCAGGGTAGAGGGGAGGTAAGTAAGTAAAATTCCTATTGATTAACACAAAATTTTAATAATTATTTAAGATTTACATTATTTTTTTGTTAAAACTATTTTTTTATAACAATTAGTTCATGTGCAAGACAAGATCCTCATAACCCTTATGAAATTATAAAATACCCTTAGGTAGTCAGGAGTATTTGGATACACATATACTTAAAAACAAAATACGAATTGAAGAGAAAATTAGGAGAATGAAGGTCCCTAGTTCGACCAACAACCACCGTATGTATTTGGTAGATACCTTAGAGTCACTAGTAGGTCAAGTTGACTTGATAATGAGTCAAATTGAAAGATGGGAATCTTATAGAGAGATATAGGGATTACTATACTAATAAATTATCAGCACATGGTGTGAAGGATAAGTAAATAACAAAATAAAAAATTGTACATTAATCATTTATCCATAAATTGATGCACCTTTTTCATTCTCAACAAAATAGTTTTCAATCCATCGATGCAAAAAAATTGATAAGGAATAATTTTTGGGACCGATGGTGGGTGGTATTTAATTACCCACCTTATAAAAACCATGAGGTTCTGATTTATTTTTTTAGAAACCTTTATTACGAGTTTATCCTCAACAATATTCCTAATTATTTTGACTATTGAGAGTTTTAGGGCTAAGCAAAATATTATACATAGGATAGACCAAGTGCACATCATGTGTCTAATCAGCATGAAAGATTCTCTGTCTAAATTCCACTTCGATCTAAGATCCCCTCTATAGTGAAAGATATTTTTGAGACTGACACTTTACATGTGCTTCATGTGCTTCCTAACACACTGATTCTGCATATGAGTAAGCTTTTTGACACTGATGTTGGAGAGGGTGGACATGGGGATACTCCAACCAGCATGCATGGCCTACCACATCCTTCTAGATCATATGGTGTTATATGCATTGAAACTTCATATGAGGATGGTGGATCTTCTAAGGGTTTAGATGCTACCCTTGTGATCTATGAGTGTTTGGAACATGCATCTAGTGTGGAGATATCAACTGAACATACGCAGGTATATTATATGTTTTCCATTTTAAACTTCATAAATATTTGTATTTAAAATGCAAAAATTAATTTACATAAAAATTCAATAACATATATATAATTTTTTATGTTGCAGGAGGAGATGATACCATCATTTTCATAGATAATTTTTGGGTCATTTACTAGTGCATATGTTGTTATTCAGCCATTGAAGACATATATGAAGGTAATTTTTCATTAATATTATACTTCATGTATGTATGTATGTATGTTCAACTAACAACCATATATTATTTGTTCAATTGATGACCACAATGGAGACTCATCCATCTATAAGAGTATAAATAGACATAGGCATTATTGTTAAAATTCATTTGTGTAACCACTCACTGAGGTAACAAGCCCATTCATCACACCAACTAGTCATTATACACTCCTACCTACTTTGTTCCAGATGTTTTCATAGGGTGTTCATGTTGGAATAAATGTTATGAAGTTTCTATTATAGTCTCCAAAATTATAATAATGAATTTTAGGAATTTTTAGTGAGTTTTATTTGTTTATGAAGATCATTCATCAACATGTTATGTTCCATTCTATGCTCACTACCTGCATACATCTCACACACACACAAATATATATGTGTGTGTGTGTGTGTGTGTGTATGTATGTATGTATATGTTTACACACACACACACACACACACACACATACATACATACATACATATATATACATACATACATACATATATACATACATAGATACATATACATATACATATACATATACATAGATATATATATATATACATATACATATATACATAGATATAAACATATATATATATATATATATATATACATATATATATATATACATATATATATATATACATATATATATACATATATACATATATATATATATATATACATATATATATATATATATATATATATATATATATATGTACCTATATATACATATATATATACATGTATATATGTATATATATATATATATATATACATTTATATATAAAAAATTTATATATATATATACCTGTATATATATACATGTATATATATATTTCCTATATACAAGTACTTGTACATCATAGCATGCACCTTATGTAAGTAATTAAATGATATATAAATACTATATTAATGTTCATTTATATTCCTTGACCAATAACTCCCTATGACCTCAACAATCCTTAAAACTTTCCTATTCACTAAGTATATTGACTATCTCTATAAGATAATGGATTCTACAATGTAACTCTCCATAGTTTTTATCCCTAATAGAATAGAATTTCATCATGATATAATTAAAGCATATATAACTCCATAATCAAGTTCTCAATACTACCTAGTCTTTCATATCAAGGTTCACATATAAGTATTCAACTATATCAAAATTTCTCTTACATGATACACAAATTTTTCATTAAGAAAATAGATATATGAATCACCCAAAACCATGAAAATATACCAATCAAAATATATTCTTGTAGGCATGCATCTCCATGTTTTTATATACATAAATTATATATGCACAAAAGTACTATGTTCTAATATAGACATCTTTCATATTTTTATGCACCTAACATAACATATACTACAAATTGCATATGTTTTGATACACACTTATTGTTCTTCCACACTCTCAGTATTCTTCATAAAAGAAAACATATGTGCTTCTACAACTATCAATATTTTCATGAAAAATAAGCATCAAGTTCTATATAGGGTTTTCTACATTTCTTGAGACCTTTATTAAATGAGCTATAAACTATTTCATCTATTAAACCATCCACACCATAACAAATATAGTATATCCACATGTATCAACATTATATCATGTTTACATGCAATAATCCAGTGTCAATTAACCATCACTTATCTATTAATGAATTTATGTTGACTATTGTAATTATTATTTATATAGCTTGAATTAAATCCAAAATATACTTAACTATAAAAGATATGGAGTTACCAAATCCCTAATTATTAGGTCTTAGTGTTTAAAAACCCATAAAAATAATGCAATATAACTCATTAATCTACATATTGGCTAATAACATATATGAGTTAAACTAAGTTATAATCATTGGACCCTAGTTATGCCAAACATAATTAATCAACTAATGATTGAAAACTTGATGACAACTTGATACTGAGGATAAAGAATAATTGGGATAACCTACTAGTAAGGTGATGCTCATCTAAACTAATAAAGGTTGAAATGTTTTTGTTGTTTAATTACTCTATTTTGGATATGTTTGGGATTGTTTCTAGTGTAGGTGTCAAGGAGATGTTGATACTACCATTTCTATGTAGACCTATTGAAATTGATTTTTGTTATATTACTTAACAGTAGGCATCATGATAGAACACAATGAGGACTTAGCTAAAATATGTGTAAGGATTAACTCCTGATCAAATACTCAAATGAAAAAATGCACCAATGATAAAAACCATGATGACAATTTAGACGTATGAACAAAGATGGATTCAAGAATAAATGTGCAAGGACTCACCCAAAGAATGCACATAGACTTGAATTAAGGAAACAATACTTAAATAAAACAAATAAGCAAACAAACAAGTAATAAATAAATAAATAACCAATAATTAGTCATAATGTTAGTACAAACAACATGATGCAATGAACAAGATGACAAACATAGTCCTTAAAAAATAGGTGACAACTTAACAAACAAAAATGATTAGGGAATAGAATAATATGAATGGGTGGCTAAGTTGTCTCCATATGTGCTAGGCAAGTAGACTTTGCCTATATAGTTATATGGATGATATATCCAAAAAAACTTTAGGCTAAGTGTAGTTCTCCTACGAAATGGGAAAAAGATGATAAATGATGAAAAAACATGATGGATGTGATAGAAGAATAGTAATAGTCTTGAAAAATGGCAAGTGCATGAGATAAGGCCAAAAAAAATGGGGAAACTAAGGAACAAGTGATTTCTTGTGACTTAGCAAGGGTTCCTAGAGTGCTTAAGGCAAAGAAGTGGTCAATGTTTTTGGTTTTCCTAAATGATTTTCAAATGTTTTTAGAATTTTTGAGGTGTATTAACTTGGTTGAAAATGATGAGACACTAAACAATCTAAGCTCACAAAATGGTGAGAGCATGGCTAACTTAAAATGATGCTCACAAAATGGTGAGAGTGTGATGGAAATGAGGACTAGGATGACCTTAATATGAATCAAACATAACCCACATTATCCCAAAATGGCCTTATTTTATAGAGTTCCAAATTATAGTGGAGGAATTTGACTATTTTAGTAACCAATTTAAATAAAATAGGCATAATTGGTATGATGGAATAGTACATCATAAGAATGTATAGTTAGTATGTCAAGGCACAATAAACAAAATTTTCCCCTAGTTTTCCCAAAGGTAGTTATAAGTAGGATATAACTTATTAGATCAATGATACTAATTTTCCCATAAGTGGTTATAATTAGTAAAAAGACTAGTGAAATACTGATTTTCCCTAATAGGTGATATAATTAGGCTCACATAAACAAACATAATAAGGGAACAATAATTGATGGATGAAATTGAAAAAACTTCTATCTTATTGCTCCAAAATATTGTGTTTGTCTATAATGCTTGAAATAAATACTGAAATTGATTTGATTATTCATGTTGAACGTGAAACCAATGAATGAACTTAACTTACATGAATGTATTATGTATGTATGGTTATCTGATGACATATGATAGTCCCATTCACATAATTAGAAAGGCACCTACTCATGTTGTTTGTCCCTTCTGCACTCCTATATACATTATTCAACTTAGCATTCACCTTGTTGAGCATCAGAGACAAATTGAGCATGACCATAATATTATGGTAAGTGCATGTTTAAATATTTTTTTTATTAGTTTAAAATTAATTTATAAACTTGGTTGCATTTCTATTATGTAAAGTTTTTAATAATATTTGTATATGAACAGGTTCAGATAAAGTCGGGCTATGAGTGTAAAAGGACTCATAGTTGGATCTTTGAGGGATCCAAGACATTTGATGGATTTCCATCCATGAGCAAGTCATTCGAGGGAGAGTCCGATTCAAATAAATTAAAGAGAGGTAGGATTTTTTATGAGTAGGATATGTCTTAGATGATGTACTTTTTATATACCTATATGGAAATGTACATGTTTTTAACATTGTGTGTGTGTGTGTTCACATTTTGTGATGATCATATTTTTACATTAATATTTTAAAACTAAATTTGATGGTTAAATGGCCATATTTAAATATGATAATATTTAATATTTTACTCATATAATTATTAAATATAAATTACAATCCTTCCATATGTGTTGCAATACTATATGGGAGAAAATAATATAATGTTTGAAACATACAATCCTTCAATCACTACTATCTTACAATCCAAACTCAGCATTAGAGTCCATGGTCTTCACACATAAGACAAAGGAAATAGATACTCAGAGTCTGAGTCTATGACCCATGGTACGTAGTTTAGTATTAGAGTCCTTAGTTCATGAGTAAAAGTATGTGAACTATTATTGAGATAGAGTCATATATTATTGTGAAGTGCCCACCATGTTTGAGATACACCATTTGATGATTTTCTTTGTGATCCTTAATTGAAATCAAGCATTATCTTTGGCTACTTATGGATAGTCTTATCATCCTTATTAACTTTGTTGATGACATTTCATGATTTGGTTGGTTTTTGGATGGATATGATGCTTTGATATGATGTGCTAAGACGTATTTCTATCTTTACAATACTTGATTATATATGGGCTAAAAT
This sequence comes from Torreya grandis, assembly GCA_037957365.1. Classification (NCBI taxonomy): domain Eukaryota; kingdom Viridiplantae; phylum Streptophyta; class Pinopsida; order Cupressales; family Taxaceae; genus Torreya; species Torreya grandis. Next base: position 1,806,061 of record JARHVA010000917.1, on the reverse strand, counting down.
ATTTGAGATTTCATTCTTTGATTGATTTGTGGATATAATGAATATATACCATCCTAATGAGTTTTCACTATTATAATGTGGATACCCTTGCTAAACTATTTTACTATAATTTGGTCTTTGTGGATGACATTTGGAGATACCTTCCTTGTATTTTTTTTTATGGTTTGGATGGTATAAAGTAGGTGACACTTGGAGACCCCATATGATAGATTGGTGTTGGATGATATTTGATGTATTGGAGATTATCATCATAGAATGCCCCACAAATACAATCAACTCTTCATGATCATACACTTTCTTTGAGTCTTTTGTCATGGGAAACACTTGAGACATGGCCATGATGAGAAATTTTATCAAACAAGGATCAAACCTTGGAGACAAATTTGTGGTAGATGTCATAGTAATCAATGTTAAAATGCAACTTCTATGTAGTCAAGAGATAAACTCTTATCCTCCAACTGATATTTTCATGTCTGAGACGTCTAGTTATAAATTCATCACTTCCAACATATTTGGATAGGAAAATGACACCTTATCTCATGACCATGACCTCCAAATCTACCTAGATGCATATTTTTACAGTTGTTCAAGATCATAGAAACACTAACAACAAATGTTGTCAATCTTTAAGTGGCAGTTAGATATATCCACCTATGGTGCTTCATGGCTAAAAACTGGCACTACCACCATATCAGGTAGTGGATAATTTTTATAACTAGGTTATTGGCCTCTAATCATTCTTATTTAATAGATAGAGTACCCATTCTAGCCTCAAGAATACCCTTACCAATATAAGAAAATTAAAATTTTTTAGAGGTACTTTAGACACATAAACTAAAAATTGTAAGCCATTTTCATGAACCAAAAGGACACTCATGTGTGTGTCAAATCCTTGTAATATTACGCTAGAGTACATGGATGAAACCTTGAGACAAATATATCATATACACCATAATAATCAATACTAAAATATAACTTTTATGTAGTCAAGAGACAAGTTCTTATCCTTCAACTAACATTTCTACTCGGGACATCCAATTAAAAATACATTGCTTCCAACATGTAAATATAAGCAAATGACATGTTCTCTCATGACCATGACCTCAAAATATACTTGAATGTATGTTTTCAAAGTTGTCCAGGAGCATGAAAATATTGACAAAAAATGTTGTCAAAGTTGAAGTGAAAATTGGAGATCTCCACCTCTAGTGATTTGTGGCTAAAAAATGGAACTGCCACCATGTTGGGGGTGGAATATAATGTCTAAGACCATTGGCCTTTGATTACATCTAGTCAAGAAATAAATTACCCATTTCAACCTTAAGAATGCCCTTCCCAATATGAAAAAATTGTATTTTTTAAGGTGAATTTTAGACGCATGTAAAATGGGAACTGTATTTCATTTGCACAAACCAAAAGAACCCTCATTTATATGTAAACTCCATATAATTTCAATCTAGAGCATGATAAAAGCTTGGATAGGAATTTGTGCTAAACATCATAGTAATCAATGTTGAAATGCAAATTTTATGCAGTTAATAGACAAGGTCTTATCCTCTAACTAACATTTCCTCCTCTAGGACCTCCATTTATAAATCCATCACTTCCAACACATCAGGATAAGAAAATAAAAATTTTACCATGACCACAACCTCCAAATCCACCCAAATGCATGTTTTGACTATTTCTCAGGAGTGCAAAAACACTAACAACAAATGTTGTCACTGTTAAAGAAATAATTGGAGATATCCACCTCTGGTGCTTCATGGCTAAAAAATGACACTGCCAACATGTTAATGATAGAAGATAAAGTCTAAGATTAGGTTATTGTTCTCTAATAATTCCTAGTTAAGATAAAAAGTACCCATTTTAGCCTCAAGAATGCCCTTCCTAATACAAAAAAAAAATCATTTTTTTAGACAAATTTTAGATGCACGTCAAATAGAAACCATAAGACATTTGAATGAACCAAAATAAATCGCATGTGCATGTCCAATTCTTGTAATTATTGTACATCCAATTCTTAACACCATTTGTTGAAATTATCAATCTTACTCAAAATTTGTGAAAATGCACAATTTGAACCAAAATCACTTAAATGCACTAAATGGCTCGAACTTGTCATATACAAGTGCCAATTTAGGCTAATGTATCCCTAAATAAGGAAATGCATTTTATGTGACTATTAACCTTTCTCAAATCATTTTGAGTTAAAATGAAGAAAATTCAATTTGATGCTCTAAAATACCCAGTTCTTCTAATTCAAAAGCACATGACACATGCATGTGTTATTCCCTGTCAACAAAATCCTAAATGGTATATTGGTCCATATGTAATTGACACCTTATAATTATCCTCTAGTCAAATTATGACCCAATAAGTTTATATTCTAACCACTTTAATTAAATGGGCAATAAATTCTAAAGAATTGTATAAAATTTAATTAATCTCACTTAGGTTCACTTAGGCAAATTAATCCAATCAAGGGCTTAAGTGGAAAATCCAAGAAATTTATTGAAGATCTTTTAATTGAAAATTTATTTATAATATCTGCATTTTCAAGTGACATCATTTGTGGGGTGGCATCCATAAGCCATAAATAGAACAAATATCAGGTTTAAGGCCTCCCATGTCCCTTTAATGCCCCTTCTTTCTAAATATTCATGAGGGTATTTATGATTTCAGCCTCCAAAATTGAATGGATTATAGGCCACACATATTGATCTCAAGATGGATGGTCACAGTTTATTCTAATCAATTCTAAATATCTATAAATAGGAGGGACATGACCACCTTTTTTTAAGCTTATTTGGTGTAAACTTATTATGTAGAATTATCTTCACAAGTCATTTTTGTTTAGTGTTATTATGCTTAATTTACAATAGGATAGCTTCACTATAGCCATATATTTGATCAATATCATGAGCCTAGTTTCATTGGTCCACTTGAGATGATGGAGGAGTAAGCCATTCATCATTATTGAAGATTTGAGAGCCAAATCAATGGAAAAATCATGTTTTGATCCACATTTAGAGGGATGCTCTTGGGAAGGTTTGATGTATATGCTTTCTTTCAATATCTCTTAATTTCCTCTTGTGAAACCCCATTGAGAGATTTGGCTTAGATAGTTATGTTCTCTATGCATTTTTTGAATTTTCTTGACTAATGCTTGATATAACTCACTTTGAATTTCATCTCTACATCTTGGCATGCCTGGTAGGACATGCACCCCATGAAATTGTTTATAAGGCCTTTAAAACCATCCTACTAATGATTTTCATGAAGAATTTTAAATGTGCTAACAAAAATAGGTAAAAATTTGAAGCTAAGGTACGTTTTTATATCAGTCATGAGTTTTCCCTATGTAGTTGTGATTTTGCATTTTGAAATTATGATATTACTATGATATCACAACTCACACAGTCATGGTTTTGCATCTACTTTAGTGATTTTGCATATAACTATGGTTGTGTTACTGACTATTTTTTGCTTGCGGGCATTATTTATGATATTGCAATATTGTGATTCTATAGTCGTGATATCATAATACTGTGATTTTGAAAATCATAATATCACCTAACCATCAATGGTATTACACTTTGACTACTAGTGGTTAGGTTAGTTGTTTCATGTTAAGCTGCAATATCATGACTCTTAGAGTAGTGATATTTCTCTGTGAGTGGCAATTTTGCAATCAAAGTAGCGATTTTGAATTTTTATACTCTATTTTTATCATAAGTTACATTTTTGCACTAACAGTTGTGGTCTTGCATATCTATGATTTTACTGTGTTCTACGATTTTGCACTGTGTAAACCTAAAATCTAGTTTTTAGTAAGTGTTTTGATCATTCCTAAAATTTCTTCAAGGCATGCATAAACCCTCTAAAAATTATAGATCACACACTAGAGAAAAGCACAAGTTTGAAATTATTTAAGTGTTGAACTTCTCATTTGGTGATTAAAAGGAACATAGGTGTTTATGCTTAGTTTTTTTATGAAATTTAAAAAAAAAATGTAATCAAGGCTAAGGGGACAAAAAATTTGCAAACACTTCCATTTGGTGTATTAAAGTAAACAATTATTAATTTTATGCTAGATCTTTTATATTTGTTTGTTTTTTGTAAAATGAAATATGCATGTATGCTCTCCCCCATCCCCTTTAGGGAACTCGAGTGACCAAAAGTGCTCTTTATTTGCAATTGTAACTTTTTCAAGACATGGAAATAAAGTTTTTGAGGCTCTCTCCAACTCTCATATAGTTTGGGTGATCTAAACACAACCTTTAAAAAAAATTTAATTGGTCATTTATTTTATGCAACTTGGCTTGTGAGCAAGAGTTCATAGCCTCATCATGAGTTATTTAGGGGTGTGTTGATCTAAGGTTTTATCTCCCAGCATCATACTAACCCTAATCCATAGTGGGGTATATAAATTAGGGCATGTATATTGTGATTGTCAGGGGGTTGAGTGACTAGCCTCTCCAATCATAATGAAAACCTGAGTCAAGTCTGGCTAACCAAGGGATTACACTAAGAAGTACATAGATGGAATTGATATGCAAAGTAATAAAACCTTGAATAGTAAGTTATATATTATGATCTAAATTTATGTGAGGAATTTCTAGTGTTAGCCACACTTGGGACCATCTAGACGATCAAAATTTTTATTTTAAAACAACTCCACTTGTTGTGGACATATTATTGATGCCGAGTCAGTATCCCAAAGTTCCATGTCACCGTAAAATATTTTGGGAGAAGGGAGGGTGTAAAACCCTACTAATTCATGCACTTTTATTTTTGGATTAACACATAAATCCTTCCAAGAGCATGTATATAGATGAAATTCAATGGTACGAATCAACCTTGTCAGTTTTAAGACTTTGGACATTATACTTAGTTATATTTTATTTTTTTATCTTTTAATTTCTTGGTCTTATTGAGTCTAAAACTTGTTTGAGAACCAAAATACGTCAAAAAACACATTTATTTTCCACTATTTTATTTAAACAAAGAAGCGTTATGCTGACCAAATCAAAAATCTCTTTTTACCTTGTTTAAATCCTCATTTAAAACATTGTGTTTGCCTTTGTCTAAACAATGTTGTCATGCTACCCATTTGAGTCTAAACCATTTTTCAAAAAAATTTAAGTCCATTTTTAATTCAAATTTAGAATCTTCCCTTTCTAATTTCTAGGCCAAGGTGTTAATTGGTTTACCATTTGCAATTGGTTTGAGTTAACTTGGGTACTATTTATTCTTTGGATTGAAGGCCATTATATAGACTCATCATCCATTTTTATCATTGTGAACTTAGATTATCTTGTGTTTCGCTCATGCTCTAAGCTTTAGAACCATTTCACTTGATATTACCATATGGCGATGTTGTGTTGCCCATTTGGTTTTAGTTTTATACTTAGGAGTTCTTATGTTTTTTCACATCTTGAGATTCTTAGTTCACATTATTATCTTCCTCATTAGAAAGACTCTCTTCTAATTTCCTAGTCACAACTCATCGAAGTTGTACCTAGATTTTACGATATTGACCTATCTTTGGCCTAAGTTTGGTGTATTAGTTTACACTTTAGGTTTCAAAGTTATCATACCCTCTTCTAGTTTGATGATTTCAACCCACCAAAGTTGAGTAAATTAATGGCCATTTATTCTAATTGTGTGGTACTACACCACTTCTATTTATTATAGTCTCTTTTTACCGTGTCACTTGTTTGGAGAAAATCAAAACACACCTTGTTAACATTTGAAAACACATTTCAAATCTTAGCAAATTTAGAGAATAATATTCTAGACATGATGCAAATGTATACTCGTAGTGGGGTCTCTTATGGCCCTAGGTATGAGGAAGAGCACTTTTGTGATGGACAAGACAATCCCATGGTGTTTGAAGACATTCCCACAACCGTAAGATCAGAAGAATACTACTTTGAACATCAACCCCTAGAGGATAAAGATGAATCACTCATAAGGTTGATTGAACAGGTACTAGATTACCATCAAACTTTCCTATGGACTAATTATATTCCTTGGTTAGGGTAGAAGAATAATAACGAGAACAATCCATCACTCATATTTCAAAATCAAGTATTACTTCTTCTAGCAAAGGAAAGGATTTGATAGTAGATTCAACACATAATTATCAATATTTTCCACTAAGATCAAGAAGATAAGTCAATGACATGCAAAATAGTTTATCATAGAATTGACGGACTCTTTAGCTACCACTTCAATACACAACGACGCTTCCAAATAACAAGAGAACATAGTTGAACCTATGTAACATACTTTGGTTGAGAACATACCTAATATGTATCATGGCATCTCAATTGAACCAGACAAGTCTCAAGAGGTTCCACAACATGCTTTGCCAGACATAGAGCATACATTTTTCAATAGAAATAACCTCTTGTTCCTTCAAAACAATTCTTCACTCAATATGTATAGAGTAAATTCTTCAAAACAATTTGGTAATTTCTTCTCAACCAAACACGTATTTTGGTGAATAGAGCACATACTCCTCAAAATCAACAAAACACTTACAATTCAAGGTGACTAATTTCAAGGAATGTTTATTAACCCATGAATCAAAAGCTCACTTACTCAACTTAGAGAGTGAACCAAAATAAATTTATATATTTTAGGGTGTATATCCCTAACAAATCAATGTAATAAGAGCACATACCACCCTAAAAAAATTATATTCCACCTATGAATGCACCAAACATGCAAGAGTGGAATTTGATGAAATAAATTGTCATGATTGGAGACAGGAAACTGAATCAAGAAGTACAAATTTAATAGATATGTCCATATCCATTCGATTTGAGTATTCTTCAAGTCCCCTTTATACCTCATTTTGAGGCACCCAATTTTGAAAAATACAAAGGGAAGGGTGATAGTCGTGAACACATTCAGGCATTTTTATATTATGCTAAGAGGTATCTTATAAAAACATTTATTTGCTTCACTTGTTTCCATGAATTTTAGCAGGACAAGATTTAGATTGGCTCCTTGAGTTACCTAAGGGATTGGTGGTGAATTGGAATGATCTATCTAAAAAAAAATTCAACCAATTATCTTACAATATTGAACATGAGTTGACTATGGTCAACTTGTGAAAATCCAAGCAAAAAGATGGAAAAAGCTTTGTAGTATATCTATAATTGTGGAGAGAATTACTTGGATGCTTTTAGCTTAATTTCCTATACAAAAAATTGGTTAATATATTTGTATAGAAAGTACACCCTTTATGGCTTGTTGACACAAACATATTTGAAGAAATATGGATTTTTAGATTAAGGTAAAAATAGGTTTTGAAGGGACCCCAAAACCCTTTACATCAAAAAAAGAGAATTACTTGGATGCTTTCAGCTTAATTTCCTATACAAACAGTTGGTTAATATATTTGTATAGAAATTACACCCTGAAGTGGCACATAATTTATGGCTTGTTGACACAAACATATTTGAAGAAATTATAGACAAGGATGTGCAGATTGAGAAGGAAATTATTACTAAAGGCCTTACTAAGATTTATTCATAGGGTCAAATGTCAAATCAAACCCAATCACATATTCATACTGTCATAATAGATAAACCCAAGGGGTTCAACACGAACAAAAACATGGTAGGAAATAGAGTAACTGAATCAAGACAGGTATAAATGGTGTGGGCCCCATCGACTCTAAATGTGCAATCAAATCCACCTAATCTACTCACCACTTTGTAAAGAGTCCCTCTATAAAGGTTATTCAATAACAAATACAAAGTCTTTATCAAACTAGGGGACACTGTTGAGATAGTGTTCCAAAATCTCGTAGTAACTAATTTGATTGTTTGTCTTATCCCAAGGCCATTTCATGAAGATCAACCCAAACCCGATTGGTATCAGGTAGATGAATTTTGAAACTTCCATCATGTTGTTTTTCATGGTGCTTATAGATGTGTTCAATTGTGATACCGCATTGAATATTTAATTTAAAGGTTGAGATCAAACTTACCTCACAGAATATTAATCAGGATATGGGTACTTACAAGGATCCCTTTCCTAGACAAAATCAACAACAAGAAAGAAACAATTAGAACCAAGGACATAATTAGTGATAAAATCACAATCAAGAGTAGAATCATAATGAACATGATCATTATCATAATAAACATGATCATAATACCCATGCTAATAACCTGGGTTACAAAAACAAGCCTTATGACTATAATAATACTATGGGGCATATTTATACAAACCACATTGCCATTGTTTTAGATTAAGGTAAAAGAAGGTTTTGAAGGGGCCCCGAAACCCTGTACATCAATAGAGAGATAAACCTTTAAGCACAACCAAGTTTTTAAAATGAAACCAGAATAAGCAAAACCAGGTTAAACAGGAACCTGAAAACAACAAAAGAGACCAGATGAAACAATTCACAATACACAGAACGGAATGCCAATAGACAGGATCAGCATCCTACAAAACCTCCCATACAAATGAGATTTTTATTATTTTTTACACGATCGAAGATTCATATCTAGAGGGGGGACCAAAGGCTTAGACTTCTTCCTCTTAACTGCTGTCCATCCATCCTCTACCTTAGCTGCCTCAGCAATCCATGCCTCAGAAGACAATGATCCATGAAGCCCAGGGGACACAGATGCCTCAACAGAATCCTTATGAAATCTAGCCAAAGACTGGCTCCTAGGAAGTTCCTCCAAAACAGGGGAAGAGACCAAAGCCTCCTCTGCAACTGGCTCAGAAAGATCACTAATCTCGGTCACCACAAGGCCTTCAATAGAATTTTTTCCCAGTGAATCCTCCTCAACCAATGGCTCGGATTGGATACTACCTTCATTCGCGGGATCAGCTAGAGCTTCCACGGGTTGTTTAGCTAAGTAATGTTCTATCAAATCATTGCCATTGTTACTATCAAATCATGCCTTCTCATGCTTATCAAAGTACTAGACCCATTATTATAGGGTTAACACCATATTCCTCAAGTAATATCATGTTAAGTACAAGTAATTTAGTTGCACCTTGATTTACATAGGTTATCATTTTTGGACCTTATCATTCTTCTAATTATAATGGCTCCCTATTGAATCAAAATTGCACAATCACAACTAGATGCTCATGAGTTACCCTTTAGGGCCCTTTGCCCTCTTCTACTACTAGACCCAATGTGAATATTATGCCTTTAGATCCAAAGTTGAACACTATGCCATCCAAGGCTAAATCATCTCATCTTACTATTGAAAGAACTTATAGTCTATCAGACCAACTGAGTAAAACCTCTATGCAAATTTCTATTTTAGATCCCTTATGTACATCTAAATTCCATAGAAATATTTTGAATGACCTTCTTTAACTATCTACTATTACCCCAAATGTTAACCTTAAACAATTCCAAACACTTATAAGGCATTTATCTTCATTCTAACAGGTTACATTTGACCAAAAGGACATGCCCACTCTTGGTCCTAGCCATAATAACCCCTTGTATATTAAGGTCATCATTGAAAACCATAAAATCAAGTGCGTTCTTATAGATAATGGTTTTAGGGCTGAACATAGTGTCCCTAAATCTAGTACAAAGACTAGGTTATATTGAAATGACATCCAGCTAGAGATAATCACCATAAAGGCATATGCCAATGTCAAAAGGGGATCTTCTAGTAGGTCTATGTCCCATCATACCTTATTATATATTATGGATATTTATTTGCCTTATAACATACTTCTTGGTCATCTTTGGATCCATGAAGTATAGACTGTCTCATCCACCTCACATCAGTGCCTTAAGTTTGCCCATGATGGGATTGAAGTCACCATTCCTGCCGATCTATAGCCTTACTAGTATTGTAAACATCTAGAAGATGAATTATGTAATTATAAATATTATCCGAGTTCTAATTTTTTTGCAAAGAAGAACAAGACAATAGTTTCACATCCACCTAAATATAATTATGTGAACCCTAGTGACCTTGCTTCTACTTTAGCTGATCCATTTTCCACAAATCTTGTAAATTAGGTTATTATAGAAGATGTAGGCATTTCCACATTCTGTCTTAAGGATGCCTTCCATATTACTAAGTTTCCTAAGTCTCCCAAATCATTTAAAAAACCCAAAAATTCCAAAATCCCTAACAAAACCTAACTTGATTTGGCAAATGAAGAAAGAAACATAGAAACCACTGATGATATTTGTACCCACTACTTCACCAAATCAAGATCGAGAGGCTTTCACTGAAGGAGACTAGTTATATTATAATGACATTGTTGATTATTTTTAGAAGCTAAAGTATTTTATCCTTAATCAGATAAAATGTTAATTATACAAGAAAAGGCTTTGGCCCATGAGAACAAGGAATCCTTGAACCTTTATTAGTTGGTAAACCTAACTTGAATCGAGGTCTTGAATTTATACCACTTGAAGGTGACCTCATGACTTTTGATAGTGATTATTTTGAATGGACTTACGATGAAACTCATAGCAGTGATGTAGCATCCCATTATAGTATCTATGATGAACTTGATGACATAGATTTATTTTATTATAATTTCATTATGACCATAACACCTCATTGTTCCCTTTGCCTATGCCATCTTGAACTCATTGAATGGGACAATCAAAATTCAGTCATACGCCTTAATGAATTTTAGAATGAAGAATTTATTACATATTATAGGGACCTTAGAGATGGATTGCCAATTGCCAATCATAAGTAAGCATTGATTTTTATTTGGATCCTTCTACCTAATTTGGAGAGCAGGCAAACTTTATTAGTCGTGAAAAATATTAAACATTAAGAGCTTCAGGTGAAAACTTCATTTAGGCACTCATTGGTCAGGGAAATAGTAAATAAAAAGATAATCCCTTGAGTGAAAACCTATTTTAGGTACTCTTAGATGAGAAAGTTTTCTCATCCCCAAAGATGCACAAGGTCCATCAAGTCTTATCTCCATAGCCACTACCATCATCATGTCAGAATAGCAACAAGTCTTTGAGCATCTTGCTCTTGAATTTCTTGAGATATTTTCTAGTTGGCCATTACCTAAACTAGTGGATTTAAATTCATCGCATTATATTGATCTTTAGGAAGAACAAGAATAAATTATAGTAGAAGTAGACCATGATCATACATTGCCTACTATTCTAGAAGATGGTTCTACACTCCTTGTAGAGAACACTGTTGAAGTGAACCTGGGAACATATGATGATCCCCAAATTATTTACCTTGGAGCTTCCCTCACTGAGGAGGAGTGAGATCACATTATATCCATTTTGAAGGATTTTATTAATATTTTTGCATGGGCATATTTTAACATGTTAGGCTTAGACCCTAACTTGGTTGTGCTTCGACTTGTTGTTCATCTAGATGCCAAGCTAGTCAAACAAAAATTGAGTAAGATGCATCCACACATCACTGTTTTAGTAAAAGTAGAACTAGAGAAATTATTAGGAGCAAGATTCATTAGACCACTGGACTATTCTGAATGGATATCAAACATAGTTCTAATCAGTAAAAATCCATAGAGTATATGTCTTTATATTGATTTCATAGATATCAACAAAACATGCCCCAAAGATGATTTTACTCTACCCAACATTAACATGATTATCGATTCTACTGTTAGGTATGAGATTTTTTCCATTATAGATGGATTTTTTGGATACAATCAGATCAAGATAGCTCAAAAAGACTAGCACAAGACTATGTTCACCACTCTATAGGGAACATTTTGTTATCAAGTCATGCCATTTGACTAAAATAATGATGGAGCTACTTATCAATGTGTTATGACTGTCATCTTCCATGACATGATGCACAATGTTGTTGAGGACTATGTTGATGACATCCTAGCTAAATCAAAAACATGTGTTGGACATCCTGATGTGCTATAAAGAATCTTTGAGAGACTCTCATGAGTACAAGGTCTATCTGAATCCCAAGAAGTGTGTATTTGGTATCACTTCAATAAAATTTCTATGGTTTATTGTATCTCAAAGAGGGATCAAAGTCAACCTTGATAAGGTCAAGGCCATTTTTGAAATTCCTCCACCTTCAAATCTTAAATAGCTCTGAAGCCTTCAAGGAAAGATTTAGTCTATTCATAGGTTCATTTCTCAATTGGCAGATAAGTACCACCCATTTGCACATCTCTTAAAGAAAGAGGTCACGTTTAATGGGATCATGAGTGTTAATTAGCATTTGTAAAGATCATAACATATTTAGCTAACCCACCAGTTTTGAGACCGCTAAACCTAGATAACCATTGCTTCTTTATATTTCGATGACCGAACATGCACTGGGGGTACTCTTGGCCCAACATGATTATTAAGGTAAGGAACATGTAGTTTATTGTTTGAGCCACATGTTGGTGGATTATGAAAAAAAAAATATTCCTATTGAGAAGGCATGTTTAGTTATGGTTTTCAACTCCCAAAAGTTGTGACATTATATGCTAAATAATAAAACCATTGTTATTACTAAAGTGGATCCCCTCAATTTTTTATTATCCAAAGAAGCTCTCATAAGATGCATGGCCAAATGGTTTATGCTCTTAAGCAAGTTTGATGTTGAGTATCGGAATCAAAAAGCTATCAAGGGGTAGGTTATTGATGATCAATTTTTAGAGGCCCCTATTATAGACACTCAACCACTTAGATTTGGCTTTCTAGATGATTTTATTATGACTGTAAAAGAAGTGCAACATGAAACTGAATAATGGAAACTTTTATTTGATGGTTCCTTCTTCTTGAGGATATGGAGCTAACATTTTGTTGATTACACCACAAAGGGATATGATTCCCAAAGCATTTCATATCAATTTTCATTGTACCACTAATATGGTTGAATATGAGGCACTTATTGCAAGACACATCTTACAGTGCAGTGAGATATCCAACACTTAATGGTCTATGGGGATTCCCAATTGATTATCAATCAAACAACTAATCAGTATCAAACTAGAGATGATAATCTTGTACCCTAGAAACACATTGTGGATAGTCTCAAGGTTCATTTTAAATCTCTATAGTTTGAACAAGTACTATGCACCAATAACAGATATGTTGATGTAATAGAAAAAATTGGATCTATGATACAAATTAATAACAATGCTAAAGAGTATTAGTTTCTCATTGAAAATATTCTATAACCTACTAATGTCTTTCCAAATTTAGAAAGGGTATGCATCATTGTTGATCCCAATTCCCCACCTGAACTGCCTTGGTTTCAAGACATTTATAATTATTTTCATGACCATGTTTTTCCACTTGACCTTTCTAATAATCATCAGAAACTTTTCTTTCATCGCATAGCCCATTATATCTTCCTTAGAAAAAAACTTGATTATAAAAGCTATGATGGAATGTTGCTTTGTTGTTTATGTTTGGGAGAATCCAAATTAGCACTTAAGGAGGTTCATGAAAGAATGTGTGGGTCCCAAACCAATGGTGTAGTATTATCTTAAAAGCTCGCTAGAATATGTTACTATTGGTCCAAAATGGAGATAGATGCTTGAAATTATATAATTTAGTGTGTTTCTTGTCAACAACATGGTAATTTAATACATGCATCTTCCTTGCCACTACAACTAATTACTACACCATGGCCATTTTCTACATGGGGCCTCGATCCCATCAAGAAAATAAACCCAACATATTATGATGGACATAAACATATTCTCACTGCTACTGAGTATTTTACTAAGTGGATTGAGGCTATTCCTCTCACTTACACTAGGAAGCAGATTGCCAAGTTTATATATTATCATATCATCTATCGATATAGTATCCTACATCATATTATATCTGATAATGGTGGATCATTCGTAATTAGAGATGTTAAAGAGATTTGTGAAAAAATTAAAATCAAGCACAAAAAATCCACACCATATAACCCACAAGGCAATGGTCAAGCCAAGGCATCAAATAAAACCATTGTTGTCATATTGAAGAAGATTGTCAATGACATTGGTCATAATTAGCACTTACAAATTTTTCTTTAGATTGTTAGGTTGTGGAGCTACCCTTTAAGCTTATTGCACTAATCATCGAAACCCCCATAGGAGCCACTCCATACTCTCTTTTTTATGGCACATATGTTATCATCCTGATTGAGATCAATTTTCCTTCATTACAAGTATCTTTGGAGAATATTGAAGATGATGAAGATTATAGGGTCTCCAGGTTACAAAAAATAGAACTCCTTAATGACAAGCATTTGGTTTCCCTAGACAACTTGTAAGCCTATCAAAATATATTACGTTGAAGTTACAACAAGTGCATTCTCCCTCAGAAGTTTGAAATTGGTGATTTGGTCTTGAAATAGAATTAGAAGAACACAAATGTTGAATACAAAATTAAGGGTAAGTTTTGACCCAATTGGATGGGACCATATGTTATTAAAATAAATTATGGATTGAGGTCATACCGATTGGCTATTCCAGGTGGCAAAGAACTTATAGAGCCCATGAACATTGTACATCTCAAGCAATTCTATGCTTGACAGATTTTGAATCATTATCATGAGTATGACCAGGGAGACTTTGGAGAAATTTATTTAGGAGCTACAAGACCCCTTACTTGGAGGCACTTTGTACTGAAGTCATTTTATGCCATTGTTATATCTTGGATAGTCCTATCTTGGACCATTTCATTTTTACCTACCCTGGACCGTTATCGTGAGGACCACATTTTTTTATGACTCTAGATAGTGGAAACTTTAGATAGTTTATCACTCTGGATCATTTATATTCCAACTTGACTCTTTTTATCCCACCCTTGGACCATCCTCTTTTGGACCCTATTCATTATGGACCCTTATGTTTAGAACCATATTATTTTTATACCCTGGGCCATTTTAACCTGGACCATTTTATCCCTTGCCCAATTATGTCCTGATTGTGACTCATAGGTATTTTGGACACATTCAATACTAGTTATACAAAGCAATTAAGCTTGAATAGTATTTTTCATCTTCCTCTTATAGACAAGTGAACATAGATACATCAACACACGGTTTTTGCTTGTTGAAGCACTGGTTCTTTAGATTTATCTTGTGATGCATATTATGTAAAGAAGATCTATTATCATTTTGTTGCTATTTAGTGGGCATTGTTGCCTTAGCAGGATTTCACTCTTTCTAATTTGAAAGCATGGGTCATTGTAGTTAGATTTAGCTTCTATTGGAACTTCTACTTTGGGGCATGCATATCTTTAATTAGTTGGCTCCCTATACCATTGTTTATATCCACAATCACTGATGCCTCTAATTTAGTTTCTATTTGAACTCTTACCTTTGGACATGCATCTCCTCATTTAGGTAGTTCTTTGGGATTTTTGTTAATATTTTAGTTTTATTTTTTTAATCCCAAAAACACAAAAACATTAGAAACTAATTGAAAAAATAACAAAAGCATTGTCTTGCACTTTTGTTTATTTTGATCTTCATGCTTTTACCATTTTGTAAGCACTGATTTGAATGATCTCAACACTTTTTGAGCCCATATTTCCTTATTTTCTCTCTAAAATCAATCATGGTTTCTTATCATCACTTTTTTCTATCCCATTTCTTGAGAGAACTACATTTGGCCTGAAGTTCATGTTGGATCTTGCATTCATGAAACTATGTAGGTAACATTCACTTGTTTTATACATCTAGAGTCAACTCAACCACCCCCTTACTTTTCTTCTCTCTCCCCCTACCCTTCGCTCGCCTCAGCCCCCGCCAGCCCCCCTCCGTCCCTACCCACCGTCCCAATTTTGTTGTCTTGGTGTTTTCATATCAGTTAGGGGTAGCTTTGTCTCCTTTGTTCTTATTACATTTTCGTAGAAAGTAATGCCTCTATTACACATACTCAAATAATTATTTTATATTTTTTCACTAACATTATGACTAGCCATTCTTTATGTGTGTTTATTTGATTTTTATTGTTATTTTGTTTTTTTTCTTATCTCTCCATTTATTTGTTAAGGGTTTTTGTTCTTTTTTATTCTTTTGATGTTTATTCTTAGTGTCTTGTTATTTTGGTCTTTTGTGTTCATGTTTTGTCTTGTTATTTATTTTGTTTTCTAAGTATGCCTTGATAATACACATGGATCTTGATTATTCATATCTTGAATTTATGTTTATTATTGAGTTGTTTTTTCTTTGATTTTATACATTCTTATTCTTACTTAAGTCTTGATTGTTCATGTCTAGATTTTAAGTTAGGTTACATTTATGTATTATTTTTCTTTGTTTTTATTTAAATGTAAATAGTTGTAACTATGGTATTGGTGGTTCTTATCATTATCCTTAGTTATAAATATTCACATTTGAATCGGCTCATCGTAATTGAAATACAATGTAATTATAGGTAACTCATATTTATAATGCCTAATTTCCTTTTGCTATAGTAAGCACAAAGTGATTTGGTTCCCAAGTCAAAAATTTAATATAGCTCTAAAGATTAGCTTTCAATGCACCAATGAATTCAACCCTAGTGGCTTACATGCAAGACATGCATCTCTTGGCATATACTATGAGTTTAATTGAATAATGGTCCAATTTTCTTCTATTTTTCATTCCTCATTTCATTTTATTCTACTTCTAGGTGAATTACATTTGCTTGGCATCCATGTAGACTATGTAGGTAATGTTAGGATACCTGACATTTTTCAGGTCTGCTTGGCCACCTTTCATTCTTATATTCATCTCTTTCATCACTTTGTGCATCCTCATATGTTGGGTTTGAGGTGGCCTAGTCAGTCATTAGACCCTTACATCTACATTTTCACCCAATCATATTTAATCTTTGTAGTAGGTTATATCCTTGAGATATGCCTACCAATTTTCCCTTCTGGGGTACCACATTTATACCAATCAATGATCAAATGAGCCATACTGGGCACAATTTAATTATCAGTTATCAAAATCAGCCCTACTGGGGAAAAATTTATTTATCAGTAGATCAAATCCACTCTACTGGGGCACCTTATTATTTCCTTTCTCTGGAGACATCCTCTCATTTTTATTCTAATTCTAGGCTCTGCATCTTTTGCCCTCATTATGGCAAATTTTAAAGTATGAAACTTGTCTCGGGATTGATCATTCCCTAAGTGCACATCTTGCACCTTATTTTGGGTGTGTTCAAAGTGTGTCACTTATATTTTTGGATTGTATCCTTCCTACTTCCCATACCATGGGGCCTATTATATTCTATTATATTTTGATTATTGAGAATCAATGCTTGCAAGCATTAGCTTATACGGATATAATCTTGTCTATGGCTTAATTTCACTAATTTCTCTCTCTCTTTCAAGAGTTTATCACTCTCTTTCATCCTTGTATGTCATCTCTAGGGGGAATCATGGGTTATTTCCTTCTAAATTCTTCTTGGCAGCTCTTTTCTTTGAAAAGATGTTACTTCGTCTAAATGGCTCAATATGCCTTCTTAAATAGGGACAAAATATAGACATCCAATTCTTAACACCATTGTATTAAAATTGTCAATCTTACTCAAAATTTGTGAAAATAAATAATTTTAGCCAAAATCACTTAAACATGCTAAATGGTTCAAACTTGTCATATACAAGTGTTGATTAAGGCTAATGTATCCCTAAATGGGTAAATACATTTTATGTGATTATTAAATGTTTTCTAAATCATTTCAATTCAAATTAATGAAAATGTAATTTGATACTCTGAACTACCCAATTATTTGAATTCATAAGAACATGATATGTGCATGTGTTATTTCATGTCGATAATGTCCTAAATGGGATATTGGTCCATACGTAACTGATACCTTCTTCTAATTATACTCCAGTCAAATCATAACCCAATAACTTAACATTCTGACCAGTTTGATTAAATAGGTAACCAATTTCTAAAGAATTGCATAAAATTTGATTAATTTCACTTAGACAAATTAATCCAAATCAAGGGCTTAAGTGGAAAATCCATGAAAGTTATTGAAGATCTTTAATTGGAATATGATTTCTAATATCTGCATCATCAAGTGACATCATCTGTGGGGTGGCATTCTTAAGTCATAAATGGAATAAATATCAAGTTTAAGGCCTCTCATGCCTATTCAATGCCCCTTCTAAATATTTATAAGGGTATTTATGATTTTATCCTCCAAAATTAAATGGATTATTGGTCACACATCTTGATCTCAATATGGATGGTCATGATTCATTCTAATTAATTCCAAAAATCTATAAATAGGAGGGCCAAGACCGCCCTTTTTTAAGTTTCTTTGGTACTTATTATGCATAATTATCTTCACAAGTCATTTTTATGTAGTGTTATTATGATTAATTTTTAATAGGATAGCTCCACTATAGGCATACATTTGATCAATATAATGAGCCTAGTTTCATTAGTGCACTTGAGATGATAGAGGAGCAAACCACTCATCATTGCTATAGACTTGAGTACTAAATCAAGGGGAAAATCATGTTTTGAGTCACATTTGGAGGAGGGATGCTCTGATAAAGCTTTTATGTATATGCTTTCTTTCAATATCTCTTAATTTCTTCTTGCAAAACCCCATTGAGGGAGTTGGCTTAGTTAATTATGTTCTTTATGCATTTTTTGAGTTATCTTCACTAATGCCTGATCTAACTCACTTTGGATTCCATCTCTACAATTACATCCTGGAGTAGGAGGATCTAACCTTGGAGATGAATCTATGATAGATTGTAATATACATAGGGAGGGGAAAATTAGTAGCATAAATAGTAGAATAGTGAATAATAGTGAATAGTAAAGACTAGTAGTTTAATACCACATGCATAAGAATAAGGAATTGGGTATATTAAAATAGTATAAATAGAGGGGCATAGGCCAATATAATTCATTTAATCAAATATATCAATCAAAAATTAAATAATCTGCTAAGAAGGTAACCCCCTCGAAGTGGCAACTGGTTTGTGAAGTAATTCCTTACCTAAAAGGAATAAATTATTAGATATTTAGTATTTTTAATCATTTTGTGTGTTTTAGTATAAATCTTCCTAACATTTGGTATCAGAGCTTCCACTTGGGTTCACTTCACGGAGCAGGTGGCTACATCAACATGGCAATGTTTGCCTAGGGCTCCATGACGTGAACCTAGGTGGAGACTCTGATACCAAATGTTAAAAACCTCTATACTAAAATACACAAAATAACTAAAAATATTGAATATATAATATTTTATTCTTTTTAGGGAAGGAATCACTCCAAAAACCACTTTTCACTTCATGGGACTACCTCTTTATCAAAGTATTTAAATCTTAATTGACATATTTGATTGGATGCATTACAATATCCTATGCCTATTTATTTATACTATTATAATCTGCCCAACTCCTTATTCTTATGCATATGATATTAAACTACTATTCCTTACTATTCACTATTCTATTATTTATGATACTAATCTAACCCTCCCTAGGCATATTAAATTTATGTTAGAAACATCTATACTAAAACACATAAAATAACTAAAAATATTGAATATATAATATTTTATTTGTTTTAGGGAAGGAATCACTCCAAAAATTACTTGTCACTTTGAGGGGGCTGCCTCCTTATCAATGTTCTTAACTCTTAATTGATATATTTTTTTGGATGCATTACACTGGTCTATGCCCCTCTATTTATACTATTCTAATGTACCCAACTCCTTATTTTTATGCATTTGGTCTTAAAATATTATTCCTGACTATTCCTTACTATTCACTATTCTACTATTTATGCTACTAATCTATCCCTCCCTAGATATATTACATTCCATCCCCCTTAAAAATGTTTCACCTTTGAAACATGATAAGAAATAAGAGGAGGACCAAATGAATGCCTAACCATACATATTAAAATAGGTTGATGACTAAATAGAAGCTCGTGCATGCATATTTTTTTTCTACTTCTTCCTTCTATCTTGGGACATGAGCATATACATCAATATGGTGAACATGAGTAATATAACTGAAGGTTAAATTTTAATTTGAAGCATGATGATCATCTCCTAAAATAACAAACAAGGGTGATTAAAATAGTTAGCTTGATGAACTGAGGATATATGCCATTCCCTTTAACATTATTCTTTGAATGATTTGAAGTCACAATTTCTTGCATGGGATTTGTGGTGGCTGGCTTGGGCATGCTAGTTTTCTATTTGGGCTTGTTAGTGTCCTTTTGGGGCACTATTGTTACTTGTGTGGGCTCTACAAGTGCTTACTTAAGCTCTTTTATTATCTACTTGGGCATGTCAGGTGCTTACTCCAGTGTTTTATTTGTTAACTTAGGTGTTGGTGTTTCTAACTTAGGTTCTTTGGGAGTTTGATGGGGTGATTTTAGGACCTATTTGGGCTCATCGGGTATTTGGTGATGACAGTGCCAAATGATGTGATCTTATACGATCATAGTTAAGCCTCAAGTTTCCATCATAGATTGAGGTTGGAACATTATAACCTTTGCTTTAATCTCATCCCAAAGTTCGTTGATGAAAAATATTTGATAGAAATCATCAGATAGATCATAAAATGGATTGATGAGTTTGTTAAAATTTATCTAATATTCTCTAACTATGATAGTTTGATAAAGTTATAACAATGCTCTAGATAAAATGTGAAGGCCGATAAGGGTGGATGCATAAAGTTTGGGGACAAAAAACATGATATAATAAAAAATAAAAAACATTATTTATAGAAGGCATATGCCCTTTTCAAAAGGGTATATGATGTATGTAATCATAAATGCATCATGTTTATGAATTAATCTTATATTGGATAAGATAGATCACACCTACACTTCTGATTGGGATACACTTTTTAAGCAAGAGCATGACCAATATTGGGATCTGTTAGACCCGATTAGGGAATCACTTGTATCACTTGTCACAAAACATCATGCTAGGAAGGGTTTTAAAGCTTAGAGTCTAACACAATCTCACAACAAACCTAATGGAGTCTTAAGGTTTAAAACGTTCACTCTATACTAATAGAAAAAATGTAAAATCTAATCTAGTGCTCACCAAAGATTATGGCACAAAGTGTGGGTTAGAAGTAATAAAATAAACAACTAAACTAAACATGTATTAGAAGACATACGTCAATGTATATGGAATCCTAAATATATGGAGAGAAAACTACAAATGCATTATCTATCTACTCTTACAAAAGAGAAATAAAGTTAGGAATACTTACCTTTGAATATGAACCCACCGAGCTTCAATCTCTTTCTTGGCCAAGGTGCTTCATAAGAGATTATTATGGTATGTAAGGATAACCAAGATAAATTAGCTCTATGCTACACAACCTATCTAAGCGCCAAAAATATTCCTCCACAAGACAAAATCTATATCTCCAAAAAAGGTATGGAACCTTAAGCTTTATTTCTCAAGTATAATGGTCAATAACCAGATGTTCGCTCACACTTCTTCATTAATAATTATTCTCTTTTGAAATGGTGGGAAATAAACTTGTATATATAGGTAGATCTTGCTCTATATCCTCCCAAGAATGTCAGTTATACAAGGTCAACCCAATATGTTTTTAGGGACAATTTACTAGGTTTGTGTTAGGTCAACCGAAAGTCTAACAAACCAAGAAAGTAAAGAATACTCCTAAATTGTATTGGGTCAACCCAGTTGACCCAGTATAATCGATAGGCATAAAGGAGTTTAAGGTAAGAAAAGGAGGAATAAAAAGAGAAAAAGATTGGAGGAGGTAGGATTGAGAGGAATAAGCTTAGGGTAAATGGTTTTATAAGACAAGTGTGTAAATGGCAAGTGGTAAAAGGGACAACAATCTTAAGAAGCACCAATGGTCCACCCACCCCTTTCCTAATGAACCTTTTAAGGCATGCACTCAAAAATATTGAGACTCGATAGGTTCTTGTAAGATTTATTGTCAGTAATCAATAAAAGTTTGAAAATATTATGTGTATATATATGCCCCACTCGAAGATCATCACGTGTCACTAAGGTGTAATAGGGGATGGTGCTTTGAGAAATAACATAGTAACACACAATGTTGATGCTAAGAAAAGTGTAGTAAGCAACAAATAATATAAATGAAAGCACTGAATTGAAAAACACATACCTTTAACTTACGTTAGTGTCACATATAAAAAAGTAGACTACAAGAAATGTGAAGGTGTCCAATGTAGAGAACACTAGATGAACTTGGAGAAGTTAGTGCAAAAATAGTCAATTTTTTTTTTGGAAAATAAGCATATAATAGTTAGGAATGACAAAGAAGATAATTGGAAATTTAGGATTGGTAAAACAAGTTATAATATTGAAGGGAAATAAATGACAAAAGAATGACAAATGAATGACAAATGATTGTTAAATGAATGAGTAAGGATAAGAAATAAATGACAAATGATATTGAATAAATGATAAATGATATTTAAAAGCATGTAAAGCATAAAAGGAAAAAATGTATGTTAATGCAAGAAAACTTTAACAAAGATATGTAAGAAAGTGAAAAGTAAGCTCATGTAAGATAGGCAAAAAAGGAAAACATGAAAGAAAGAAAATGAAATGTAATTGAAGATGGAAGACAAACATGAAGAAGGCATATATGTAATAATGGAAAAAGGGTGCAGACTCAACCATCCACAATAGAAGTGTAGTGAAATAATGACAAATGAAAGAAAAGAGTGATCCATAGTTACTCAAACATGTTATTTTTCTCTGAGGATAGATAAAATTGAAACAAAGTAATGCTAGCATGTTTTTAAGATGTGAAAAAAAAAGAAGTAAAATAAGGGAAAATATATTTGGAATCATAATTCATCTATCAAAGGGGGAAAATGAAATGGGTGGAGAGGAGAATGAAGGGAAAACCGAGGTAGAGGAACTCTTTATCAAATTCAAGACACTCAAATTAGGTTTGTCAAAATAAGAGGACTTTCAACCTTAAGGACTTTGAAGAACTTATCTTATCTACACAAGTCTTGGGTCAACAAATGTAGTATATAGATCATCCCATGAAGGATATATGAATGAAAATTAAAATGGACCTACCTCCACACAACATGTTCCCTATTGTTCAAAACCCCTTATAGAGTCGTTGGTCTACTGGAAAGATTAGGTACATGTATGAGAAAGTAGGTAACACCATAGAGGTTTTTTGAAATCCCCTATTCCAATCTACTGTCATACCACACCCCAAAGGACCACGGCTCTATGTGAGGCTAACTATAGAGTTTAATATTCAATTGGAGATAGAAGATGTGCTTTTAATCACATCTTTTGGTGTGATTTGACATTTAATATTTATATGTTACCTTTTATATATCATTGCCTTTTATTTCAAATGATTTTGTCTTTTAACTTTCTTGATGGATTTTTCTTGTTCCTCCTCCATATGGATTTAAAAAACCAAACATGGGTGATAAAGATGACTTTCATTTAAATACTTTGGATTTGGTTGCTAAGAGAGAGAAACTTCAAATAACATGGGGTCTAAGAGTCTCGTAAGTCTAGGTGAAATAAAAGTTCTATCTTGACTTTGACCTTATTTTATCTAATGTAGAGTGAAAGAAAGAGGTAAATCAAGAGGAATAACACATGGAACAATTTGAATTTCTTTAAATTGTAAAAAATGTGACAAAGGGCAAACAGAATGGATACAATGATAATAAAGGTGTGATTTTGTATCATATGAATGAGGGAAATGGATGAAAACATGCTAACATAGATTGTTTGTAAATTCCATCTAGCAAAAGAAGCAAAAGCTAAAGTTGAGAATAAATATCAAGAATATGAAAAGATGGTGAATTTATGAGGGTTGGGTCTTATCCACAATCTTACACTGTAACTTCATAAAAGATAAACCCATGGAGGTGCTAAAATATAAATGTGAATTATAAGTGAGAAAAATAAGTAAAAGGATGGTGATTTTGTGAGGAGTGTCAGGTCCTTTCCACGATCTTATGAAGAAACTCACAAAAAAAAAATCTATGGGGGTGACAAAAGAGAAATATCAAAATATAAACAAGATTATGGCACATCAAGAGGTAAATGCTAAAGAAAGGGGATATAATGATCATAAAGCTACTAAGGTAAATAATGACATAAATAAGACAAATGAAAGAGGTATATAAAGACAAAAATGAAAACAAATGCCAAATGTAATGTGAAAGAAAACCAAATAATGTAAAGGAAAAAATGATGCTTATAAAGCAAAAGTAAAGGAAGAAAATAAATAAAAATGCTCAAAAACAAAGAACCATGAGACAATAGAACAAGGAAGACCTATGCTAATATTTGTATCAAATATGAGCATGTGAAATACAAGTCTATAAGTCTTAGAAAGTTTCTTGAAGCTATATTTATTTGTTATTATGCATTGTAGAATAGGAGTGGGCATCTCAAGATGCCCCCAAAGGGTAATTGGATATAGGGATGGACATCACAAGATGCCCCAAAATTTGAAGGGACATATGGATGGGCATCATAAGATTCCCTAACATGTGAGTTGGAATGAGGATGGGTATCACAAGATGACCCAAAGTTTGAAGGGACATGTGGATGGACATTGCAAGATGCCCCAACATATGAGTTGAAATGAGGATGGGCATCGCAAGATGCCCAAATTTTTTAAGGGACATGTGGATGGGCATCACAAGATGCCTCAACATGTGATTTGGAGTGAGGTAACATTGAAACATTAAAATGATTTACGTTGTGTTGGCAAGTGTTTTAGGAAATAGGTAAATGTGTTGGTTTGGTAGATATTAAGGATGTTGAATGTGACATATGATGTGTAGGATAGGTATGAAGAGATAAAGGAGGTAAAGGAGGACCGTAGATGATATGCTTTAGAATATGCATTTGAACTAGGTACTTTTTTGGTTCATGTGACTTAAGAGGTTGAGGTTTAATGGATACAACAATATGCTTAAAGTTGTTCATGTTAGCTATCATTTCCTTATTGTTGTATCAAGAATAATCAACTGTGATTTGAACAAAATTAACATATGAGGTTTGTTTATTAGGTAGTTTATGTTGATGTGATTGTGGTTCTTGAGATTGACATTGAGAAGCTTGAAGATAGTCTTGATAATGTTGTTTTGTGAGAGTATCAAGATTGAAATATGGACCAAGCAAGGAATAAATAAGAAATCGGTGAAGATCATGACAAGACTCATGAGAATGACCTATGGTAGCATGCCACCAATAATATTTATCTAAATTTTACCATTTTAGAGGAGGTTTGGAAGGATCAAAGCTCATGGGTTTAGAAGGTAGTAATTTATTCTTAAGTTCTAGATTCAAGGGTGGGTGGGTTGGATTAAAATTGGTTGAATTGGATGCTCTAATTGGATGTTGGGGAGGCTTGGATTAATAAATGTTATGAAAAGATGATTGGAAAGTTACTTTAGTATTGTTTTGAGGTGTTTAAAATTGATTCATAAGAAAGTCTTGCCTTTTTGGTTGGTCTAAGGCTTCTTCTAAAGTTTTAGGTGGAAAGATTCTAACTTTGTATTAAAGAGGAGGTTTAAGAGCCATGATAAATAGTTTCAAAAGAGTATCATCATTCATGTTATGGTCCACTTTATGAGCAAGAGACGTCCATCATTTGATGAAAGTATGAGAATATTCATTAGGAAGTTGTTTGGCATTGATGAAATGGATAAGGTAGTTTTTAGGAACATCATCATGTTGGAATTCCTTCACTAGAGCATTGACTAAATCCTCTAGTTGTGAGATAGAATGTATAGGAAGTTGGTTATACCATTCAAGTGAATCACCAACAAAAGTTTTAGGTAAAATCTTTGTGGTAGAAAAGGTTTTAGTTTGGACCCATTCCTTATATAGATTGGTAAAAGATTTATGAAAGATAGTTGGGTCCTTAGTCCCATTATATGTGATAGTTGGAGAAATATTTCCAATATCTATGGATGCAATGAATGGGGATAAAGGTTCATTTTGAATTTTTTGAAGCATTTTTTAATTCATTAAAGGTTGAGGGATGATATTACCATTGGCATCTCTAAGAGGAGGGATAAAATTGGGATTTGGTTGAGACATGATGACTTGAGGTGGTTGAATAATCATGTTTAATAAATGTTGTTGTATGTTCATCACTTGAGATTGATTGGTTATTTGCACAATGTTCATTTGTTTTATGACTTGGGAAATAATTTGAGTTGTATAAATAGGTGGATTTTAATTTGGGGTATTAGTGTTGATAGGAGGGGGATTGGTGTTGGTAGGAAAATGATTATTAGTTTTGGTGAGAGGAGGATTATTTGTAGGTGGAGGGTTCCCAATATTATTATTAGTTGTCTTAAGTGTGGTAGAAGAAGAAGGAAGCTTGGTAAGGCTACCATTATTGTGAGGAGTTTAAATAGTTTTATCATCAAGGTTTTTGAAAAATTGGGAACCACCTAGATTATCAATTTGAGTGGTTTTAACCATGTCCCTTTGGGAATTGACAACACTTGGTGCTCTTGTTATGGGTGTAACAAGAGGATTGTGAACATTGGTTGTAAGGGTATGAGTGTTGATAGGAGATGGATTAGTTGGTGTAAGATTACCAAAAAAAAAAAATTAGGATGAGGATTAGGATGAATGACCTCAACTACATTACATTGTGTAGTGAGTGGTTTTGGTTTTATTGAGAAGGGGAAGGAATCAATTGGATAGTTTCATCTAAAGTAATGAAATAAGTGAGGATATTATTTAAATCCTTAGTTATGCAATGTTATATACTAAGAGAAGGATTAAAATATGTCATAATGATGAAACAAGACTAGATAACCACATAAAGGGAACAAAAAGTGACAAAAAATAGGATAAGGTCGATTGGGTCAATCTTGTATAATAAATTGGGGTTGAAAAGGGTCTATAAATAGTACAGGATTGACTAGATCAATCTTGTACAACAAATAGGGACTAAAAAAGGTTTATAAATAGTATAGAGTCAAGTGGCTCGATCTTGTATAGTAGATAGAGACTGAAAAAGGTCTGTAGATAATACAAGGTCAACCGGGTTGATCCTGTATAGTGAATAGAGGCTAAAAATAGGTAGATTCCTTGTTTTGCATATATCTTTATTTATACTCATCCATTCTGCAAACCATAAAATGTGTTGGATTCATGATTATGTAGAGAATGAACATAGGGAAGATGATAAAGTTGACAGCAAGTTTTGAATAATACAATTTTGTATGTAATGTAAAGAAAAAAATTTGGAAAGGAAACTAATAATTAATTAGATCAATGATGGCCAATCCAATTGAGAAACTGAAAGTAAAATATTTCACTAACATGGATAATACAAGATTTTGTGCACATAATTGAACAAAGAGAAAGAAATTAATTTAAAAAGTAAAGATCTAACTGATTGGTCAACCTGATTATCTATTAGATTATTAAGATATGATTTTAAATGTGATTAGAAGTTGGCTATAAGCAAGGTACTTGATAACAATATAAAGATGGTTTTAGGTATATTAAGTTAAAAGGGACTATAGTTGTTGTTCCCCAAAAATAACACTCATTTTTGGGACAACATTTGAACTATTTTGGTCCTACAGAGCAAAATTGTCTCTTCCCTTTTCAAAATTTGTCCTGGGCATTCAAATTCCTCATTTTTCAAGCTTCTCAAAAATCTACGGACTCTGTAGGCTTAAATCTACGAACTCTGTAGGAAGAGAAAATATACGGACTCAGTAGGAAGAGAAAATCTACGAACTCAGTAGGAAGAGAAAATCTACGAACTCTGTAGGCCAAGTTCAATGGGCTTTACATGTTGATTTCTACAGACTTGATTTCTATGGACTCTGCAGGTAGGTTCATTTCTACAGGTTCAAAGGCTTTTGCAAGTGGGTTCAACTAAAAGAATCAGTTTCTAACACTTGGTCATTTTCAGAATTGGTTCAGTGCCTTGGTTTAATAAAAAATGTCTATCAGAAAGCATTCAAGCAAAAGAGGCTTGAACCATTGAACCGTTGAACCACTTTGGTTCAAAGGTTCAACGAGTTCAAGGTTCAATTGGTTCAATGCTTTGGTTCGATCAAATGGTTCGTTAGTCAGTTCAAGGCTTTGTTTGAACTGTTGAACTAAAACTTGGTTCAACGGTTGTTTCAAACAAATGGTTCAATGACTTAGTTCATCCTCTTGGTTCATCGGCTTGGTTCAACCAAGCGGTTCATTGCCTTGGTTCAACGAAGTGGTTCAACTGAGCAGTTCAATGTTTGGTTCAATCAAATGGTTCAACGGCTTGGTTCAACCAAGCGGTTCACTCAAAAAGTTCAAAGAAGCCTCCCGAAGGACAAGTGCCCTTGCGGAGGGCACTTGGTCGACAAAAACACCCTTCAGAAGGGTCATTTTCGAAGAAGACTGCAAAGGTAAATTATTTCAAAAATTTTGTTTAAGGTAAACAGTCATAATTCTTTCGAAATTTTGTCTGAAGGAATTCCTTCAGACAAAAAGTCCGAAAGAATTCAGAGAAGTCACGGGAAGAAATCCTGAAGGAATTCGTGGATATTTCAAACGGAACAATTCTATGGACTTTTTGTCCACGAGAAATTTTCGTGGACTTTTTGTCTGTGGGAAAATACCTGCAGAGAAACCCTGGGAGACAGTCCGCTAAGGAAAAGGCCACGAGAGACTTCTAAGGCGAAGGCCATTGAAGGACCCTGAAGGGTAGGTGCCCTTGTGGGGAACTCTCAGCTGCCAAATAGAAGGACACTTCCTCGAAGCTGAAGGGTCACCTTCCCTTAGGGAAGATGTAAAACAAGAAGCTCGAAGGCCATTCGAAGACCGCCCGAAGGGCAGATACCTTACGGGGGGCTCTTGTCAACCCAAAGTGGATCATTTCTTAAGGCCTGAAAGGGCAGGTTCTTTTTGGGAAAGTGCCAAATAGAAAAGCTGAAGAAGGACCAAGGGGTGACGCGCCCAAAGACGTCAAATTCAAGACAACGAACTAGCTATTGAAAATGTAGTGACGAGCGTGTGAATGTCAATTTTAAAGCTCATAAAATAGCCGTTGATCTTTTGAATCTATAGACCTAAATGCATTCACAGGCTTTACGGCCAAGACTGGCAAAAAGTGAAGAAGGAACATAACAACAAATTGAATCCAGGACCTGATTCAATTAACTAGAAAAGGAGGAATGATGAAGGTAGGATCAGATCGCCAGGTGGACATTGAAATTTGCAAACTTTCAATAGCGTGACTTGTTTCTCTACATTGATAAAATCAAATGGGTAAATGCCCCTAAGTTCCAACCTATCTTCTTAACAGATTTCAATGCAACATGATGTGTTACTGTTCCCGAGTCCTTCTTGAAGATGCTATTTAAGGGACTCTCTTCTATTGTAAATATATCTCTTTTTGACAATCAGAACGAAACTCTGCCCAAATTGAAAGGCACTTCTGAGACTTTGAGCTCAATTTGTTGATCATATTTTGTTATTGGAATAAGAAAGCAAGTGATTTTTCAGACTTTGTGCTATGATATCTTTGTTTTTGGGGAAACTATTCTTATGTCTTTTTCCTTAATATATATTTTGTTCCTTTAATTCAACAAGCAAAATTAGTGATAGCAGTTAGGAAGGTATCCTGAAGAGTCAAGTGTGGAGAGACTTTGTGCCCCCATAATTGCCTTTAGTGTGTTTTCTTTTCATTTCTGTGTAAAGGACCTTGAGATGACTTTGTGCCCTCATTGTCCTTCGTATCTTACTCTTGAGCAATTCAGGTGGAGACTTTGTGTTGCATCTCGATTTGCTGGTTATTACATCTTTTACTACATTTTGCTGTTACTACCAGGAGTATTCTTGTGGTTTGCTGAATAGTACTTCTGAAAGAAGAGGAGTGCTATCTGTCATTTCCCTTGAGTTTTTCCTTTGATTTGCACACATCATCTCTGAAGAAAGAGAGATGGATGGTTTGTCCTACCCTTGAGTATTATTTTCTATATATATATAGGGAACCTCCCTTTGATGAGAGGAGAGATCAGTCCCCTTTTGATGTGGTAAACCTACACATTTGGATGACTAATCTTCCTACTTTGGCTGATCAAACCTATTTTGTTTATCAGTACGCTGATCGATAAAATATTCAACCAACAGTTTTTGGTGACTCCACTGGGAATATAATATCCATTATCCATATATAATCTATCCATTCACCTCCACACTAACTGGGAAAGAATGCACAGTTTAAAGCCTCAAGCTTCAAATTGAAGCAAGGTCAATTCTTTTTTATTTTTGTTTCACAATCTAGCAGATTCAAGGTATACACGAAGCTAAAGGGCTAAAGGGATTGTTGACCCTGTATTCGAGTTGGTACAACAAAGTGATTTTGATCTATCTTCTTCACCATCTCGTCTCTAACGAACCAAGAGCTTTCCTCCTACTAAATTCAGATCTCCATTGCCATACGAAGTATTTACTTTTGTTGTTGATAAAGCTTTGCCAATAATTACCCCTCTGAGATTTGTTATCCCTCCTTTTCATAATCCTACAATGGTAGTTCAAGGCCCCTAGGGTAATGCTTTTGGTCCTCTCAATCTTACTCCACCTCTACATGAGCTTCCACGTAGTTCAAGAAAAAATTTCTCCAAATTCTATGGTGATGAGAAATTTCATCCTGATGAACACATTGCAGCCTTCAACCTAGCTTGTGGAGTAATCAGAGTAGAATTTCAAGATGTAGCAGTCAGGTTTTTTGTGAAAACATTACAAGGTGCTATTACAGATTAGTTTTATCATCTACAGGCTCGGTCAATGACTAATTGAAATACTCTCAAAGATAAGTTTGAAGCCGGATTCAAACCTGCAGAAGATGCACATGCACTTTTGGCTCAACTTGCGCAGATGAAGAAAGAGCCTTATGAGCCTATGAGAGACTTCATAGCCAAATTTGACAAACTAAAAAATAAAATTCCTGTAATTGTTCAACCTACAGCTGAGAATCTCAAATGTTTTTTCATTAATTTTCATTTACCTGAAGTAAGTTTTCTTTTGAGACGTGCTGGTCAAATAGATCTTGCTACAGCTCAACATTTGGCCACTGAGGTAGAAGATGATCTCATCTTAGCAGGGAAGATAAGAAGAGATCCAAATAGAAATAGAGCTTCATCATCTTTTGAATATTCATCTACAAACACCACAGATCTAATGGTGCAGAAATTGGCAAATGAGTTGCTTGCTCTCAAAAACCAAATGGCGTAAGGAATGTCTTTTGTTCCTTCATACAGAGATATGCCAAGAAGGACATTCTCAAATCAGTCATATCCAGGCAATGCTATTAGGAATCAAGGGCAATGGAATCCTTCCTCCCCCACAAGAAACTTGCCCTAGAGGCTCCTCCAACCAATTCAGCAATGAGATATCTTGAAGCAAAATCAGAGTTCTCTTTCCAACCTGAATTGAATCAAGACAATGATGTTGATATCCTTAAAGAGGATCAAGAAAAATCAGCTGGAAACTCCCACATTGGTTTCTTGAACTACTAAGATGAACCCAAAATTAAAGGAGAAGCTATTGATGGATCATATGTAGTGTTTACTAGGTCCAAGAACCAATCAGTCTAACAAGTTGTGTCAGGAATCTAGAACAACAAACATGCTCTGACTCCACTGTTAGGATCTAGGAAGCACAATTGATTACCATGTACAAGCAACTTAACATGCAGAATTAAACCAGAAGGCATAAGTAACTAGAATTCAGAAATAACACAAAATATGAGAGATAATACCCAATTGTATTAACACTCTTCTAAAAGGAAATACAACAAAAAAGATGCTACAGTCTTCTTTTTCTAGGGCTCCCAAAGGACATCAGTAAATCTCTTCAAGAGCTGATCTCTCTCTTACTTCAACACACAACTGATTTGGTGTTCAAGTCAGTATCACTACTAAGTACACAAGTGCTCACGCTCCAAATCCGACTCCATGCACTCCAAGTACTTGTACTCCAAGTAGATTTTCCTAATCTTGCTACCTGTTGTGTTGCTGTCACCTTTGATCTACCCCGTAGATCCCTTTGACCTCGCACCCATACACACCTGCAAATCAATGATCTTACTTATCCATGTAGATCTCTCTACACCCTGAAGAACCCTTGTCCTTGCCTCACCAGGTCCTTATGATTCTCCAAACTAGTACCCCAGTGGATCTTCTACCAAATCTTGCACACCTGCAGACCAACTTGATCATACACACTCGGCACCCCTGTGGAAATAGGAGGAGCTACCCTTGCTCTCTTCACTCTTAGAAGGAGCTAACCAAGCTCAACTCAAACTAGAACAAATTACAATACAACCCATGAGTCTATTATATAGATCTCATTAATTAGAATAATTACAATAATTAGATCCATAGCTCAAGACTAAAATTAGCTTTTCAACATGCAAACAACTAGTTTGTTAACAAACTATTCATAAAACTTGCAGTTCCAAATCACACAGGGGACTGACGTTGGTCTTTGTCTGGCTAGAGATGACCGACATTGGCTGATACCTGACCGATGATTTGATCTGCAATATGACTGATGTCGATTGATCAAACCGACACCAGTTGCTCTCCAACTCAGCAACCTCTCAACAGCCTCCTCCATGTCTGCATCAGTGAAGCTTTTAGCTCCAAACCTAATCTCTCACTTAAAGATAAACATCTGCATTGTACCTATACCTGTACCCTGTCTAATCTATTTTCTGGCTTGTATCCCTCTTCATTAATTTTGAAGACCAACCACCACACATCTTATGGTGCAACCGCTGTCATCAAATTAACCTACCAAATCCAAAGTACTTGACTCTGCATAGCATGACTCTCAGATACCTGAGAACCCACTGAACTGCTTTCTAGTGCTTTCTTTTTGGATTGACTACAAACTTTCTGACAGCACCCACTGCTTGGGCAAACTCAGGGAGTACACACGTACTCAACCTCATCATGTGATTGGGGACCCGTTCTATGAACTATCCATCTATAGGTGTGTTGCCCTGTTCTGATCCTGCAACCTTCACACAATCATCTTATGACAACATAACATGTGATCTTCCTTGTCTCTAGGATTACTCATGCCAAAGAATTTCGCTGCTCCTAAATATTTCATGGCAAACCACTGAGCTAACCTTATATTTAG
Source organism: Torreya grandis (assembly GCA_037957365.1). Lineage (NCBI taxonomy): Eukaryota > Viridiplantae > Streptophyta > Pinopsida > Cupressales > Taxaceae > Torreya > Torreya grandis. Next base: position 1,772,959 of record JARHVA010000917.1, on the reverse strand, counting down.
CTCAACAAAACTTTGTATGTCATTGTGACAAGCTCATCCTCCACATATAGTAACAGGATAATGTCAGACCATCAAAGATGGTTACAATGACACTGTCTGCTTTGTCATCCACCTGTCAAACCTGTACCACTGTCCTAAAGACCATATGACCTGGCAGTGTCCATTCTTCTATGGTATCATTTGTCTTTCAGTGTTTTCTTTCAGCTGGTAACCCTACCAAATCTCTCGTTTGGTTCTGCATTCTATTCATGCCATGCTCTCACTATTTTCTAGATCCTTCCTGCTCTGTAGTGAGCAACGAGTATAAAGAAGAGGAAAAACAAATTTGAGGCTTACTTACCCTTTCAGTCCTCCATATGGGCATTTGAGACTCCTTGATAGCTTACTATCTGCCCAAAAATTGTTCTAGGGACTGACCTTGGTCACCACACAGTCTGCATCTGAAAGTTCCATGCGATTGTCCAGGTCACCAAACTGATTATACCGACGTCAGTCTCCACCCACAACACCACCGCCCCTGGTCTGCACAAATCGGTACCTATCTATTCGAATCTTCGATGTCAGTACCTATGTTTGCCTGTGAGTAATTTTTACCCGTGAGCTTTCTTTGGATCAAAACCCTGTCCAAACTACTCTGCTCAGAGTTACTCAGTCCCATCCACTGATCTCTATCCATCATCTCCTCCATAAACACCAAGGCTTTCTAGTTCTTAAGTTTGTCAAACACATCTGACTTTTGCTTAAGAACATGCATCTCCTTCTTGCTCATGTGACCAAGCCTACAAAGCCACGTCCTCGCAACAGAAGAAGAATTAGTAATACAAGTAAGTAGATAAAGAGTACCTACTTTCTTACCACATGCAATTCATTCATCTACTGTGAGAGTTTTTGTGCATCTCTCATCACCCAACTTTTTTGAAGGTTGCATCTTTAAGACTGGGACCTGCATGACCATCTTCAACACCCATGTGTTGGCTACCTACAATTTCATTCTCCTTTGCCATCTTTGACAAGGCTCACCAACCCCTGGGGTTGCATGGAAAGAGGCAACAAAATCTATAAACCAAGATTCTACTTTATCTAAGGAACATCTCAGCTCATGTGCAACAACACCTGCAACATCTGCTTCTTCAGTTCCTTCATGCTGATCTTCTACCAACCAACAATCTTTCTTTACCTACTTTTTCTTTTCATAACACCATAATGACCATTCGAATTCTTCCATTCTTAGTGTACTTTCTTCTGCCATTACTATACTCCCACTCAATCAGAAATCTCTTAGAGTGACCTGTAATCAAACACAAACCTGCTCTCTGCAACCTTAGCTTTGATACCACTTTGTCAAGAATCTAGAACAACAAACATGCTCTGACTCCACTATTAGGATCTAGGAAGCACATTTGATTACCATGTACAAGCAACTTAACATGCAATTTGCACAAGTAACTAGAATTCAAAAATAACACAGAATATGAGAGACAATACCCAATTGTATTAACACTCTTCCAGAAGGAAATATAAAAAAGAAGATGCCACAGTCTTCTTCCTTACACACCTCTAGGGCATAAATAATAAATCTTTTCAAGAGCTCACTCTCTCTCTTACGGTCCCAACACAACTCAAACACAGAGTTGGTGTTCACCTCCAACCAGTCAGTATCACTACTGACAGTACCACCAGTTAGTATCACTACTACCAGTACACAAGTACTCCATGCACTATAAATTTGAGTACTCCATGCACTCCAAGTACTCAATGTACTCCAAGTAAATCTCTTTTGATCTTGCTACTTATTGTGTTGCTGTCACCTTTGATCCTACTGCCCCGCATATCACCTTTGACCTTGCACCCATACACACCTGCAAATCAATGATCTTACTTACCCATGTAAATCTCTCTACACCTTGAAGAACCCTTATCCTTGCCTCACCAAGTCTTTATGATTCTCCAAACCAGTACTCTGGTGGATCTTCTACCAGATCTTGCACACATGCAGACCAACCTGATCATATACACTTAGCACCCCTGTGGAACTAGGAGGAGCTACCCTTGCTCTCTTCACTCTCAGAAGGAGCTAACCAAGCTCAACTCAAACTAGAATAAATTACAATACAGCCCATGAGTCTATTATATAGATCTCATGCAAACAATGATTAGACATCTAATTACAATAATTAGATCCACAACTAAAGACTAAAATTAGCCTTTCAACATGCAAACAACCAGTTTGTTAACAAACTGTACGTAAAACTCATAGTTTTAAATAGGGGACCAACATCGGTCCTTGTCTGGCTGGAGATAACCGACGTCAGCCGATCCCTAACCGATGTCGGTTTGCTCTGCACTGGATATGACCGACGTCAGTTGATCAGACTGACACTGGTTGCTCTGTAACTCAACAACCTGTCAACAGCCTCCTCCATGTCTGCATCAGTGAAGCTTTTAGCTTCACAACCTAACAAGTTGATAAAGAGAAGACAGAGGAGCAACCTCAACCAACAATCACGATTGCTAAGCATGGAACCCCTCTTCCTTTTTAGTCAAAAGATCTGGTGATCACCTAAAATGTAAGTACATCAATTTCACATTCACCTTCTAATTCAAATTCACAAACCAACCCACATCCCATCCCTCCTAAAACTCAAAAAGTTGAAGTACCTTTCTCTGTACCTAGCTCAATTCAACCATTTGACATAATCGATCATGTCAAAAAAAACAAAAATACAAGTCTGAATTTGAATACTTGTAGTCTAATTTTGATCAATTGGATAGGTTGGTCCAATGTGTTTAAATTCAAGAACCAAACCATCCCTGCAAGACAAGAGGTTAATAGAATAATTCCTGATTCTCTAAAGAAAATGCTTATTCCAAATAATCTTGTCTTTACTCCTCCAACTGTGCCTGGAAAAATAGAACCTTTCTATGTTTCTGTTAATAAATGGTTATTAGCTCAACAATTACATCATTGATTCTAGGGCACTTGACAATGTCATGCCTACTAAATTAGCTGAGTCTCTAGGCCTCACACTGATCAAGACATTTGGGAGATGTTTGGAGAACAAGCAAGTACCATTGCAAATGAAAGATGCCCAATTTGCATTGACAACTTTTCCAGATAAGAGAATCAAGATTACTATCTTGGTTGACATCCCAACATCCTATGGCATTTTGCTTAAATGAAATTTCTGTAAGGATGTGGGAGGAGAACTAAGCATAGACCTATCTGAGGCAAGGATCCCTATCCAAGGCATAATGAAGAGATTGCTTCCTGAAAAGGAGGCAAAATACGTGGTCACCCAAACATCAACGCCCCTGTAGCATAAATTCTGTTTGAGTCTTCAAGAATGGGTAATTATTTCTTTACCATAGAGGATGTTCATGTTTCTACAGATGAAAGTTGTAGCTGACAATCTAGGAATTGATTCAAACAAGATTCCAAGGAAATTGGTAGGTTGGAGTACAAATAAGGAAAGATCTTCCATCTCTAATGAAGAAAAATTTGATAGGAGATCAGCTTCTGATGATGACATCAATTTTTCTACTAATGATGAAGTTGGGACTGTGTTGATATCTCCTTAAGGAGATTCTTCTTTCATGCAATTTGCAAGTTAGCAACACCAACAACAGACTGGATGCAGTTGCTCGGATTGAAGACTCTTATAAGAGATCAAACTCCTTCACATCAAAAGAGATGTTAAGCTGATAGTTTGTCAGGAGTTTGATGTGGACAATCCAATCATATGCTGGAGTGAACCAGAAGAATAATCAATTATGGAAATGGACCATGCTGCTGTAAATCAAAATTAGGCAAATGAATCCTTCACCAAGAGAGCAAGGAGTTATGGTTTTTAGTTTGAAGACCACCTCTTGCCATGCGACAAGAAGAAGAAAAAGCCAAGGAGAAGATGCAAAAAATTGGTTTCCTGGTGGAAAACTCTATTTTCCCATCACCATTTCTGGGGGCAAAATGTCTTCTTGTTGGTTTATCAGAATAGAGCACTATTTTCACTATCTCCCAAGAAGCAGCATCTGAAACACTTCAACTCTTGAAGTATCAAATCATTGCATTTGTATATACGTATATTTGTATAGTTTTAAATTCTATTTTGTTTTATTTGTTTTCATTTTTGATGCCTTCCATTTCTGGGTAGCATGACTCCGTAGCCCAATGTTACACATGAAGACACTGGAGATTTTGGATTCTACTCCCTTCAATTCTTTTTGCAATTGACAGAAGATCCCTAACTGGAGCCAGTTGTTTCCCAAAAATAGCACTCATTTTTGAGACAACATTTGAACTATTTTGGTCCTATAGACCAAAATTATCTCTTTCCTTTTCAAAATTTGTCTTGGGCATTCAAATTCCTCATTTTTCAAGCTTCTTAGAAATATACGGACTCTGCAGGATTAAATCTATGGACTCTGCAGGGTTAAATCTACGGACTCAGTAGGAAGAGAAAATCTACGAACTCAGTAGGAAGAGTTCGAACTCTATAGGCTAAGTTTAATGGGCTTTACAGGGTGATTTCTACAGACTCTGCAGGCATGTTCATTTCTATAGGTTCAAAGGCTTCTGCAGGAGGGTTTAACCAAAATAATTAGTTTATAACACTTGGTTATTTTCAGGATCGGTTCAGTGCCTTAGTTCAATAAAAAATGTCTATCGGCAAGCATTCAAGCAAAAGAGGCTTGAACCATTGAACATTGAACCATTGAACCACTTTGGTTCAAAGGTTCAACAAGTTCAAGGTTCAATAGGTTCAATGCTTTGGTTTAATCAAATGGTTCGTCAGTGGGTTCAAGGCTTTGTTTAACCGTTGAACCAAAACTTTGTTCAATGGCTGGTTCAAACAAATGGTTCAACAACTTAGTTCATCTGCTTGGTTCATTCAATTGAACCATCGGCTTGAACCATTTTGGTTTAAAGCTTGGTTCATTGGTTCAACATTTGGTTCAACCAAGCGGTTCATTGCCTTGGTTCAATGAAGCGGTTCAACGTTTGGTTCGATCAAATGGTTCAACGTCTTGGTTCAACCAAGCAGTTCACTTAGAAAGTTCAAAAAAGCCTCCCGAAGGACAAGTGCCCTTACGGAGGGTAGTTGGTCGACAAAAACACCCTTCAAAAGGGTTATTTTTGAAGAAGGCCACAAAGGTAAATTCTTTTAGAAATTTTGTTTAAGGCAAACAGTCATAATTCTTTCAGACTTTTGTCCGAAGGAATTTCTTTGGACAAAAAGTCCGAAAGAGTTCAGAGAAGTCACAAGAAGAAATCCCAAAGGAATTCATGGATATTTCAAACAGAACAATTTCACGGACTTTTTGTCCACGGGAAAATACCCGTGGAAAAAGCCCGTGAGACAGTCCGCTAAGGAAAAGGCCGCGAGAGGCTTCTAAGGTGAAGGCCGTTGAAGGACTCTGAAGGGTAGGTGCCCTTACGGGGAACTCTCAGCTGCCAAATAGAAGGACACTTCCCTGAAGTTGAAGGGTCACCTTCCCTTCAGGAAGATGTAAAACAAGAAGCTTGAAGGCCATTTGAAGACTGCCCGAAGAGCAGATACCTTGCAGGGGGCTCTTCTCGACCCAAAGCGGATCATTTCTTAAGGCCCAAAAGGGCAAATTATTTTTGGAAAAGTGCCAAACAGAAAATCCAAAGAAGGACCAAGGGGTGACGCGCCTGAAGATGTCAAATTCAAGACAACGAACTAGCTGTTGAAAACGTAGTGACGGGCGCGCGGATGTTAATTTTAAAGCTCATAAAATAGACGTTGACCCTTTGAATTTACAAACCCAAATGCATTCATAGGCTTTAAGGCCAATACCAACAAAAAGTGAAGAAGGAATAGAACATCAAATTGAATCCAAGACCCGATTCAATTAACTAGAAAAGGAGGAACGATGAAGGTAGAATCAGATCGCCAGGTGGACATTGAAAGTTGCAAACTTTCAATAGCGTGACTTGTTTCTCTGCATTGATAAAATGAAATGGGTAAATGCCCCTAAGTTCTGACCTATCTTCTTCACAGATTTCAATGCAACATGATGTGTTACCGTTCCCGAGTCCTTCTTGAAGAGGCTATATAAGGGACTCTTTTATTGTAAATATATCTCTTTTTGACAATCAGAACGAAACTCTGTCCAAATTGAAAAGCACTTCTAAGACTTTGAGTTCAGTTTGTTGATCATATTTTTTATTGGAATAAGAAAACAAGTGAATTTTTAGACTTTGTGCTGTGATATCTTTGTTGTTGGGGAAACTGTTCTTATGTCTTTTTCCTTAGTATATCTTCTGTTCCTTTAATTCAACAAGCAGAATTAGTGACAATAGTCAGGAAAGTGTCCTGAAGAGTCAAGTTTGGAGAGACTTTGTGCCCCCATAATTGCCTTTAGTGTGTTTTCTTTTCATTTCTGTGTAAAGGACCTTGGGATGACTTTGTGCCCTCATTGTCCTTCGTATCTTACTCTTGAGCAATTCAGGTGGAGACTTTTTGCTACATCTCGATTTGCTGGTTATTACATCATTTACTACTTTTTGTTGTTATTACCAGGAGTATTCTTGTGGTTTGCTGAATAGTACTTCTGAAAGAAGAGGAGTGATGTCTGTCATTTCCCTTGAGTTTTTCCTTTGATTTGCACACATCATCTCTGAAGAAAGAGAGATGGATGGTTTGTTCTACCCTTGAGTATTATATATATATATATATATATATATATATATATATATATATATATAGGGAACCTCCCCTTGATGAGAGGAGAGATCAGTCCCCTTCTTATGTGGTAAACCTACACATTTGGATGACTAATCTTCCTACTTTGGCTGATCAGACCTATTTTGTTTATCAGTACGCTGATCGACAAAATATTCAACCAACAATAGTCATAATGGTATAGGCTTGTTATTGAGTTTTAACCCCTCATTTCACACACCGTAGTGATAAGGGTGTCAGGTGCTTACCTAGACTATACCATTAACCATGCTTTATACTTGACTAGAACATCAAGTCAGATTCCCCTTTGGTGATGAAATCCAAGTAAGTTGGCCTAAGGTATACAAGATGTTAAAAGTGCTTGTGTATGTTTTTGTGATTTGGATATATGTGCATAAAATAAAAATAGTGAAAGTAAGAGATTAATTTAAAAACCCCTAATTAGACTATGTGAACTATTCTAAGCATGCAATCAACATAAAAGAAATGTGTGAGCTAATTACTAGAAGATATGAAGTTAATTCCAACTTGAAACAAGGTATAGGGTTGATAGGGTCAAACCTATACTATGAAAGTAACGTCTAAAAATGAACTAGGTTAACAGTGTTGATCTAGTTATTTTAGACAACACACAACACAAAAATGGGTCGGCAATGTCGATCTAGTTGACTGTGCAAGGAAAATTTTAAAGATTGTAAAATGTGAAAGGGAAGACCAAAAAGAAAAAGAAATATTTATAAAATAACCTTGGTGGATCAGAGTTATAATGAATAAGATTATTGATCTAAAACCTGGAAGTATAGTTGAGAAACTTGCAAACTGGGTCAACAATATCGATCAAGCTATTCAAGAACCTACTAAAACTCTAAAGGGTCGATTAGGTCAACCTAGTAGGCTGAATTAGGTGTTTAAAAGGATATAAACCTATACTGGGTTGATTGGGTTGATCCAATTACCTATTTTTAAAACCTGTGCATAGATAAAAAGAGTTGGGTTGACAGAATTGATCCAGTATGTCAAAATATATGATAAAAATGATAAAAATAAATGAAATAAAGGAAGGAAAAAGTGAACAAATCTTGAAAGGGTTAGTTCACATCAGGTTCACTATAATTTATGCAATAAAAAAATGCATCATGTTTATGAATTAATCATAGATCAGATAAGATAGATCACACCTACACTTCTGATTGGGATACACTTATTAAGTGGGAGCATGACCAATATGGGGATCCATTAGACTTGATTAGGGGATCACTTATATCACTTATCATAACACATCATGCTAGGAAGGGTTCCAAAGATTATAGTCTAACACAATCACATAACAACCCTAATGGAGTCTTAAGGTTTAAAATGTTCACTCTATACTAATAGAAAGAAAGTAAAATCTAATCTAGTGCTTACCAAAGCTTGTGACACAAAGTGGGGGTTAGAAGCAATAAAATAAACAACTAAACTAAACATATATTAGAAGACATATACTCACTTCAATGTATATAAAATCATAAATACATGGAGAGAAGAATATAAATGCATTATCTATATACTCTTACAAATGAGAAATAAAGTTAGGAATACTTACCATTGAAGATGAACCCGATGAGCCTCAATCTCTCCCTTAGCCAAGGTGCTTTGCAAGAGATTGTTTTGGTATGTAAGGATAACCAAGATAAATAAACTCTAGGCTACACAACCTATCTAAGCATCTAAAATACTTCTCCATAAGATAAAATCTGTATCTCCAAATAAAATATGGAACCCTAAGCTTTATTTCTTAAGTAGAATGGTCAATAAGCAGATGTTTGCTCACACTTCTTTACTAATAATTATTCTCTTATGAAATGGTGGGAAATAAAATTGTATATATAGGAAATTTTTACACTAAATCATCCCAAGAATAGCTGATCTATAGAGCTTACCTAGTTGACCTAGTGTGTTTTCAGGGATAATTTACTAGGTTTGTTCTAGGTTGATCAAAATACTAACAAAACAAGAAAGTAAAGAATACCCCTAAACTATACTGCATCGACCTAGTACAACCAATAGTCAAAAAAGATTTTAAGGCAAGAAAAGGAGGAATAGAAGGAGGAAAAGACTGTAGGAGGTAGGATTGAGAAGAATACGCCTAGTTTGAATGGTTTTAGGAGACAAATATGTAGATGGCAAGTGGTAAAATTGATAATAATATTACGAAGCATCAATGGTCTACCCACCCCTTTCCTAGTGCACCCCTTAAGACATGCACTCAAAGATATTGAGACTCTACATGTTCATACAAAGTACAAAGTGTTAGAAATCAATAAAAGTTTGAAAATATTATGTATATACATATACCATTTTTTAAACTAATGCAAACATATAAAGGGTTGGTCCTGACCCTAAAGGGCGTATGCCCTTTACACATGCCATACACCCTTTGAAATGGCAAAAGGTGTACGCCCTTTGAAACTATAAATTAGGGTCACTCAACATCTTCTTAAATTGATTGCATTTAATTTTATATTATTATATTTTAAATTTATTTTACTAAATATAACAAATTAGTGTTACTAAATATATCTTTTTAAATTTATTACAAAGCTATAGGAGTTACCATTTAGAAGTTAGTTTTTAAAATTCCATTTTGGTTAATACTTAGTTTTCAAAATTTTAGGATCAAAAGATAAAATGAGTAACGAGGATTCAAATCATGTCACGTATGTAATATATCTATATCATTAAGGATTACATGCCTACTTTACCTACTTAAGTATTCCCTAACAACTTTATCTACTTGAGTATGGCATACCTAATTATATAACCAAGCCATATCTTGATCTCAAGGATTATGTCCCACCTAAATACACAATCCATATCTTTATCTTTACTATTATCTACTGGTGTGAAATTAAGTGCTCCACTTACTCAACCTAGTCTACTTCAAGGTCCTATAGAAACTTACTTGAAGATAGGTCTCTTCCTAACCATAAAATATCTCTTAGTCTATCAAAAAAGGTCTTCTTAGTATTGGTATTGAAATACTAATGACCTTATTCTTTATTATTATATATTTACTTCTTAGCCTTTGTATTCATATCAAAAGACACTTTTAATGACTTAAAATAGGGTATTCAATCCCAAAATAATAATCTACCTTTAAATAAAAATTTTATTTGAATTATAAAGAAATAAATTATACATCCTCACTTATTTAAACAATATTATGAGGGTTTCACCCAATATTTGATTCAATCTTCTTAGTGTATGAAGAAATTCAACTCAAAATATAGATGACAATGCCTATACACTTTATAGGCATATTAGGCCAAACTCTACCTCTTAAGGAACTAAGTCCTGAACACTATTATAGTAAATTGCGTATAGGCATGTTTGGTCTTGAAAATGGGTTATTAATCTAAAATAATCAAAATATTCTTACAGATATATATTTATATGTTTTGAGACTATTTGTGAGGATGATAAACCAATTTCATTTATTGATTTCTTAAGAATTGGACTTCAATGACAACTTTGCTCTTTGGGTCCAGATGGCGTAATCTTCTTACTTGGAAGGATATTGACTTGGATTAATTTCCAAATGCTTTGAATCACTTTAATTAAGTATTATATAGTGTTTACACATTAACATTGGACCTTGATAATAGGTTTATACTCAATCAACAAAGTAAAACACTTAAAATTTCTCTTGACTGAGATTTCCTATGACTATCTACATACAGAGCAAAAAATAGTCCTTTGTATTTTTAATAAAAGGTGAGTTTGAGAAAGCTACCTATTGTAATACCTTATAAATCTTTTATAACAATTTCCCTATGATTTTTATGAGATTCCACTAGTTTATATGCAAGTTATGGTTCCTTTTGTATCAAAAACCCTATTCTAAGTTTTAACTCTACACACAGAGCGTGATAACTTCAAATTGATTATTCATACAAATTAAAAACTATTTTAAATAACTAAAAATTGTAATATATTCTTGAATACATCCCTCAACTTCTCCAATCTTATAAACAAGCTCATGCAACTTTTTATATGTGATACAAGATACTGCAAGTGACTATATATACACAAAAATAGGCTTTAGAAGGTTTCAATGACATGAACCTTGGATCAAGTGTAAATATCTTCAAATGAAGTTGGATTTCATTCAAACATGAAATAAACTTTTTATTACACTAAATTAAGTAACAACACACCTTTTATTCATAAGAAAATCATTATTTTGACTACATAGACCCATGTTCTATCTTGGCATACTATCAAATCTACTTACATCCATGAATTTCTTCACTTTTTAAGATTATTTTGACCTTTATTAATTATTTTTTATATTTTTGAATTTTATCAAGTTTTTGGAGATATATTGTACTTGGAATTTTGTATATTTACCTTGGAATCTTCTTAACAACCTTGTTCTCAACTTAGAAAATGAACTTTAATTAATGGGTCTATTAATATGCATAAATGAATAACCTTTAGCATGAAACCTATATCATATATATAGTAATGATACAATCATTCATACATTACATCTACTACACACATAGTACTACATCTAGGTATGTGGAAACTGATACATGGCATCTTCCTGTGGTCATGATATGGTCACACATATTAGACATAAATACATTTAATCAGCGTATACACTCCATTTACACCTAAAATATTAGACCCAAACCCCAAACGCTAAACACTAAACCTTAAACCCTAAAAATTGAAACCTAAACCCCAAACCCTGAACCATAAACACTAAATAATATATCTAAACCCTAGACCCTAAGCCCTAAGCTTTAAACCCTTAACCCTAATACATTAGCCCTAAAACCAAAACAATAATACATAAACCCTATACTATATAATCTAAACATATAAACTTAAAAAATTGAACCCTATACTTTATACCTTAGACCCTAAACCCTAAATTTAATCCCTTAACCCTTAGCACCAAACCTTAAACTTAAAATCCTAAATCCTAAACACTAAACTATAAACCCTTAACCTTATACCCTCAATTTTAAACATTAAACCCTTAAAAAATTCAAAATCATGAATGTTAAACCCTAAACCCCCAAACCTCAAACCCTAAACCTCGACCCCTAAACTATATTCCTAAAACACTAAGCACTAACCCCTAAAACTTGAAATTTGAACCCTAAACCCTAAACCCATAACCATAAAACTTCAAACTACAAAACCATAAACCATAAAACCTAAAACCTAAAACCATAAATTATAAACCTTAAAAGCTAAATGCAAGAACCCAAACAACCAACCCCAAACTCTAAAATAAAGACCTTGAACCCTAAACCCTTCACCCTAAACCCTAAAAAATGAACCCTAAATAATGATCACTAAACATAAACACTAAACCTTAAACCATGAATCCTAAACCTTAAAACATAAATTCCAAATCTTAAACTCTAAGCCTCAATCCAATAAACCCTAAACACTAAACAATAAAATTTGACACCAAACCCAAAACCCTAAATCACAAGATGTAAACCCCAAACCTTGAATAATGAACCCTAAATAAAAAACTATGCCCTACACCCAAAACACTAATATTTAGACCTTAAACCATAAACCCATAACCTTAAACCCAAAACCCCAACAACTAATACCTAAAACTTTAACCCCTAACCATAAATGCCAAAACATAAACCCTAAACTCTAAATCTTAAATCCTAAACTCTAAACCTAAACCCTAAACCCTTACACTTAATCCCTAAAATCTTAACCCCAAGCCTAAAACCATAAACCATAATTAATAAACTTTAAACATTAACTCATAAATCAAAAATTATAAACCTAAACCCAAAATTGAAAATTGAAAACCTAAATCTTTAAACCCTTAACCCTAAACCATAAACTCTGCACCATAAACACTAAAACCCAAATCTTAAACCCTACTACCTAATACAAAAACACTAAATCATAAACCCTAAATACTAAACATTAAGTTACAAACCCCAAACCCTCAACCAAACCTCTAAGACCAAAACCCTGAACCTTAAACCCTAAACCCTAAACCTTAAGTGTGAAGCCATAAACTCAAAACCCTAACCCCAAACACCAAACCTCAAACCTTAAAATCTAAACCCTTGGTCCCTTAAACCACAAACCATAAATCCTAAACCTTTAAGCATAAAATATAAATTATATGTCCTAAATCCTAATCACTAAGCCATAACACTAAAACATGAACCCTAAACGCTAATCCTTATACACTAAACCCTAAACTATGAATCTTGAACCATCAAACATAAACCTTAAACCTTAAATTTCTAAATCATATACCTCTAACCATAAACCATAAACTTATGTTATCACCTATATAGAGAAAGGATAGGGGGCATTGGCTAAGCCATATCTTGAAAGGATAGGGGGCATTTTCACCTATATAGAGAAATGAGTGACTGGGGAAATTCATGTAAAAGGATTAAAAGAGGATTCAGGATGACTTCCTAAATAATTTATGGCTTTTTAAATCAATGGGTCTATCAATATGCATAAATGGCTAGCCTAAATAATTCAAACTATAGCATAGATATAGTAATGATACAGTCATTCATACATTACATCTATCCCATACCTAGTACTACATGTAGGTATATTGTCACTCATATATGACATATTCCTGAATTCATGATACAGTCACTCATAATAAACAAAAATATAGCTATTCACCTTATTACACTCCATTTACACCTAAACCATTAACTTTAAACCTAAACACCATAAACCTTAAATGTTTAACCCTAAACCTAAACCCTAAATGCTTAGCCCTGATATATTAGCCTTGAAACCAAAACAATAATACCTAAACCACAAAACCTAGACCCTAAACATAGAACCTTAAAACCTTAAACCCTAAACTTTATACCTGAGACCCTAATCCCTAAATCCTTTAAGCCCTTAACCCTAAAGCCCAAGCCATAAGGCTAAAATCTTAAATCCTAAAGACTAAACCATAAAATCTTAACCCTATACCCTCAATATTAAACACTAAACCCTAAACACAAAATTTAAAATCATGAACCTTAAACCCTAAAGATTGAACCTCAAACCCAAAACCTTGACCCTTAAACTCATAACACTAAACCCTAATCTTGAAACATTAAGCACTAAAACCTAAACATTGAAATTTGAACTCTAAACCAAAAACCCAAAACCATAAAACTTAAAACCCAAAACCATCAACCCTAAATCCTAAAATTGGATAAACCCTAAACCTTAAAAATTAAACTTTAGAATCTAAAAAATCAACCCCAAACACGGAACTATAAACTTTGAACCCTAAACCCTTAACTTGAAACCATAAAAATGAAACCTAAATGAAAAAACCTAACCCTGATTGACAAACACTAAACATATATTTGGAGATCACACCATAAAATAATGATGCAAACATTGGTAGTTATGCTCAACCCCCTCTCCACTTTCTCATCATAATTCCTACACAAGCACAAAGATTTCAATGCAAGGAGAAAAAATGTCATAAAAAAGTTAGTATCATAAATGCTAATAATTTATCTCATGATCCACATAACTATTTGGGAATAATTCATAAACATGAGAAGATCCAAAATTCTCCATCCCTTTTGCTCAATGATTTGTAAATAATTGTGTCTAGAAGAAGGATTTCACCTCATATAAAACAAGTGCAAATAGGCAATTTTTGATCTATCATCATTTGTCATCATCCCTCATCACTAAAAATGAATTTACACCATGCAAGTGCAAAGAGGATATTAACTTATTTACACCATTGAAATCATTCAACAGTCTCCCTAGAGTAATCCATCATGACCCTATCTAATATACTAGACATGAATGAGAATAATCACCCTAATACACTCCAATCAAACAAAAATAATCAAAACACCATTCAAGATTCATCTAAAAAATATATTATTTAGTTTGAAATAAATTTATACTAACTATTGGATTTGAACACACTCTACTAGATGAGGGAATGTCTAGGGATGATGAAACAGTGATTAGGTATGATGAGGTATAATGAGGGATTGGTTGGGGATAATTGGGGATGATCAAAGATGAGGAGGGGGTGATTAAGGATGATTAAACATGATGAGGTTTGATGAGGTAATGATTAGGGATAATGAAAGATGATGCAAGATTGACTAGGGATGATAAGAAATGATGAGGGATGATGAGAGTATGACTAGGGATGATGAGGGATGATGAGAGAGTGATTAGGTATGATTAGGTTTGATGAGGGTTGATGAGGGAGTGTTTAGGTATGATCAATGACAATAAGGGATAATGAGGGAGTGACTAGGGATGATGAGGGTTGATGAGGGAGTGATTATCAAAAATGAAGGATGATGGTATCCAATGAGGGAGTGATTAGGGATAATGAAGGACAATGAGAACTAGTGAGGGAGTGAATAGGGATGATAATTGATTACTAGGGTTGATTATGGAGTGATTAAGGATTGTGAGGGTCAAAGAGGGAGTGTCCTATGTGAATTTGGAGTGCTATAATATGATTTTATTCTATGTGACTTCATAATAATGCATGAGATTGGAATTGAAGAATGCATGGATTATATATGGCATTTATTTTATAATGAATGGTATCTTTTTAGAATTAATTTTGAATGGTGTTTCAATAAATTCTATCTCTAATGGAGTCTATTAGGGTGACTAGCTACATTCATGTTTAGTATAAGTTATCATATCATGACTATAGGTAGATGTCATGTATGAGTGTATGTATCATGACTATGTATTTTACAAGTTACATGATATAGGGTAGTCATTTATACATATTGATAGACCCATTGATTGAAATACCATAAATTATTTAAGAATCCACCTTTAAGCTCGGGTATTTAATCGGGTAGGGCATACTCAAGTAAGTAACGTAGAGAGGGCATACTCAATTAAGAAAAATATGGGTCATAATCAATGATATATATCTATTTCATATGTAACATGATTTGTAACCTCGTGTCTCATTCTATCTTCCAATCCTAAAATTCTAAAAACTAAGTATTGACTAGATTGGATTTTAAAAAATTAAATTTTAAATGGTAACTCCTATAGCTCTAGTATCGATTTCATAAGATACGGAGTGACCCTAATTTTTTATATTTAGTAAAATAAATTTGAAGTATAATAATATAAAATGTAATAGAAATTAAATGTAAACTTATTACATTTATTTTACTAAATATATCCTTGAAAACACAAATATATAATCAACAACACAACAAAAAAAAACACCTCATAATGCGCACATAAACAAAACCACAACAAAAAATACATACACATCTAAACAATAAAAAACAACTACCTCTAATTGCAAAAAACACAAAAGAAATACATGTCTTTGAAAAGGGTGTACGCCCTCTAAACATTTTAATTTTTTTTTAATGTTTTCCCTCCAAATTTGCCTTAGGTATAGGTTTGGGGAGGTTTGAACCTAGCTTGAGACTGGTTATAGAGCAACCCACTTAATTTCTAATAAATTTAGGAGTCTTTTTCATCTTTGTCGACACATCTGATTAGGTAGTTTTTATTATTTAAAAAAACATTATATGGGTTTGTAGAGGAGAAAGTATAGTTTTAGAATATATATATATATATATATATATATATATATATAATGTAGAAATTAAGTAATAATTGTAAATAATATTCTAACATATTGGGTTTGTAGAGGAGAAAGTATAGTTTTAGAATGAATATATATATATATATTCATTCTAAAACTATACTTTCTCCTCTACAAACCCAATATGTTAGAATATTATTTACAATTATTACTTATTTCTACATTATATATATATATATATATATATATATATATATATATATATATAATGTAGAAATTAAGTAATAATTGTAAATAATATATATATATATATATATATAATGTAGAAATTAAGTAATAATTGTAAATAATATTCTAACATATATATATAATGTAGAAATTAAGTAATAATTGTAAATAATATTCTAACATATTGGTTTTGTAGAGGAGAAAGTATAGTTTTAGAATGAATATATATATATATATATTCTAAAACTATACTTTCTCCTCTACAAACCCAATATGTTAGAATATTATTTACAATTATTACTTAATTTCTACATTATATATATATATATATATATATATAATGTAGAAATTAAGTAATAATTGTAAATAATATTCTAACATATTGGGTTTGTAGAGGAGAAAGTATAGTTTTAGAATATATATATATATATATATTCATTCTAAAACTATACTTTCTCCTCTACAAACCCAATATGTTAGAATATTATTTACAATTATTACTTAATTTCTACATTATATATATATATATATATAATGTAGAAATTAAGTAATAATTGTAAATAATATTCTAACATATTGGGTTTGTAGAGGAGAAAGTATAGTTTTAGAATGAATATATATATATATATATATATATATATATATATATATAATGTATAAATTAAGTAATAATTGTAAATAATATTCTAACATATTGGGTTTGTAGAGGAGAAAGTATAGTTTTAGAATGAATATATATATATATATATATTCTAAAACTATACTTTCTCCTCTACAAACCCAATATGTTAGAATATTATTTACAATTATTACTTAATTTCTACATTATGGAATATATACATATAATCACAAATTTCCTTATAACTTTTTGAGTAATATATATATATATATTTTAAAACTATACTTTCTCCTCTACAAACCCAATATGTTAGAATATTATTTACAATTATTACTTAATTTCTACATAACATACCTCATTATGGAATATATACATATAATCACAAATTCCCTTATAACCTTTTGAGTATTAATAGAAAGTTTAAAAAAATTTATATCTCAACAATCTACACATTGTCAACTATTCTTTAAAAAAATTTGATTTTCATGAAATTAAGGTCAAAAAGTTATGTTCGTACACTTAAAGTTTCAATTTTATAGCTATTTTGACTTGTAAAATTATTTAAAAATTATATTTAATAAAAAATTAATAAAAAAAAATTCTTAACAATCTTCAACATTTTACCTATCCATATAGGAAGTTTCATACAAAAATCCATTCATTTACTCAAAAAAGTGTGTTCATACACATGCAATCTCCTTATCTTTTCACAAAAAATGAATAATCTATTATCATAAATATATCTATTTCACACACTTTTATCATCTAGTTATTTAAAAAAAAAATATTTAGAAACTAAATTCAAAATGCCACAATTCATGTTCTTATGTCATTGTCAAATTCCTTTTCGAAATATCTCTAACATTATACCCAAGTTCAACTGTTATTATTTTGAGAAAAAATGAATCACTTTATACACCGCTTTTTGTCCCCCATTATCTTGTATCTACCCATAATTGTAATTGATTGGATGCCAATTTCAACTGAAAATGCATATTTACACAAAGACTTCCATTGAAATTGAATTTTAATTTTTTAACACACTATCAGTCACTAAAAATATGATAATTTTCATAATATCAAATGAAATCAAAATATTCAAACTATTATGAAAATATAGAAACAATGCCAACAAAATTTAGAATAATTTTGGTACAATTTGTTATGGTCTGAGAATAGTATGTAGAATAATATTCATGATTTTGAGGGAAAAAATAAAAATTTGCATTTTTAAATTATATATTTTGGCTTTAGATTGTAACGAGCTTCATAAAACTTGCACTTTAACAATTATAATCTCCCACTCATCTCTTAACAAAACACATCTATCAACCCTACAAAAAAAACCACTCATGATCTACTTTGTTACTACCTTCTAAATACTGATAAAAAGATTAGTAAACCCTTCTTGCAACTTTTCAACTATATGCTTCGAAATAATGAAATACATAAACCATAAAATGAAATCAAATCTCTTCTCTTAAAATAGAAAATAAACACAATTTCTATCCACTTTTTGATCACCAAGATCCCATTAAGGCAAGGTGATAGCATATAATGAGCAAAACTACAAACTCCTACTTGCATAACCTCTTACTAAAATAAAAAAAATACATAGAAATATCTTTGGAAAGATCTTTGATACTAAATCTTATGAATCATTACACCCAAACATCAAGGTGTTAGTGAAATCTACCCATCAAGATCATAAAATAGACACCATAGTAATCAGTGTTGAAATTCAACTTTTATGTAGTCAAGAGACAAGTTCTTGTCCTCTAACATTTCCTCCTTTGAGACCACCACTTAAAAATCCATCTCTTCCAACACATCAGCATAGGAAAATTACATGTGCTCCCATGAACACGAAGTCTAAATCCACGTAGATAAAAAATTTTATACTTCTTTAGGAGTATGAAAACACTGACAATAGGGTAAGTGCATGTAATTAGGGGGCCAAAATGGGGTCTTAAGTGGACATGCTTTTCCTAAAAAATAAGAAACCTCAACTTGTACAAATTATTTGAGACACCTAAACTCTAAACTTGAAGATGTCATAGGAACATGAATTGTATAATTTGAGACTAGTTTATACACTACTAAGGTTTTTTTGAAATGATCAAGTATAAGTAGATCATACATCAAAAATTCAAAGAGGTAGTCATTCTTTTAAAAATCATAATAGATAGCTTTCCATGTAACCCATCATTTTTTTAGCATCATTTAGTTTTTTTTTTTAAAACCCTTTGGTGGAAAGTTAGATAAGATCATCTAGATTACAACCTATATATTTTTTAGATTAATTAATGAATATTTAATTTTTAAATAATTTCATAAGTCAATAGACCCTAAAATATGATCAATAATGTATATCCAACCATGCGACACCCCCTAACTACAAAATTAATATATATATATATATATATATATAATTTTATATAGAATTAGGTCTCAAAAAATATCAAATATACACACACACACACACAAATATGAACATTTATAATTATGACATATAGTGATAAGAAAGACATACTTAGAAATAAATATAGATAAAAATCTTAAATTAATAAAAATCTGAAAAAATTATATCTTTAGAAAGAGGAGAGTATAGTTGATGTTGTAGTAATATTTATAAGAAAAACTTGATCAAATTCATCGTGCTTAGGGATGGACAAAGTTATATTTTATTATTTTCAGTCAAAAATACATATTTGACTATGTGTTTATAGGTCCATGCTTAGAGCTAAAGAATCTAAGCCATTCCTAAGTCTTTAGGCATGTGTTTGAAATGTGAAATATACAAACCATGTAGTGGAAAAACCATGTATGCAAAACTACTAGGTACACAAAATTATCTCATACATTGAATAATGTGTATTTCAAATGCATGGAAAATGAATCAATGTGAACCTAATTTTCTTAGTCTAAGTGTTGTTATATTGGGGCTAAAATGATTGATTTAGATTTCTAAGTGTTTAGTATTTATGGTTTAGGGTTCAGGGCTTAGGGTTTATGGATTACGATGAAAGGTTTATGTTTTAGGGTATATAAGGTCCAATCATGAAGTTAATTAGGGCCAAATTCATCTCCTTAAACCTATTTGTGACTTAATAATATTATTTTGGGCTCAATTATCCCCTAAATCATCACAAATTGAGCCAATCATTCAATTGAGCCAATGAGTGATGCAATTTGGGCCAAACTAATCCCTGTGAACTTGATTCTTACTATTGGGCCCTCAATTTTGAAGAAATTTTTGCTAAGTACTTTTTGAAGATAGGTGACATGGGAGAGACATGATGTGAAATAATATGGCATGGAATACCATGGTGTGTAAGAGTAAATTCAATTAGCATGATACATGTAGAACCTGAGAATGTAAGACTCAAATATTAGTGAAAATATTGTGAAAGGCACATAAAGTGGAGAAGGTTAGGGAGCAGTTCATATGAATGTTATAAAATAATAAGTCAAGTGTGAATCTAGCATTGGTTGATGAGACTTTAGGCACTTAGTGATGAGTACCTAGCATATAGAGAGAATACAAGGGTAGTTACGTTTGGGTCCTTAGGAATTCAATGTAAACAGCTTGTCATGACTCATTGTTGTTAATGGTCATTGGTGAGTCATATTATTTGTATATACTTCTATAACTAAATGTTTTTCATGTATAAATACCCCCTTGTTTTACTTATTATGGTTTTTGATGAGTTTTTTATCATTATAATTCTAGAATAGTTGTAATATTGACATAGTTTATGAATGTAATGAAAGGAAGATGGGATTGATGAAATACTTGTGTAAATTGTTCTTGATATAATGGAGTTTGTATTGTTTTGTTACCAGTATGTTTCCAACTTCTTTTTATTTGGTAAGTAGTAATTGAATACTTAAGAGTTATATATGTAACTAATTAAGAGTTTAGAACTAAGTGTTTGTTTGAGCACCCTAGCTTAGGAAAGTAAATGAATACACCTTCATGCAATAAAACAATAGGAACCAGTCTAAAGCTTTGGGTGAGTATGCAAAAACTTTTTATTTTTTGATATGTTGATGAATTATATTATTGGAAATCTTGTTTTCTTAGGCACATAACTAGGGAAAATATATGCTAAACTAAAAGAAAAGAACCCAACATTTTAGTTCTATTGCTGGGACCCGTAGCACTTATTTGAATAATGGTGAGAAGATGTTAGAATGGCTATCTTTGGAAAATGTTGAATGTTGGGTTACTACCATAGAAGATAATTTTCAATTGCATTATCTTGAATCAAGATTTTATATCTATGCATGGGTTGAATAACATTTATACGATTCACTCTATGAATATTTATTTGTAGAAGTTCCTATTCACCTGCATGCTTGGTTTTTGGCTAATGAACAAGAATGTTAAGGGAACTACAAATGAATATCTCTTAGTTAGTAGAGTATTTATTGGCCTTAGAAATATTGGGAATGCCTTGGACACGTGATGTGGATGTTTGGTGGAAAGGGACTCTGAATAACTATATTTTAGAATACGTAGTCTCAATGTACTCTTATCTAGAGGAAACCCAATTTCACTTCCTTTGAGAACCACATGGAAGGTATCACAATAAATTTTCATTCAAGATTAATAATATTATATTTTATTCTAAACTTTAAATCTTCCACATGGACGGCTAAACTCTCTCTTGCATGATCAACACATTCAGTAGGAAAATGAAGGGTCACACATTGATATAAGATTATTGGTTCAACATGGTAATTAATCAGTGACAATTATGCAAGTGAAAGTATGATGAGGCTAATCAAAGGGCTATGATCAAAAGAAATCCAAAGAGGGGCTTGGAGGACTCAAGAAGTGTCATGAAGATCCACAGGGAGGTAAAAAGTCATAATGAGGACTCCCCAACCATAAGACGACACCCAATGCCAACACAAGTATGTGTGGGATAAATAATTCAAGTATTAATGACTAAAAAACCCAATTTGGATAGGCCTAGTTACCCACCCATATTGCATGTTCAATATCTTGAGTTATATGATGTTCTTATATGAAATTGGATACAAATAGTATAGGGTCATAGACTAAACTTTTTGAAGATACTTTTGAAGAACATGACCAAGATATTAGTTAATTATTAATTTCTTTTCCATCACAAGTCAATCATATGGCTTAGTTTGGAATGCCTGATGGACCAAACATAGCCAATGGGTAGACTCTCAACCCTTCCATAGTTAATCAACCTACTTCTTTTCACAATGTATCATGTGCTTCTATTGTTTTAGGAGTCATGAAAGGTGATACTAGTGGTGGTTCAATCAAAGGATCCATAGGTGGTGTAGGAGGCATTGATGGGCCTCCCCCACCAGGTTTAGGAGGGATTAGAATTACATCACAACAAGCTCCATTTCTAGCACCCAATACACCTATTATTTATTATGAGATGACACTCCATCTCCTTGAGTATCATGTTGTGGAAAATGTATCAAAACATGTTAACAAGTGTGAACTTATCTGGAAAGTACATGGCATTACTTTTACTAAATTAAAGGAAAATAGTTTGCCACTAATCTTTTAGACTGCACCCAAAAGTGGTACCAAAAGTTTGATCTATAGTAATCTATGGTGAATTATAAGAAACTAAAAGTATCCTTTCTCCAAGAATTTAATATCCCAAAGTTTGAACAATAGATCAATAATGCCCTAAAGGATATTAAGAAAAAACTCATTGAGAGTGTGCACAAGTATGATGCACATTTTAAAATGCTTATTTTTAAACTATCATTTGGGATAGATGTAACTCAACATGACCACTAGTTCATAAGAGGCTTGTTACGTTCATTTTGATGTAAATTGTCCCAGAGGACCTTCATTGACCCATGTGAGGCCTTGGAATCTTCCCTTCACACCAAAGCTGTTGGAAGCATATACACAAGGATTAGTACCTTTATGAAAGCTTAAGTTTTTTTATGGAATATCAGTTAGAGAAGCTCATTGTGAATATTACTCTTGATACTCACAGTATTTTTTGGTTGTATTAATAGTGAAACTAAAGGCCATAATATGAATAATTATCCTAAAAAGAGTATTTACATTGTGGTAAAACAGTCTTATGATATTTTCCACAAATACCATGATGTGAGTGATTATCCCCTACTTCAACACACTACACAATCAAAGGTATCCTCATATTATAAAATATGTGATTTATATACTCATGATACCAATGATTCACAAGTCTAGAAACCAACACATTTGGTTTCACTATATATAGAGAATTCATGAATTATCAATTCCATAATATTTTCCTATCAGCCATAATTCATGCTTTCACCCTTAAGTAATCTCACATGGACCACACTTAAGCATAATCCACTTTCAAATAGGCCTAAGTCACCTTTAGGTCCTATGGAGACCCATTCAGCTCTTTAACACTTCTTTGAGCAAACTAAGAAACACATGAACACTTTTAAAATGCATGGACCCATTACACATGATCTATAGGTCCTCATTAAGTGCCAATAACCATCATAGTACCCTTCTACTTAACCAAAATTAGCTCAAACACTACTTTGTACACACAGTCACCATGAACGAACACGCAATCAACTTTTAAACCTTTTTTCATACTATATATAATTGGTCAAACCTTCATAATGCACACATATTTTCTTCATGGAGTATACAACATGATACAATATCTAATTCATCTTTAAACACCAAAACAACATCATAACAATCTCAATTACCCTTCTTGGGTTACTTGCAGAATATAGCCAAACACATAGTAAACTTTGGAGCTCAATATCTTTGTTTGTACATACATTTAGACCTTAATTTATATTTCTAGTGCATTTTGGAGTCCTCTACAAATTTAATTTTTAGACCATGGTCAAATTCTAAATATATCTAAAATTATGGCTCAAAAACTAGGCACTAGTCTTTCCTTTATTAAATTTAAATATTTGAATTCAAATTGTCATAGTTAAACATCGAACACTATGTTTGCATCTTGTGTCCTTGTTACTTTAGATCAATCATGCACCATTGATATTATTATGAAAATTTTGACTTTTAACTCATATTTCACCAATTCCAAATTTTAAACCTTGAACATGCTAACCTCATCTCATTTACTCTTATAATATTGACTCAATGCGCATCATCGATCTTTGTGGATTAGTCAGGTCTTTATCTATGTTAAATATTGGACATTTTGAAATCATCTTGCTCACTGTACACCATTTATATATGTACAAACATCCTCTCACCATTAGATATTAGAAGATGCATGGTCCTTATCTCTAATTTTCATTAAACTTTGAACATTTGTCCTCATTCGAATGAACATGCACCATTGATCTTGATTTGTATAATCACATGCACACCATTGGATCTTAATAGAATCTCTATCTTTGTCTCTTTTTACCAATGAATAATTTTACCTCTTTGAGTTGATGCACACCATATATCTATATTTATGAATACATGTGCACCATTGGATATCTATCTAGTCTTGATCTTTAACATTGTGCAAAAATGACTATGGGGACCATTACTTATCTCCTTGGAAGGCTAACTTTGTACCTCCATATCTTTTGCTTCACTCAAGTGTATGTTCTAAAATTTGGACCATATGATCTCCTCACATAGGATAATCTAGCCATATGTCAATCTAATTTTGGAACCTTCACATTTGTGAGATATAATGACATAAAAATGCTCACTCAGATTTATCTATTCATAGAGCCAACTATGTCAAAAAATTGTCTGGGTGGCCAACTTTGAACATGCATATCTTTTTTTGTACTCCAGTTCTTGACTTTAAAGTTAGCATAAATCAACTAAGAACAAAATTGAAAAATTCCATATGATCACCTTCTTTTGAAACATCCACATGTGTGAGATATGCCACGATCAAAATGCTTACTTGACTCTTCTTACTACATTGCAAATTTGGCTAAGTATGGGAAAATACTGTCAAAATACTCGAGAGCCCAAATTTACACTTGTATATCTTTTATCATGATTAATCACTAGCCTTGAGACTTTGCACATAAAAACTAGGGACTAATGTGATCACAACCATATGACCAACTCCCCCTAAATCATTAACACATGGTAATTATGACATCATCAAACTGCCTACTTAGAATTTCTGTCATTAGACCCAAAATGTCTAGATGAGAAAAATGATGAACTAGGTGAATTATACTCATGTACACAAGCACTCAAACCATTCTTGAATTCTAATAGGATCCATTTCACATGCTAAAATCACCATACCCATCCCAAAACATTTCTAACCAAGCCAACACTAAATATCAATCAAGCATACTAGGACAAGCACATTGCACACTTTATCATTGTCACTTATACTATCAAGTCACTACATCCACTCACTTGGACACTTATATGACATCATCATGAAATCATTGATAAATCTCCAATAATCTACCCCTTTGTCATTAATGTCAACAAACATCATTTATCTCACATTCTCTCTTTTCAAGCACTCCACATTAGGAACTTTCTCCCCCTTTGACACAATGACAAACTAGGCACCAATTGATTCTAAGGACCTAAAAATACCATAAAATAGGAGAGGACCACCTTAAAAAGATGATTTAAACTCCCCCTTATGTTGAGCCTACCTTTTATAGTCTTGACAATGACTTCTTATTTCATCCCAACACTCTCTTCAACCAAGCACTATAACCAATGAAGAAATAACACACAAAAACACTAAAATCTGATTAGAATAACCAAAAAACATCTAATATGGACTCCCCCTAATATTTATAATCCAATGCATAACTTGAGCATCTTCATATCTCTATACACCATGATAAACCACCATACAGGCTTACTAGCCTTCTCTCTCAAACCACCTCAAGGACCACTAACAAAAATTCATGCCACACAGGAAATATGAAACATGCTCTAAAACAACCTAATAACTTACCTTGAGATAATAACACCTTTTTATTTTGGAGAGACTGAACAAAAAGCACATCTTCAAGACTAGGCCTATTTAGACTCCTTGTAGCCTTACTTGGAACTTGCATAGACCATGAATTTCTATAGACATATATTCAAGACCTAAAACTTCATATCTGGAGAAATATCATATGCCCCCTCAATCACACCAATTTTCAAAAACTAGATCATTCTCTACAATATACTTCTTTCACAAACCAACCTACCAATTAAGCCTCCATCTTGACAAAAACATGAATAATTTGAAAACCACAAACCTTCAAATATATGTGAAACTTTATTTGACAACCTATTTGACCCATTAAATATATTAATAATCCTCAGACCTTAACTCATAAGGTAAACCACTTTTCAAGTAGAGCCCAAAACCCTAGAAACTCAAAAAAAGCAAGGTCAACAAACCTCTTCCAATCAACGTCCACCTTTGAAACTTTTTATACACTTGGAGACAACCATTACACACTTATGGACCAATATTTGATATTTCACATCTT
This sequence comes from Torreya grandis, assembly GCA_037957365.1. NCBI lineage: Eukaryota > Viridiplantae > Streptophyta > Pinopsida > Cupressales > Taxaceae > Torreya > Torreya grandis. The sequence continues at coordinate 1,746,339 of JARHVA010000917.1, read as the reverse complement.
TGGGAACCCATACATCCTATAACCCATTTTAGGACCTACATACTCTTAAACACAAATTGGTAAACCTGAGAGTAAACAAAAATATCTAATTTGACTTCAACATACCTTTAGACCGAAAAACACCTATGAAACATCACAAATAAGTGCACAAACCTTTATGAGCACCAAAATCTTCTTAACATTCCATCAGTCTCATTAAACCACCTGGAACCAACCATTTTGACCCTGCACTATAGCTCTTTTAGAAACCTCTAGAGCAAACACATGAACTTATTACTCCCACTTAACTAATGACTTTCTAAGATCAACAAAAGTCTAGGTATAGATTGAAATTAAGATATTGGGCAGAAAAACTTTCTTCGCCATAATAAATATGCCTCTTAAAAAGCATAGGCTGAGACACCCTATTTCACAATGTCCTAGAATAATGTGAAATTAGGAGTTGCCCATAACTCCTCATATCCATTTTCCTCCTTAGTCATATAATGCTTATAGTTATTATTCTTCTTCTTAGGCTTAATAAAATTAACATGCTCATCAACTACAAAATTATCCTTATTTTATATGATTGGATAGATAATACATGGACACAACATAGATTCATGACATACCTTTTCATCTATAGAATCTTCCTTACATCATGGAACCTCATCACTAAGACTGACAATTGATGTTCTCTATATGAAGCTTTATAAACAATAGTAGGATGTTCACTTGGATCCATACTCACTTTAGACCTATCTTCAACCAGCACCTTGGCCTTCTCCTTGAGCTTGGTCTCTTCATTCTCAACATGAGAAGACAATGAGAGCCCTTGGCACTCTTTTCTTTCTGTAGCATGTTCCACCATAGCAAACACATTACTTAGTTCTGTAGTCTCAACATGAATCATACTTACCACCTTTGGTTTCCATGAGCTAACTTGCCTTCTTCTTTACACTCTTGGAGCTTGATTGAGCTTATTTTGACTTAATGGCCTTTGCTTGTAGAATCTAGCAATGTGACCTCTCTATTCACAGTTGTAGTAAACCATACTACTTGATTTAAACTTATCTTATCTTAATTTATTTGAAAAATGTTTTAAAAAGTGTCCCACATCATGAAATTTGAAGCACTCAACCTTGATCACACCTTTTGACTAATTACCCCCATCATAGTTCCCAACAAATTCATTTCTAACATGTCTCTTGCACATTATAGATCTATGCCCAAACTGATTACAAGTATAGCAGTAACCATTGAAATTTGCATACCTCATAGAATTTAGTTATCTAATATGTTTTTTATTCATTTTTCAGCACTTTCATTCTTTGTCTAATGATTTTTTTTCAAAGGATGATTATCCTTATTCACATTAGTCTTCATCTTGTCTTGATTTGCAGTCTCTAGTTCTTCTTTGTATCCAAGACCAGTCTTATCACTTGCATGCTTTTGATCATTTAGAATGTTGTCTAGATCACTTGATATTTTTTCAAATATCATATATTACATTACCTTACTAGATATCTTTTCTAACTTAGATTTCAATAACTCATTTTCAATTACATACCTTTCACATTCATCTTCTTTACCTTTTAGGCTTATAGTCAAGATTTCCAATTGAAAATTGAGATGCTTGATCATATCTTCATGATCCTTGGCATATTTATCCATTATTACCTCAAACAAATTGAATTGATCCTCAAAGTCCTTGATTTTATATTTCATCCTCTTATTGATCTTATTCTTAATCTTCAATTCTTCAAGAGCATTCATCAATTTAGTCTCATAGTTCACTTCATCTTCATCTTTATCATCATCTGAATCATTCCAAGTTGACTGCTTTTGATGTGATCAACTACCTTCCTCAACCATGAATATATCTTCATCTTCAATAGGACCATCATCTTCATGATCATATTCTGAGTTGCTGACTTCACTCTCATCTGATGAGTTGTAATCTTCTTTAGTGTATAGACTCATCTTGTCCTTGAAGTACTTCTTCTTATTTTCAAACCTTCTGAATCCCTTTTTGATTTTATTAGACCTAAATGATCTCTTTCCATCATCATGACCTTAATCATGCTCTTCATCATCATCTTTCTTATACTTATGAGGGAACTTATTAGCAAAATGTCTTATCTCACCACAATTGAAGCATTTGAGGGGTAGTTTACCTTTATACTTGCCTAAACCTATTCTTAATTTCCTTGAAATCAAAGTAATTATCTCTCCTCATCTATATCAAAAATATCATCCTCTTTAGGTGTCTTACCTTGGAACTTATTTTTTGGTTTAATCTATGTATTGAATGTTGCTTCCTTCTTTGGTGGTATATCATCATTATTCATCATTTCATAGGTAGTAAGGGTGCCATGCAATTGATCCATCTTCAATTGAGTAAAATCATGACTTTCTTCTATAGCAAATACTTTCAGATCAAACTTGGGGGATATAAACCTTAATTCCTTTTGAACAATAGTATCCTCTTCAAGGCTCTCTCCAAGACCTTTGATTATGTTCACAATCTCATCAACTCTCTGTAGAAAGGATGCCACATAATATTCTTCATTCATCTTGAGACTCAAATTTCCTTCTATGAGTCTACAAATTAGCAAGATTAACATTTGAATCTTCTTCATAAATGATCTACATTTTGTTATATATATCTTTAGCAGATTTATAATGGATTACCTTGGTAAACTCAATTTATTTAATTCCATGGGTGATGGCATTCATTGTCTTAGAATTATTCTCAAATAGATTATTGTCTACAACACTAGATGGAGGAGTAGTAGGAACAACATAACCATCCACAAAATATTTCCATACATAAAACCCTAGGGACATAATGTATGTCCTCATCCTTGCACTCTAAAAATCATAATTAGAGAACCAATTCTTTCTTAGTAAATAAATCTCCTCGATGACTACCCATATTTTACCTTGGATCACCTTCAAGCTATCAAGCCTTTACCAAAGGACCTACTATAATACCAATTGTTAGAGGTACAATCTCTAAGATGAGGGGGGCTAAATCAGTGAGCCCAAATATTTATATTTCAATTCCAATCCTTTCAAACTATTAAATAATTAGCATATATCAACTTAATCAAGCAACATTAACAACATAGCTCATTTATTCAATGCATACACAAGATCAAACACATAACCCAAGATCAATGTTAAATTAAGATTGCAACACATGGACTACTGTCTTATAGGAAATTAAAACAAGATACTGGTTAACTCATTTAAGCCATCAAACCTTGATCATATTCTGCTAACCAAAAGCCTTTAGTGAAACACCTATTTCACAAGGAGCAACTACCCCTAAGGAAGATCAAGTCCTTTAGAACCTATTTTGAACACCTCCACCTTAGAACTGATGTTTTCAACACTTGATGATGTATATCTATTTTCTACCACCTGTACAAATTCCCTCTTTATGTCATATAGGCCTCTCACATAGGCATGTCACAATCTCTCTCCTTCTTCACTCAAATTGTCCTCATATGCAAACTCATACCTCTTCACATATCCTCAAACTACAAAATAAATATTTGGACATCAAAAATATGACCTAAAATTCATACACATAGTTCTTAATCTTCTCTCCTCATTAACTCATAAACTAGGCACTCTACCTCTCCTTTTCTCCACAATTATCACATCCACCTTGCACTTATCTCACAAAGTCTCTCTCACAAGTCTAGAAACTAACAGATTTGGTTTAACTATATATAGAGAATTCATAAATTACCAAGTCCAAAATATTTCCTTGTCATCCATAATACATGCCTTCACCCTTAAGGCATCTCACATGGGTCACACTTAAGCACAATCCACTTTCAAATAGGCCTAAGTCACTTTTAGGTCCTATGGAGACCCATTCAGTTATTTGACACTTCTCTAAGAAAACTAAGAAATAAAGGAATAATTTTAAAATACATGGACCCATTCCACATGATCTGTAGTTCATCCTTAAGTGACAAAAACCATCATAGTACCCTTCTGCTTAAGCATAATTAGCTTAAACACTTCTTTATACACACAATCACCATGAAAGAACACATAGTCAACTTTTAAACCTTTGTTCATAGTTCATATGATTAGACAAACCTTTATAATGCACACAGATGATCCTCATGGAGTCTATAACATGATACAATATCTAATTCATCATTAAACATTAAAATAACATCAAAAAAAGCTTAATTACCCTTGTTAGGTTATTTGCAAAACACAGTTGAACACATAGTCAACTTTGGAGCTCAATATCTTTATCTATACATATATTCAGACCTTCAAATTTATATTTATAGATGCATCTTGGACTCCTCTAAAACAATTATTTCAACACCATGGTAAAATTATATATATATATCAAAATTTATGGCTCAAAAATCAATCACTAGTCTTTCCTTTGTTAAATTCCAATATTTCAATTCAAATGTTCATAGTTAAACTTCGAACACTATGCTCACATATTATATCCTTGCTAATTTAGATCAATCACACATCATCGATATTATTTTATGAATCTCTAATTTTAACTCATAGTGATACAATGCCAAATTTTAAAGCTTGAACATGTTGACTTCATCTCATGCACTCTTGTAATATTAACTCAATGTGCACCGCCATCTTTGTAGATCAGTTAGGTCTTTATCTATGTTAAACATCATATATTTTGAAATCATCTCACTCAATGTGTACCATATACACACACACACACACACACACACACACACACACACACACATATATGTACAAACATCTACTCACTATTATATCTTAGAAGATGCATGGTTTTTATCTCTGCTTGTCATTAAACTTAATACACTTGTTCTCATTCAACTCAACACACACCATTGATCTTGATCTGTATGATCACCTATGCACTGATGGATCTTATAAGAAGATCAATTTTTATCTATATTAACCAAAAAACACTTTGACCTCTTAGACTTGATATGAACTATATATCTAGATGTACAAACTCATGTTTATCATTGGATCTTTATCTGGTCATGATAGTTAACATTATGCAAAAATGACTATGGGGACCATTGCTTATCTGCCTGGAAGGCCAACTTTGCACCTCCATATCTTTTTCTTCATTGTGAATGTTATGAAATTTTTACCATATGATCTCCTCACATAGGATAATCCAACCTTGTGTCAATATACTCCTGAAACCCTCACAAGTGTGAGATATAATGACATAAAAATGCTCACTTAGATTTATCTATTCATAGAGCCTACTATGTCAAAAACTTGTCTGGGAGACCAACCTTAAATATGTATATATTTTATCACACTCCAGCACTTGACCTAAAAGTTAGCTTAAATTAGCGAGGCAAAAAATTGAATAAACCATATGATCACCTTCTCTTGAAATATCCACACATGCGAGATATGCCACCATCAAAATGCTTACTCAACTCTTCTTACCACATTGCAAATTTAGCTATGGTAAAATACTATTAAAATGTCTGAGGCCCAAATTTGCACTTACATATCTTTTGTCACACTTCATGAATATAATTGATAATTTTCACATAGCAACTAGGGACTAATGTGATCACAACCATATTAAAAACTCTCCCTTACTCATCCACATGTGGCAATTATGATGTCATCAAATTGCCTACTTATATTTTCTGTCATTGGACCCAAAATGTCTAGATAAGAACAATGATGAACTGAGTAAATTATATTCATGCACATAAGAACTAAAACCATTATTGAATTCTAATATAACCCCTTGCACATGATCAAATCACCATAATTATCCCAGAACATCTCTAACCAAGCCAAAATTGAAGATCAATCAAGCATACTAGGACAAACACATTGCACACTTTGTCATTATCACTTAGATTATCAAGGAACTCTATTTACTCACTTGGACACTTTTATGAAATCATTGAAAAATTTCCAATAATATCCACCCCTAACTTGGTATTGATGCTATTTTTTAGCTACGATGCTTCAGAGACAGAGATCTCCAACTATAGATTGTATCTTAATAATGTTTCTTGTCAATGTTGCTCGAGGCCAAAATTGTTGAAAAGAGGGTAATAATGTGGATTTCAAGTATATGACATTGGGAACATGTGTATATTACACATCCCAAGGTGTTATAAGTGATGTATTTTGAAATAGAGGTTCTAAAAGTGGAAATGTCTATTGGAGGCAAAGAACCTGTCTCTTAACTACATAAAAGTTACATTATAGGACTACTCATTGAATCCTATGCCACGAGTTCATAAATTATTTTATATCCAATGGATTTAGGGTGAATGTATAAGTATTTTATATTCATTTAATAATTCTTTCAATTCATGGATACAACTTATGATTTCCATTTTATGCCTATCCAAAGTTTTCCTAAAAATAATAATTTTGCCTTCTATGGAAATACTATCTTGAGGCCAAAATAGGGGTTCCATCTCCTAACTATGCATAATTAGATGCTAATTACATGGTATTAAATGTTAATGACCACACTCAAAATGGTCATAATACTATTTTTTAGTCATGAGGCCTTAGAAAAAGATATTTCCAACTGTGATTTACATCTTGCATCTAGGGAAATATCATCTTGAAGCTAGAATGAGTGATCTATCTCCTAACTAGGTATAATTAGATGCTAATAATGTGTTAATATATGTTAATCACCACCACAACATGGTGGAAATGCCATTTTTCATCCATAAGGACCTAGATATTTGAGATATCTAATTATGTCTTGGATATTAACAATATTTCTTATAAACATTGCTTGAGCCTAGAATATTACAAAAAAGGGTGTTCATATGGACTTCAAGTCCATGGTAGTGGTAATGTGTGAAAATTTAACATCCTGAGGTATTGTGATGGATTTAAAAGTGGAGGTCCAAAAAGTGAAAATGTTTATTAGAGGCAAAGATCTTGTCTCTTAACTACATAAAAGTTACATTTTAGGATTAGTCACTGAATCCTATGCCACAAGTTCTTTGATGATTTTTAATCTAAGGGATTTGGGGTGAAAGTATAAGACTTATATATCCACATGATAGTTTTTTAGGTTCATGGATATGACTTATAACTTTTATTTTATGCCTGTCCAAAGTTTGCCTTAAAAATAACAATTTTGCCTTATAGGGAAATATCGTCTTGAGGCTAGAATGGGTGTTCCATCTCCTAATCGAGCATAATAGAATGAAAATAATATGGTACTATAGGTTTATCACAACCCCACAACATGGTGGAAATGCCATTTTTTGTCATGAGGCCCTAAAAATAAATATATCCAAATATGACTTGCATGTTGCATCTAGTAAAATACCATCTTGAGGTTGGAATGGGTGATCAATCTCCTAACCAAGTGTTATAAAATGTAAATAATGTGATCCTAGATGTTAATAACCACCCATAACATGGTGTTGATGATACTTTTAAATCAAGAGGCCTTGGAGATAGATATTTATAATTGTGGCTTATATCTTGCATCTAGGGAAATACCATCTTAAGGCTAAAATAGGTGATATATTTCCTAACTTGGCATACTCAAATACCAATAATGTAGTCTTAGGAGTTAATATACACCCTTGATGTGGTAAATATTCTAGTTTTTATCCATGAGGGCTTGGAGATAGAGATCTCTAACAGTGACTTTTATCTTGACAACATTTCTTATGAATGTTTCTCGAGGATGGAATTATTGCAAAAAAATGTATTTGCATGGATTTTGAGGTCATGTAAATGAGAATGTGTGTAAATTTCACATAAAAAGGTGTTATAAGTGATGTATTTTGAGGCAGAGGTCCTGTAAGTGGAAATGTCTATTGGAGGAAAATAACTTGTCTTTTAACTACATATAAGTTATATTTTAGGATTAATCACTGAATCCTATGCCACAAGTTCATCGATGATTTACAATATGATGGATTCAAGGTGAAATTAAAATACTTCAATCGACACATGATGGTTCTTTTAGTTTGTGGATATGAATTATGGTTTCCATTTTACTCCTATCCAAAGTTCACTTAAAAAATAACAATTTTGCCTTGTAGATAAATGTTGCCTTTAGGACACAATGGGTGATCCATCTCATAACTGAGATTACTCAGATGAAAAAAACATGTCTCTAGAGTTTAATCACTACCCCTAATGAGGTATTAATGTTAGTTTTTAATCATGAGGCCTTGGACATAAATATCTCCAATTGTGGCTTGCATCTTAAATCTAAGGAAATGTCATCTCAAGTCTAGAATGAGTGTTCCGTCTCCTAACCAAGAATAATAAGATGCAAAAAATGTATTCCTAGAGGTTAATAACCATCTTCAACATGGTGGTTATTCTAATTTTTATCCACGAGTCCCCGGAGATAGATATCTTTAATTACAACTTATATCTTAATAATGTTTTTAATCAAAGTTGATCAAGGCCAAAATTATTACAAAAAAGGGTGTTGGTGTGGATTTTGAGTCCATGGAGGTGGGAATGTTTGTAAATTACACCTCTTATAACAATTTTCCCCAAAATTTGAATAGATTCCATAGTTTGAAAACTGAGATCTATGACTTTTTGTTGTTTAAAAACTTATTCTAGGGTTTCTTAAAAAACATAGAAGCCTGAGAGCTTAAAGTGATAGTTCACAGATTATAATAACTCTATAATATTTATAAAACCTTTGATAGTAAATAAAGGACATTATCTAACTTATCTAATATTTTATACAAACTCATGCAACCTTTTACACATGCTACAAGTGACTATAACTAATTGTAGGTGTCTAGAAATAGGGTTTTTGAAGGTTTCAAATAAAAGGACTTCAAATCAAGGAAAAAATCACTTAAATTTGAATTTAATCTAATTCATACAGGAAAAATAAACATGAACACAATGATTCAATCAACTATGTTATTTTATTTTGTAATAAAACTATGATTTTACATACACACACCCCTATTTTACATTTGCAAAGTTGAAGATCATGCTATAATCATCAAAAAATTTCCTTTTTATGAACTTGTTAGCCTCCTCTTTAGCTAGGTCCATGATTATAAAGTATTTTAAGTCTTATTCAATATTATAATGCTCCAAATTTGATCAAGATTCTTTTTATCCACCAAGACTTACTTAGTAAATTGATTTTATATGATTTATCTTATAGTTATATTTAGTTTTTTTATAACCTCCAAGATGGATATGACTTTAAAAAGTTATATAAGACTCATTACTATGTTTAAAACTCCTAATATACCTATGAAAACTCATAATGACTCATATACCATTACAACTTTCCATATATTTACAAAGACAACATTGAAAAATTTTAAATTTAAACTTTTGGAGGGAAAACTTATTCAAGACCTCAAACTTACCTAGACTTGCTTCTAAGACATAGACAAGGTATTTTTAATGTATTACAAGACATTTCAAGACTATTAATACCCTATACCAATCTAACCAAGTACAATCTGGCATACTAGTAGTGATGCACCTACATCACAATCCTAAACACGGTCCTCTATAAATAAGGTTTCAAGGTTCCTTTAATGATTTATTGATATGTTATATACCATTTAAAATAGTGATAAACCAATTAATTTTATTGGTTTCTCAAGGATTAAACTCAATGGTAATGTTGCTCTTTTAGGTCTCTACAAGCCTAATCTATCTCTTTAAAAGGGTCTTGCTTCAATCCAATCACTAAATATCTTGGATATCTCTAATAAAGTGTTTCATAATGATCAAATAACACTAAAAGATCTTAATATTGAGCATTAATTCAAATAATAAATCCAAACAATCAATTTTTCTCCTTTTTTAGCCTTATCGGTAGTCACCTATAGGCATACCAAAACACATCCAGTTATAACTAGGATTTTATGAATCCTTTTTACCATAAGAATTATTTTATTATCTCACAAACACCTTATATAAACTAATCATAAAATTTCAAGGATTTTCATTGGTTAATTTGAGTTATGGGGATTTTGTGCTAAAAACACTATTATAGGATTTCTCAAAAGTTCTAGAGCCCAAAATCTACTAAACAATCATTCATAATTTATGGGGGATTTATAATCTTTATAACACCTTTTAAAATTCCTTAAAAACCTTATTTAACCTTTTCAATATTGCAACCAAGCTCATGTTACTTTTCTCATGTGTTGCAGGTGATTGTGAAGGACTGTAGGTGTGTAAAAATAGAGTTTTGGTAGGTTTCAACATTGAAAAATTGGAATAAAATGAAAAATCAATTCAAATTGAGTTGGATATAATTCACTAATATAAAAACTATATGATTACAAAATTTCAAGCAACAAAAACTCCTTTTATTTTCAATAAAATCACACTTTTTTATACACAGGCCCTTATTTTACATTAGCAAACTGTCAACAACAACACAATCATGAATTTTTTAACCCTTTTTGCTTGTTCTAGCCTTGAAATTCATTCCTCATTGGTTGCTTTAAATATTATCTAATAGAATAATACATATCCAATCTTATAATGGCCTAATTTTGCCTAATATTCTCACTCAACCACCTATCCTCATCATAATAAATGTCCAATTTTGAGTAATATTTTAGCTACATTAACTTTGTTTGGTTTTTGGGATAAACATCACTAAAGTAACCTTGGAGAAAAAAATATACACATTATAGGACCATGAAAACTTAGAATGACACTTGCACAATTTCAATATTTTCACATATTTACAAGACATACATTCAAAATTTTAAATTTTGTTTTTGATGTGAAAACTTGCGAAAACATCTAACCAACTTATAAATTGACTTAAATAACCTTTAACAAGGTATTTATTGATTTATTTGACTACATACAACTCTAATAACTTTTGATACCACCTTTTCATCATACTTTCAACATACTACAAAGTATATTTTTAATGCTCAACAAAAGTTTAAGGCATACAATAATGTGAACATATAATATAATATATAATAAATTACAAAAAAATTCAAAATATGAAATTAAGAAGAATATTTAAAAATTTAAATGTTGAACAATATATGTATATAATAGATCTATAAAATCCATATAAAGTCATACAAAATGTGAACACTTGATACAATATCCTGGGTCAATGTCGTATAGGCATATAATGCTAGAAAAAACTATACATCAAGTCATATAGGCATAAAAACAAATGTCATAGAATATTATTCTAATGATTAAAATACATCATTGTCTTTGCCTTGTTTATATAATCCTCTCCCTGGGAGGCCTTGCTCACAATTAGAGGTGTCAGATTTGGATGACTATGAGTCCTCCTCCGCTTAAAATTTGCCTATATCTCCAATTGTTCATATGTAAATATTATCATAAAATTTACATGTACTAGAATAAGATAACCAAAAAATTAACAAGTTTTTAAAATGATACACAAATTATTCACATGGGTACTTACCACAAGCTAGTGGTCATAATCAATTTAAGTCAAAATAAAAAATTAAAACTTAACTCATAAAAATTTAAGTCAATTGAATAAATCATTGAAATATAATAGAAAAATTACAAATTAAATTGTCAACTATACCATGTCATGTCTATTAATCATTTCAATAGGGACATAAGACATCACTGAAGGACTCTACATAGACAATTATTTCATCCATCATCTATTTACATAAGTACAAAGGACTGTGCAGATGAAATTGTATCAATAACACCTACATTTTCTCTCAAATATATGGTAGAGTACATGGCCATTAACTGAACAAATAAAATATCATTATTAGTCACTTCATAATCATTACACACACACACACACACACACACACACACACACACACATATATGTATATATGTTACATACATACATACATACATACATATATATATATATATATACATACATAAATTTTATGTACCACAATGAGTTGCTGTGAAAATGAAATCATATCAATAACACCTACATTTTCTCCCTCTCAAATACAAACAACTAAAACATAGTGAGGTCAATATCATCTAAGCCCATAGAAATACCACCATGAGTGGGATGCATGATATCCTCTTCCACATCAGGTACAATGCATAGATAACCATATGATCTACAATAGTGAGCTTGTCAAGTAACAATTCTAGATGAAGCCTTGCCATTTCTACCCTCACCAGTAGGAGTATGAGAAATTTGGCTTGTATGCTGAATGAGGGTGTCGGTAAGTGCCTTAAGAACATGAAAAGTATAAATATCTATAATGTCCTTGACTATTGAGGTTAGGGCCTTAGGATGATGTGGTTTATCGATATCACTCTCATAGGATGATTAGGGGCACAATGTGCACCTGGCCTATCCTACACTAGCCCTTTCCTCTATCAAATAAATTTGAGAAATCAAAATAGTTTAGAACTTCATTCAACACAAACTCATAATATATTTTTCTCAAAATATATCAGGACTTCATTATTATTTCAAGGTGGGTGATCAAATTCCATCCACCCAAAAATTCTATTTGATCAAATCGTGAATGCACTAGTGAATTATAATACTTTTGGTTGTAACATCTAGTGGTGCACTAGTTTTCCCATAAATAAAGAGGGAAACAAATTGAGATTTGATTATATTTTTATTGTTCACAACATATGTAGATAATTTTTGGATAGTATTCCCTAAATATATTTATATACTCATCTTTCCTATCAATTTAACCCGTTAATGAGTGAATTTATCCTAATTATGTTTGTAATGTGTTTACCAGATAAATTTGGTGGGGGTTATTTGTATGGGGATCCCTCAATGTCCTAATTATATTCTAAATTTATATCTTATTTTCAATGATATTGGATGCTAAATCATTTTGACTACCATGGGGGGATTTAAGAACAATAGGAGGGCTAGGAGGGTTTTTTGAGGTAAAAGAGATAGGAGGGTTTTGTAGGCGAGAAGGGATAGGAGAGTTTTATGGGTTAGGAGGGTTAGGTTGACATGGTCTCACTCAAACACATATTTGATTTTTATATCCTTTAATAATGGTTTGTGTCGATTTAGAATTAATCGCATCAATGATTTTAATTTGGTTTTAAAATAATAGAACCATGTATGTAGCTTTATTTTTTTAACACCGTATATGCAATTTAACTATGTATGTGGTTTTAATACCACATACATGGTTATAACTTGGTAATACCAAGAATATGTCATAGAAACAAGTAAAAATATTATAATTACCATGTATTTGGTTCTTAAGAACCATGTATGCATAATTTATTTCATGAAAATTTGTCCACCTTTTAGCTCCCCATCTCCGTTCACTTACCCAATAAATGTTGTGAATGATGAAGTGGTAGTTAGAGATCTCCAACTCTAGTGATTTGTGGTTTAAAAATGGAACTACCACCATGTTTAGGGTGATGTATAATGTCTAAGACTAGGTTATTAGCATCTGATCATGCCTATTAAAAAGACATAGTACCCATTCTAGCCTTAAAAATGTCCTTAATACGAGAAGATTATAATTTTTAAAGCGAACTTCAGATGTGCGTTAAACATAAATTTTAAGTCATTTTCATGAACTGATAGAATCATTACATACATGTTGAAGCTCTGTAATTTCACCCTATATCACATTGATCGAACCTTGGAGATGAATCCATGGTAAATGCCATACACATTAGTGTAGAAATGCAACTTTTATGTAGTTGAGATAGACAAATATAACTCACATTTCTACTTCCAGTACATCTCCTTAAAAAAAATTATTTACAACACATTTGGATTGAAAAGTCACATGTGATCCCATGACCATGATCTCCAAATCCACTAGGTTAGAAGATAGAGTACCAATTCTGGCCTCAAGAGAATATTGATTTCTATAATAAAAATACCAACCTTTTTTTGAAATTTTATTAAGCTTCTCTTAACTTCAAGGATATAAAATTATTTACTAATAGTTCCAACCACATAAATATTGAAGATTATTTGGCACCACTTTTACTCTCCTCATGGATAAAATTTTTCAATTTTGGCAATCCACTACAAATATTTCAACTTCCATCCCAACATTCTTTGTTATGAAAAAATGGTTCATTTGGTATTTCATAAAAAATGGTTGGAAAAAAATTAATTGATTATTTTGGTAGTGTATACACTCAATTCTCATCACTTTCATGTCAATATTGTAATCAAAATGACTTTCAGTAATAATGTGTAAATTAGGTCAAAATCATTGATTCACCCAAATTATCCCATACACTTAACATGTGTATTATAAAACACATTGGGGCATCTCTAATCAGGTGAATGCACCATAACCAACTATAAAATTCATCTAATTCACTCTGATCTAGATTATTATTTTGTAAGCAATGTCTTAGGGCTATTAACTAGAATAAATAGTCAAATCTTGATATTACATATATCATATGGAAAATTATATGGATTAATTAGCCTATCAATTCAAATAAAATGAATAAGAAAAAAATACATAGAAATTGGTTAATTTTTAATTATATAATATTCAAATATACAATAAATATCTAAATTATGACATCACTCAAAACATTATCAAGCATTCACATAAATGCAAGAAATATCAAGATTTTAGAACCCACACATAATAAATGTAAACCCAAACCCTAAAAATTAATGGAGTTTATTACTCAAATTGAAACAAAATTCTAGTCACACATCTTGATCTTGATCCAATACTCACAATCAATCTAACAAATCTATAAATACAAGGCGTACTTTATGCCTTCAATAAGTTTTTGAGTGTAGACTTACTATACATAAATCTAACAAGAAATTCAACAATCCCTCACTTTGATCAATAAAAAAACAATTTTAGACAAGGGGAGATGATGTCAAAATGAATAATAAACATTTATGAAGACTACTACCTATACAATATAGGCACAAACATATTTACAATTTGACTTGGAGAATGAATACATAGGAAAGGTATAGATTTTAGTATATGTATTTCTATTTGTTTACATTCTCCTAGACCTTTCCCCTCTAAGGGATCATGCTTGAGATTTTATGTTTTTAAATTTTATTTGGTTTCAATAACTAATAATTAACTAACCTATATTTTACCCATGATCTACATTTGGCACACCTGTTGGGATCGATGCACCCCACAATCCTCTTGGAAACAATTAATCATCTTCTAATTTTAAAATTAGTTTATTTTTAGCTTAGTTTCACTTATTTTCTCCTTAAAATAATGTTTTTATGTTTTCTGCATTTTTGTGATATTGTTCTACATACCGGTAGGATCTCTTCCCTTAATAAGTGGGATTACTCTGCTAATCATTGATATAATTTCCTTTCCTATTTTTCTATTGTCTGTGTTTTTCAAAAAAATATCAGATTGCCATACTAAACGATGAGATAGAATTATGTATTTTTATTGTGAGCTAAACAATAAATTTTTCAACTTATCACACTTGAAATAGACCACATTTTAAACCCATAGCATGTTTCTTATAGGTTACACTTGCCAAATAAGTGGGTTTAATGCTAAACAAAGCATGTTTTTAACTCACATTTCATTTTAATGCTTAATCAAAGAACCAACACTTCAATTTAATGTTTTTAAAAACACTTACTTTATTGTCATTTGTTTAAGTGTTTTATTTATTAATTGTGTAATATTTTTGTGCCTATGCTCTCCCCTTTCCCCCTTTAGGGATCCTGGGTAACTAAAAACCATATAGATTACTTATTGTTTTACCCGAAAGAGTGTTAGAGTATGATCTTTTCTTGCCCATTCATGGGGTCTTGAGAATCATCAAAAACACTTATTTCATTTTTTATTTTAGTTGTTTGGGGTAGACCTCATCACCTTATTACAAGCTCATAGGTCATGATGATTAAGACTTCACTCCAAAACATATGTACCAACCTCATACATTTGATGAGTTATATAAATAGAGACTATCTTTAGCCATTATTGGTTGAGTGGTTGTGTGTTTTAAGTGCATATATGAAGTGGGGGGGATTTCATGCTCCAAGTTAAACCTTGGACCATACCCCTTAGAACCTTATTTTTTTTATAGCACTTCACTGAGACCTTTATGGATAAAGTGCACACAAAGGAACTAGATCCTCTCACGCTACCCTTTAATACTTATCCTACAATAATTTTTTGAGCTCTATATATCACAAGGTATATATGGGACCATATAGATAGCATTTTAAAACTTTTACCTAATACCATTAGATGAAAACTATTTTGTAATGTGAGGGAAGCCAATGTCCTCCAAGATTTCACAATATACCACCTGAAGTGAGGGTTGAGTGAAATCAATCTATCAACGCTTCAAATAAGGTAGTTACATAGACTATGATCACATTTCACACTTGTATTACCATAAAAAATACGGCTTGTCTTGTATATTTATTATTGATTATTTATTTATATACCCATGTGTTACGTGTTACATAATTTACACTTCAAACCAATCAACATTATCCTAAGTACAAAATTTTACCTATTTGTGCAATGAGGCATTATGTCATCTAAACTCTTAGTCATTTTATCCCTTATTGTACCATTGTGCTATCCAATTGAAAACCATTCAAATTAGGTCTATTTCAACCTAAATCCATTTTTTAATCAATCATACACATTAGGTCACTTTTGACCCCAGTCCTATTTTAAGTCAATCAAGCCAAATTAGGTTTGTCTTAAACCACATTCTAATTTTATCAAGTTTGTTTTGAACCACATTCCAATCCTATTAGTTTCATTTTAAACCACATTCCAATTCTAATTAGGTTCTTCTTGAACCACATTCTAATTTTGATTCTAAATTGGTCAACTTTTAAAAGTCAACCATTTGAATTCAAACTATTTCTAATTATAAATTAGTAAAATTTAATAAAAATCAACTTTAAATCCATATATTAGTGTAGACACTAGAATTATGCACCATAAGTATTTTTTGACATGTGCATTATGACTAAGTCTATCAAAATACCGAAATAGGTTAAGTTTGAAATAAGGTAGAATCTTCTAAAACCTATAATTTTCATTGTAAATCCTAGAGGTATGAACCACTCTCAAACATCCTAAAAGTATATACATTAAATATAACTTAAAGTATAAGGAAGTAGATGTATATATGTTAATTCCAACTTATACTTGAATATATATATATATATATTTATATATATATATATATATATATATATATATATATATATATTACCTGATTCACCCATGGTAATTAATTTTACTAATTACCATCATAATTATCATAACCACCCATAAATCCTAAAAATATAAAATCAATTAAAAATAAATATAAAAACCATCCCAACAACTTACCCTCTAAATAAATTTGTTACCAACAACTTAACATCCTTTAATCTTAACTTATCCCACAGTTAAAACCTCTTTACAACATGTTTTACCAAATTAATTAGAATTAATGATAATCCCCATGTTTGGTGTCGATATGGTAGGATTGACATCGATTATTTATACTCAAATTAAAACCTCCCATAGTTAATGGTTAGAATGCATGGAAACTTCTAGGATGAACCAGAAAAATTTATGTACACTATCTCCCTACTGTTATGAGTTTTGGCTCTGTTGAATCTATGAATACACAACCTATAATCATTGATAACCATATCCAAGGCTTCAAACATGAAGAAAATTTCAAAAATCCATCTCATCGCATCTTTATGGTGATATAATCAACATCAATCACCATATGGTAAAAGGTATGTATCATAATTTAAATTATACATCTTTCATGAATTATGAATATTGTTGATGCTTAAAATTGCACTTTTTCCAACACCAACAATGAGAAGTTTTAGGAATATGGGACTTGCACCCTGAAACGACCTCCAGATTTTAAAGAAGCTGGCTCTTCTTAATCTCAAGTGTATAATGAGGAAAGGGGATAGTAATTAAACAGAAACACAAATGTAATGAAATAAAATCTAACTATGGTGATGCGCATGGATTTAATTCGACCCTTAATTCTAAGCACAGTGAAGCTACCCTTAAAATTCTATTACATTAAAGAGCAAACAAGACATGATCAATGTAAAAGATGAAAATAGATAGGATCAAAGGCTCCCAGCTTAAATGATCTTGCAACAACACAGAAAATATCAACAAAGGCACATAACTCAGTCTTCTTATTTGTTTTCAAGTTACATAAAAGGCACAGAAACATGCACAGTTACACAAACTTTCTAACTCAAGAAAATAGAACAAAGGCAAATGACATCACTTGCTATAGCAAGAAAGTCTTAAACTTCTTGATAATAATTTTGTCACAAAAAATTCTCTCTCTCTCTCTTCTGATGATGATTCTGGTGATCTTTGCACCCCTATTTATATCATCAAACTAGCTCTATATTGCATGCACGTTCCCAATCTAATGGCCTAACCGAACTCTAACTGAACTAGAAGTATTTCAAAAAAATATTTCTTAGATCTGAAACGTTTTGCCTTCTTGCAGTTCATTGGCTGAAATAGATATACAGGATGCTTCCCACTGTGAAATGGGTGAGGACACTTGGAGTGTTTCACTTACTTTACTTGAAAACTTTTTCATTATTCAAAAGCACCAAAAAATGACATTTGGCAGCTTTTGAGGTACTTACCTAATACACACGACACTTATTGCATAACTTATACTCTTTACTGTGTCTTTGCTTAGGAATATTCCATCTTTGACATTTGTCACAGTCTACTTCTTCAAACTTTAATAATTTATAGAGAATGGGACCCACAACACTTCTCACTCGAATAGCTTTAAAAATAAAAATGGGGACATGTGTCATTTTTTGTATATTTTTAATAAATGACACATGACAGCTTCCACTGCTTTTAGCTACCTTTTGAGAATCTTGCAAAAGGTGACATGTGGTGGTCTCCACAGGGCTCTTGCTATACTATAGAAACATTCGAGCTTCATTTTTAAATTTACACAGACGGTGACACTTGCCAGCTTCCACTTGCCTCAAAAATAAAACCCAGGTCCCACCACAGTCTTTACTTATTGATTAAACCAAAGGAAGATATTTTGGATGTTGACACGTGGCAGCTTTCACTTTCTTCAGCTAGGGATACGTGGTGTCTTCTATTGCTTTTAGAAAAGCATATTGAAACCTTTCACAGTTGCCACTTGGTGCCTTCTGCTTGACCCTGAGATAAAAGCTTATTGAAAGAAGCTTTCAAAATGTATAAGAAATATGAGATGTGAATGCCAACACTTATCGCGCTCTCGTTGAGTTACCACGGGATACATGGCACGCTTTGAGAAAGTTATAGAAATTATAAAATGTGCCTCGACCGATTACACTTGGTAGCTTTCGAGTGACTTTGATACTTAGAAAAAATTTAGGTGAAAAGAAACTCGCGCCCGTACTCTAATTCAAAAAACTTCACTATCTCGAACCAAAACTTGGAGTGTACAACTAAAACTCAAAAAATGAAAAATGTAGAGTTTTTTACTCTACAATTCTTGGTGACCCCAAAGGACTTTTGAGCCTGCATCAAAAAGAATAATCCACAATCTCCTGCATAATCAAATGTGACAAAAATCACAAATTTAGTAAGGCTGTCTGATAAATAGACCACTCATCATCAGATAATCCTTGCTTATTTTGTCAATTTGTTGAAGGCTAAATCAAGGTTGATGATATCCTTGTGTGAAATTTTTTGCAAAATATGAACTATATCCTTCAATTTAAATTCAAGCTGGGAAAAGGGAATCAAAACAAATTCTACTTCAGGCATTGATGAATCATCTCTTAAACCCTAAAATACTGCCTGATCATTTTGCCTAGCTAACAATAAAGGTTTAATCTCATCAATCATCAACACAGTGTTGCTATCAGGAAAAGGGGAAGGAAGACCTAATTGCACCAGATATTCAATGTGTTGTTCCATGTCTTTGATTCCTTCCTTCATCACATCTATAATCTCTCTATAATTGATTGCTATGGAGTTGCAATTTAGAACTTCATTCACTCTTTTAGTAGCGATCATTCTGTCACTAATCCCTGCTGCCAACAATGTTCCATCAATTGCATCATATAGCTTTTGCAGCAGCATTTGAGAGTCAAACACTCTCATAGAGATAGTAGACAGAGTGTCTTCAACTGAAGTCTCCACCCTTTCACACAATTTTTGTGCATTTACCAGAAAGGTTAGAGAAGGCTTGAGCTGAATAATCTCCTCACAGATTCTTTTCCATATTGATTCATAAAGCTCCTTAACCAGATTCAAAACCCTTGCATTCTTTGGCCTATTAGCCAACTCAAGTGTCAATTTTTCTATCATTTGTCACTCTATTTAAAGTTGGGCCTGTATATCAGTGGTATTATTCTGCTCATTTAGTAGCTTCTATTAAATTTGAGTAACCTTTAGTAGGCTTTCCTCACATTTCTCTTGAAATGCTACCTTTTCCCTCCTTAAGGTTGTCACTGCATCTTTCACCTACAGTAGCCTTGCTTTCAAAGAATCATTTTGGGCATGAATAACCTAGTGAGTCTGAAGAGAAATATTATCTTGAAACTATTTATTTAGACTCTATTTCGTTATTCTTAAAATTGATTTTTGTAATCAAACTACTACATTTTGCTTTCTCTTAGGCTAGATCAACCTCCATCTTCTGTAGCTTTTTTTGATATTTTCAAATAATCCTCAGCTACTGTAGAAGTGGATTCATTTAGCATCTTGATGCTATCTTGTGGTCTGAAAAGGGACATGTCTATAGCCACTGCATTCATTATGTAATTTTTGAGCTGCATCTGTTCATTTGGCTTGACTATATTCGGTGATAAATGGGTCACCGTTAGTTGCTGTTGGATTGGGTTAAATTGTGACCTCAAATGTGGGGTATCTAAGGCTTTATTATCTTTGATCCTCTTTTTCTCCATTTGGGCTTCCCTTGCCTTCCTAGCAGCATCTGCTTGAGTTTGGAAGGTAGAAGGAGAGGCAATGTGTCCACCCACAAGAGGATAACCTTGTGGCAAGCCATATGGAATAGCCAAATGTTGGCTAGGGGAAATCTGAGGAGGTACTTTCTTTGTGATAGAGAGGGGAAAATGAGGCAATGATATGTCTCGAGTATGGGTAGATGGGGCAAAATGAGAAATGGGCACAGTGGAGGTGGCAGGGGATATCATTTGGCCTGATGGAATCATCACCCCTATAGGAGAAGAGAGAGTTTGAGAAGAAGAAGGAGAAACAATATTTACCTGAGGAGTCACTGAAGTACTTTGTGGTTGGTGTTGTGAGGGTTCTACCCTCTCCTCTGAGTCAAGTTGGAACCTCAGCCTCTTATGTTTCCTTGGTGTTTCTTCTTCTAGCTGTGCTCCCTTCTCTTCAACATTTACCACTGCTGCTAGTGGTGCTTGTGTAAAAATGGGAACCCCAAGGGTTGGCACTGATGGAGAAAATTTTGGTGGTGAAGATACCACACTCTTTTGTTTTTCAATGGTACTAAGAGATTGGGGCCAAACAGTTACAATAACTACAGCTGAGGATTATCCTGAGAACTGTGATGTTTGACTAGATTCTGCTCTAGCTTCTGGCTCTCCACCTTGTGTCTACAAATTACTTGTATTAGGGCTAGAGATAGGGGACATATGACATTCATCCTAGAGTTCCTCTCATTTCTCATCTGAATTCACATTTCCAAAAGAGTGAGTTGTCTCACAAATATCTTGCCTATATTTCCAATAGGCTTCTATTTTCTCAGTGTTCTAGTCTTTATTCTTTAATGCTCTTCTTAAACCAGAAGTCATTCTAATTTTAAGATCAAAATCCCTTTGCTTAACATAAAAAGTTTCCCATGGTCTATCTTCTTGAAGGGGCAAATCTATCAATTCTACATAAAAATTAGGAATATCTTCCTTAGGATTTGTTCTATTTTCCTAAAAGGGATGGCCCTCATGCATAATACTGGGAGCAACCTTATTAGTCCTAACCCATGAAGTTATGAAACCATTTGGGTCATATACCCATTTATCTTCAATTAGAGAGAAACCTAAAAAGGCTAGCTTTCTCAACAACACGATCTCAACATCTTTGACCTCTAGGGTCATGTTGTTTGTCACCCATGGAACATCATAATTTTTATTCTTTTCTTTCTAGTGCCATATTCATTATTCACCACATACACTTGCCTAGTGACATCTAAGAATGCTAATCTAAGGGTCAAAATCTTAGGTAGTAACACTAGTTTTCCACTAAAACCATGGACTCTAATAATAGTATGATGGGATCCAAAAAAGTAATCACAAGGAATAGTGTAATTGGTCATAAGGCCTGAAACACTTGGAGTCAATCTATTCACAATCAGCTCTAGGCTTAGATGACAAAAATTAAGGGCAACAAAAAAATTTCAAAATTTGTATGGGTCACTAGTTTTGGACAAGATATGTTTCCATGTAGACACATGAATGGTCCTATGTAGACCGAAGCTTGGGTCATACATATTTAGATGCATGTGTTGGGAAAAGATGCTAGAGTTTTGATACAACATAAGGTGAAATAAATAAGAAGAATACCTAAAAATTCTTTAGATCTAAATTGGGTGAGTTGTTCAGCCATTAAATATGCAATATTCTCAGAGAAATCCAGCTGATATTCCTAAGACTTGTCAACAGTTTTCAATCTGAATAAAATGGCCATTTACTCTTCATAGACAGTTATATCATCTTTCATTTCAAAAATGAAAGCCATCATGAAAAGTGCATCTTGACTGGCTTGTGCAAATTGTGCTCTTGTTGTAGGCAGTGTCAGCACAGTGGTATCATCATTGCCTAATTGCAATTCTGATTTCAAAAACCTCAATTGAGTATTGATGTTTGCCCACATTTTCTACATCTTGGCAATGGTGGGAAATGTGGCTATCTTGTCATGGTACAGGGCCAACATGTCTTTGATAGCCTTTGGTGTAATTTTCACTGTGAATGGACCCTGTTGTATGGTATTTTAAGGCACATGAAACAATTTGGCACATATTTCAACTAAATCAGGGCATGGATGCACACTTGAGATAATGAATTGTGTTAGTTGTGAAGTCCATATCCTCATTACGAATGTTTCATATTGTCCAACCTTGGCCCTCTGAATACACCTTTGATGTGCCCCTTTTCTGAGAGTTTTGCTAGGCCTTTGAAGAATTGGATCCATGATTCCATCTGCAAAATCTTTCACCTTTGTTGGGTTGCTTGCATGACGAACTTCAGGGACTCTAGTCTGTGGGTGGGTCTTTAAGGGTTGTGTAGGGGCCGAAGCATATGATTTTCTTGTGAGAAACTTGTCAATGGATTCATAAATCTTAGACCCTTATTGTGAATACTGTGTTCCCTCCATATCTATATCTATACTTGAAAATAGTGAACTATGGTAACAGGTATTGAGCTTTGCAATAGGGAAGGCACTTTCACTTAAGCAGGTTTGCTATGAACTGAAAATGCAAGTAGCAGGGATTTTCTAGTAGACACAAGAATATTTGAGACACTATAAGCTTTAACTCTTGTTATGAGGTATTTATTGACCCATCAAGTCTCAAAATGGCATTAAACTTAGATAACCGTTAGCAAATCTTACTAAATCTTCATGGGACAGCGAGTTAGACATGTCATGAAAGTGGCTGCGCAAGGTACCTTAGAGAATTTAAGGATTTGAGAGATATTTAATGTGTCAAGAGTTTTAATTTTTTTTAAAAAAACTCTGAGCTGCAGCTACGTGTTCAAAGAACACTTATTTAAAAGAAAGAGCAGGAAAGAAAAAATGGGAAAACAAAGCAACCAGGAAAGGGAAACTATCTAACTATAATACATTAGAGACACATCTTAACTAAAATGTTTCAAGTAGATCCCATTCACAGGAATCTCTTTAGGTTCACCTTCCATTGTTTTTAGCTCAAATAAATTTTTCTGTTTACATGCACAAATTTTATTAGGGCTAGTCCACAATGCTTCAAATTTAGTGTGTTGACCTGGCTTAGTAGCTCTTGCATCCCATTTCAAAACAATTGAGCCTACTTCAAAATGGGAATTTGAAGTCCTTTTATCAAAGTAGTCTTTAATTATTTTTTGATGCTTTATTAATGAATTATGTGTTACATCCCTCTTTTCTTGAACTTCTAAAATTTCAGTAAGTCTGACCTGTATGGGGCCATTTTCCTCAATTTCAATTTGTTTTATCAATTAGAGAGAAGGAATCTCCAAGCTTAGGGGTATTACAACAGGCTTACCATATACCAATTCATATGGAGACATTTTCATCACCTGATTAGGTGTAATTCTATTAGCCCATAGTGCTATATTAAGCACTTTATGTCACTCTTTGTGATGATCAGCGCCTATTCTCTTGATGATTCTAATCAAGTTCTTGTTAGTTGATTCTGCCAAACCATTACCTTGAGGGTAATAGTTAGAGGAAGTTTTTAGATATATGCCATGATTTAATGCAAAGTTACATACTTTAGACCCTAAAAATGCTTTAGCATTATCTAAAATTATGGTGCGAGGAACCCCAAAGTGAGTAGTGATACTTCTTAAAAAATCTAGAATCACATTTTCTATTGCTTCTTTGATGTGGCACTACTTCAGTCCATCTAGTGAAATAATTTGTGATAGTTAGAATCCATTTGTGACCCATACTAAACACTAGATTTATCATTTAAATGAAGTCAAGCCCCCATTGAGCAAAAGGTTCATCAATAATTATAGGACTAAGGGGCATTGCTACATTCCTTCTCATCCCCACACAATATTGACAAGATTGGCACTTCTTCACCAATTGATAACAGTCTATAAATAAAGTGGGCTAGAAATAACCTACTTCACTTATTTTTATAGCTGTGGTTCTTGCAAAAAAATGTCCACCTGAGACTCCATGGTGCATTTCATGCAGTATTTTCTTAGCTTCATTTTTCTCTATGCATCTTAAGAGTTTGCCATCAGTATTTTTTTTGAAAAGGACTTGTTCAATTAAAACATAATGGACCCTTTGCATCGTATAGTATCTCCTCTTGTCTTGAGGGAGTTCTCTTGGGTAAATCCCATATTTCATAAAATGAATCCTGTTTGTGACTCAAGAGTTCTGATCAGCCTCTTATATCCTTAATATAGTTTCCTTTTCTATTTCTGAATCTGTTTCTTTAGGTATCATCTTTTCAAGTTCTTGAGTCATGTATTGGCACAACCCCCTACCTCTGACTTAGTGGGTTTGACCTCTACATCATATTCAAGGATTTTTGTTATCTAGTTTGCTCTTTTTTCAGTAATTTCACCCTCCATAATGTATTCCCTAACACTTGGGTGAGCCACAAGTATCAGAATCTTACTTCCTGATACCATATGCTTGAATTTTTTGAGGGCTTTTACCATAGCATATGCTTGTTTCTTCACAAAATTGTATCTGATTTCGTACTCCCTAAGAGTCCTTGAGAAAAAGGCTATTGGGTGCTCTCCCTCCTGTCTATCATCTTTCTATGTTAAGACAACAACAATACTGAGCTCTCCTCCATAGACATACATTACAAAAGGCTTATAAAAGTTTGAGTTTCTAAGTATTGGGGCTGTTGAGATAGCTTTCTTGACCTCTTCAAAGGATTGCCTTCTTTCTGTAGTCTAATTGAAAATCAAATCTTTCTTCAACAAGAGTGTCACTGGTCTTACTAAGCCTGCAAAGTTGGATATGAACTTATTGACAAAATTAATCTTCCCTAAAAAAGATTGAACTGCTTTCTTATTTACTGGAAGGGGCAAGTTCATTATAGCTACAACTCTCTCTGGATCTATGGAGACTCCTTCTTTAGATACCATATGTCTCAGTAATTTGCCTTGAGGTACAACAAAAATACACTTCTTGGGATTTAGGGATATTCTAAATTCTTGGCATTTCTTAAAAATAGATTCTAGATGATCAAAATGATCAACAATATTCTTGGAAAAAATAGTGAGATCATCAAAATAAATTGGGATGATTTTATTTATAAGTTCCCCAAATGCTACATCCATAGCTCTTTGAAAAGTGGCTCCAGCATTTGACAGGCCAAATGGCATCTTAGCATATGCAAATGTTCTCCATTTGGTAGTAAAAGTAGTCTTGTATTGGTCTTTATCAGCCAACCAAATTTGATTGTATCCAGAGAAACCATCTAGCAAGGAAAATCTCTCTAATCTAGCCACAGTCTATAAAATTTGTTCCATAGAGGGCAAGGGGTAGTGATCTTTCAGAGATGCTCTATTCAGGTCTCTAAAATCTACACAGAGTCTTATGTCACCATTATTTTTATAACTGATACTAGACTTGATACCTAGGTTGAGTGTTTGATTAGAAAAAATATTTTAAAATCTAAAAGTTTTTACAACTCATCCACAATTAGAGGTTCAATCTTTGGATTCACTGGCCTCTATTTCTGTCTGATAGGCTTAGATCCTTCATTCAATTCTATTATGTGTTGAATGATGTCTCTATTATATCCATGAAGGTCTTCATAGCTCCAGGCTATGACTCTGTCATATCTTTTGCATAAGTCAATTAGTCTTTCCCTTTCATCTTGAGTTGCAAAATTTCCACTTTTTAATTTTCTCTCTTCACTCACCTCTATTTCAGAATAATCTGCTTTATTTACTTAAAACATTTTCTTCTCCAAGATTACATCGTCTAGATCAAATAGGTTTTCTAAAGTGATCAAGCTTTTCGAAAGCTTATTAGTCTTTAATTGTATAACTTGGTCTCCATATGCCTCTTTAATTTTGGGTTGCAATTGATCAGCAAACTCCTCTGATTACTGTAAGAATGAGCATACCTAAGAATCATTTTCAAAAACTTTTCAATTCTCATTGTTGTCTGGGATAGTTGGCCTTACTATAACTTTTACTGACTCATTTTTAACTAATAGGCTAGTTACTGGATCAAACTGTGAGCCAATCTATGCCATCTTATCAGCTTTTAAATTTTGGGTTCTAGGAACTACTTCAATATTGAAAGCTTCAAAATCTTCGATTAAATTCCAAATTCTGTGTCTATAGCATCTCATCCTTATATTTTTGGCTATTGCCTTTTCTTTGATTTGCTTCACTACTAGTTTTGAATCTCTTTTTACTATTAGATTCTTTATTCCCTTTTTCTTGGCTAACATAATCCCATGTACTAAGGATTCATACTCAGCATCATTATTAGTACAGGCAAATTGAAAATGGATATCTCTTAAAAAAATTCACCATTTGGAATAGCAAGACAAATTTTTGCTCCAGCACCATTTTTACTTCTAACCCCATCAAAATTTAAGGTCCAAATTTCTGAATCCTTTTTAGATTCTTGAGTAGTTGGTATTTCTTCCCTTAAAACATTTGGGATTTCATGATCTTCATCAAAAATGACATAAGTGCCTAGACCATTAGAGTCATAATTTCCATATGGATCACTTTGCATCATAGCTAACAACTGGTTATTTTTCTCTTTTTGATCATGTTTAATCCAGTCACCTAACTTTTCAACAAAAACCCTTTATTCTTTATTTAACATAGCATGATCTGCCTCTAATTTTGATGTTGGTTCATTGGTGATGTGATCCTTTGATAGTGGTTCAGATAGAATTTTTATTTTTGAACCATATTTGGTTCTTAGGATGAGGTGAGACCAATCAAGGGACATATATCCTCCTATCTTGGCTGTAAAGTCTCCAGATAAACATAAGTTGAATACAAGAGGTATATCTATGACTACTACATCTTGATTGAAAATTATATTGGGACAAGTATATAATTTCAATGAGAGTTGTTTAATTCTCCCTATTGCTTGCACTGATTTGCCATCTAGCTACATAACTCTTTTAGTAAGTGGCTCATACTTTATCTTTAAAGCATCTGCTATTTGCTTAGGCATTACTATAGTATTAGCCCCTGAGTCTATCATTGCATTATGTAATAGTTTCTTTCCAACTATCAAATTCAAATAGAAGTGTTTGGATTTGCTTACCTCTGGTGCATTGTTCAAAAGGGTAGTTGTCTACAGAGGAACTATGCCTTTGAGCTTTTCTTTATCAACAGGTCCTTCTTTGGTGCCATTATGCTTAGGCACTGCTTAGCCTTGAAGATCTTCTTTTAACAATGTCTTTTGCTCAGGAATAGCTAATATGTCCTATATTGATACTTGTGTTGGAGTTCTCTTCAGTTGTTCCACCACATTCATTTGTCTTAATGCTTGGGTTCTTGGAAAATAAGGGTACCTTGATTTTTCTTGAAACTGTCTATGAATAACTTGGTTCTGCATTGGTTGAGGCACTTCTTGTCTAACAGTTTTATTTTGATGACCTTGAAATGGAAGATTTTCCATAACTTCATTATTTGCAACTTCAGGTTGTTCCATCATTATTCTTGTTGATCTAGTATAGTAGTCTGATTTCACCACTGGTTTCTTGGAAGTAGAAGCTTCATTCAAGAATATTGATTCTTCATCTTCAACCCATGAAAAAAAAGCATGTTCAGGGGCTATTTCTTCTTATTGTAAAGACATCTCTTACATCTGAGCCATCAGGACTGAATCTTGCATACCAGGGGAATGATAGGCTTGTGTATCAAAAGTACTTGCAAATTGACCATCCATTCTTCTTTGCTTTGCTACCTTTTCTTATAGATTATCCATTGGACAATCTCTGGGCATATGAGCATTATTACAATGGAAACACCAGGGATTGGTGCCATCTGCATAATTATTCTATCCTTGAACAATCTCCTTATTTGGATTAGGGGGAACAATCTATGAGGGTGTAGGGACTGCAACTAATTGGTTTGCTGGCTGAGGGTTATTTTGCCTTTGAGAACCCTGATATTGGTTTGGCTATTATGGAAATTTATTTCCTTGGTAGCCTTGATATTGGGCTCTAGGGTAAGGATTTTGTTGTCTCTTTATATTAATTAACTCATTAGAAAATGTCTTTAAGATGTTCTTGATATCATCCATCTCAGATACTGATCATGGACAAGTTCTTTAGTAGGTTGTTAAGGGTATTTATACATAGACATAGGTGGGGCTATGGAATTAGGGGCTTTTTGAGGCAATGGTAAGGTAATCTTTGGAAACATAGGCATGGGAGGCCTTGGGGGCAACTTTCCAGCATCTATTAAATTATTTTCAGCTCTGACTGCAAACTCATAAGCTTCTGGCAGAGTCTGACCTCCAAGTGACTAAATCATTACTGATATATCTGAATTTAAAGCTTTAAGATAAAACACTATAGCCATACCTGGTAATGGTCTTGTTGTAGCAGGGATTCTTTCCCAAGTCTTTTGAAATCTTGAATTGAAGTCAGTCATTGCTTCTTGTGGTGCCCTTTTAATAGTAATCAATTGTTGCAACAAAGAAGATTTATCGCCATTTTCTTCAAATCTTGCAAAAAAAGATCTCCAAGTTGATCCCATGTAGATATGGTATTTGGGGTCAAAGATCTGTACCATTCTAAAGCCTTCCCTTTAAAAGAAGCTGCTAACAATCTTATAGCCACATTCTGTTGTGTGACCACATGTATAACATAGACATTAGACACATCCTACAGATGTTCTTCAGGTGTTTTGAAATCTCACCCACTGAATTTGGGTAGAGCTTTTAGGGAATTTACTAGAATAGGGTCCCAAGTGGTTGGTGGTATTGAGAGAATCAAAGGATTGCCAGTGTTCCAACTTGCATAATTTCTTGGGGCTATAGGGGCTCCCATGTTTGCTCTTGGTATTGGTATAAACTGATTGACTCTTCTTCTTGGACTAGTTATTAATGGTGGAAAAAGAATACATGGATTTACAACAAATTGAGATCTTGTTATAGGTCCATAGCTCTGACTCTTTACAGCTCTCTAGTTCATACGGTCTTGAAAGAAACTTCAAGATGGTGTCCAACCGAGCATGCCAAAAATTGTTGATGCTTAAAATTGCACTATTTCCAACACCAACAATGGAAATTTTCAAGAATATGGGACTTGCAACTTGAAACGACCTCTAGATTTTAAAGAAGCTAGCTCTTCTTTATCTCAAGTGTATAATGAGGAAAGGAGATACAAATTAAGTAAAAACACAAATTTAATGAAAGAAAATATAACTATGGTGATGCACCTGGATTTAATTCGACCCTTAATTCTAAGCACAATGAAGCTACCCTTAAGATTCTATTACATTAAAGAGCAAACAAGGCATGATCAATGTAAAAGATGAAAATAGATAGGATCAAAGGCTCACAACTTAAACGATCTTGAAACAACACAAAAAATATCAACAAAGGCACATAACTCAGTCTTCTTATTTATTTTGAAGTTACATAAAAGGCACAGAAACATGCACAGTTACACAAACTTTCTAACTCAAAAAAATAGAACAAAGGCAAATGACATCACTAGCTACAACAAGAAAGTCTTAAACTTCTTGATAATAATTCTCTCACAAAAAATTCTCTCTCTTTTGATGATGATTTTGGTGATCTCTGCACCCCTATTTATAGCATTAGACTAGCTCTAGATTGCCTGCACATTCCCAATCCAACAACCTAACCGAACTCTAACTGAACTGGAAGTATCTAACAAAAGATATTTCTTAGATCTGAAATGTTTCACCTTCCTGCAATTCATTGGCTAAAATAGATATACAGGATGCTTCCCACTATGAAATGGGTGAAGACACTTGGAGTGTTTCACTTTACTTGAAAACTTTCTCATTATTCAAAATCACTAGAAAATGATACTTGGCAGCTTCTGAGGCACTTGTTGAAGACACACAACACTTTTTTTGTAACTTGTACTCTTTACTATGTCTTTGCTTAGGAGTATTTCATCTTTGACATTTATCACAGTTCACTTCTCTGAACTTTAACAATTTATGAAGAATGGGACCCACAACACTTCTCACTTGAACAACTTCTAAAAGGAAAATGGGGATAGGTGTCATTTTATACATATTTTCAACAAATGACATGTGGCGGCTTCCACTGCTTTTAGCTACCTTTTGAGAATCCTATAAAAAGTGACACGTGGTAGTCTTCGCAGGGCTCTAACTATACTATAGAAACATTTGGGCTTCATTTTTAAATTTACATAGACGGTGACACTTGGTGGCTTTCGCTTGCCTCAAAAACAAAACCCAGGTCCCACCATAGTCTTTACTTATCGATGAAACCAAATGAAGATATTTCAAATGTTGACACGTGGTTGATTCCACTTTCTTCATCTAGGGATACGTGGCATCTTCCATTGCTTTTAGAAAAGCATATTGAAACCTTTCACAGTTGCCACTTGGCGCCTTCCACTTGACCCTGAGAAAAGCTTATTGAAAGAAGCTTTCGAAATGTATAAGAAACATGAGACGTAGATGCCGACACTTGTCGCGCTTCGCTGAGTTACCACGGGATACGTGGCACGTTCCGAGCAACTTATAGAAATTATAAAATGTGCCTCGGCCGATGACACTTGGTAGCTTCCGAGCGACTTTGATACTTAGACAAAATTTAGGTGAAAAGAAACTCACGCCCGTGCTCTGAGTCAAAAAACTTCACTGTCTCGAACCAAAATGTGCAAGGACAAAACTTGGAGTACACAAATGAAACTCGGAAAATGAAAAATGTAGAGTTCTTTACTCTACAAATATCATTAAATTTCATAATATTGTAGTAGTAAAATTCCATCCTTCAATTTTTATTGTCTTGATCATCCATGAAAGGTGTCATTAATCTAAAATTTTGTGTTAGTCATTATCCTATCAGAATCAACTTCAATCATAGGAATCATCATCGATTCTAAAGGATCCACATTGATCTTTAAGGATCGACATTGATCACTGTCAAAATCCTTTTCCTCTTAGGAATCCTTATTAATTATATTAAACTATAAAATACTTATTTACTTTATTTATATGTATCTATTTATCTCATTAATCCACATCTATCTATCTTAAATAATCTGTATTCATTTATTTTATCAAGCTATCTTCTACATAATCTACATCTTTTAAATATCATTTTGTAAATCTCTTTTATCATTTTATTTATCCTCATAATTGCTTACAAAGTGGGTTGACATCCTTATTAGGAAGTGTAACACTTCCTAGGATTGGTATAAGCATCCCACTCATATATCCTATTGATTTATGTTTTTTCGAGTTGTCTATTATGTGCATGAATTCCTTCCAAGACAAAAAAGATTTCTCACATTGTTGGATAAAAAATGCACAATCATTTCCAATCATAGGTAATCTTAAAACCCTATATCTTACTTAATGCATTTAAGTAGTTTATTTCATATAAAAAATGAACAAAAAGACTTAAACAATTAGAATAATGCTAATCATGTCTATTTTGACCAAATACAATAATTCTGAATCAATCACATTCTAATTCAATCACTTTGTGTCTTTTCAATTAATCTCTCACACCTATCAATTGGGAACTACAAAGTTAGGTCATCCATCCTTTCATTCATTTGAATCATATCAAGTCATTCTGACCTATTTGGGTCCAAGCCAGGCCAATCCAATTACATTAAATCAAATCTACCCTTTTTGGGCCCATCTAATTAATCCAATCCACCTTCTTTGGGACCCTTTACACAAAATCAATTTGACCTATTTAGGGCCAAGATAAGCCAATCCAATTAAATCTTTGGGATGTGATCATTCCCCCAATTCTTCCTCTTAGGGGTTAATCCAATAATCTTCTCTATTTGGGGTCAAGTAAATCAAAACAATCTATTTGGGGCTTATTACATTCAAGACAATCTACCCTCTTTGGGGCCAACATAATCAAAACAAGATAATCCACCCTAATTTGGGCCACTCTAATCCCATTAATCTATGTCATGGTGATGGAATCACATCTATAATTTAGTTCCCCTACATCCAAACAAGATCGAAAACTCATCAATGAACCCTTAGAAGGTATTTTTACCAATTAGTAATGACAAACCTAATTATGCATCTGTGTAATAAGTATTTTGACAAATAAAATCTAATACTTGAATTATATAAATAAAATTAATATTACTCATATGATAAGGTTCAAGGCATTCTATTAATTGATATGCCAGACTCAAAACTTATATCCAAGGTTTGATTCCTCACAGATACATTGAAATAGAACCAAGTGTGTAAAAGTTTGATAACCTCTCGATGAGATATGTCATGATACCCTTCCAAAACATGATCAAACTCATCCAATTCCAAATCTAGGTGAATATAGTCAACCTATTATCGACATTTTTTCAAATCATCCATCTTTGATTAGCCTCACATTGATGAGCCTCACTCTGATAGTTCATGCCTTTGACATATCACCCATTCTTTATGAATGGCCCATCTTTGATGAGCCAATTTTTGAAGTGCCCATTATTAATGAGTGACATATCATTATTCATCCATTACCAACCATTCCCCATTTTATAAAATTCCTTTGTCCCATAGCTTTCATTTCCAAATAAAGGTGAATAAGGTACTTTTTGGATGACATAATTTAACATCCCCTCTTTATGGATACATATAGATCTGAAACATGTTCCATTTTAGAACCAACATTATTCTTAACATCAACATCATAATCAAGTTCTATTTTAGGACCAATATCAAAAGTGGGTTTCATTATATAACCAATATTAGATTTAGCATCAGAAGCAAATTTAACACTAATCTCAACATAATATTCAGATCCTCTTTAGTTAAAATTAGCTTCATAATCAGAATACATTAGTAGATATCATAACATTGGCTATACACTTCTACCAAATCCACTTGATTTAAAATCATCTTCATAATCAACATATATTAATAGAAATTTTGACATCAACTACATACTTCTGGCATATCCACTTGAATACATTTGTGGTCCTTCTACAATTGTTGAGGATGTTTTCTTTAGCATTGACACAAGTTATACTAGTAGCTTCAATGAGGAATATGCTTCTGTTTACCCTTCCATTATCATTATACATACGTTTAGTGTTAACCCAACTATCCATTATATTTATATTCCACCTCCCACAAGTGTCATTTGTAATAGATATAATCACACATTGTTGAGGTTTTTCCATGGAGATATATCAATTTTAGATTTTTTTTGGATCCAAGACAACATTTAGGCAAAAGAAAAATCTCATAGTTAAACCTTGTTTCAGGTGCTAGGGGACAATTAAAGTCTAAAATTAACATCTCCTAGCGAAACCTTATTTTAGGTTCTAGGGTATAACCAAAGTTAAAATTGAGTGTCCTTTAGTGAAAACTTGTTTGAGGTGCTAGAGGATAATCAAAATCAAAAAGACTTTATTGGTGAAAATCTCTTTGAGCACCAATAGCTGAACAACTCAGTTTTTCATTCTTTTATAAGGACATTATTGAAGTCAATATTGGAATAGCCAATATTGCAAATATTATTAAGATTATAAAAACTCTCAGACCTATGGAATATATAAATTATGGTCTTAATGAGATAATTTTTATAATTATTTGGCCTTGCCACACCCAGAATAATGTTGAATACAAAATTGACAATAATGTTCATCAATTAAAATCCCAATATCGATATGTCCCCCAATAATTATAAATATCATTGTGATATTTTTATTTATTGAACTCATATATTACATACTAAATTAGATCATTTATCCAATGCCTATCCTTACTTACCCCACCTAGCAACACTATTTTTCAAAGAAACTATGAAGACATCTTTTCTAAGAAACTATGAAGACATCTTTTATATAGGTTTAAAGGAAGAATAATCAATAACCAATGAAGATCATAACATTAGTAATGTAGTTCAAATCAATAATAGGATCCTAATACAATTACTATTCATAATATGTATAGGCTAGACATTAAAAGGTTCAACATTATGCATGTTGTAATCATCCATTGAGTTGAGATGCTAAAAATAAAAAATAATTAAAAATCAAAACCAAAATAGAAAGATAAATAATTTGTCAAATGGTGAAAAACATGTTTATGGTACCTTGGATAAGTACCATGATGAAAACTAGGTTTATGGCATCATACATAAAAATTCATGCCTAAATATTTTTTTGTCTTTAAGTATCTTGACACTTGGGGGAAACACCATTTACATTGAAGACCATTCCATTCCATTATAGTAATCTTGGCCATTCAATAATATTCAATCCAACCCATCTTATTGTGACCATCAATCTTCCCATCTTGACCTTGTTACAGATGTAGAAGATATATTGAGACCTATTTAGGAACATTTTATCATATTAACCTTACAACACTTTGATGACTAGACACAATTGGTTCTTATGTGACATGGTATTTGGAGATTCCAAGTCCCTTCCATCATTGACATACATTATTATCTAACATTATCCATTCATCCTTCATTCATTATTATTTCCCAATCTAGGAAAACTACAATGGCCTAAAATCCATTTGGACTATCTAGCCAACACTCAATCACATGGATTTTTTGAGATTAGCTCAACCACCATTCCCCCATACTCTTTCTAGTTTTACAAGTCATTTCCTATGCTATTGACATTTTATGATTCATTATCCATTATGGTGATATAACTTATCTTCCTTTTTCTAGTGATCATGTATATATCTTATTAAAAAAATCTCAAAAACATCAAAAATTCCAAAAATCCCAAATAAATAGAAAAGTATTACAATCTTTATGAGAGATATAAATCCATAAATTCAAAAACATTTGTTTTGTCGACAATCTTGTCAAAAATTCATTGATTCATTATTAAGCCAATCATCTATCATTGGTATGTGTATTTTTAAACCTAATTTGGATGTGGATCCTACTTGGGTAGAGAGGGTTAAGAATATAGAAATGATAGGGCACAAGGGTGAACATCAGATCTAAAATAGGCCAATTAATGTGCTAAATTGAGATATTATATTAATGGAAAGTATAACTATGCTAAATATAGAAATGACATAAAATAAGCCACTTATCTGGTTTTGATGCTAATGCAGATCTAGATCTAGAATAGGTTGAAATTAGGAAGGAAGATAGTTCTATAATAGTTGTTAGATTCTAGATCTGGTGCCTTTGACTCTCTAGGTAGTTGTATCAATGATATTATTTGGGTTTGAAGTTATTTCCTCTATATAATATCCATTTAAATGAGATGAGACCACCTAGATGTTTATGGTTTTGGCTTCACCTTTGTTCTAGTGCATTAAGATATAGGTCATAGATTGTCACTCATGAAATGGTAAAACCCTCAATTTCAATATTCAATGTGACTGTAGGGAAAAATGGGTTAGTGGCACATAGTATCGAGATGGTTGTATCAATGATATTATTTGGGTTTGAAGTTAGTTTCCTCTATATAATATCCATTTAAATGAGATGAGACCACCTAGATGTTTATGGTTTTGGCTTCACCTTTGTTCTAGTGCATTAAGATATAGGTCATAGATTGTTACTCCTGATGAAATGGTAAAACCCTCAATTTCAATATTCAATGTGACTGTAGGGAAAAATGGGTTAATGACACATAGTATCGAGATGACTTGCAATGACCCTACTCTCAAAGTGCACTTCCTACATAGTCAATACTGTAAAAAGGGACTTAGACTCATGTAGTTCTCCCCTATGTGTTGGCTTGTGTGTGAATCATGAAATGTGTGTAAATTAAATATAATAATGACCTAGATTATAACTTGAAAAATAAGACCTTATGACTGATCCTTTAGTAATTCAAACTTATATATGTGTTGTACCTATGATTAGTGTGGAAATAGGGAATCTTTGATCAATTGAATTCTTGATACAGTTATTTTAAGAAGTTTTTTGGTCTCTTGGTTTTATTTCTAGGTGAGTAATGAATGAGGGTTTATATTATATTTACAACAATCCTATTTAGACATAGCTTGCATTAAAACACTTAGGCCAATCATTGTAATATGTTTCATTTGAAAATTGGATGACTTTAAGGCACTATACACTTACATTGAGGTAGGATAATAATGGCAATGTTATTGTCTATCTTGGACATTAGTGTCGATGGAGAAAGAGAGTAAGTACAAGCTCAGAACTTGTATAAGTGCGAGATAAGTATAGTTTAAGAATTCTAGGTAAGATAAGATGTTTGTGTCATCAATATAAGGTTAGTCAGATAAAGAGATAGGCCAATGGGCATAATATATATTAGATGTGAGGATTACTTATGAAAGGCATGTGTAGAATTAAGAGGAAAAACCAAGGTATGATTTTTTCAAGTGTACAAGAATAAGGTGATACATAATCACAAAATATCATCTACATTTTCTCCCCTTTTAATTTAGTAATGAAATTTTTAGTTTAAATGAAATGAATAAGTACTTGGGTGTGTATGCATACCTTATCTTTTCTTGAGTTGAATTTGAGTGATTTTTTAGTGACTGACCTGCAACCAAGAACAAGTTATAGTGTGAAATTAATGCATATAATTTAGGTTAAAATTACTTGAAATAGATTGAAATTGAAATATCATGGTTTTAGAGTACACATGTGTGTTAATGTAACCACCTTGCCTATTGACAAGTTATTTTGCAAAATATGTATCATTGTGATTTAAATTTTAATTGATTTATAGAATGTAAATCCCTATGTTATATATTTAACACTTTCATGGTATTTATTATTCCATAAATCTCTTCTAGGAAAAAACTATGTTAAATTTTTGAAGCTTGACATCTTGGATTACCTTCCCTGATCCTTCATAAAGAGAAATAATTATGTGTAAAAGACAATAGCCTATGAATTTGGGTATGCGTAAACAAATCATGATCTATTACGTGTCCTATAAATGAAACATGAAGGAATCAGTCCTTGAGAAACTTCAAAATTAAAGATAAAACTAAGGAGATGAGAGAAAGAAGAAAGGAATGAATACACGTCATTGGGTACACAAACCAATGCTGAAACCTGGTGACATCCTATGTGTGCATGTAGATGGTGATCAAATAGTGAATAACTTAGAATGAGATGATGGTTTTATCAATCCTCATTTATGGTTGGCTCAAGAACTCAAGATAGCCTTGACTCTATCATTTCCCACCCTTGTTTGATAGACCATAATCTATGAATAACATGGATTCGACTGATGGATTATCCAACCCTCCTATGTAGGTTACTCAAGAACTAAAGTATTATATGACTCCATCATTTCCTACATGTGTGTATTAGATGTATCTGAAACTAAAACTACGTAATGTAATTAAAGTTATGTGATGTAATTGAAACTATGTAGGATGGCTCTAGGGCCACCTAGAAACTCTATAATGTAAAATAGCTCAAGGGCCACTCGGGCACTCAGGGATGTAGCTCAGGAACTACTCGATAATGTGAAATGAAGTAGATGGAATAAGGTATCAATCTAGTGAAAACCTAGTACAAATGGTGTCTGGAGTAATAATGTGGAGAATGGCATGGAACTAACATTCCATCTAAGAGTACTCGTGCAAAACTAAACATATGGGAATAACATGATGCATACGTGCCTCCAACTTTGATATCTATGTATATGAATTATGGACTAATTCATAATAACTTGTGTCTGAGTATATGAAACTAAAATAAGAGTTATCATGTCATACATGATGCCCCCAATCTGAGCAAAAACTATATAATCTATGTGAAAACTGAGGATATATGATAATTTATGACTGATATTAAGCAAACTTAGATTATACCTACTGTATTTTGCTATAAATTATATGATCTTCTATTTTTTAGGCTATTGGACATTAGTGTGGTCCCCTAGTCAATAGTGCACTATGCTAGTGTCCTTTGTGTAGTGGTAGTGACCATATGTATTATTTATATACAATACTAAGACTGATCTTTATGTGATTATTTTTCACTATGTTTTCTTGAGTTTGGGCTCTATAATCTATTTCTCCATGCTGAAATCTATGTTATGATTGTATTAGGATGGCTTGATCTTTGTGATAAACCCCTGTGAATCCCCCCTCTTTTGAGGGAGTTTTTGAACCTCTATAATAAATATCCTCAAAATAAAATTTATGCATCATGTGTGTTATACTAAAATCATATGATATATATGTGATAAACCAATATAAGTGTATACATGACATAGATATGTAAAATAATTTGAGCATAAGTTGGTAATGTATGATGCATTTTAGATCTAGCATTCACATGGTTTTCAAGATAGATAGAACAATGTAAGCATGCATATTAACATCAAATCTAAGTATAATCTGATTAAACTACCTAGGGGGATGTGGCATGATGTCCATCAAGGCATACAAGGAGGAAGGGGAGAACATGAGGTCCCTCATGGCATAACAAACTGAGTGCATAAGCAACAAGAAAGAGTCAAGTGTCATGGCCATGATGCATACATGAAAACATACATACAAACAAATGAGGCACACAAAATAGGCCAAGGGGACACAATGCAAGGGACATGGTCACATGTCACTAAGTCTAAGAAAGAACAAACATACAAGTACATGTTTAAAATTTTACATACACATAGAGTAAACAATGTTGCCTTAGAGCCACATGGAAATACATGTTTAAATGTCCACATACACAATCAAGAAGGCACACACGAGGACATGGGTACATGTGCAAAGTATACATACAATGAAAAAAACTAGTGTCGAGATGTATAATAATGGCATATTCAAATGCCCTCAAATAGATGTAGAAGCAAAGATACATGAATTAAATCTAAATTAAGAAAGTGAAAAGTCAAATTATGCATGAAATGTGGTACAAATTCATATAAGAGCAAATATTTACATAAGCTGAGTCTATAGTAGTAGTAGTTAGAATTTTTTTTGATTAGTATAGAATGATATAACCTGACAAATCAAAATGTGTGTAGTGTAATGCCCCCAATGGGTGAATGTATCAATGTTGAATCTGTGTATCTATGTATTTGCCCCCAATGGGTAAATAGTAGTAAATTTGGATCTTTGTAAAGGATATGAGTCCTATAATGATCTATAACCACTCGAAGAGAATAATTGCAAAGCATGTATGTATGATAAAAATGACTATACTAGCATAGATAGAATATGTAGTACATATAAAATAGAAGGAATGTAAACATGGAAATGCATACAATCTAAAATTTATATTTTATGAGTAACTATTTGAATTTTTTTGTGTTTTTTAATATTTTATATTATTTTTGTATTTTCTGAGCAACTATGTATAATCCACATGAAAATGAAACTATATACAAGGAGCAAGATAAGAGAAATGATGTACAAGTAGAGAGGAACATATTAATTGATGAGTCTCACAAGTGACTCACTATAAAGGTATCATGTATCAAATAAGGGAAGAGTGTCCACCCATGTTGTGTGAAGAGGTATCTAAGATTTATGAATTGGATATACTAAGTAATGTGTAGCTAAAACTATCTATGGAGTAGGGATATGTATTTTTGGAGTTGAAAAAATAGGGTTGTGAAACTATGGATTTCTTAGGGACGCATCTAGTAGAAGAATCTATGACTGGCATGGGTGCTCTATGTTGTAACATTGATTTAGATGATAACGGGGTAGAGAGGCTCTCTATAATCCATAACATGTCTCTAACACAGGGGTTTATCTAATAAAGGTATCCATGGGAGAGTATTTATACATGGTGATGCTATAAAAGTAGACCTTATATACAAAATAAAATATAGTTGACCTATTAATCAATCCTATCTTAGATAAGATAAATCCTACTTACACTTCTATTTGTTGATACATTAGATATTCAAGGTCATGACCAAGATGAATCTTGATTTAACTATTTTAAGAATAATGGAGTTTTATTCCTAATTGAGTTAAAAAGTTTGAATTAATAAATCAATAAATACTATTATAATAATTACAGTCCTAATTTGTATAATTTATCTATCTTTTCTACCTTTCCAAAAATAACAATAATTAAGGAAAAAAATATAACTTATCTTGAAATAGGTTGAGATGGTTGACATAGGGTCTAAAATTGGCTATGCAAGAGTAAGATAATGTCATAAATCAAAATATATATCTTATTTGGAAAAAAGATAGGACTGCTAAAAATAGGACACTTCAAGGTCTAGTACTATTGTCTACTCCTGTCGCTATTGTCTAAACTGGTCATAGTGACCTGAACTTTCTAGGTTCTTTGTGTTGTTCCTATGTGAGCCTTCTTGTGAAATATTGAGTGTTGAATATTGATAGAGTTTGTTGTAGAGAAGATTTAATCTTCAAACCTTAACCCTCCATCATGCTTGATAAATGAGATTGAATCACTTTAAAATGGTGGGATAGTGTGTAAGATGCAATGAACATGTGATCCACACCCCTTATGTGGGCACACTACCTACATACCAATACTACAAAGAGGGATCAAGCCATATGTAGTTCTCCTACTTAATGTGATTTTTGGAATAGTGTGATGCATATGCAAAAATGCTAAATTTAGAGTGCTTGAGGTGGTTAGGGACCGATATGAGGGTTTGAATATGTTTGCAGCTATGTTGGGTGACTATATGCAAAAAATAGGAAAGTTTGACTTAGAAGTTTGCTTGTATTCTTACTTTATTTGTAAAATTTGTCATCTCCTTTGTAAATGAGCTATGGATAGGAATTTATAGGGAACTATTGGTCATGGGTTATATGTATTCATGTTAGGCTAACATAATGAAGGATAAGAATCAAATGAAAATGACCATTTGGGCTCAAAATGTAAATGGATAGGAGAACCAAAAGTATAAATGATTGGTAATGAGAAAAAAGGTTTCTATAAGTGTCACAAGAGTATACAAGAAGTACCTATGGATATGGTGTCACAAGCCACACTCAAACTACTAATTTGGACATTTTATATGACTACATTTACCCCCCTTTACTCTAGTGATACATCAAAGAAAAATACTAGGATAAAGGCAAAGTATAAAGCATACCTTAACTTACTTACAAGGGTGTAGCCCATGAAGATGTGTGATGTTGAGTAATGCTTTGTGATGCTGAGTAATGTTGAGTATTGCTAGGTATGTGTTGTACCAAAAGTAATATTACAAATAGAGATGAGTGATTAATTCTTTAAGAGTAGACCAAGAATACAAAGTTTGGCCCTTTAACTCTATCATCACCCATTAATTGAATCTATGTTATCATTCATGTGTTAATCTATGTTTGGACTATGTGTCCAATCCCTATGAGTAGGTGGCTTAAGAATTCAAAGACTAGCTAGTCCTTTAGCTCCATCATTACCCTCAAAGTGTGGAATTATGAACTGATACCGGTATGAATGTGTGTTGTATTTGATGGATCTTGAAGCCCATAAATGCTCTATAATTTGAATATGTGACATGGATAGCTGAATGTGTGCTAAGAACTAGGCCAATCTTGACCACTCCAAAAAGTGGAGATTAGGCTTGTATGAAAGCCACTTCAAAACTAAGAACTAGGGTCATATAAAAGCCACTCTAAAATGATACCAACCACCTATATATGGAATAAGGAACACAACTACTGAGAATCCCCAGGTCATGTAATGAACTAAAAAGAAAAGAAGGCAAATATGTCACACACATTTCCCCTAATAATTAGTGTTTGTAACATGGATTTTGATCTAGAAGTTATACCAACTGCCCAATCTAAAATTGGAAGCAAGAGCCATCATGATGCACATGATTCCCCTTATGTTTGGATTTTTTGAGGAAAATTATACTAAAATTATTGAATCTAAACTAAATTATAGCTGATAAAATTATAACTAATCTTACCTTTTTGTCTATTTCTAGAAAAAATAATTTTTTGCTATTTGGATAGGAGCACTAAAAACATGACACTTTATTATCTGGTTTTGTATTCCAAATATTACACTCTTGTCCTTTATTATTTTTGATCACTATTATATGTTTTTCACTATTTTTCTAGTCTATTCTACTTGGTTTGGGTTTTAGTTTCTATTTTGAGTGTTCTAAAAACTAATTTTTGACCAGTAGAAGGTTATGATCTTTATGACAAAACCCCTATTTGTTGCCCCCTCTTCTAAGGGTAGGAATGATGACCCTATAATGACTTCCCTCAGAAGAAAGATCCATACAAGTGTGTTATGTTGTGAAATATATGATATAGCAATGATAATTGAAAGTATGTCTTAAAATATAGCATAATTTGTATTAGAGATTGTTATATCAACATGGGTTGCCTAGATAGATCTAACAATGTAATAGCATGTGCAATATACTGAATTAAAACTAGAAATGTTAGTTGTTAGTTGTTAAGGATGGATGGAGCATGATGCCCATCATGGCATCCAAGAAGGAAAGATAATGCATGATGTGGATCATGTCATTTCAAATAGTGAGAAGAAAACAAGTAACAAACACACAAGGCAAGAAATATGAAGCATACAAGAGTGGTCAAGGGGCCAAGAAAATAAGGAACATGGGCACATGTCACTCAAAATGGGAAAGCAAACATACAAGGCATGTTCAAATTCCTAGATACACATACAATTAAAAAGAAACAAGGTTGGCATGAGGGCCACAAGCACATATAAGTGTACAAGCAAAGAACATTGACAAATGTCCTAAGGCACATACAAGAGACAAAATAGGAACTAAGAAATGTAATCATATTTAGCTATTAAATGTAATAAAAGAAGGCATTTAAATGATGGAAATATTATTACATCTAACTAATTAGAGTAAGGAGTTAAAGTATGAAAAACATGGATTACAAGACTAGGTAGATGCTAAGAAATACACAAGTGCTATATACTAGTAAGTGTCGTTAGAGTAATTTGTGTAAGCTAGTAAGCAATATACATCAACATGATAACTAGAATGTGTGGTGTAGGAATGACATAACATGTATGGTGTAGTCATGTAAAATATCTCCCCAATGGGTAGATATGTTGATATATATCTTGAATGTAAAATTAGGATACCCTCTCAATAGGTACAGTGAATCAATCAAGAATTTGGATTTTACTGCACACACTCAAAGAATATCAAGTGAAGCCTGGTAATGTA
Organism: Torreya grandis; assembly: GCA_037957365.1. Taxonomy (NCBI): domain Eukaryota; kingdom Viridiplantae; phylum Streptophyta; class Pinopsida; order Cupressales; family Taxaceae; genus Torreya; species Torreya grandis. The sequence continues at coordinate 1,702,404 of JARHVA010000917.1, read as the reverse complement.
GATAAATTGAAAAAAAATAGTATATAACAAATAAATGTAAGTCTAGCATGGTAATAGAAATGTAAAGCATGGATAATGCATACAATTGAAATATTTTTGGTGTTTTGAGCTATTTAAATGTTTTTGTATTTTGATATTTTGTAATTTTTTTGGTATTTTGGGTTATTTGAATGTTTTTGGTATTTTTAAATAGGCTATGTACAATCAATTATAAGGAAACTATGTACAAGTAAGCTAAAAGATTATGTACAAGTAAGTTAAAAGTTTATGTACAAGTAAGCAGAAAGAAACTATGTATAATAAGATGTATGTAATGAAATATTATACACAAAATTTGTGTAGGTGCATAATATTCATTACATTTTTGAGTTTATTTCCTTCAAGTGAGGCTAGATGGTACACTTTAGGACTAAGATTTTTGATAATGAGGTATGGCCGTAGCTAATTTGGTTTGAATTTTCCTTTGATTTCTTCTTTGGTGTTAATATTGTGAAGATTTTCTTTGAGAATGAGATCATTAAATTCTAACTCTCTAGTGTGAAGTCATTTATTGTAGGATCGTTGTTTATATTGCTAGTAGATTTTGAGATGTTCATCTACCTGAATTCATGTATGGTCTAACTACTTGAGCTCGTGTAGATGCTTTTCGTGATACTAGTCATCAGTGAGGATACCTTTAAGGGAGACATAGAGAGATGGGATTTATAATTCTAATGGTAAAACTACTTCTGTGTCATAAATGAGTGAATAAAGAGTGGCTCCTATGGGCATACAAATACTTGTGTGATAATCCCATAATGCAAAAACTAGTTGATTATGCCAATCATCTTTAAATTTGGTCACTATTTTGCTCAAAATGCTATTGATGGTTTTATTGGTAGCCTCTACTTGATCATTTCCTTATGATTAGTATGGATTAGAGAATTTGTGTTTAATATTATATTTTTTACAAAACTTATTAATAGTTTTGTTCTTGAATGATGTTCCATTATTGGAAATGATAGCTAGGGTAAACTGAAGCATGAAATAATGTGAGTCATGAGGAAGATACAAATGTCCTCCCCTATGGTAGATTAAAGTGGAATGGCTTCTACCCACTTGGTAAAGTATTTTTTAGCTATGATGATGAACTCATTCTTATCAATGGATTCAAGGTTAATCTCATGCATATCATGAATCTAAGGTTGACCAAGTAATAAATTATAATTGAGGTCATTTGGCATGACTTGGAAAGTAGTTGGCAATTTCTTAAGTCCCAAAGTAAGATTGAGTGTTATTTGACCCATGAATTTTCATGAAATGTTGTCAAAACCTTTGATGTTCATGTTAGAATGGTCTAGATCTTGAGGTTGTATATTAAGACATTTAAGAAAATAAATGTTGCAAATGTTGAGTCCTGAATAATTATCAATTAACACTCTTTTTAACCCTACATCATTAATTCTTAATTGAATATATAGAGGTAGATGTTGTTCAATGACTTGGTACAGGGGTAAATCCTCTTTCTCAAAGGAAATATGTTCTTCAATCCATTACATTGTGTTGATGATAGAGGAAACATAAGCTTGTTAAATGGAAATAGGAATTCTAGTATTACAAAGGGATACATACAACACATCTTTGTAAACATCTGATCGTTGAAGGAGTTTGAGAACTAAAACTGAATCATAAGGGGTGATAACTTGAGTGACAAAGCTATAACCATGGGTGTAATCAACCTACCTATCTTCACAAACTTGGGTGATAACATTTACCACATGATCTACTATAGGCATAGAGCTAGTAGTAGGTATGGAATAAGAGATATATGTACCAAGTTTGAATGGATGAGGAATATAAATAACCATTAGTGTTTGATTGTGTCTAGTAGTGATAGAAAAATACTCCAAATTAGACAATGAATTATATTCATCTAGGTATAAATCATGTATGTGGAATAAAATGCATGAAATTGGAGTTGTAATTTGTTTAGCAATATATTTATAAAGAGCATTCCACATGAGAGATAACAAGCAAGGAATAGAGAGCATGGAATTGTGCACTAATGCATAAAAACTTTAACTTGTGATATGAAATTCTTAATATCTTTAGCAAGATAAACTTGAAAATTATTTCACATGAGAGAGAGAGAGAATGTAATGAAACTTTGTATTAAAGAAAAGTAAAAATTTCTTTGAAGGAAAAGGATCTTAACATGTTTAGTAGTAACTTTTTTAATATCAACCCATATTATGAAAAGTAAGCATGAAAGGGAAAGAATGAAGCTTTGCCTTAACATACAGTAAACTTTATCATTCATATACATGATAGGACCAAGTATGGACTACTTATTGTTTGCAATAAATGTTTTGAAATAAGTGAGATCCATTTTTTATTTTTATGTGAAATCTGATTTAGATGAAAGGTGATACCTCAAGAAGCAAAGGGACCTAGTATATTCAACTAGGGTTTGAAATAAATAGTTTTTAAAATTACTATGGTGAATTTTAAAAATTAAATGTGAAATTTTTATTTAAATATGCAGAAAAAAACTAGAAAAAAATTGTAAAGAATTAGTGAGGAATTTTCCCTAGGGTTTCTAAGATTTTTGCACACAAACAAAGTAAGTCAGGTTTTAACTATTTTAGGAATAATAGAGTTTTATTCCTAATTTAGTTAAAGGGTATAGATTAATGAATTAATAAATAATATTTCAATAATTATAAACCTAATTTGTATTATATATTATATATATATATGTATGTATATATATATATATATATATATATATATTACCTTTCTAGAATAACAATAAATAAGGAGAAAATATAACTTATCTTAAAACATACTAAGATGACTGATACAGGGTCTAAAATTGGTTGTGTAGGATTGGGAAAATGTTACAAATCAAAATTTAGATTTCATTTGGTGAAAGGATAGGAGATCAAAAAATAGGACACTTCTGGGTCTGGCATTTTTGTCCACTCCTACCGTTGTTATCCAAATTAGTCACAGAAACCCAGAAACCTAAACTTTCTGGGTTATTTACGTTGTTCTTGTGTGACCCTGTCTATGAAATCTTGAGTGATAAATGTTGATACAGTTCATTTTAGAGAGGATTTAATCTTAAAACCTAATCCTCCATAATGCTTGATAAATAGGATTTGAATCACTTGAAAAGGTGGGGTTAGTGTGTGTAAGATGTAATGAATGTGTGATCCACACCCCTTATATGGGCATGTTGTCTATATACCAATACTCTAAAGAGGGATCAAGCTATATGTAGTTATCCCATCTAATGTGATTTGTGTAATAGGGTGATGTAGATGCAACAATGCCAAATTGAGAGTGCTTGAGGTGGTTAGGGACTGGTATGAATGTTTGAATATGTTTATAGATATGTTGGGTGACTGTATGCAGAGAATAGGGAAGTTTGCCTTAGTATTTTGCTTGTATTATTTATTGCTTTGCAAGATTTGTCATATCTTTTATAAATGAGATTTGGACAAGATTTTATAGGGAACTATTGGTTATGGGTTAGATGTATTTGTGCGAAGCCAATATAATGAAGGATATGAATAGTATGAAAATGACCATTTGGGATCAAAATGTAAATTGATAGGAACTGAAAATGAGACATCCTAGGGTACGATGTTATAGTCCAAGTATGGCACTCTTATCCTATAGGCTTAGGACCTGGGGGATCAGGATTAGCTTGGGAAATAAAGTCTGACTGAGCTGGAATGATCGTTTAGAAGGATAAAAATGACTAACAATGAGCAAAATGGTGTCTAGAAGGGTCATAAGAGCATGCAAGAAGGACATATAGATAGGGTGTCATAAACCACACTCAAACTACCAATTTAGACGTTTTATATGACTACAGATCTATTAGACCTAACCAAGAGATTTATTACCATAATAACATCACTATACAGGGTTACAAAGCCTCTAGTCAAAAAACACTATGTAATAACCTTAGATAGGTCATATGTTTTCATATTCACTAATTAAATGCAAAGTAAAGTAAAATCTAATCTAGTGCTCACCAAAACTTGTGGCATAAAGTGGGGGTAATAAACATAAAAAGTAAACATGCATATAATATCTATACTCAAGTCAATGTATAGGAAATCCTAATGCATGGGAAAGAAGTGTGAATGCTAATATATCTAATTTAAAAAAGGAAAAACAAATTTAGTAATACTTACCTTTGAAGACAAACTCACCAAGCCTCAATCTCTCCCTTGGTTAGGTTCTTCAAAAGAGGTTGTTGTGGTATGTAAGGATAACAAGGATAAGTTAGATCTAGGCTATACAAATTCTTTATGTATCTAAAAAAAATCTCCACAAGACAATATATGTATCTCCAAATAAAGTATTGAAACCTTAAGCAATGTTTCTCAAGTAGAATGGTGGATAAGTAGATGCATAATATAATATTCTTATTCTTTTCTTCTTAATAAATGGAAGAAATGGATGTGTATAAAAAGTTAAATTTAACTCTAAACCTTTCTAAAAGTTTAGCCAACATGGTTATCCCAATTAGACCTTGTATTGTTAATTGATAAAAAAAAGTTAGATCGCATTCTAGGTTGGCCAAGGTCAACCAAGACCCATAACATGCAAATATCAATTTGAATATAGGGTCGGCCCAAGATGGTATTATTTGGTAAATGACAAAAAAGGTTTTACACTTAGGTAGGGGCTAATTAATGCAATGAATTACTTGGAGGAGTGTGTAAGAGAGGATGTAAATCTTATAGAAGTATATAAAATTTGGTTGTGTAGATAACAAGTGGTGGTATGGGGGATAATAATCACATGAAGAAACAATGGTCTACCCACCCCTTTCTTGGTGCATCTTTTAAGGCATGCACTCATAGATATTTAGATTTTATAGTTTAATGTAAGATATAAATCATTAGTAATTTATAAATTTTGAAAATATTATGTGTATATATACCTTACTTGCACTGGTGGATTAATTGATATCAGAGGTGTACTACTGGAATCTATGTGTGGAGTTGTGGCTAGTGAATGTTGTGTAATTGGTTGTGGAATAGGTAAGGAATACTCATATGGAAGGCCCTAATATATAATCACCTTATTATCATGTATATATTTAAGACATATTTATATAGTGGATGGAATGGCTCAAATTTATTTTATCCAAGGCCTACCCAATAACATGTCAAATGTGCCAGCACTAGGTACCACTAAAAATTAGTATCCATGTGTGTGGGATAAAATTATAATGAAATTAATATCTCCTTGATGGATCTCTGAACATGGCCACCAAAGCCACAAATAACTTTATCTATTTGAGAAATATCCTACTCTAAATAACCTAAGTGTTGTAGAAGTGTAATGTACACATGTTAATTCTTAACCTATTGTCAACCATGACACTCTAGATATGATGATGATCAATCTAAGATCATAGAAAAAGTGCATATAAATTTGAGTCATCGTTGATGATCTCTTAATTTAAATAATTTGATAGGTCTAGTTGACATTTTAGTATGATGCACACCAATGATATTATTTAGAGGGTGTGTGTCCATCGTATGAGTATGATAAGATGCTAGTGGTGGGTGTGCATGATAAGTATAATGAACCCCTAAAGTGATTATTATCTCATTAGCTATATGATTTGGAAATAGATATAAAAATATTTAAAATGATTTTGATTCTATTGGTTATGCTCTAGGTGCCTCTATAAGATAGCTCATATCAATGATATTACCATCTACAAAGTCCTATATTTTATGTCATAAACTAATGCATTTGTTTTTAGTATGTCTTGGTGCCTTATGATAATCTTAAAATTCATTTGCATCATATGTATTTGGAATAGGCCTAGTCATATCAACCTCTTTGATGATAGGGAGAGATATGATGTTGCATGCCAAGATTTGTTGAAGAACAAGTGTTGGAGATTCAAGAATATTTGTGAAAGGTCTCATTGGAAGAGTTGATAAAACCATGAGATAAACTAGCTCTGAGGCTACATTAACTATTACCTTTTGGTCATTCTTATATTTAGTGGCCCTCAACTTATATGGGGGCTTATTGAAACTCTTATTAATTGAATTTGATCCAGTTGTGTACTTTAATTTGTCCATGGAGATAAGTTTGACTTCCCATTCTTTTGTTATATGGCATAGACCTATGAATGATGGAAATGTTTTAAATAATATAGCTTCATGTAATTCTAATAATAAAATATTCTTGAATAAAGCCTGGAGTTCTCTATCTGTCATGGGGATAGTCATATTTGTTAATATAGTTTTATATCACAAGATATATTCAACTATTAGTTCATTGGATTTTTGCTTGAGTTTTGAAAATTGAGAGTATGAAACCCTATCATTGATATTGATTGAAAAGTGTGCTAAAAACATATCTTTTAGTGGATTAAATGTTGTGATGGACTAATTAGAAATATCATAGAACCATTATAATGGACAATCCTTTAAACTATGAGCAAATAACTTAAGATCCAATCATTAGACATGTAGACCAAACATGTTGTGTGAAAATCATGTAGATGATGCTCTAGGTCACCCTTGCCATCATACATAGTAAGCTTGGGTAATACAAAGCTAGAGAGTAAATGAGTTGCCACTATATGTTGTGCCAAAGGTTTATGTAGGATTATATGAGAATCCAAGGCATAATATGGTATAGTAGCACCTTGATAAATATGTAACACCTTAGACTACATGTAATTGATATCCTATCAAAGGAATTGTACATCAAAAGAGGAGGGGTGTGTAGTAACCACAAGAAGTGGTGCCACTAGTTAGATTGGTCTAATTGTAATAGTTTTTCATAGAATCTGAGTTACCCCCATATCAGGTGTAACAATATTAGTATTTTTGGGGTTAGAGGATTGATTTGTAATGAATTTTAGGATCTCTCCTTGAACAATAAGGATAAGATCATCTTGAATATCAGTTGCTTACAAGTTAGAGCTTCCACTTTCCTCCCAAGTTCACCCCATCTTTCATGTCTCCTATTTGAAACAAGTTCTTGGATCCAACATCCGAGTGCAAACAATTTTACTAGCACTTGATAATGAAGGCTCCATCCTTCTCGAGCTGGAAGCAATCCTAGATAGGTGCACCTACCAACTTTGATCCCACTCCATCACAGAGGTCTTAATCCAATGACACGGCATGCAACCAGAAGATGCAACATGGGAACCCCTCTTCCAGATTCAACAACAATTCCCACATCTGAAGCTTTGAGGGCAAAGCTTTTTCTAAGGGGGAGGCGATGTTAGGAACCCATGCCTTACCCTTCTCTTTGCAGTATTAGTGCGATAATTGCTATGGACGCATATGCTTTGTAAGTCATCCCTTAGAGAATATTTGAATTATCCCACATACAAGGGAAGTAGTAGTTGTTAGAATAGAGTTAGTATATAAGTAAGTGTTGAGGGCTAATGAAGGCATCCACAAATTTATTGTATTGAGCTTGCTCAAAGGAGGTTGCCCCCTCAAAGTGGCCTACAATCAATATAAGATTTTTGTGTTTTTGTTATTCATAAGAGTTATTTTATTTTCACATATTTTGATTAAATCTGTTGTAGGAAGTAATCTGCTGCAGGAGGTTCTTCACATACTTCTTGTTCAATGAAGTAAAGTAGTTGCAAGAACCTAAATTAAAGTAGTGTTAGAAACCTGTGTGATGTTAAAGAGGGAATAAAATTTAAAGTGAAAGGTAATGAAAAAATAGATTATTTTTTTTTCCATTTTTGAATTTTTGGATGAAAAATCACAAGTCTCTAGGAATATGTGGGAGTAAGAGCTTATAAGTGCTATAACTATCAATCTGTAGCTCTTTTTTGGGTGCCACGTTTTTTTTAAGTGCATATTTTATCAAGATCTACACATTGGTGACATTTTTAGGAATTTTATAACATCCATTTTTCACATGGTGTAATAGCTTAAAACTATCTTCAAACCTTTTTACCTTTCCTCTTGGATGCATTATCGGCTATGCCCGACATCCCTGTCATACTTTCTCACACTGATTAATCATAGATGCATTATTGGCTATGATTGACATCCAAGAATGAGCATGTGTGCATTGTAACTTCAAGGGAGTATTCTTGATAGTTCAGGGGGCACTTGTACTACATGATTTTTGTTCTTTTATTTCATTTCAATTCTACAAATTTGTCTCATTCTAATTTACACTAATGGATCTAAACATTGAACCACTCACACCACTTAATTATCTTGAATGAAAGTCTAAAATTTAGCTCACCTTGAGAGGTAAAGGACTCTATCATATCACTATGGGTGAGGAAACTAAGACTTCAATAGATGTAGAAAAGGTTAAGTGGTGCAATAGATGTGATGAGGCCTACGGGTTCTTATGCCTGCCAATGTATCCTAACCTTCTATTTCATATTGAATCTGTAAAAACTCTCAATGAAGTCTGGACCATTCTAGACAAGCTTTTTGGAATGTAAGATATCATGAGGGGTCATGAGCTAGAGAATGTGCTCATCACATTGAACCCAGGTGACTATGACACCCTAGAAGACTTCTTTACAAAGTTTAAGTCATTGATACTGTAGTTGAAACAATGTGGCATTGAAAAAATAGATGACCAATTAATTTTATCTATGCTTTAAAAATTGGGTCATGACTATTTAGTTTTCATCTCTATATTTTAGCTATCAAATGTGCACTTGGACCCACTTGGAAAATGCCATCATTTGATGAGTTTGTTGCCAATCTGACTTGATAACAAGAAAGTTGGTTTAATTAGATGCACTAAATTCTTCAAAACCACATGCCTTGATTATCAATTAGGACAAGAAGAAGCCTTCTAGCAATGACAAATAGGAGAAGAAATGGTCAAAACCTGATCATGAACACAAAAATAATAAAAAATTAGATGCCAAGCCAAAGACATTGCCAAATGAGTCCTCCTCAATTAGGAAACCGAAGAAGGAGAAACTCAAATTCAATTTTTTCAAGAAAATTGGATATGATGAATCTCAGTGCATGAAAAATAAGATTGACACCTTGACTAAGATGCTTGAGAAGAACAACATTAGTGTTCCCAAGTATTAAACTTAGAACATGTTCACATAAGATTCTATAAAGGGTAAAGATAAAAAAAGGGTAAGTCACTTGTTGCAATAACTTCTCAGTGTTTGACTTGGGTTATTAACTCAGGTGCTTCCTATCACATGGCCTAGTTAGAGGATCTATTTTCAGAAATAGAGCCTTATTCTATGCCTTCAATTTTAATAGGTGATTATACTTTGGTAAAATTCAATGGTAAAGGATCGATAGAAGTAAGTGATGGGACCTTCAATGATGTTCTATGTGTTCCTTCACTATCCACTAATTTTTTGTCAGTATATCAAATCACTCACATAAGTGCAGGAAGTGAGTTAAGTTCACACCTGATTTAGTGGTCATCAAGGAGCTATATAGTGACATCATAGTGGCTTATCAGAAGGCCAATCATTAGTCTAAGCTATATACCTTCTCACATTTTCCCCCAGATCAACCCTTAGCTATACTATTTATTCACACAGATGGAGTAAGCAAACTATGGCATGAATGTTTTGGCCATTTAAATTGTCGTTACCTAGAGCAACTCAGTCATCAAGACATGGTTTTAGGGTTTCCTAAAGTCAAATTATCAAATAGCCTATGTAATGGCTACATTCTTGGTAAGCATCCACAAGAGAAATATGACAAGGGCAAAGCAAGGAGATCTGAACAGAAGCTAGACATAGTCCACAGTGACTTAGCAGGTCCATTTTCAAAACCTTCATTCAATAAGACAAGATACATGCTCACATTCATCGATGAATTTTTGAGGTAAACTTGGGTTTTTTTACTCAAAAATAAGTTTGAGGTCTTTGATCACTTTAAGGACTTCAAGGCACTTGTGAAAAAGTAGTCATGATGTTCCATTAAAATCTTACGGACTGACAATGGAAAGGAGTATGTCAATAATAGTTTTGAGTAGTTTTGCACCTCAGAGGGGATTCAAATACAACACATAGTTCCATATATTCTTCAGTATAATGGTGTGGTTGAATGCAAGAACTATACCTTAAATGAAATGTCAAATTTCATTATTCAATCAAAGTCTTTTACTCCTTAGTATTGGGCCGAAGTAATCAACTATACATGTTACATTCAGAACCAAGTTATACATAGAGCCTTGAAGGGAATCACTCCTTTTGAAGCTTGGGATAGTCACAAGCCTGTAGTAGAACACTTTTAAGTGTTTGGATCACCACTAATGGCTTGTGTTCCAAAGAAAAAATTCAAGGCAATGGACCCTTAGTGTTAGTCTTGTATCTTTGTGGGGTATGCAAAGGGTGTTAAGGGATATAGGCTTCTCCATCCTAAAACTCATGAGTTATTCATTAAAAGGAGTGTCAAGTTTTGTGAGGGCCCACTTGAACACAATCCTAGCACTTTAAACTCTTCAAAAGTGTCATTGGGCATTGCTTTTATTTCTAATAGTGACATAGATCCACCTCAAGATCCTCTTGATGATGAGGATGCCTCTTCTTCTTCTTTAATTTCAAGCGATGAGACTAGTGATGAGGATTCTCTTCCTCCATCTCAAACTCACATTATAGATGATGAAGACTCACCTCTTGATTCTATAATCTCATAAAATTTTGGTCCCACTTGGGCTAGATAGACACTTCAAAGTGTTGGGAAATGCGTTAGAAATTAATCAGATACAAGCTGGACATGTTCATAGTTCTAGGGGATTTCATATGCCCACTTGGCCATTGCCTCAGATCTACATACCTTTCATGAGGCATCTATCATTATAGAATGGGATTCTGCTATGTAGGAAGAGTACAATTTCCTAATTAGGAAAAAATATGGGACTTGGTCCCTCTTCCCAAAGGAAGAAAAATGGTTCATTAAAAATGGGTTTATCAGACCAAGTATGGTGCAGATGGGTCAATCAATAAGTACAAAGCTTGTCTAGTTTCAAAGGGGTTTTCTCAAGTGCTTATCATAGACTACACTGAGACATTTGCTCTTATAACCAAGATGACATCTATAAGACTCACTTTAGCCATTGTAGCCACACATCAATGGGATGGTCACCAAATGGACATAAAGAGTGATTTTCTACATGGTGACCTCAAAGAAGAGATATATATGGAGAAACCATAATGTTTTATGGAAGATACCTCCTTAGTTTTTAGACTTAATAAATCTATCTACAGACTCAAATAGGCCTCTAGGGCATGGTATGCTAGATGGACTCCTTTTTCCTCATAGTCAAGTTTACCATATGCCACTCAGATCTAAATGTCTACATATTATGGTAGGATGATTCTCTGTTGATCCTAGTTCTCTATGTGGATGACTTACTAATTATAGGGAGCTCACAATCATCAATCTTAGTAGTGAAAATTGCACTTTTAGATAGATTTTCAATGACAGACATGGGATTGCTAAATTACTTTCTTGGGATTGAAATCATTTAGTCAACTTCTAGGATAACTTTATCGCAATCCAAGTATTCTCTTGATTTTATTGTGAGGTTTAACATTGTTGATTATAATCCAAATGCTATTCCCTTCTTGTCTAGTGTGAAGCTTGAGGCTAATTTTCCTACACCACTCATTGATGCAACTCCATATCAAAAACTCATGAGCAGTCTTATCTATCTCACACACACTAGACCTAGCATATCCTATGCAGTTAGGTTAGTCTCCTAGTTTATACAAGAGCCACATGAGTTGTATGAGAAAGCATCAAAGTAAATTCTTCACTAAAATTAGGGTTCACACAACTATGGGATACACTATAGAGTAAGAATAGAGGTTGATTTGATTAGATACATAGATTCAGATTGGGATGGATATATTTAGAGTCAAAAGTCCACTTTTGGCTATAGTTTTTCACTTGGTTTGGGTCCAATAAGCTAGTCAAGTAAGAAGCAACATGTAATTACCTTATCATTTACAAAGGTATAATATAAAGGGGCTATCAATGTCACCACTGAAGCAATCTAGATTTAGGGGATTCTCACTAAGTTTGGTATCTAGTTTCATAAGCCAACAATAATCTACTATGATAATTAAATCACTGTCCAAATTTATAGGAATCTGATTCTCCATCAAAGGACCAAGCACATAGAGATTCACATGCACTTAATTAGGGAGCTTATCAACAAGCAAGTCATTGATCTTTAGTACTATCTAACATCAAAGCAAATTGTAAATATTCTAACCAAGACCTTCATAGAGAGTAAATTTGCTCATCTGCAAGCTCTCATTGGGGTTAGGGCTACTCAACCTTCTTCTTCCTCCTATGGAGGTTCATCATTATGTACTTGGGTACCTCATCAAGATTTCAATGCCAAGACCCAATTCTCATCTCACCGAAGCTATGCTTAAGGGGGTGTGTTAGTATAGTAAATTTTCCCATTGGGTTTTGCCTACACAGTCATATGGCCATTTTATGTTATTTAAGCTTCCTTAGGTTAGTTATAAAGGGCCCAAAAAATAATTATATTTTAATATAATTATTTAATTAAGAAAATTAAGGGCTTCCTCATGTTGCCCTAATTTTCTCTATATGTACCCCACTTTTTATTTTTGAAAGGTTGATCAGTTAATGCAAACATTTTCGTTTTCTTGGGATCACATGTGTTTGGATCTCTCACACTACCTCACATGATTCAACATTGACTGCATGAAATTTGTTCAGAGATCTTGGCACACTCTTTCAAGATCAAGCCCTATGTAGTTATCCCAATCTAAGTGATAATGTAAGTGCAAGTGAATGATTGTATGAGTGATGGTTTGGATGATTTTAGTGTGAGTTTAGACTATTTATATGAGCAATCTAAGCTCTGGATTGATATATATGGGTGTATATAAAATTAGGGTAAATTAAGGATCAATGACCTTGATTTACACAATTATTTTTGAGTTTGTTTATGAATATTTTCATCTAATTTCATCTAGTGAACAAGTGAATGAAAGTGGTCTATATAGCATTATGCTGCTTCTCAAGATGTGAAATAGATCTAGGGAGACACTAGGAGTTATTTGAGGAATATAAAGATATCCATTGGGAGAGTAAGGATCAAGGGGACATTAACACTCCTCTTTAGTCAATAACATAGTATGCTAAAGTCCAAATGACTGTGCTAATGTCTATATGATAGGAACAAATGAAAAAAAGATTTGGGTGGCTAGGCAGTGTCTTAGTTCTACTTTTGGTATATCTAGGAATGGGATGGACTTTCACAAATGCTATAAAATGATCAAGAGAGGCCCTAAGATAGGTCTAGGGCTAAGCTAAGGACAAGGTGATCTTAGGTGACACTCATTTCACTAAAATGATATTTTATATGACTCCACATTGTAAGTCTCTAAATTTGAGAATATGATAAATATAGATAAAAAGGACTATTTCATATAATTTGGACTTATCAACAATCCAAATTTTCAAAAAGTATCAAAAATAAATTAGACTGTATCTAGATTAAATTGAAATATATCGAGATTAAGTTGGACTTATTATAAATAACTCATATCTGTCTAATGTATTTGTGATAAGCCTAAATTATTTAAAATAGTCATAAATAATTTATTTATTAGTATTTAAAAACTATCATAAATAAATTAGACTTCATCAAAAATTACTTGGACTTATAACAAATAAATGACATCTATATAATATATTTGTAAAAAGTCCAAATTATGCGACCATTCAAACTAGTTCAAAAACCATTCATTTACATATATTATAAGAATTGGTGGTATATTTATTAATGAAACATAATTCATACATCAATTATGTGCTCAACTGATATGTGATTTAGAACACCTGAGATGATTAAGATGCCACTTGTCATCGGTTGATTGGATCATGAACTATTTATTTAATTTGATTCGAGTGATGTCTTCATGATTGTAAAAGTTTATATCATATTATATCTCACAATCTCAGGTGACACATGAAAATCCAAATAATATTTGTTGATACAAAAATTTTGAAGAACAGATCTTGAATGATGCACATTTTGAGGTGTAAACACAAAAATGTTGAATTCTATTTTACAAAACACAAAAGTTGCAGTGTACTAAATTCTTAGATGTGCAAATTCCAAAGACCTTTTTTTAAAGACCATTTTGAAGGATGCAAAGTTACGTTCCAAAAATCAAATGCTATTAAATAGATACATAGTTACCGAAATATTGAATTATCATAGTAGAAAATATAAAACTCAAATGTCAAAGTGTATTTCCTAAGACCCAAATACGAAGTGCCACTAGAAATAAATATAAGTAAATAAAATAATAAAACATTATACATTCTAAAAAAATGGACTAAATTTTTTTTAAAAAAAAATCATATTTCTCATTCCAAAATTAAGGAAACACCATTTCAAATTTCCCAATCCTTTTTCACTATTTTTGTTAGTACTTAGTGGGATGATGCATTCAAATAGTCTATTATAATGCCTTTCAAAAAATTAGTGAGAATAAGTGTATTACCTCTCCAATTTTTATTTGGTTTCCAAGCTTAGATGATACTATCTATGAGTATGGATGGTAAAGATGTGTTAGTTGGGTTTATATTTTATTTCTTGTCCAAGCAACCTGAATAAATTTTTGCTTCTTTTGCATCTTTTTTCTTTGCATGAACTAGGATGAACTAAGATACATTGAACATTTATTAAATATCTCCATTTGTTTGTAGTATCTCAATATTGATTTTATCTCTATCAACCCATACTATGTAGTTCACTCCTATAGAACCATCAGGTCTAATAAATAACATATCTCCAATTTGCACATTTTGAGATGGATCAAATACAATTCTTATTCTTTTGCTTCTTGGACCAACATATGTATCTATAGATGCCACTCTAAAATCAAGGGTGCTATCATGAACCATTTTTTTTAGATATCTATGCAAGGGTATGTCATGATGATTTCTAGGCCCAAAATCTCCTATGCACTCAACTTCAAAAAGGAACGTGTCTTCTTTCATTATGTCATGGATTTTTTGGAAGTAATATGCTAGATCCTTGCACTTACTATTTCCAATCAAACCAAGTTCATTGAATTGATGTACATACTTATTAAAATTATATTTAATTTATTTTTAACTCTTTTTCTACTTCTATCTGATTCTTTAGCAACAATAGAATCTTGAGACATTTCTCTACTTTTAAAGTCTTTGAAATATATTTTTATCAAATTACCTTCTAGAACATTTGGCTCACCATTTTATTTTTTTCTCCATAATATAATCAGGGGGGACCAATTTCTATCTCTTATATATTTTTTATAATGCATAATGGGATAACCTTGCTCCATGCATAGAAGAAAGTATTGACCTTTTGTCAAGCTTACTATTTCATTTCTTCCATTCAGATGGTAACTATTAACATACTCTTTGAAATCCACTATCTCTTCAATCAAATATGATGTGAAGTTTCTTGTATTTTCACACATCCTATAAGTGTCCATCATCTCTACCACACTTCATACATTTTTCCTCTTTATACATTCAGACAAGTTTCCAAATGTGTTGTCGATGTCCTCATGGGTATGTCCTACAGGCAAAAATCTGACCTTGACATTGAGGAAAACACCTTAGTAAACAAGGAGAGATAAATATTAAAACACATACCTATACAAAAAGACATCATTTTGTGAATTTGTAAATGTAACATTAGTTCCATATAAGGTTTGACATTTTTAAAATATAATTATGGATGGAAGTGCCTATTATTATTATCCTCACAATAGTTGTCTAGTTGAAGGTATAGCTTAGAAGGAAGTTTCTTAAAGGAACCAATTGATTGTGCTTCTTCTCTATATTTATTACATTCAGGATAGTAGTTTTTAGACAAAAGTGCATCATACAATGGATATTTTGAAGATCCAAATTTATATAGTAAAGATCCATAAGTATCTGGCACTATTATTTCCATATCCCTGAAGTACTTATTCAATGAGGTGATATTAAAGTTATACCTTCCAAGAATATATGGTAAAAAAAATGCCCATATCCACCTGCACTATGACCATGTGTTATAATCCCTACCATTGACAACTCTAATATTCTATCGATAATTGGTTTGATTTTTATCTCTATCCTTAGCACAAATGTTTTTAAACATTCCACCTTGTCATGAATGACACTGAGGCATTCTTCAAGGTATTTCTCTGACATTAATTTATGTGTGTAATAAATTTTTATTACAAAAAGTATCTAATTTTAGTGCATCATGAATTCTTGATTGATACACTCTTCCTGATCTCTAGAAAGGGACCTAGATCATTTTTGTTGAGTCAATAAGATGCATGTTTTACACCTAGCAAAGTCATCAGACATGGTAATGGTCACATAATGAAAATTAGTTCTCCACATGTTATTAAATTTTGGTTGGGATATTGGCTCATATTCCATACTTACTAGTTGTGCATTGATGTGGCACCTCATAAATTCTTGAGTGAAAGATGTTGGAAGATGATTAATATTTTCTCATGAGTTTTTTATATCTACCTAGCATGTTAGTCATGGAGAAACATCTACAAAATCATCCACCAATTGGTCCAACAAATCTTTAGCTTCCATTGTCTTCTTTTGTGGATTTTATCAAAATCTCCTTCCATGGAATGCATTTTGTTCCCCATTTTTGTGACAATGTTGAATGTCAAAAAAGTTACTTCTCTTCAATCCATATATTTTAAGCCAAGCTTCTAAATAGATATATGTACCCTAAAAACTAATGCTAGTTTAGTTTTTATTTTTCTTATATAAACTGGCAAAAAAGGCATCCAAGACATGTTGCCTCATATTTGTTGTGATATAATCAAGCAAATTCATCTTTGTAGATTTTAGAATCTCAAATGACAATCTCGACTGAAAACATTTTTTAGTGCAACATTTATCTACATACATTGTTGTAATCTCAATATCTATGTTTTTATCAAACTCCACTTCGTTGAGTAAATTGTTTAGCTAAATTATTTTTTGTCTTGAGTACTTATAGGAATGAGATAATTTTTTTAGATGCCTTTGCACTAGGAATATTAGGCAAGGAATGAGTTCATTATCCACTACATCCCAAACATTTCAAATTTCTTTCTCCTTTGGTGTCATGTATGTTAAATTGATTGCTCTATAAGTCTTAGTGTCCACTATTTTGTTGAAAGGCCATCTAATGATAGATGTTTCAATTGCCTCTATACTAAAAGTTTCACAATGTTGTATAACATGCCTTATTTAAATTCCCAATCCATTTTCTAACATTGGGATAGGAATGCAACCAAAAATCTCCCCTGGTTGTGCAAATTCAACATAACCAAAAGCAATTTTTTCATCATTTACAAGAGCTATACATTTGTGCAAAAAAAGTACCCTTTTTCCAACAAAAGTTTTTCTTAGGATTTGAAATGTGGTAGGATCATCGATATATCTAATAAATGAATCCAAGCAAGGGTTTTCTTGTTGCAATGGTTTAATATGCAGAACTAGATGCAAATTATTTTGACTTTACTCCATGTCATTATCTATAGAAAACTTGTCTGTGGTGTGTTACATCATTCTTGTGCTCTATATTGTAAAACTATCAACAATATCCCCCAAATTATCCACAAAAGCTACAGAAAATGGAAGTGGTAGAGTTGGATCAAAATCTTTAGTCACATTAGCACTTACACATCTAATAGGTATTTTCTCATTGTGGTATGTGGAGTGAGATTTATGGGTTCTAGAGATTCAAAATTTGGACCTACCACCTTGTGTATTCTTCCTTCACCAATGACCTTAACTTTATTTATGAGGAAATCATAGTCTCCACATTTGAAACCCATTGACGTATGATTTTTTAGCTAGACATTTGCAAAAGACATGGTAAAAGTTGTTAATCAACTTATTTATAAACTCATTCCAATTTATCCCTATATATAGGAGATAAATCTATATTTATACTAGAACATAAGCATGGAGATATGTCAAAACCTAAAAATGTTAAAAAGGTAATGTATAACATTTTTTTTAATGACACAGTTTATGTTAATCTAATAAAATAATAGCTTTTAATATTATATAATAGACACTTCAATTCTTTCTTCATCCTAATTTGAAGGTATCTCCTAGGAGATACATTTCAAACATGCATTAGAGTGGAATATCCATGTAGAGAAAAATAGCTAATTAAGTCAATATTCAACCATGTATTTTATTAAAATACAAAATGATAATGAGCCATGGGAGTTTTGAGTGAAATTATGTAAAATTATTAGCTTCTTATATTTTTGGATATTGTATTTGATTTTAACCTCTATTATGGACCCAAAAGTTTAAAGGTGTCTCTTAGGAGATTACCTTTCAAACACGCATATGATAACCCTTCAAGGTTTGAAGGCATTACTGGGTAATACCTTCAAGGGTACCCATGACATTAAGCTTAAGGGTAGGTGGCACACACCCACAAACCTATGACATTTCAACACTCAAAAAATATTTCAAGTTCACCGGGTGAGTGACTCTCTATGATTATGCCAAGTGTCTCCATCCTGTTTACCAAGAGACTGACAAATGGAACTTCATGTATGAAATATCATGGATATGTAAGAAGCATTGTGGTAACACATTTCTCCCTCTAAAATACCTTTGAAATTCTTGCTAAAAATGGGGCCCACTTCCCTATGTCAATGACATGCCTTTTCTTTAAATAAGAATTCCTTTCTTGAGGTGCACCATGATGACATGTGTCATCAGTGGAAGGTATTGAGACTTCAAGTTTGTGGCCACACTCACCTATGTGCTTAGTTGATATGAGTCCATGATGAACCCAAGCACTGGATTCAAGTTTGTGGCCAAATTATTTATTCTTTCCCAAATATGATACCTACGGTCTAGGAGTAGGCAGTGAGGTCATTCTTCAACTACTAGATTTTTTTGCCCTTGGCCAATGACTCTTGTTCCATCTATGGTTTCATCTATTACTATGCACTTGTAGAATCCAAAAGGATCTTATGGCTATGCATAATATAAATTATTAAATGTATTTAATAAGTTATTCCAAAATGTAAAATATCATTATTTATACTTTGTTTAAGAAAGGATATTAAGGAGCAATCTAGTAAAAAAAGTACATCAATCTCGAATTAAGTCCAGGAAAGTGGTGGTAACAAGATAGGTATAGAAAATGGACTAAAAATGATCATGAAAGACCATTAATGACATGGCATTTGAAAATATTGCATCTTGTTCAAGGTAGATCAAGTTGGGATATGATAGGATATGGGATAATTTCAAGATTTGTGAGATATATAAAGTCACCATTAAATCCAAAATATTAAATATGAGGAAGATTTCTCATATGCAGGTAATAAATGCATTTAAAGAGGTTGGCAAGATCAAATTAGATGCCAAAATACATAGAATAAAGTAGAGGAACAATGCAAAAACATTATAGAGTTTGGTGAAAAAGAATATTCTACTATCTGCTCTTGTATACTCCCATGCATAAAAATTGATACCCATATTTGGTAGAATAAATCAATCAAATAGTGTAGATTACAAGTTTAGTCATGGATAGGATTAAGTTTTTGATGCTACTCACAGCTACAAAGAAGGTAGAAATGGGGATTGGGGTGGGTATTTAGTAAACTAAATTTAATGACCTAGATCCCTTTGATTTTTTGAAAATGGTTGAAGTTACTCTCTTTACCCTATCAACACAATAGAGTGCACAAGCAAGAGTTCTTGCACTTCAACATCCACTTCAAGATTTTGATGTAGAGAGGCTAATCAAGTTACCTACATTTAAATAACTAGATGAGGTGATACATACCTTATTAAGCAGATACAACCAAGGGCCTATTCATTTGTCTAGAGATATCACTATTTGGATCAATGCGTAGACCATGAAGAGAGCCACAAGCCTCTCTAATTTTGGAAAATTATTATTGTGATGTAAGTCCACTACACTACCAATGCATCCATATGTTCAAGACAAGTTTCCCACTAGGGTAGGTAGAGGAACCCCAATTGATTCCATTAAGGATGTTACAATGTGCATTCTGGTAGAGTGCATTACAAAGAGGTTTTGGTAGGCAATGAAGCAGGCAAAACAAGAAACAAAAGGAGTAATTGACATTGTGTATCACATGATACAATATAATGAAAACTTTAATTGGCCTGAGTTTCTCACATATGATCTTATCACTAATATCAAAAAGTTACTTTCAAGTAGCTCACAAAAGTTTCAATATCAATTTCTTGTTGTATTGTTATGCTTCACCCAATAAAAGTCCTTGCTAGGCCAAGTTAATGTTACTACAAACTTCTGGTCTACTACTACCCTTTCAAGCATCACTTGGACTAAGATAGGGAAATATTATGAGCAACTAGGGTATTTTAACACATGGTGGATTGAGTTTCTAACTCTAATTAAGTTGCAACCTTCAATTCCATAAGATGTCATGCAATTTTTGAATACTATAGGTCAAGAAGAAACTCAATGCAAAATTATGACAATTTTTTTGAAAAAGATCCAAAATCTGGTTCATCATCTGCATAGTTTGGTAGATCTACCAGAGGAAGGGAGCCTGATATGGCCATTGATGCACAAAAAAGTAGTCTTCATCAGGTGAGTCCTTAAACCATCATAATCAAACATTTGGTATATTTCAAAGAACTAACCATAACAAGTAGTACCCATTAGGTGTAGTTTAGGGGCATGATGAGACACAAGGATACACTTATTCCTCTAACCGAGTCAAGAAAGTTTTTTGTGTACAGAGGTATCATAGTTATCAAATTTGAATCTTTGGAACACTCATAGTCTGATATGAAAATAGATGATTTATATTTAAAGGAGGCATCCCAAAATATCATTGTCTAAATTATATTCACCATGCTTGTTTCCACTTCCATGGATATGTCTTTGGATGTTTTGTAGTTGTCATTATCCAAGGAAATTGAAGAGGTAGAGGCATTCCAAAAATCCAATGTGATAAAGGCTTTGGACTTGTAATAGATGGTTTTTTTGGCTAAATGAGGAGAAAGTGAAAGCAAAAAATCAAATTTCTAAGGCTAGGCATCTCGTCAATACATATTTTCTTACTCTAGTTGTGCAAATCTTTGGTGATCAAGTAATGTTCAAGGATAAACAACTCACTGTGTTACTGACTCAACTAACAAAGGATTGGGTGAACACACATAAACTATGTACCTAAGGATAGGATATATACATTGAGATGAAAGGCATTTATGAAACTTTTAATGGAATATGTACAATTCTTGGATATAGTTGTGCATTAGGCTAAGTAGATTGTGTATGTAATGTTTGATTAGAGGCATCATCTTAACAAATCCTTGGATTCTACCAAATCAGAATTCGTAATGGTAGATAAAGCTAAATTTGTAGTGAATGATTGAATGGCTACTAGGGAAATACTAAATGACACATTTAAAAAAAAATTAGAAGTGAGGGATACCGTGATGAAGAAGCTCTAGGTCTAGTAGAATGAGATAATGTGTAACATATTTATGACAATTCAAGCCTAAAGGACTGTAGATAGGTTAGACAATATTATATTATGTATCTAGCTTAAGCTATCAAATGCTAGAGACTTCCTTATCATCATATATAAAGTAGATGTGCACAATTTGATGGTCATTCAGATTCCACTACACGTCTTGATTACCTTGGTGTAGGAAGTACTTGATAATTGTAAAATGCTCAAGCATGAACTCTCGTAGGTTAAACCAGCTATTACACATATCATAGATGAACCTAAGTTCATTCCATCGTAGGAGCTCCAAGTAATTTTGTAGAAGAGAAAGGTACATATAAAGGTGCAGTCTATGAAGCCACAACCTACAGAGTAGGTATATGTCTAGTTCAAGTTTTGTAGTTTAAGAACTACAAAGGGTGGTAGGCAAGTATGGAAAATAAAAAAACCTAGAGTGATTATTGACACTTTTGTGAAATGTCTTGGGATGAAATAATAGTTTAAGTCCATAAAAGTGTTAGACATGGAGTAGGGACATGTGCATAGGGTATCTTTTGGATGTCTTCGGCCTTGTTAGGCAAGTGATAGAAATAAGAATGCCATGTCTCTTTTCTTTTTGTATATCAAAAATCTATAATGTGAAGAGATAGAGCCGTGTAAAAAGATATATATTGTTTTGATGTCATTTTTTCATGGTGCATAGTGTTTACTCTATTTTTTTTAGCTTGTTTTATCATGTATTATGTTGTTTATGATCCAAAATTCTTAACGCCATGTTAGTTTATCTTTATATTTGTTGTAGTGTATTAAATTAAAGATTGTGTAAATTCACTCATGCTATTATGATTCTTTTTTTCTTCATATTTCAAAAGTTATACCTATAATTTCCATGATAGTTTCCTAACATTCCTTCAACATGCACATGTTTGGAATTTTATTTCAAGGTATCTCTAAGGAAATACCTTAAAGGGATCTGTAGTGCCTTTGAGTGTACCATAATGCATGTTTATAAGGTATTAGGTATCTCATAGGAGAGACTTTCAAACATGCATTTGTAGTACTTTAAATGGGTATCCTAGTAGATACCTTAAAAATGCACATGATTAGAATTATTTCAAGATAATAGGGCCTTGTAATACCTTCAATGATTCCTCTTTGCATAAAGGTATCTCTTAGGAGATACCTTCAAGGTATCCATGAAGGTGTTACAATTCCCTTCAATGTATATTGTTTTTTTATTTGATTGGTTAAAATATGGGTTGAAGGGGCCCATTCCCTTTATAAAAGAAACATGGAAGATAGACATGACAAAGCCAAAGGATAAAAAAGGAGTAATAGATGAACTTGGTAGCTAAATCCCCATGCCACCAAACTTACACAAAGTATCAACCAAAAAACCTAAGACCAAACAAAAAGAGATAGAGCAAGCCCACCTATTTTAAATTAGAATAAAACACCAAATTCATGGTCATAGTACTATCACCTTTGTTGTTCCTTCTTCTGCTACAACTTCCCATAAACTGATCCTTATCTTCTTCCTATCTTTTACGTTTGAGGCTAGTAGATTAGATATCTACTTTTTCCTCCTTGAGATCCCTATTGACATCCTCCATTCCACCACTCTAAGTTTTTTTTCCTGGGGAGTGCATTTTGGATTATCCTTTCCTAATTTAGAGGCTACTAACACATGACCTAGTATCTCTTGTAAATTTTCAAACTCACCCATGATTTCATTACATAGAATTTTCTAGATGGAAATATTCAGGTGTAACGTTTGAAGGGAATTCATGATATCTACCTTGGCAATATAATCAGGAACCCCTATGCCTTTGGTAGTTAATGGAGGGACATAGGTAGGAATCCCCATATCTGATCTAGGCTCCTCCTACATCAATTTGGTAGAATCCCCAACATTTTATTCCTCTAGTTCATGATCAAAAGCTGACTCTATGGAAAATTCCTCCACCTTCAGTTTCTTCCTTCTCACTGGGGATATCAATCACCTCAGTGATGATTTTGAACCACTATGGTTCCCCTCTCTTAATTAGTAGCAAAATCAAACCTTGGTGAATTAAGTTTTATAAAGGGTTCTTATTTAAGTTCGGTACCAAAGCTTTCAAGGATTGTAGAAGAAAAAATAGAATGCTAATGGTGTGGCCTTTGAAATGATTGAGTAATAAGAAGTGATGGAAAAAAATCATAGTATGTTTTCCTCTAAGGTAATATAACTCATTATCTATAATTAGACTTTAGGCCATTTCCTTGGTAGTTCTGACCTCATGAAACCTTTTTGGGATGAAATCTTGCATTTTTTCTTTTCTTTCATGAAGGAAATGCTAAGAATCTCATCCTTTCTCTTCTTGTCCTTAAATTCTTTGATGTTAGAATAATGCATCTTAGTAGTCTCTCTAATGAGCTCCTTAGTGATCAAGATTCTTAAGCCATGCATATGGACTTCACGATCTTTCCATCCATGAATTAAGTCCTTGTAAATCCCTATGCCATGCCTAATGATCAATTCTATGAAGGAATCCAATCCACATTTGACCATTTTGTTCCAAACGTATTCATTTTCCTTGACATCAGAGCATGAAATTGGTTTGAACCAATCCTAATCCCCACCCATATTGTGAATTTGTAGACTTATTTAACAAGCTTCATTGTTAAAGTGTGTATAAATGGATAGGTTATAGGATTAAGAGCCAAATAAAATAATGTGATGCGATCCTGGAGAGCCCCAAATGTGCAAGGCCTTATGTATAATTACCTTGCGTGTATTAATATCTAAGATATTGATCTAAATTTGTGTAGTCATTAAAAAAACCATCATGACAATGTAGGGTGCATCCTTTTTCTAATTCAATAATTAGGATGACATCATCAATAAAATCCCTCTCATGTTAACTAGTAAAATCACTTCTTGGGATTAAGATAGTTGAGTTCAAGATTGGTGAACATGTTGATTAAAATAGTTGAGTTTAAGTTGATTCATATTTCTATATGTGTACTAGTGATTTCATTGATATAGTTTTTTATGTGTGTGTAATAGCCACCTTATATAATTCACAAACCTGAGCTAGGTTTTTGGAATTATTATTCAGGACTTTGGGTCTTTGGACTTTTTTGTTTAGAGTTTTTACGTCAGACATTTTGTGTGAACAAATGTTTTGAATGACTTGTGAGAAAAATAGTGGATTTACCATTTGAGGTATCTCCTAGGGGATACATTTAATATTTGAGAAATAAATCTATAGGTTTAAATCTTGCATCCAACAACTTCTTATTGCACCATCGCTTATCCACTTATTGTTGAATGAGCTTCGAATCGCTTGCCTCTTCCCTCACCTCTTGGAGTTTGAGCAATTTTCAAATAAGGTTAAGAGCGGATTTATCCAAGTGAAAGGCACTCCTAAGTTATATTTTGAAGCCCATTATAATAAATTTAAGGTATCTCCTAAGAGATACCTATCAAACATACATAATAGTGAATTTCCCCTTTCAAGGTATCTCCTAGGAAATACCTTTCAAATAGGTACAAGAGTAGATTTTTCCTTCAAGGAACAAGTGGAATTTTCCTTTACACAGAAGGACTACTGGGTGATATTCTGAAGGCCTTTGTAATACCTTCAAGGGATATATTATGAGATACATTGCAAACATGTAAAAGAGTAGATTTCCCCTTCAAGGTATCTATCTCCTAGGAACTACATTTTAAATGGGGACAAGAGTGGATTTTTCCTTCACAAAAAGAGTACAATTTTCCTTTACATGGAAGGCACTACTGGGTGCCTTGGATGAAGTAGTCTAGGATATGAAGATTCACTATGAGAAGATAGAAATATATCTAGATCTATTTTCATATATTGATTTTCTTCCTTATGCTCAAAGAAGAAATGTTTTGGGGCCTTGGGTGAAATTGCCATGTTACACCTTCAATGTGATTTGGTGACTAAGGTTAGGAATTACTTGATGAGCCAAATGAAAGACACATGGTTATCTCAAGGGAAACCTAAGACTAAATTTAGGGATTGTAAGAATCTTGCACCCTTCCTCATATCAATAATGATGGTGAAAAAGTGGAAAGTTGGTCAAGAGTTTGAGCTAGCATCTAAGTTGGACAAGTGGGGGGTTCTTGAGGTTTTATTAGTCGTAAGCCCTTTTTGGAGATTTCCCCACTTATATTTTGGTTGGTAAGGTGAAAAGAGTAACTGATGGCCTGAATGCCCAAATTTGAAAAGAGAAGTGATGACATATGGTAGATTCTTGGGTATTTTCAAGCTCTGGGCCCTTTTTGAAAATTGCTTCACTTACCTTTGGGTGGGTAAGGTGTAAAAGATCCTCGAAAGCCCAAAAGGCACTAGAATTAAAAAAAATTATTATATGAATCCATGTGTTAAAAGGAGGATTTCTTAGTATAAAATAAACATTTGTACCTTCTCTCTCCTTTGTCAAAAAGAAGCTCAAATGACTTAAAGAAGGTAGTTGGTAATTAGCCATTAAGCTTTAAAGCATTTATGGTAACCCTAATTTCAAAATGCAAAGGGTTATAACTAAGTAAATTTCCTTCATTTACATTTACCTTTTACATTTATAGATTTTACTTGCATCTTATATCCATTTGTGTGCCCTAGCTACGTGCATCATGAAAGAGTGATTATGATGAATTCTTCAAAGGTCTTCAATTTCAATTATGCACAGCTCTTCAGATTATTAGTAAGTGCTTTCTAACTCCATGTATTGTGTTCTTTGAGGAGGTTTGAAGGTGTTTCAAGGGTGATAATAGTGAGGAATTCATTCAAGTTAAAGGTGTTTCACTAAAAGATCTAGGGAACAATGGCAACTACTTCAACATCTGTCAAGAGCAACATTGTTTCTATTCTAGATGAAATCAAAGATACAAATGTTTAGGGGGTATAATTTATAGCCTTATTAAATGTATTATAGTATTAAAACCCTCTCCTAGTATTCTCTAACTTTGGAATGAGTTATATCACCCCTACAGTAGCATTCTCCTTGGCTACCCCATACCCAGAGTTATTGATTGCATGTTCCAAAGTATACCAACTAGACACCATGACTATCATCCATGAAATCCAATCAATTATCTAATATTTCACTCCTTTGGCCCTTAGCACCATTATTTGGATTTCTCCCCATCCTAAGAGTATCATAATATCTATATAGGAGTGCCAAAGTATGCAGACAAGAATGACAAGACAATATGGGACATTGTCAACTCCTACTGGCTAGTAAAAAAAGGCAAAATGTCTTAAGAATATGTAAGAGTCTGAAACTAGTAAAATTTAAGGTATTTCCCTTATATGTGATATTCAATCATTTATGAGATTCCCATTGTAGATAAATTTGAACCTTGGATGTCCATAATTTAATTTGTGTGTTAAAGCAATGGAAGAAGCTAGACTGGGCTACCATTCTAAGTGATAATCTATACACATAGATGATGCAACTCCATGTTGAAAACCACTCAAATGAGGAATTCACAAGTATATTTTATATGTCCTCCTACCTGATGTATAGCTTGGTTCATAATATAACATTCCAGGGGCTCACCAAAAATCCTAGTGGGATGAAAATATATGAGGTTTATCCCAAAATAACTTTGGATGGATTCAAGAAGAATTTATACATATTTTATAATTATTTATTTAATACTATGATGAGTGTCTTCTATCCTCTAAGAAGCCTCAATAGGGGTCTAAGGGGGCTAGAGACACAATTGATAAATATGGCACCTTGTATTTTTAATTCAAATCATTTACTTATATTAGGGTGAGTGGCTACTCAAGGTCTCGATACAAACTACTGATATACCTAGATGATAGACTAGTAGTGATGGAGTTAAGTAGGTAAATGGTGCCCCTACATGAGATGATAGTGGCAAATAAGTTAAATAACCCTTTCAAATTTCTAGTTGAAATTAGACATTATTCATGTCCTAATGTTACCAAAACTAAGGGACTAGAGTAAGAGATGGGCCAGTATATGATTGACAAGATACCACCCAGGCTAAACAATGATATCAGATGGTGGGTGAACATAATCACCAATGTAATTCTATATCAATCACATTTTGAAGACATATGGTCTATTTGCACTATCAATGAAGATGTCAAAAAGTTAGATTATATGAGATTGACAGTGCAAGAAGTTATTGCTTACAATATCACTCCTATCCCCAAGGACATGGAGGATGATAAGAGGACACTATCTAGAGTATATAATCAATCCAATATTGAATCCTAGGTCATGCCATAGGTGGAGCTCATTACTGAGGAAAATGATTCCATTCCATGGAAGGCTACCACAATCATGAGAAGAACCTTTAGGTGGTTGAAGGAATATGGGATTGATCTCAGTACTTATGACACACCTAACCTCTAGGAACTTAGACAAGTTTAGGATTTAAAGGGTTTCCTCCAAAAATAAAGTGGTGCTCCATTAGCTCTACCACCAATGGTAAAGGGAATAATAAGTTTGATGATGTTAACTTCACCAAGCCAATTGGTATGGAATCCATAATCACATCATAGTCCAAGTCAGGATTTTCCTTCTCAAAGTTAATAAATTTAGCTAAAAATTGGGACAAAATTTCTATTAGGGAGGTTACATTAGCTAGTGCCACCCCAATATCCATCACATCATTAGGAGCCTAAACTATACTAGCCATCCCAACAACCATCCTAGTGGTTAATCTAATTGTTGTCCCACCTACTCCACCAGTACAATAGCCAACCATTGTCCCTCCCCCAAAGATTTATTTAAGTAAGAGAGGAGGTGAGGAAGAGGTATAGAAACCTAAGCAAAAAAGAGTCAAAATGACTTGACAACATCTAGTTGGGATTCCTAAGAAGAGGAAGGAGGTTGTATTCAAAGACCTACCTTCTAAAGAACTCCTTGTGAAGAGGAAAGAGGATCATACCTCATATGATTATAGACTGGGATATATGAGTGATGAATAAGACTCAGATGAAGATAGGCCCATTGCAGAGGTGATGAATAAACAAGGAGCATTCACTCCTTCACAAATAAGAACTGGGCAAAGAACTCTAAGGAAAAGACCCCAGACCCTAATGAAGGTCTCAATGATTGGTTTATTTTCAAAATATGGTCCTTTAGGAGTAAAAATTAAGGGTGATAAGGAGTAATTTATGGCCTCAATTGATCCCCTCTCTTTTGAAGATGTTTTTAAGGTTGGAGTTGAGGTGGCCACTCAGTTTATGCCCCTCAAGAAAAAGAAATAATATCATCAGATACAAATACATTTGTTGATAATGTCATCACCCATCTACCAGGCCAAGATAATTAGGGTGAAGTTGAGGAAATGAATAAATATGATGAGAAAGATAAGGTGGAGCTAGAGCAGGATACTCAAGTAACCACTAATCCTGAAGGGGTGGTTACATAAGGATGACAAATAGCTCTAAAGGCATCACAAATTTTCCCTTCCCCTCTAAAGGTGTCTATTTTAGCATCAGAGGAGAAGACGAGTACAGAGGAAGGTGGGGAGCAAACTTGAAAATGGGTACCCCTACCCATGTAGAAATAAATAAGGAATTGGACTAGTCTAGTAAAGGTGCTGAGGAGAGTGATTTAGGTAATGTTTATTTAATTTAAGTACCTCAAGGTTTCCTTCTTTGCATCAAGGTCCATGATCCAACACACAATAAAGGTCTAGATGCTGTGATTGGTGAAGAGTTACTTGAGGGCAATAAGGAAGTCACCATAGCCTCATCCATAATTGAGGCTCAGAAAAATAAAGTAGGTAAAGTGGGTGTAGAACCTTCCAATTAGTCAATAGGACGAGGAATCTCCATTAAAAATTTTCTCAAGGAGTCTCACCAATTTGGTCCATATTTTGAAGTTTTGGAGTAGATCGAGCCAAACATAAAAGGGGAACTTGGAGTAAACAAGGGAGGTGAGGAGTTGTAAAGTGATGAAGAAATAAAATCATTCATGTTAAGTCCACAACCCATTCTTATGGCACTTCCTACATCAAGTACTCTGATGACACCACCCTTTACTATCTTGAGGCCTACATCTATGTCCAGTACATCAATGAGATTTTAGACTAGACCCCTTCATTGGGTTGAGGAATAGGTCACATAGAATAAGGAAATTATAAGAATAATTAAGGATATCGATGTAGTGATGATCACTTAGGAATATAAGCCCAAACCCTCTAAGAAATCCAAGACACATTCTAGGACCACATTCACTACCATAGGAGAAAGGAATGTGGAGGTAGCCATTCCCCCACTAGATGCTTTAAAGAAAGATGCTTCCTTTGATGTTTACATTGTATATAGCTACAGTCTGGGGGAGCCATCAAGGAATGAGATAAAGCATAACTCATAGGTTTTGGTGAAAATGGTGGCTCATATGATGGATAAAGACAAAGCCACCATGGAAGAGTTAAATTCATAGAATAAGGATATGATCCAAAACTTATAAAAGATACTAAGTGAGCCCAAGGTAGTAAATCCAAATACCATTATTACTCTAAAGTGTCCTTTCTTATCAATAGAGACATTTGATTTTGGCCAAATTGATGGTTTTAAGTCTAGAGTAAAAACAATAAAAAATGGCAAGAAGATCTACGCACTAGGGTAGAAGAAATAATCCACTTAGCATTGAAATGCTTGAACAACATAGTGGAAAATAAGAAAGAGTGTGATTTTCAAATGCTTTTCTATGAAATAGATTTCAAGATGTGGGAGGAGGTCCAACATAAAATGGATGAGGTCTACAAGATGGGTATAGATACTTTGATCGCATAAAGGATTATTGTTCCTAATGATCACAAGAATCACAAGGAGTGTCAATTGACAATCAAGCATCATTTGATGATGCTCAAATATGGCATGTTTGATTTAAAATGAGAAGAGTAGTCCCTCAAGACTGTAACAAAAGAGATAGATGTTGTATTAAGGAATATGACAAAGCTTGATGGTCAAAGTGACTTAGAGGAAGAGATGATACGCATCACTTTGAAAAACCTCATCAATGCACCATAAGAGTCTTTTGATGTTGATAAAATAAAATAGTTGGTGTCACTTGATAAGTCTTGTGACCATCTTAAATAACTCATTAGATGAAATTAGACCATGCTTCAAAAGTTTACCACCTAGATTGAAAATTATAAAATAAAATTTAAATCCCAAGCAGGCCTAAACCAAGGAAATATCACCCCTATGATGGAAGGATATACCAGGTATAAAAACAAGTTGGTGAAATATTCCAACATCTAGATTGACTCTAGAGAATAATCAGATATTTTGGTTTTTTTAGGATGGCACCATTTCTTTCTTCCCTTCCCTATCTTCTTATTTATTCTTGTTTCCCACTAGGAAACCATTGTACTTGGCCCATTAGTGGCATGTCCCTTTTAGTTAGTTTTGGTGTAATCATGAGGATATGAAAGGGAAATTTTTGTCTATTGTGCAAGAGGACAAAGGTTTTGTTTTGTCCCTTGTGATATCTTCCTCCATGTAGATAAATAGAAAATATCCCACTGAGCTAGAGGATCAATTTTGCCATCATCACATGATAATGAGCATATCCATGCATGTTTTATTTTTACATTATTCCAAAATCTCATTTGGATTAATGGACATGTTTTTAGATGATCATGGTTTTACCTCTTTTAATGTTGCCATGAATTGTTGCTTGTGTTTCTACAATAGGTTCAATGGACATGTTTAGGTTATTTCAAAGGTATCTCTTAGGAGATACCTATAAGGGCCTTGGAATACTTTTAATGTTAATTTAAAAGGTCCTTGAAAGGTATTTGATATAACCATGACACATTTTTATTTGGAAAGAACCCTGATATACATGATTGGAATTTTCTTTTGAGGTATCTCCTGGGAGATACCTTAAACATGCACACAATTAAATTTTATTTCAAGTTATCTCTCCTAGGATATACCTTGAAGGGCCTTGGAATACCTTCCATGTTTCTTTAAAATGTCCTTACAAAGTATTTGATATAATCATGAAAAAAAATTATTTGACAAGAACCCTAATGCACACTATTGGAATTTTTTTTTGAGACATCTCTTAGGAGATATCTTGAAGATGCACATGATTTGGAATTGAATTTCAAGGTACCTCATAAGAGATACCTAAAAGGGCCTAGGAATACCTTCTATGTTGATTGAAAATGTCCTTGCAAAGGATTTGATATAATTATGGCACATTGTTATTTGGTAAGAACCCTGATGCACATGAGGTATCTCCTAGGAGATACCTTGAACATGCAAATGATTGAAATTTTTTAGGAGATACCTCAAAGTGCCTTGGAATACATTCTATTTTGATTGAAAAGGTCATTGAAAAATATTTGATATAACTGTGGCACCTTTTTATTTGGCAATAACCCTGATGCACACGAGGTATCTTGTAGGAGATACCTTAAACTTGCACATGATTGGAATTTTATAAGAGATACATAAAAGGTCCTTGGAATAACTTCCATGTTGATTTCAAAGGTCCTTGTAAAGGATTTTATATAACCATTATAACTTTCTATTTGGAAAGAACCTTGATGCACACTATTAGAATTTTATTTCTAAATATCTCTTAGGAAATACCTTAAACATGTACATGATTGGAATTTTCTTTCAATTTATCTTATAGGAGATACCTCAAAAGGCCTTGGAATACCTTCTGTGTTGAGTGCAAAGGTCCTTTAAAGGCATTTGATATAACCATGACACCTTTTTATTCAATAAGAACCATGGCGCAAATTATTAGAATTTTGTTTCAAGGTATGTCTCCTAGGAGATACCTCAAAGGGCCTTGGAATACCTTCCATGTTGATTGCAAAAGTCATTGCAAAGGATTTTATATAACCATGACAAATTTTTATTTGGAAAGAACCCTGATGCACACTATTGGAATTTTCTTTCGAGATATCTCTTAGGAGATACCTTCAACATGCACATGATTTGGAATTTTCTTTCAAGGTATCTCCTAGGAAATCCCTTAAAGGATCCAAACAATGTAAATCTTGAAGGATCCAATGGTTCATGATTAATCATCAGAGGATGATCCAACAGTGTAAAGGCCTTGATAAAGCTACATCCCTAGCTTTCATCCAACGGTTCTTGCTTCATTATAAAGACCTGATTAAATAGAGCAAGGCATAGTTGAAAAGTCAAAGGACTATGGAAGGCTCAAATAATTGATAAATAACACCCTCATAGTCAAGGATTAAAAGAAAAGGGGGCCATCTGATAAAAATAACCAATCATGAGCAAGCTCTTAGATCACAATCCTATAGCCCTCACTTTGTCATAGACTTTGATCCAATGGAGTGAATTAAGTCTAAGACCCTTGGAAGCCCCATAGAAGTACCAAGTAGCACCCTCACATTCGGTCATGAAAATTTAATGAGCTTAAAATTGACATTCCTCCAACCATCATTTGATGTCCACAATGACAAATTTGACACCCGCATGACCATTAAATTTAAGCCCCTTAAAATAAAAATTTAATGAGATTAAAATCAACGTTCACTCGACTATCATTTGATGTCTACAAGGATATATTTAACACCGACATGACCTTAAAGTTTAAGCCCATTAAAATAAAAAAATTCACTAGCTTAAAATTGACATCTATGCAACTGTCATTCAATGTTTGTGAGGATGTATTTGATGCCCATGAGACTGTTAAATTTAAGATAATGAATTATCCTACTCAAGGTCAAAATGTACTCTAAAATCTTGCTAAAAGATCTAGAAATTGGTTTACAAGATAAGGAAAGAGATCAAAGGATGCTCAAACATTGGAAATCTTTAATCTACAAATATGGACATGGTCTTATGGTTTAAACATATGTAAGAAATGAGCCTAGTCTAAGTCTATGCTTTAAGGTCCCCATTGCATTTTTTCATAATGAACCTTAAACTATAGACTTATCCTAAGTCCTATTTTATAAAGTCTTTATAATGAAAAACTTAAGCCAAATGCTTCTAACCCAAGGTTTTAATGTGTTTGTTAATGCAATAAAACTACTATCTAAAGCTAGACCATCATTTCATTTTGAACCAATTTTTAACATGAATTATAAGACTTGCCATTTATATTTTATCCTAAATTATACATTGTGTTTTATTGAACACTACACAAACTTTGGCCTAAAATATTTAACCTTGGCCCCTTTGTATAAATTTGAAAAAGTTAGGCATAAACCCCTTAGCCTAATGTTCATTTTATGTTTAATAAACATAAAATAAACCTTAGCCTTAGTAGTTTAAGCCTAAGTCCTACCTTAAATAACATACTAACTTAAAGTTTGGGTATCTCTGTAGATCAATGACATGTACTTCATCAACAAAGGATGATCTAATAGTACCAGGGCCCCAAATAATTTTCAATGAATCCCTAAAATCCCACGAGCTTGACACATGGTGAAAGTCCATTTGAAGTGGAACTAATAGATGATCTGATGGTTTGCAATTTATTTTTGAAGGAAGATATAATTAAGTAAAGATGCCCATGAATTTTTAAAGGTTTATAAGCTTGCTGCATGGCCAATACTCATTCAATATATGACTGATGCAAGATATGGAGCATAGAGAGGCATGTAAAAATTCCAAGTGTCACAACCACGAGGCTTGAAACAGAAAGAGCCAATCATAGGCAAAGGCCTAGATTATAATCAATGACTCATGTTAATCTAGGATTTTGATCTGATGATCCAAAAGAAAAGAATGTATTTTAAATACCAATGGCTAGTGCTCAAAGGAATATAAGAAATATGTCATGAAAGGTCCATACTAATGACACATAGGCACCATGCAAGTATATAAAGATAACATGCAAGATCTCATGGGATAAAAAATGTAAAAGTATAAAGACAAAGGTCAAAATCAAATCTAAGGCACATATAAGTTAGAGCTTGGATATATCCTACCATTTAAGCTTTAGAACCCTAAACCCTACATAAAAATTACCCAACTAAATTTATTTGGTCACAATTTGATCCAAAGAGAGCTTGATTGTGTTTTTGAGCAGAAAAGAGCTTTTATAGAGACCAATTTGCAAAATAGTGTGAACAAATTTGAAACAAAAACCATGGTAGCTCATAGGAAACAATTAAAAGAGGAGACCAAACTCTACTTGTCAACAAATAATGAGGGTCAAATCTTCAATGACATCAAATTGGATGTTGTGACCATGAATTCCTTGAACATTAGGAACTAGTCTAAACTCTTCTTTATGGTGGAAGAGTTGAAACCCATCACAAAAGAGAAGCAAAATATTACCGCAATGAGTTAGAGGTACTATGACTTGGTCATTGTTTAGATGGTTATCCTCCACTACAATGCAAAAAAACATGAGGTACTACATTGCATAGATATCCTTGCCCCTATCTTTGCTGACTGTAGAATTGATCATGAATAGATCATATGGGAAGGGAATTATAAGATGGTAGCATATATTTATCTACTATATTTTGAGAAATGTTATAAGATCCTAATTCCCTATGTATATTTGTGTAAAATCATAGATTAAACCTTTAAACATGACCTAGACTCTGTCCTTAGACCCTGGCTACATTAAGGATCCTATATCTTTAGAGACTTTGAGGACAAGATCCCAATAGTCCAATTCAGGGAGGGCATTAGGGTAATAATGACCCTATTAAACTGAGCCTTTAAAGCCCCTTCAACCACCTATGTGAATAAAATTTGGGTTCCCTTTATGCATTTCATGGTGGAAGAAAAGCTCACCCCTCTAATTGGACATTTGATCAGTGTTTTCTTAACCAAATAGTTCACTACTATTAAAAGGAAGACTCTAACTGATTTTATATGATGTCATACATATTGGATGCCCTACTTGCCTCTATCAAATTCCCAGGGATTAGGACGTGGTCTCGTGAGGGAAAAACTACCATCTCCCACCATTATTCCAAATTATATATCTTTAAATATAGGAACCATATGCAATTTATTTGTGACTATGTCTACCATGCCATAATAGAAGCCATCACAAGTGTTCCCATGCATATGGTCCATCCACTAATCAAAAAATACATGGAAATAATGGGTGACATCTGGTACTACCCTGACTACATGATCATCAAGATTGAGGGGATCATGTCCTAGCCTTATAGATTGCTAGTATATGTTCCTAGTAAGTTGGTTGAGCAAGAAATTACCTCTCATCTTATCTATGGTATTGATGGAATTTTTAAAGAGGAAGGGTCTTCTCCACCCCTTCCCTCTAATTATTGGAAGGATTACACTTCAGTATTATAAATAGGTTGATACCATGGCCAAACATAGGGATTGATTTGGGTTTCAACTTCATGAACTCAAGATGTGGGATCCTAAGAACATAGTGACTAATCATTTAAAGGAGAATAAGCTCCCCAAAACTAAGTACATGCATCAAATCGATGTCCATGACACCATTTACATTATGGCCAATAACTATGAGGAGGTGTTGGCTAGAATCAAAGGACACAACATCAAACTTGAACACAAATTGACCAAAGATGACAAGCCATCATGAGAGGCATGGTAGATGCATCCTCTCTAATATCAATTATTACCTAGACCATCTAGGATAGCCCAAGAAGAGTAGCCATAACATTATGAGTAGGTTTTGAAATATCAAGGTGACCAAGGTTATGGTAAAGAGAAATTGGGAGAGAGGAAACTAGAGGAGAGGCCTAGAGAGGGGCCCTCATCTTCAACACTTCCCCAAAGGCCATCTTCCCTAGTTGAGTAAATACATATGATTGCCTTAGAGCTAGAAGAGACACTTGAGGGTGATCTCAAGGAAATTACATAGGCATATGACATTGATAGGGAAGAGGAATCACTTGAAAAGGCCTAATTCCAAGAAGAGGAGCTTGAGTAAGATAAAGGAAAAGATCTTGTTTTAGGTATGGTCCCTGTGGCATCCCAAGAGAAGAGGAAAGCATAACTAGTATTGGTTCCTATTGGACCAAAGAAGAAACCAAGATTGACCATCTCTCACCCCACAAGTGAGATAGATTTATTCATTGATGAATTCCCTGTTCATGGGCCAAGCATTCTTGATTGGTTTATTTATGGTAAATTATAAAAGATTCTTTCTCTCTCCCATTCATGAGCCAATGCAAGAGTTTTTGATATTAAAATACATGATGACATCAAGCCATGGATTAGGGATATAGTAAAATAATAGGAAAAAAGGAGGATGGTGGTCAATAAAGGACTAGAAATCAAGAATATGGATGCTCCAGGAGCATCAAGAAGCACATGCGTAGAGCTCTTAGAGCCTCTTACATTTGTTAAGATCATCTACCACCATGCAACTTAATCTAGAGACAACTGGATTGGAGAAGGTCACCACCAAGATAGCTATGGTGGGAACAGAGGAATTCACTTTCCAAAAGGTGGAGCCCTTTGTAGGATTAACCCCTATGGGAGGATAACATCTTGGAGAAGCTACCATACATGAGGAAGACTAGTTGAGGCTCAATCAGCTCAAGTAAAGGCTAGGGTCCAAGGCATGAAACATGGGAATCTAAACTTGGAAAGAGAAAAGGAAAATCTAGAAACCCATGCCATTTTGTTAGTCCCTGACTCCATAATGGACATGTTTGAGGACTCATTTTTTGATATATTCAATTCTTTGAGTTCAATAAAACTAAAGTAGGATGCCCTAAACCAACTAGGTGAAGCAGCCAAGGAATTAATAACTAAGTGAAAAAAGGTAGAGACCCAAGTTAAGGATCTCATTAACATCGTAATTAGTAATAAAATTCCTAAGTTCAAAACTATTAGACTTGGGAATAATAGTAGACAAGATCCAAGGTCTAGGTATTTGGACAAAGAATTTGAATAGGCTTTTGGTGGATGATAAAGAATTGATCCTCAAAATTGAGTAGATCTTGGGAATAATGTTGTTAAATCCTACCAAGACCACTACAATTGGAATAATTGATGATGCTAAATTCAAACACAAGGTCACTTGGGTCATGCACTTAGTTAGGAGCAAAAGCCAAGGCCAATCTAAAAGAGATAATAGAATAATTTTGGACATGATTTTAATAGTAGAAGTGAAAATAGCAAAGGTAAGGATCATAAAAGAGGCCATGGAAAGAGATGATCAAGACTTAGATGACTTGGTGGATCAGAAAGAGGTTTTCTTAATGAATCCAGCTATGGACATAGAGCTCATCAAGGACCCACACCAGAGGACAATGGAACTTCTATAAAATCAACAAGGGGATTCTTTGACAATGGGTCTACCTAGTGGCTAATATTCCTTTTTGTAAATAACATTGTAATATATATAATATGAATATTATTTTATAGGGAATATGTTAGTCTATTATCATATTTCCCCTAGGTCAGTTTAAATGTGAAGAACAACTATATTCGAGAACATGTAAGGATAACTATCTTCACCTTTTATACACCTTTACATTGTAATTGACTGGTATACTTCTTGACATTTCTATAAAGGCATGTATTACCATTTGTAAAAGAGAAAATTTTGAGAAAATTTTATAAAATTGAAGTAATTAATATAATCAAGGAATTATACAAAGATTGTCCACATTTGATATGTCAATTTCTAAATAGATTTTCTCTCAATTGCTAGTTTTATGTCTTGAATTCGAATGGTTTATTTGAATTCTAGGTTGCATTTTCTAATCAAAAGGTTTATAATTTGTGCATATGATAGATTAGTTGGAAGATCTTAGGCTTTGCTTCATTTCATTTTGCTCTGTATTCAGATGTGCTAATGCCATTTGACTATAGTATTAAATCTTTAAAAGTAGACCTAGTTCTTACTTGTGATTCTTTACATTATCCTTTGAATTTTTCTTGGTATATAGTGAAATTTGAGCTTAACCTATTTTGCATTATATATTGGTTGAAATATATACTCAATTATAATTGATGCTTTGTCATAATATTTAGGACTAAAATTGGTAATCACTCACTTTCTTTTCTACCTTACCTTTCTCTTTGCTCATTTTTTTACACCAGATCACTGTAGTTTAAACTTCATTATAAATATCCAATTAGATTAATTTATAGCTTAAGCTTCAGTCATAATTCACTAAGTATTAACTTAGATTCTCTGCAATTCACAAATAATAGACCACGATGGCTCCCAACCATCACTTATTATAAATTTGTGGAACATTAATGCATATCTCTACCGTTATTTCACCATAGGTGACATTAAATTGACACAGCTTGCTAATCATGCTCTAAATTCCTATAATTCTAAAATGAGAATTTTTATTTGAACAATAAGAATCTTTTTGGTACTCTTAGAGGTATCAAGACATCCTCAGTCACCTTGGAGACATCATTGACAAACCTCCAATAGTTTCCCCCTCATTTTTAACTAGAATAGAGTTGTTACCATAATTAATACAAGGATCCAAATAATTTGAGAGTTTTTATATATTATTCTCTTAGTCTTTTTTGTTATATGGGTGTTATTTGGGTTGATAATAGAAATCAAAGGAGATCTATTGGTCTTTGTTGTTGTAAGGGAACTTTTTCCCCCTACCTTACTCCCTTCTTTTGAACTTTTAAAACATGAATCACTTTAGATTTATTCTCATTGTGTATATCCTTTTGTTTGTTTAAGAGTTTGGGCTTATATTGGAAAATACAAATAAATTTACATCATAACAAATTTAGGTAGATTGTGTCACTAACATATTCTTGTTGTCCCTACACTAGGGTCTGCTTGCAAACGAGAAGGTGGTAAGTTGTAATCACATAATCTCTCCAGCAAAACTAAGTGAAGCCCCAAGGTGTCACTACCATATTACTATTTTCTCTATAATCTAAGAAATGTTATTCTACTATTTGCATTACATCCTTGACATATACACACATCAATAGTCTAGAATCACCTAAAGATGAATCTGAATATTCTCAACCTACTATTTCTTGTCATGCACTTTTAGGTATTTATACTCCTCCAAATATTAAGGTGGTCAGTTTTCTCAAGAAATAGAAGTCAAATATATTTATTTACTCTAGAAGTACACACAAATTCATCAACAATACGTTAGCTACTCAATTGGACTTTTTCATTTACCCAGCTCTAGAATTTTAAATCCTAATTATAGGTGGGGGTATAGTCAATTGATCTGGTAAATGACATGGTATAAAGCTATGAGAGACTACATATTATATTATATTATATTATATTATATTATATTATGTTTTCTATTATCATGAATGGGGCTAATATCTTTTTTGATTGTAATGGCTCACTACTTTATGCATAATTGAGATTAATTTTGAGTAACTATTCATGCTCATTCATTTACAAGGAAGGACATTTGAACTGCATGGTTTATTGGTTAAATATACGTAATTAGTTAGTTTTCACTAGATGATGAAAATGATTAAAAAAGTGCAAAGAAATTATTGTGCAACTATTTTCCATAGAATTTAAAGCAAACAATGAGTCGACCCATTTTTGTCTTATACACCCACTTGACTCCTTTTACCTCTTTTACTTTTGAAATGGGATTTATAGCAAGTCTCAATGCTACCTGAGCCAACCCAGGGCATCCCTAAGCTTGACCCACATTCTTAAAAATTGTATTATTTTTTATTAAAAATTGATTGAAGTATATATAGGTAAAGCATTTAAAATAATATTTATTATATTGTTTTATAAAATTTTAGTGATACAATTTATAAACCCTATTTTCTTGAATAATAGATATGTGCACACTCCTTCAACAGAAGGATTTCTGACATCAAAGCTGGGCATGCTCCATCAGGGAAAAAAATATTACAATAATCTAGGTAAACTATCTAAATCTTAGTGATTTCATAACATATTAAGGTGATAAACAATGAATAAAAAGGCCAAGTAAACAAAAATAAATCAAACATTTTAGATAGAGAAAAAAAATATTAAACATTATTAAGATTAAATACCTGAAAATAAGGAATTCTGCACATAGTAGATAGAGTAAAAAATATATATTGAACACTATTAAGATTAAATACCTAAAAATACGGATCTACAAAAATGACAATAAAAAATATTGTCAACACTTTGAACACTCAACAACCTTCTCTATTTCAATCTGTCAGTTCTCTACAGTGTATGTTTGGAAAAAATTAAGAACATGTAGGAATAGGAATATATCTAGTCAGACATGTTCGGTAGTTTTTGTTCCTCTTAAAAATGTGTGAAAATTATATAGACCTTATTTTGCAAAGTAAATTTAAATTTTAAATTTGTTGGGGACAACTGCCTATTTCTAAATGCAAATTCACCTTGAGCAGTCAAGTCAAATTGAAGGTGAGTGATATATTTAATATATTAAAATGATATTTATATATATTATATTAAAATATATAATATTTATTTAAAATATATAATAAAAATATATATTATATAATTTGATATAATATTATAGTATTATATATTATATAATATATTTTATTATTATTATTTAATATATATGTTAATATAGTTTATAAATCAAATTATAATTATATATTTTAGTATAAGATAAAAGTCCCAGTAGCCGTGCACCCTAACTTTGGACATTGAATTAAGGTGTCATAACATCACATTAGATTTTGAAAATATTAATATGTCATCTTAACTAATTATAACTAAGGTTTCAAGGTATAACACATTATACATTTTATGATATAACTGATTTTATCATGAGAGGTCATAAAATGTATTTTTTAAACCTATGACCAAAACTTAACCTTTGAAATACCAATAGTTGTGCATAAGAGTATCAATACTTGAGTTTTACTTGTCAAGATGTGATTGGTTACTTTTAATTTTATAGAATAAATTTTGAACAAGTATTATATACTACATGTTCAGTTTTTGGTGCACTTTAATATTTATACACACCAATATGATCCATTGATGGATCACATGTAAACAAAAGTCCTGTTTGGTAATTGGAATTTGGAACATGCACAACTATTGGGACCTTTCCTATAATATATTTAATATAAAATATATAATTTATATATAACATTACTCAGTTATATATATATATATATATATATATATATATCCTATGTATATGATACAAAAAGCCATCCTAGAGTGTGCTCGAGGGCACCCTAGGCCTGGCTTTACTCGACATCCTAGTAGGCTTCACTGCTACCCAAGCTAGCCCTAAGATTCCATCAGAACACATAGATTTCAATAAAATCAAATCAATTTTTATACTTTTAACTTAACTAGGAAATGTGCAGAGTTTCACTTGGTTTATTTTTCTCATGTGTGCAAGAGGGGATAAAAAAGGCAAAGACATATACAGATTTAATTTTTTTTTTGCTTCACTGTGTGCTCACCCTTGTCCATGTGTACAAATATTCACACAGGCACACACAACTATCATGACATGTAATGTATGTATATATGTATTTATGAGATGGGTAAAATTATAATTGATAGTTAAACCTAGTAATTCTAAATCCTTGACAATGTCAAAATATTAATTAAGTTCATCTTTAAAGATAATTATGGGTGCAAACCGATCTAGATATGAATCACCATGAAATGATTGAGTCTATGATAGCTTGCATTATGCATGTAAAAAGAGGGACTCTTAGCATGTAATCTCTACATCAAAACTGAAGTGGACATATATGTTCCAAAGACACCATCTATTCCAATGCATTATTACAACATAGAGCACCATAATTGGTTTACATAAAATCCAATTAGAAACACCACTATAATTAGATATGTACCCAATCTATCTAATAGAAAGCCTTTTTATTTTTTTTAAATAGATTAGATCCTGAAGCATCACAGACCATAAAGGAGCATAAAGCATGAAATACAATATGTTATTCAAGCAAAGACCAAAACTATAGAAGCATAAGAAAAGAAATAGCAGATACAGATAATTTTCCACTCGAAATAAAATAGAACATCACATCCTCATAGATGAATAAAAAAATATAGAAGGTCACAAGGGCACATACAAAGCATCTAATCACATTCGTTAGGTGCACCTGCTAAGGTTGTAAAATAAAAAATGATAATTGTCACTACTTTTAATCTATGACAATGGATGATTATCATTTATTTGTATTCCTACTTTTGTAAATAGGTGTTTCAAATACATGAATCTTAGTAACTATTCATTATAAAAAAAATTGCAAACAAGGCTGAAGTATACATGAATCAAAATTCACCAAATAATCTTATTTGTAGGAACTAATGAACACATCTCTATCTCACTTTGCAACACCTGCAATTAGAAACACCAATAAACACATCTCACAATTAGACTTCAAAATTGAAGTTAGTGATCAAATTATCATTATGGTCTTATAAAATAGATAAGTAAACTAAAGTATTGGAGTGGATAAATAAATTGGGATAGATATTCATTTGCACTTTATATTAATTTGAATCTTTTGAATAGAAAAATTACATATCACTAATTTAAATTAGAGGTCATGATGGTCATTTTGTATAGAAGTAGAATAGACTCGATTCCTTTATATAATTTATATGTAATCTAATAGTTGACAAACTTTTTATAACCAAGTTTGAAGGGCTACTGAAAATTAATATTTTACAAAAAAATTATATCTAAGTTTGAAGGGCTACTATAATCTAACTATCCTGTGCCAAGTGTCATCTGCAACATCAAATTTAATGCTTGTGAAAAATTGGTGATATGTGATCAAAACTTTTAATTTAATTCCTCTCAAACATAATAATGTTTGATATATTTGCTCTTCAAAGTAATCTACCTCATTTTTTGTGCACATGGTGAAGCACTACAGAGTTTTAAATCCATACTTGTGATCACTAATTTAAATTAGAGGTCATGATGGTCATTTTGTATAAAAGTAGAATAGACTCGATTCCTTTATATAATTTATATGTAATCTAATAGTTGAAAAACTTTTTATAACCAAGTTTGAAGGGC
This sequence comes from Torreya grandis, assembly GCA_037957365.1. Classification (NCBI taxonomy): domain Eukaryota; kingdom Viridiplantae; phylum Streptophyta; class Pinopsida; order Cupressales; family Taxaceae; genus Torreya; species Torreya grandis. Next base: position 1,658,944 of record JARHVA010000917.1, on the reverse strand, counting down.
TACTGAAAATTAATATTTTACAAAAAATTTATATCCAAGTTCGAAGGGCTACTATAATCTAACTATCCTGTGCCAAGTGTCATCTGCAACATCAAATTTAATGCTTGTGACAACTTGGTGATATGTGATCAAAACTTTTAATTTAATTCCTCTCAAACATAATAATGTTTGATAGATTTTCTCTTCAAAGTAATCTACCTCATTTGTTGTGCACATGGTGAAGCACTATAGAGTTTTAAATCCATACTTGTGATCGCATTTACCCATTTTTATGTTACATGGCATAAAAATTCATTTAATTTTTTTAAAAAATTTAATATTATTTTCATACAATTAACTATAATATATATATATATATATATATATATATATATATATTATTATTTTTATAATCTTGATAAATGAAGTTTTTGTGATTCTTGATTTTACTACATTGATGTGATTTGGCTCTATAAATGATGATTTTCAAATCACTTCACGACATATCCAATTGATAATGATGCATGGATACATGATTTAACCTTCATGGATATATGATTTAACCTTCATAGATATGTGATTATTTTAATTTAATTCCCATTGATATTAATATTTGATAGATTTTCTCTTCAACATAATCTATTGTACATATGATTTTCATTAGATTTGTTGTGCATATAATATTGATTTATAATCTATATTAACATATATATTATATGATATAATAATATTGATTAATATTAAAATATATGAAGGGATTTAGATGGTGAATTGGCATTAATGAAGTATGGAGGGTATTATTAGCTAGATTGATGGTATCCCATGGCACGAGGGAGCCTAAAGGCTTCCCTTATGCCTCTTTAATTTTAATACCACCTCAATATTTAAGTCTTATGCTCTTAGATTGTCAATTGCAGTATGCTATGTTATGTTTGGGTGGGTGTAACATGGAGAGTGCGAGCGAGATAGAGTTAACAATTGCATGTATTTATAGAGAAAGTGATGTCAGATAAATGGCATTTGATGGATAAATATCTCATGTTCACCTCAAGAATATCTTTTGGATTCCTGCAGAAGAAATGCATGATGTAATTATGGACATATTAGGGAAAGATTTTTTGGTAAAGGGGGTGAAAAATAGGGTAAATTCTAAAATGGTGATAATTTTCACCTCAAATATAATGTTTCTAGTATCTAATGTTAAATTTATGGTAATAGTGGTGGTTTTATATGTTCGTCCAGAGTTTTGTGTTGGTCTAGTAAAGAAGATTCTTTTACATGATCTAACTCCCCTACCAAGTCTACCATTCTCTAGGCAAGATGGCTTGGGAGTTGTTTTGGCTTCTACCTTTAGGGATATTGAGTTGATATTTATGATCGTCTTAAGTTTTGTGGAGGATTTTCAAAACAAGGTGATCCTATTAGATATGAAAATTGAGAAATTCATTTCTTTGCCATTTATGTCATACCTAAAATTCCCAATTCTAGAATTGGTCTGGCTACAGGAGTACTGGCATGAATAGAGGCTATCAAAAAATTGGTAAGATGGGTACTCAGAGGTAAGGTGGTGGCACCGTTATGGTATAACATTGCATTGGTGGAAGAAATGAGCCCTGATGCACTGAAGGGTTTCACTCACTCAATGTCATCTTTGTTTAGGGGAAAAGAGATGTTGGAACCTATCTTTTAAGAAGTTATTGTTATGGAGGAGGAACCTATTGGTGAAGATCAATAATTATGCTCTTGACTGATATAGATGATGAGGTCTTGGTGGGTCTTAATGTGTAAAGCCGGTCAGTTTCATTTCCTAGTACTATCTTGTTATTTGGTTATTAGTTCCATTTTTTTTTCTATTTTTGGGGTCTTTTGTAGAGTGTTTGTGTTCATTTGGGGATCCACATTTGTTGTTGTATTTGGTGGTGGTTTGGATTTTTTTGGTCTTTTGGTTGGCATTTTGTTGTGCTTTTTAAAACTCTTTCTTTGTGGGATGGGGGCCCTATACAAACCCCATAATGATCTTAAAAAATATACAATAAATTATTTTAATATATAAAAATATTATGATATTATTATATTATAATATGTCAATTATATTTATTTAATAACTAATATTATGTATTATCTAGATAAGGAGTACAATTGTGGGTGATCAGGTTTTGTTTTGGTGAATACAATAGAGAATTTTTTTTTGTTAAATGGCATTAAAAAGATTAGAAATGACCAAGAAGAATTATGGGTTTATAAATATGATAAAAATTTAAAGTGGACATATATGTTCAAAAGACACCATTTATTCCATGTGTATGTGTACTATTATACCACCACCACTTGTTTCTCTTAATAATTAATAATGTTACATCTTAAAAAAAATGTGGATGAAACTCCACTTATTATGCATTGAAGGGAATAATAATTATTTACAAATCATTACCATCATTTTCGAAGTTCCATGATGATAATTTTACTTCTATTTATATATTTGAACTTCTAAAATTTTCATTGTACTATGGTCTTTTAGTAGATTATTAAACATTTTCTAATTTTGATGATCCCCCAGATGTAATCCAAAACCCATGGTAGGGGACCCATCAAGTATATTTTTTTGTGATGAATTTGTTGTTATTTTATTGGAATGAAATACCCTAAATTATACAAATCTACATTTAGATATAACCTATAAATGTATTCAAAGTATATATATAGAAATACTATATATAGTAAGTGTTCTAAATTAGACTGCTTAATATGCCCTCACATAACCATATTAATTTAGATAAGCACACACAATTTTTTTCCTAAGAGGTTTTTGAGTTACTAGGTATGATTTTGTGTTACTTATTGTAATTACCATTTTGGGGTTGAATTTATCTCCAAATATTAGTTTGAAAGTTCAAAGAAGGCGACTCACCCTCACAGGTATTTAAATTGGTGAATTAAATTATCTCAAAGGTATAATTCCTTAGGGGGCTAAAAATTAAGGAGTCAAATCCCTATTAGACAATTTGATTATGTTACATCTTCAAAAAATGTGGATGAAACTCCATATTATACAAGAGAGTATTTTTTCTAAATCATTAGCACAATCTCTACATCAAAATTGCAACTCCCTTGGTTTTGATTAGGGGGCATCTATATTTGTTGGATAAGGAGCACAGTTGTGGGTGACCAGGTTTTATCTTGGTGATTGAAATGAATAAATTACTTTTGTTATAATGGCTTAAAAAAAATTAGAAGCGATCAAGAAATATTTTGGGTTTAGAAATATGATAAAAATTTGAAGTAGACATATATGTTCGAAAGACACCATCTATTCCAATGTATAAGCCTATTATTATACCACCACCACTTGTTTTTCCTAATAATTAATATTAATGTTACATCTTCAAAAAATGTGGATGAAACTCCACTTATTATGAAAGAGCCTAATAATTATTTTTAAATCATTACCATTGGTTCGAAAGTTTCATGATGATAATTTTACTTCTATTTCCATATTTGAACTTCTATAATTTTCATTATACTATGGTATTGTAGTGGATTATTAAACATTTTATAATTCTGATAATCCCTTGGATGTGATCCAAAAACCCATGGTAGGAGACCCATCAAGTGTAATTTATTATAACGAGTCTGTTGTTATTTTATAATTAAATAAATAAGCACACAAAATCCTTTCCCAAGAGGTCTTTGAGTTACTAGGCATGATTTTATGTCACTTATTTTTCTAATTACCATTTTGGGATTGAATTCATCTCCTAATATTAGTTTGTAAGTTCAATAAAGGTGACTCACACTCACAAGTATTTGAATTGGTGAATTAAACTATCTCAAAGAGATAATTCTAGGGGGCTAAATATTGAGTCAAATCCCCATTAGACAATTTGCTTATGTTACATCTTCAAAAAATGAGGATGAAACTCCACTTATTATGTAAGATCCTATGTTTTCTAAATCATTAACACAATCTCTATGTCAAAATTGCAAATCCCTTGGTTTTGATTAGGGGGCATCTGTATTCACTAGATAAGGAGCATAGTTGTGGGTGATCAAATTTTGTCTTGGTGATTGCAATGGAGAATTTATTTTTGTTAAAATGGTGTTAAAAAAATTTGAAGCGACAAAAAAAAATTTGGATTTAAAAAATATGATAAAAATTTAAAGTGGACATATATGTTTGAAAGACACCATCTATTCCAATGTGTATGCCTACTATTATACCACCACCACTTGTTTCTCCTAATTATTAACATTAATGTTACATCTTCAAAAAATGTGGATGAAACTCCAATTATTATGTAAGAGCCTAATAATTATTTCTAAATCATTACCATTAGTTCCAAAGTTCCATGATGATAATTTTACTTCTATTTTCATATTTGAACTTTTATAATTTTCATTGTACTATGGTCTTGTAGAAAATTATTTTATATTTTCTAATTCTAATGATCTCATGGATGTGATCCAAAAACCCATATTAGGAGACCCATAAAGTGTAATTTGTTGCGGTGAGTCTGTTACTATTTTATAATTAAATAGATAAGCACACAAAATCCTTTCCCAAGAGGTCTTTGAGTTAGTAGGTATGATTTTGTGTCACTTATTTTAATTACTATTTTGGGGTTTAATTCATCTCCAAATATTAGTTGTAAGTTCAAGAAATGCTACTCACCCTCATAGGTATTTGAATTGATGAATTAAATTATCTCAAAGGTATAATTCTTGGGGGCACTAAATATTAAGGAGTCAAATCCCTATTAGATAATTTACTTATGTTACATCTTCAAAAAAAGAGGATGAAACTCCACTTATTATGCAAGAGCCTATTTTTTCTAGGTCATTAGCACAATTTCTACATTAAAATTGTAACTCTCTTAGTTTTAATCAAGGGGCATCTATAATCTCTAGATAAGGAGCATAGTTGTGGGTGATTAAGTTTTGTCTTGGTGATTGCAATGAAAAAATTGCTTTGTTATAATGTTGTTAAAAAAATTAGAAGTGACCAAAAAAAAATTTGGGTTTAAAAATATGATAAAAATTTGAAGTGGACATATATGTTTGAAAGATGCCATCTATTCCAATGTGTATGCCTATTGTTATACCACCTCTACTTGTTTCTCTTAATAATTAATATTAATGTTATATATTCAAAAATGTGGATGAAACTCCACTTATTATGTATGATCCTAATAATTATTTCTAAATCATTACCATCAGCTCCAAAGTTCCATAACAATAATTTTACTTCTATTTCTATATTTGAACTTATATAATTTTCATTTTACTATGGTCTTGTAGTGGATTATTGAAAATTTTCTAATTCTGATGATCCCTTGGATGTGATCCAAAAACCCATGGTAATAGACCCATCAAGTGTAATTTGTTATGATAAATCTATTGTTATTTTATAATTAAATAGATAAGCACACAAAATCCTTTCCCAAGAGGTCTTTGAGTTACTAGGTATGATTTTGTGTCACTTATTTTAATTACCATTTTGGGGTTGAATTTGTCTCCAAATATTAGTTTGTAAGTTTAATAAATGTGACTCACCCTCACAAGTATTTGAATTGGTGAATTAAATTATCTCAAAGGTATAATTTTGGGGGGGCTAAATATTAAGGAGTCAAATCCTTATTAGATAATTTGCTTATGTTACATCTTCAAAAAATATAGATGAAACTCCACTTATTATGCAAGAGCCTATTTTTTCTAAATCATTAACACAATCTCTACATCAAAATTGTAACTTTCTTGGTTTCGATCAAAGGGCATCTATATTTGTTGAATAAAGAGCAAAATTGTGGGTGATTAGGTTTTGTCTTGGTGATTTCAATAGATAAATTGCTTTTGTTACAATGGCATTAAAAAAATTAGAAGTGATAAAGAAGAATTTTGGGTTTAGAAATATGATAAAAATTTGAAGTGGACATATATGTTCAAAAAACACTATCTATCCCAATGTGTATGCCTAATATTATACCACCACCACTTGTTTCTCTTAATAATTAATAATGTTAGATCTTCAAAAAATGTGGATGAAACTCCACTTATCATGTAAGAGCCTAATAATTATTTTCAAATCATTACTATCTATTCCAAAGTTCCATGATGATAATTTTACTTCTATTTCCATATTTGAACTTATTTAATTTTCATTGTACTATGGTCTTGTAACAGATTATTGAACATTTTCTAATTCTAATGATTCCCTGGATGTCATCCAAAAACCCATGGTAGGAGACATATCAAGTGTAATTTGTTGTGATGAGTTTGTTTCTATTTTATTGAAATGAAATTCCCTAAATTATACAAATTTACATTTAGATACAAATATGTATAAGTGGATTAAAAGTCTATATATATAAATACTATATATAGTAAGTGATCTGAGGTAGACTACTTAATATGCCCTCACATAACTATAATTTAGATAAGTACACAAAATCCTTTCCCAAGAGGTCTTTGAGTTACTAAGTATGATATTGTGTCACTTATTTTAATTACCATTATGCGGTCGAATTCATCTCCAAATATTAGTTTTTAAGTTCAAGAAAGGTGACTCTTACTCATAGGTATTTTAATTAGTGAATTAAATTATCTCAAAGGTATAATTCTTAGGGGTGAGGCCTAAACATCAAGGAGTCAAATCCCTATTAGATAATTTAATTATGTTACATCTTCAAAAAATGTGGATGAAACTCCACTTATTATGCAAGAGCATATTATTTATAAATCATTAGCACAATCTATACATCAAATTGTAACTCCCTAGGTTTTGAACTCAATATTGGGCTTCAAAGTTGAAGTACTCATTGTGTTGTTGGCTGAAATGTTTAACCTTGACTCTGCATTGAGATATCACATGACTTGTTATCATGAATGAAAAGTTAATGTTTATATATTGGTATGGTGTATAATTCTTATGCCCTCACATAACCATAATTTATATAACCTCACAAAATCCTTTCCTAAGTCTAGGTTCTGAGTTACTTGGTACGATTTTGCATCATTTATTTTAATTGCCATTTTGGGGTCAAATTCATCTCCAAATATTAATAGTTTATTAATTCAAGAAAGGTGACTTGCTCTCTTAGATATTTGAATTGGTAAATTAAATTATCTCAAAGGTATTCTATGGGGGCTAAAAATTGAGTCAAATCCCTATTACACAATTTAATCATTTAATTTAATGAACAAATATGAATAAACTTTTTAAATTAGAATAATTATAATAAACAATAAAAATTTGTAAATATTTTTATATTAAAAAAATATCTGAGTTTACTATTTATTTTTATTTATGTTTAAATTAGTAAACATTGTTATTAAATAATGTACATAATTGTTTAATATGTTTAAATATATAAATATATATTTTTAAATAATTTTCCTACACTTTTCAAAATTAGGGTTAATTTTATCTTTTTCTCTTTCCATTATTTTCTCTTAGTTTTTTCTCTCCCTTTGAAGGTCAAAAAACATTCTTTTATTGACTATTAAGATAACTATGGTGTTTGTGGTCGAAGCATTGACCCCATTTTTCACTATCATTTCTATAGGTGTGGTGTTAGTGGTGGAATATTTGACCCCATTTTTCACTATCATTTCTATAGGTGCTTCTTGTCAAGTATTTAATCTATGCAATGTATTATTTTTACTATATCTGAAATGTGTGATTTGTTTGGCTTTCAATGAACCTTTTATTTATTATTTACTGCTTTAAGTTATGAAATCACTAAGATTTAGATACACCTAGAATTTTGTTATGAAATGTCTGAGATAATGAAATGGTGGAGATTAGGATAGCTTAGAACTTACTTGTATTCAATAGGGACCCAAATGGTGAATGTGAGGGAAAAGCATACATTTTTTATTAACTGTAAGCAAATAATGAAATAAATGAGATAATGAAATGGATTGGATAATGAAATGGCAAAGATTAGGATTGTTTAGCACTTATATGCAATAGCAACCCAAATGGTGAATGTGATGGGAAAGCCAATTTTTTTTATTAACTATAAGCAAATAATGAAATGGTTGATATAATTAAATGGTAGATATTAGGATTGTTTAGGGCTTATTTATATTCAATAGGGACCTAAATTGTGAATGTGAGGGGAAAGTAGATAATTTTTTAGTAACTGTAAGCAAATAATGAAATGGTGGATATTAGTATTGTTTGGCACTTGTATTCAACAAGGACCCAAATGGTGAATTTAAGGGGAAATTAGATTTTTTATTAATTATAAGAAAATAATGAAATGATGGAGATAAGGAAATGATGGAGATTATGATTGTTTAACAATTTCTTGTATTCAATAGGGACCCAAATGGTGAATGTGAGGGGAAAGCAAACATTTTTGATTAATTGTAAGTAAATAATCATAGTTAAAAAGTATCATGATATGAGAGGGTTTAAATGGTTCCATCATCTCTATTCCATCGTATCATTCATCTGTTGGATCTATTCGGATACTATAAATTGTTTTTATTTTAGATTGAATTAAAAAGTCATTTTTTGGCCTGTTACAGATTATTATTATTTAAGTTGAATTGTTTCCATTTTAGATTGAGTTGAAAAGTCATTTTCTAGGGTGGCAAAATTTTCCCTCATGTTGTGTCATAAAATTTAATAAATGAATGATTGAATAATACCTAACATTATTATCTGGGGTGAAAAACTTTTCCCTCATGCATCAATATTCTTGGGTAGAGGGGTCCCATGCATCATTATATATTAAAAAAAAATTATAAAATATATGTACCTATTATATAGGAGCAACTATTGTTTAGGGAGAAGTTTTTGAGGGGTAGGAAGTAGTAGGGGGTTGAATATTTGTATGGTTGCTCCCTTTTTTTGTGGTTTCTAGCTATCATATGCATCCAATCAATTTTTTATTTTTTTTCAAACAAAATTTTTGTAAAAAAATGCTCCTAATTTACCTCAACAACATTTATTACACATAATTTTTTGTCTTTAGAGCACATCCAGATATCTTCAAAGCATTTGATACAGGTCTTCCAATCATCTTATACAGATCTTCAAAGCATTCTTAGACTTATTTAGAGTATCTTGTGTATGTCTTCAAATCATATCTAGAACATATTTGGAGAAATTTTAGAGCATATTTAGAGTGTCCTCTAAGCATTCAATCATCAAAGCTCACTTACTGAATCCTCAAAGTTATAGCTAAAAAAGTTGTAAAAACTATGTGTTAGCTTCTCAAAATTACCCCTCATTGAAATGTTTTATAGTAATCAAAATTACCCCATCTTTGGGATGTGTTCCTCTAGTCAAAATCACCCCATCCATGGGATGTATTTTTGTACTCAGAGCTAAGTTATTCATCCAAGTAAGACACAATAACAAGGTAAAGAATCAACAATAAATTACATACAAATAATGAACAAATTGCATTCATATCTTACTTAAATCAGACTTTAACTATTAAATACAATACAATATATAACCAAATACAACACTTTAGGGATAGTTTATATAACTATGATGAGCTATATGAAATTCTCATCATTTCTACTCCATACTTTACCTTTTGTAAGTCTTCTCATAAATAAGTGGGGTGGTTGATCCTTAATCCAATTTTCCTAATTCAAACCTCTAACTCAGATCTTAAACTTCAAAATGATGGCCCTAGTCATGGTGGCCCCTTGGTAAGAATCCAATATCTCTAATAACTGTATGTACCTAAGATTCAAATTTAACTTTTGCTTGATAACTACAACACCACCATGGAGATAGAGGATATAGAATGATAGGATGCCTAAACCTCATCCCAATACAGACATATAAACCTCTTTCTTCTAAGCGCCAATTGATTATCTGGAAAACTACTTTGGCTCTTCTTAAACTCCATTTAATATTGTTGTGGTTGAGAAATTCCCTGCACTTTAACTCAATAGGTAATGTCTTCCACTTGGAAATACTTGCATTGGAACCATTGACATAATGGTGGTTTATAAAAGCTCTAAAAGAATCAATATTAGATCTCAATATCTCATGATACTTGTTCTTCATATGTATATGATATAGTGGTTGAAAAGAAGAAATAAGTTTCTTTGCTTCTAGAAATTGTGGTCTCATGCATAACCTAGTGGTGCTTTGTAATTCTAGAAATTTATTATTGGCTTGTTTTCATGTCATTTCATTCTTTAGAGTGGAGAGAAATTCATGAAATTGTCTCTCCAACAAATAAATTTATCAAAAAACCAAATTGATGTCCTAAAAACAAATTGAAAGTATAGAGCTCACATATGACATCCTGCCTTTCTTTAGTGTTCTTTAGAAAAATGTCCATAAATACATGCTCATCTTTAATTATATGTGAAAAACCAAGGGAAGTTAACTAAATATACCATTATAAAACTGATCATGTAAGAAAAGAACATAAACTGATAAAGGCTACCTACATGCTAATAGTTTCTCAAAAATAGCACAAATGTGTTGGATAGAAGCCTATGCTTTATGCAATTGTAGTTGGGATTCTACCAATTACTTCTGAGATTCCTCCTTAAGTTTGGCATTTTCATCCTTTAATTTTTTAATTTTCTTCTAGGTGATATGCTAGATAGAGACTATTTCATGTAATGGAACAAGAAAAGAGGGAACAACTCTTGTTAGACCCTCTATTTATACTATAATCTCTCATGTTTCTATTTACATAGCCTAAATAGAGTCTTGTAACTCAAAATTATGAGCAACGAGCTCTTTTATTCTATCAGTATGTCAAGTAATCATTGTATTTCTATCATAAATAATTTCTCTTAGATTATTAATTAGATTATGCTTATCAATATTGGCATTTTGCAAATCAATAATCTTAGTGTCCTTGATGGCAAGAGAATTTTTTAAATTAATCAATTCTTGGGTCTGTAGAAATATTACATTGTGGACTATAGTCTATTCAGCTTGTATTATTTGAAGAATTATTTCTTGGTCACTAACTCTAGTAATAGAATACTTCCCACCTTTTTTTCAAATTAGAAATCATCAAGTCCTTAGCTTTCAAAGTTGAATGAAGAACATCTAACTTTGTTTGTTGAACTCTAATTATTTCTTCATGGTGTGATAAAGTTGTGGCAAACTAAAATTCTTTTTCTTGATTGATAGAATGTGGATAAGATGGATCTTCTTCAATGAAGGGTGTATTACCCTGATCAACACTAGAGGGCACATGATGCTCTTCTTCTTGAGGTATAACTTCTCCTAGGGTACCCTCTACAAATACAAATTCTTCTATATCCTGCACATCTTCTTCTTCATCATCATCCTACAAGATAAGTTGGAAAATGCACTAAATTTTAGTCAAAGGAGGATGAGGGGTGTCTAAAAATAGTCCCATTTATCACTTTGATCTCTAACACAATATATTTGAAACCAATGGTGATGTAGATGGCCGTTCTACAATTTCAATTGTGGGTTCTTCAATATGGATTGTAGTGGAAGGAGGAGAGGTAGAGTGTGGTGTCTTTTTGGTAGGGATTGGAGAAATGTTTTGGAGAAAAGAGGACCAAACCTTTTCACCCCTTGGTTTACTGAGAAAATAATGGTGATAAATGAGTGTAACCAGCCCATGATGGTAGGTAGACCTAATACCTCATATTATCTTCTGATAAATATTAATCAAAGCATTGTGAAGGAAAGAGGGAAGATTGATCATATATTCTTCTCAAATAGATCAATTCCTTAAATGAAGGAGTCTCATATCATCTCCACCCACTACTATAAACTGACCATCACAAGTGATATAGTTCATTATCTAGAAAACAACATTTTACCAAGGTTGAGGAAGATTTTCTCTCAAAATTCGGGGGGATTTGCCCAGTGTGGGGTATGGCTCATTTCCTTCAACAAACATATAAATTAGGTAAAAAAAAAATGATATTTTCAATGTCAACTACTTTGTCCTTAGGAATCCCATATAGAGCAATGATTATAGAGGGACTCACTAGAATGTTCTTCCCTTTGATAATATCATGATCTTCATCAAAACTCTCATAGAATTCTTGCACAATTTCTTCATGGAATCCTTGAAACATTTTTAATAAATTCAACCAACCTATTGTTTCAAAGACATCTATAGTTGTTTCATCTTATAGCAATGCATTAGAGTATTCTAATTCACTTTTTTCCTTTCTCCCACCCATATTTGGAGCAAGTACTATTTAATTACATGTACCAATTTGGGGATATTTGAAATACTATCAATATGATAATACAAACCCAAAATCAATGACACCAATAGGAATATATATAAAATGTAAATTCAAATAGTTAAATCATTCTTACCATCACTTTTACCTTCTCATAGCTCTAATATAAGACTTGAAGCTTGTGTGATTGAGCTTATAGACTTGATTATTGGATTGTTTGTAGTTGCTTGACAATGGCTTCCGAAAGACTATGGACGTGGATATTGGTCTTGTGATTGCTTGGATGCTAGTATGGATGTGATAAATGGCTTGCTTGTGATTCACTTGTGTATCAGTTCATTAATGTATTTGTTCATTAACTTGAGCAAGGGGAGGTGGTCTAGTTTTATAGGTTTATGGAGAAATATCTATGGTTTAAATTTTAATATGGGCCATCAAGATCTAGGGTGGAGGATTTTACATGGAATTTTTAATTCCATGGAATCCTCTAGAATAGAAAATTCTAAAGGGAAAGGGATAAAATGGAGAGATTTCTAGAATTCTCCAATTCTAGAAATATCTTCATAGGGTTTTTAGGGGTTTAGGAAGGGCTAGTATAGGTTGGTGGGTGGGTAGTTAGAATTTTATTGAATTTTAAATTGGCTAGTGGGATTAGGGAGTAGGTTAGTAGGTAATAGGTCTTGTTATGGGTTTAATGATGGGATTAATTGGTTTTAGGCTAAGATAAAGGCTACATGGGATATTGGTATGGGTATGGGAATTAAGCCAAGGGGTCAGTGTGACTAAGAAATATGCAATTTAGGCTAAATTAGCAAGAATTGGTATAATTAATAGGTGAGCACATTTTAGTTCAGACATTTTGCCCTTATTTGAAATGGTGTTACAAGTAGATGAAGTAATGGTATGTCAAAGAAAAACCATAAATTATGGATGATTGTTAGTTGATGGTCAGGATGCTGATGTGATGCCCTCTCGAGGAAGCATGCAGGGAAATAAATTGACCCAAATGGTGACTTGATTAGAAATATCCTTGGGTGGGAAAATAATGATGTTGATGGGGTACGGGATATCCTTCAGTGGATCACAAGGATGCCCTAATTGGGATAAGAAAGTGGCTCAATTGATGGGTCTAGAAAGTAGATAATTTGTTTAGAAAATGATTTTGTGATAAAAATGATGATTGGATTAAAATTTGAGCTAACAATAGGTCTAGTAACAAGGACACATGCTCCAGAAGGCTCAAAAAGATATGATAGGGGATGTAGGTGATAAGTGATAAAAATGAACTAATTATCATAAAATTTGGATTATTAAATAAAAATTCCACTATTAGGATAGTGAAAATGGATAAAAGGATTTTCGGGATGCTAATAGTGATGTATTTGGTGTTTAGAAAGGGACCTAGGCCAATATGCCTAGATATTGTGGGAAAACAAAAAATTTAACGAGGGTGGGTAAGTCATGATTTCAAGATGTTACTAGGGATGGTGATAGATGGTGGAAGGGATGGAATTAGTTTTGGGGAATAAATGGGGGAGTATGGGGGGGAGGGTTGATATAGGCTAAGGGGGCTACTGGGGAGATCATTTGCACACATTATTATTTAGAGATCCAGAGCTTGAGAAAAAGCCATGGACATAATCCCTCAAGCTTCACACCATGGAGAATGGGTTTGGGTGTACCAAAGGGAGCTAGAAGAGAAACCACTAGTGAGTAGCAATCCCCTTCTCTATATTTTATGGATTTTTTAGATTATTAGAGGAATTTTTTGCCTTGATTTAGGAATAAAAATTCATGGGCTGCCATGGGTTTGCATTCCTATGATAATGGATTTTTCCCATAGTCATGGGGTTGTCAACATGAGTGGCAAGTATGCCAAAATAGTGGTACGGTCATCAAGGTAAATGGTGGGATTAAAATATCGCTAGTGGGTAATAGTGGGATTGTAATCCCACTAATTGGTAGTCATGGGTTTGTAAACCCATGAATGAGAAATCACATGATTGCAATATTGCTAGTAGGTAGTCATGGGATTGTATTCTTACAAGTAAGGAGTGATGGGATTTTAATCCCATTAGTGTTAGTGATGGAATTACAATCTCACTATTAAGATGAGCAATATTGCAATACTACTACTAGGAAAGTGGTAGGATTGTTGATATTGTGGTGGGATTGTGGGAGGGGTTTAGATGGCTAAAGCTAGGGTTAGAAAGGGGAAAATTAGATTTTGGAAAGGCTAAGGGAATACTAAGAGAGATATTTAGTTAGGTATTGGAAGGAATTATGACTTAGGATGTGAGATAGGGTGATGGGTTTTGAGGGTAGGTAGTGTGGACAAGTTAGATGATAAGATAGGTGAGGGTACTTGATAGGGTATGGGTAGGGATTAGGTAGGTAGATGCTACAAGTGAGGGAAATTATGACAAGTTTGTGTATGTTTATGATGTAAGAGCATTTAAGGATCCTTGCATTGTGATCTTGACATCCTAAGATCCTCTATGAGATGTGGCATGTGATGTCAGAGGAGTATGGAGTCTTGGAGCTAGTGGGGCTACATGAAATGGCGATGATGCCACCCATTAAGATTGATTGTGCCTTGATCATAGCATTGGTAGAGAGATGGCACTCTGAGATGAACTCCTTCCACTTTGTGATGGGTGAGATGATAGTCCCCCTAGAGGATGTTTATAGGATTTTCCACTTCTCGATGATTGGTGCAAGGATATAATAGATATCTAGGATATTGATGAGGACATTATAGATTTTAGGTGGTAACCTACAGATCAAAGTACATGATGGGTCCATTAATTTGGATCGATGTCAATGGGAGGGGACTCTGGATAAACTAACTCTAGTTGTGATGGCTCTTGTGTCTAGTATCCTATTACTAGACAAGAGTAGGAGATGGTTTCACCTATGCCTAGGAGATATTGTAGCAGATATGATACATGCTCATAGGGTTTTTGCATGGGGCCTAGTTGTGTTAGCCCATTTATATAGAGAGTTATATTTGGGGGACTATAGGGGATCATGAAGTTTTAGAACCTCATTATTGCTACAAATATGGAGCTAGGAGAAGATTGTTATCCAATGGCCATTAGGGATATTGGTAGGCTTGGATTCAAAAAGTTGATGGTTTTTAGATGGTACATGGTGGTGGGAGTTTCTCTGGGTCATGTAAGAGACATGATGTACTATAGGGAGGCCTTTGACACTTTGAACCTAGACCATATTACCTGGATGCCATATAAGGGCATGAATTTTAGGTGGGTGGATGAGGCATATACTTAGTTTATGTTGACCCCATGTTACATTACTGATAGGTGGGACTCCATTATTGATAGGTATAGGCCTAACCATGTATAACAAAAATTTTATTTGTCTAGGACATGCCTCCCCCAAATCATATTTTTACATGAAGTGAGTGGGAGAGATCTTACTGGGGGAGGCTAGTGGAGAGGCTTGATGCAATTTTTTATTATGATTAAGTGGCCTCATGGTAGTGGGATTTTTTGATAGTCATACTAAAGCCAATAGTGATTATGGAATACACAACATGGTGGTAGATGTGGGTAGTGAGGTAGTTGATGTGATCATAGGTGGTAGTGAGAGGGGTAGTATGATGAGTACTTGTAGTATGAGTATGGATTAATTAGTAGGCTTGTCAATAAAGATAGGTGCTTATATAGGAGGCAGTGGATGGAGAAGGATGAGGCTTTGGTGGCTAGACTTTAATAAAAAATACAGGTATGTATTAGAGATATCAGGGGCATCACTTGAGAGTAAGACCAACTCCATGCCTAGTTATAAGCTTTAAGGACTTAGGAGGATGGGTGGGTGACCTGGGTGTGGTGAGAGATCATAGTTTTTTAGGCCCACATTACCCAAAGAGATGGGGAGTTATCTCGATTATAGGAACAAGTGATGGTGCTTTAAGGATAGGTGCATCAGAGGGTGCCTAGATTGTTACTCTATAGGCTTAAGTGAATTAGAGGGATATACATCTAGCATAGGTACATGCTCAGGTAGCCACTTTACAAGGCTAGGTTGGTGGGATTTTGGGGTGGATGGCATAGTTATAGACATGGATCTAGGATTTATAGAGTGAGCTAGCTATTGCTGAGAGAGCTCAAGATGTAATTGATGAGGGTTTATAGGGTCAGGGGATGATGGGCATGATGAGCCAAATCATGATACTCAATAAAGATAACTAGTATTATAGGACTTTATATGAAGGTGTCGTGCCACTTGAGAGATGAGCAAGATCTTTTTGGGATACCTAGTCATCAGTGAGATAGCCATCAAAGAGCAAAAGATCAAGATCACCTCCCTGACCACAACCATGATTACATTTTGGATATTATATGTATTATGTATAGGGGATTATTTTATATCTCATTCTTTCCCCATGGGCTCATATATATATATATATATATATATATATATATATATATATATATATATATATATATATATTAGTTTAGATTCTTGTGTTATGAGCTATGATGGTCATGTGTTATGGTTATGATGATTTATGTGATGATGTTTATGATTTATGGATACGTGTTATGGTTATTATGATTTATGTGATGATGTTGTTATGATACATGTTGAGATGATATGATAGAATTTAATGATGTTGATTAATGCATATGTTCTTGTGATGGTTAGATCTTTAGATGAGATGTATATGTTTGATGGATCTTATGACAGATGTATGATGATATCATGTTAATATATTGTAGTTCTTTATATTGTTTATTAGATGGATGATCTATAAATCTTGGGATGTGATGGATTATGTATGGTTAGATGTGCATGTGAGATATGATCATTATGTACATGTTTAATGATTAGAGATAGATTAATCCCCTATTTAGATTAGTGATTTGACCCTAGTCATGATGTTCCTACACCATTGAGGTAAAGGGTGGGTAGGATAGATGTTTTAGGTATTGGATTAGGGTTGGTTTGGGGATGGGACTTGCCTCTTTAGGAATATTTTCAAGTCAGGAGTGCATGTAATCCTTTTTAATTGTGCATCTTTATGAGATATGTCAATGGTCATAAAAGGACCTAGGCATTTTGTCAAAGATATGTGAGGGGAACTTCATTTGAAAGGGATGATCCATTTGAAGATAAAATTCAATGGTCATCCATGACATCCTCATTCTCATAAGAAAAATACACACATAATACATATATATGCAAACTAAAAACACTTCATATTATATATGCACATATAACACTCACACATGTGCAAACATTCACATTTTCCTAGAATAATTATGAAGATGAAGATGATGAATAGATGGACTCGAGACATGATGGACAAAGATGGGGATGATGAAGAGATGGTGAATATAGTGGCTAAGCTATCTTTGGGCACAAAAATGTGACCAAGTGTTGCCTACATAGTCTAAAAAGACCTCAAGCCAATGTAGTTCTAGTTGGAGATGGTGAATTAATAGATGAGGATGCCAAGTTAAAGTGATGTAATGATAAATGATGGCCTTGGATGAAAGGATGAGGTGAGGGTGATATAGATACTGTGTACAGGGTATACAAGGTTCCTAAGCATTTTAGTCCATGACAAGGTTTGAATCATAAATCACACATAAAAGTAAGGGTTAGGACAACCTTTTAGGAATTAAAATCATAGTGACCACATCTTAGGATAACCTTCCATAATGATAGTCTAAAGGGATAGATGTAATGATAGTCATGGATGGAAAAGGTGTGTTATGACCAAGCTAAGGCTAAAAGAAGAAATGTCTATCATAGAGATCTTATCAAAGGGAGCAGATAGGGATTATGAGTGCTGATGGGATTTAGGGATATAGATATCATCACTTAGGATAGATAGATGACTTAAGAGGGTCCCTAAGAAAAATGTTCCATGGGTAGCCATTGTCATTCTTATCATTAAAAAGATGATCTTTGGTGAGAATTATTACTTGTTAAGATCAGAGCCAGATTATCTTTACCATGGCTTTGAGAACCGATTTTCACCACAGTACTTGCACAAGGTGCCAATGAGCTAGTTTTCACCATTGGATGATATATATATATATATATATATATAGATTGGTTATGACTAGATGGAGCTAGGACAACTGGTCTTATAAAGAGAGGATGATGAGACTAGGCATAGAATTGCTTGAGGTGCATGATATTCATGGGATCATCCAATTCCTCCCCCTCAAGTGTGACCAAATTGTATGATCTTGAGTCAAATTTGGAAATAATAATATAAGGGCCTAGCCAATTTGTTTCAAACTTTCCCTTCTTGTCTCTTTCTGCATTAGTATTTTTTTTATTTTCTTTGAGAACCAAGTCACCTACTTTAAATTATCTAGCCTAAATTTTTATGTGATATTGATTTTTTAGCTTATTTTGATATGCTCATAGGTGATTCAAGGCTTGTTACCATTTTTCATCTAGGAGTTCCAATTCTTGTAGGTGATCTTGTTAGAGATTTTGATTAGTGATTATGTTGCATAGCGAGAGATGAAGAGAAGGGAGTTCTACTTCTATGGGTAATATATCTTCAACTCCAGATACCAAAGTATAGGGGGTGGCCCTTGTAGGTGTGTAGACATTGGTGTGATAAGACCATAGATCCAAATATAGCGAAGTATGCTAATTACACCCAGCCTAATTGATAGTTTTCTTCATAATTTTAATTAGTCTTATTTGTTGCTTTCACTTATCCATTGTTTTGGGGGAAGTATTGGGAAGAGAAATGCTACATGATGTGATATTTTTGACATAATGCCTCAACATCTTGGTTCTTGAAATATTTTCCATTATCTAATATTATATTAGTGAGGATACCAAAGTGGAAAATGATTTGATTAAGAATGAACTTTAATATCTGGAGGCTAATTGTATATGTTAGCAGCATTACCTCTACCCATTTAGTAAAATATTATGTAGCCATTATAATGAACCTATGTCCATCCAAGCAAGTAAGATTTATTTTTCTAATTAGATCAAGGTTCCATATAGAAAAAGGTCATGGACTCATGATAGGATGCAAATCTTGCACTGGTGCATGAATAAGATTCCCATGCTTTTGACAAGCCACACACTTTCACATGTACTTGTGGGCATATTATTCCATGGGTAACCAATATTATCCTATTTGGAGGAGCTTATTTGATAGATCTATTCCATTGATATGCTCTCCATAGATACCATCATGAACCTCTTTGATAGCTTGAGTGGCTAGATCTAATGTTAGACATCTTAATAGGGTTCTATCATAACCTCTTTGATAGAGTGTGTTACCTAGGATGGTGTAACAAGTGGTTTGATTGATGAAGGATTTATGTTGATAATGGTTAAGGTTTTGGGGAAGGATATTATCATGAAGGTACTGGTAGATATCATGTTACCATGGGAGACTAGTATTATCAATAACATAGATTTGGAGAGGATCCAGTGACTGATAGGTTGGGGTGATTAATTATTCAACCAAAAAATTGCCTTCTAAGAGATATGTGGGAAGGTCAATAAGAGAGCCTAAGGTGTCCATAGAGTCAATTACTTTATTGTTTACATGTGGAACTTGCTCAAATGTGATGTATTGTAAACTGGTTTTTAATTGATCCACCAATTGTTTATATAGGAGTAATTTCTCATCCTTATTTTGGAACTCTTCATTCACCTATTAGATAATTAATTAAGAGTCCCTAAATACTTGTAAATATTGGATGTTACATTGGATTGAGCTTGTATAAAGTCATGTTATTAGATCTTCATATTCTAAAATATTATTTGTACAGGGGAAGGAAAGATAAAATGCCTTAGGAATAAGATCACCTTGAGGGGTGACCAGAAAAATTCTTGCCCCTAACTCATGAGTAGTAAATGAGTCATCAAAATATAATTTCTAGATTTTTGTCTGTGAAGTGTTCATGATGGACTTATCTAGGAAAGGAGTGACAATTATCGTAGTTGACTCCAATGGATCTTTCATCAGTTGATTTGTGATGATCTATTCTTTGATAGCTTTTTGATGGATATATTCAGTGTCAAACTCACTAAGCAACATGATCCATTTTGCTATTTGACCTATTAATGCCGACTTCGACATGAGATATTTTAAGGGATTTATCTTATCAATTAGTTGTAATTGATTATTGAGCATAAAATTTTAGAGTTTGTGGAATGCAAAGACCACAACTAAACATGCCCTTTTAAATGGTGTATAATTTAGCTCATATGATATCAAGGTATGAATGAGATAATAAATAGCTTGCTCCTTTCCTTGATCATTATGTTGTGCTAACAAGGCACCAATAGCATATGGTGTAGTTGAGACATATAGGAGCAAAGGATTTCCCAGAATTGATGGAGATAAAATAGGTGGATTTTCCAGATATTGTTTAAGATTTTTAAAAGCCTTTTGGTATTCTTCACTCCGATGGAAAATTTCCCCTTTCTTGAGCAAGTGAGTAAAGGGATGACATTTATCAGTGAGTTATGAAATAAATTTCCTAATAACCTAAAACTTGCCTTGAAAACTATGAAGTTACTTAAGTGTTCATGGGGGTGGCATTTTAGTAATGGCACCAACCTTTGCTAGATCCACCTCAATACCTCTTCTTGATATAATGAACCCTAGAAACTTTTTTGATGTTACTCCAAAGACACTTTTTTGGGTTCAATCGTACCTTATATTCTCAGTCTTTCAAAAAAATTGTGGAGTACTAAAAGATTCTAAAATCATAAGCAAGACTTCCCTAGGATATCATCAACATAGTCTTCCACTATATCATGCATCATGTCATGAAAGATGGCAATCATTGCTCTTTGGTAGGTTTCCCCTACATTTTTGAGGTTGAAAGACATGACTTGTTAGCATAATGTTCCCCATGGAGTGATAAATGATATTTTGTGCTAGTCCTTAGGAGCAATTTTAATTTGATTATATCTCGAGAAACCATCCATGAGAGACATCATCTCATACCTAGCTATAGAATCTATAATCATATCAATAGTTGAAAGTGGGAAATCATATTTAGGGCATGCCTTATTGATGTCTCAAAAGTTATTACATATGTTAATTCTACCTTAAGGTTCTGAGATAGGGACAATATTGGATATCCAATCAAAATAGTCGATAGGGCAAATAAATCATGTATCCAAGAATTTTTCAACTCTTCTTTGACCAACAATTCCACCTTTGGATGCATCTTACATAATTTTTATTTGATGGGTTTGGCATTGGGGTAGACATCAAGGTGGTGGACTACTAATGAAGGATCCAATCCTAGCATATCTTCTTAGCTCCATGCAAAGACATTAATAAATTCTCTGAACAATGCAATATGAATTTCATGATTCAAGTGAGTGAGAGATTCCCCTAGTTTCATGATCTTGGGTTTCTCTTCAGTCCCAATGTTTATTTCTATTACATCCTCAATGAGTGAGGGAGATTAATCTTATATATAAGGGGGCTACTTGATCTTTGGTATGTCAGAGGTAACAATTCTTGGTAAATCAATATCATTGTCCAAATAGTCTTTTAATTGAGAAAGGTTGAATGGGATGTCAACCAAATAAATAAATAATTCTTGTTATTATTCTAACCTTCCATCATCATCTTAAACACTCAATGATTCTTGTTCTCTGAAGTATGCTAATTCACATAAATTGATATAAAATCCTTTCTTATGATCTTTGGATGGCATAAAATTTCTTACCCCTATATATTTGAGAATGGCCTCATCATTCTAAAATATGTCAAAATTAGGCTCCTATTTGGCATTCCATCTATGAGGGAAGGATAATGGAGGGAGCTGTTGATGGTGGATATGGAGGTGTCAAGGAAAAGGTTAGTGGTAGCTAGCTCTTTCAATTGACTACAAATAGAACCTATCTCGATGTCTTCATTAGGGAGAGGTTACTCATTAGTTAAGATAGAATCCACAATGATATTGATGGGATCATCATCATATGGTTTATACCCTAGGCTAAATTAGGATGAATTTTCTTGGACACTAATGGGATCTAGTCAACCATGTTCTTACTTTCCTAGTCCTTTTCCTTTGTAATTCATATTTTCCATCATTCAGTAGACCTTGGGATAATTTTGTTTAGGTGAGATGACAACTTCATCATCAGGTAGAAGCCAAGAATCATACCCATCTTCAATATATTCATTAGTTAAAAACCTTGCACTTTCAAAAGCTATAGGCCCAAACTGATACCTAATGGGTTTGACTTCCTTTATATCAAGGGACCTGTAGCTTTAAGGAGACACTAAAAGATAGCCAATGCAAAGGTCTTATACTCATACTCACCATAGCCTATGGATGTGATTTTTAATTTGGTAAGATCTACTATTAGGGTAGATGTAGATGCCAGTTGATTGGGAAAAATATATTTTGTAATCGTAGGATTGAAGATATAATTTTTAGTGTCTTGAAATAATGATGGACGGATGGATTGATTTATCTGATAGCTATGATGGTCAATAATTCTAGGAATGGTGACTTTCATTCCTAAATGAGGGAATTTTAGACACTGATAAAGGTTAGATGGGATGGCTTGCATTTCATAGATCTAGGGTCTCCCAATAAGCATATTATATGGTAGGTCCATGTTAACCACATGTACTAAGGTTTGATGAACTACAAACCCCATAGTGATAGGAAGGTAGATAGACCCAACTGATGGTTTCTCATTATCATCATAATCCTTCATCATTAAAATTATAGGCCCAAGTGATGATTCATAATATCCTAACTTCTTCAAGAAGTCCACATTGCACAAGTTGAGTGTTGATCCTCTGTCTATAAGGATGTGGGAGACATGGTGATGGCAATGGAAAATTCAATATATGGTGGATAATTATGGTGTGGGCTATCTGATGGTAATTCCCAAGCACTAAAAGTGAGTTTTTAGGAGGGGGTAGATGAGCTACTAATGCCTAAAACTAGCTTGTGTCTAGGTTACTAGGCACCTTTAAGTCATTAAGTACTTGATTAAATATTTCCCTATGTAAAGCAAATGTTTTAAGGAGTTCTATAAAGTAAATTTGGGTAGGGTTATTTTATAGTTATTGGATGATATCATAATATTTATCAAACCCATTTGTATCTTTCTTATAAGTGTTTCCCTTGGTGCAGTAGAGGAAGCAGAAGGCTGTTGGGATAATGTTGTCAGA
The DNA here is from genome assembly GCA_037957365.1 of Torreya grandis. Taxonomy (NCBI): domain Eukaryota; kingdom Viridiplantae; phylum Streptophyta; class Pinopsida; order Cupressales; family Taxaceae; genus Torreya; species Torreya grandis. The sequence continues at coordinate 1,635,615 of JARHVA010000917.1, read as the reverse complement.
ATGACTATTTTATTACATCGGGTAGTGATGGTACAATCAAATGTGGCCAGGTTAATTTTTAAAATAGGAGATGAGGATTTAATGGATGTGGGGATATTTCTAATTTTTATTATGTTAATATAGTGATATGGGACACTATGGTAGTTAGTGTAATTAGATGAGGATGCCTGACCCTAGTCTCTTTGTGGTCTTTGATTCCTTTGCTCGTGTTTGGGAAGAGGATATTTATAGATACCTAGTTGTCCATTTATTAATTGACTAGGGGTGGGATATCCTTCCAACTCAATATCACCCTTTTCAATCAAATATTTTACATAGTGATTTAGTTGCATACAATTCTTAGTATCATGTCCTTTCACCTTATGGAATTTACAATATTCATCATCATGATACCAATCTAGTTTGGGTTGATGATTATCCATGGGCCATATTTTTGGTAAATTAATCTTGTTGATAGTAACCAATTATTCTAACATAGTCTCCAATGGGATTCTAAATCTTGTAAGAGGATTCTTTCCTATACGAGTTCTTGGTTTGCCTCAAGGAATCTTAATAAAAGAAGCATGAGGTTGTGGTGGAGGACTTTTTCTTTGGATTTTTTGGACATGTTGTACTTGAGGCTTGAAGTTTTTCACCCCATCTCCTACAACATTCTTGTTCTTATTGAAGACCTTTGGCTTGTTTGAGAAGGAGTTGTCTACATTTGGAGTGTGCTTATTATGAGAAAATAGCTTGATGGTTCCTTTCTCTATGAGGGCCTTTTCAATTTGCATGCCCTTTTATATAATCTCATTAAAGGTTTTTGCACACTATAATTTTAACTGATATTTCAATTTTGTATTAAGGTTGTCCAAAAATATGTTAGCCAACTCTTTTTTAGTTACAATACATTTCAATTGGCTTGGCAATGCTCACCATCATTGTCAAAAATAGACAAGGCTTTCCCCATTCTTTTGCTTCATATTATATAGGTCAATAATGGATGTTATGCTCTATATTGAAAGAGAAATGTATGACAAATTACTTTGTTAATTCTCCAAATATTGAAATTGACCCTTTAGGGAGATGTATGAACCGTTTTAATGTTGGTCATGTCAAACTTTTGGGGAATATCCTTAATAAGTAAGCATCTTTATATGTTACTTCATGGAAAACAACATAAAATTCTTATACGTGGTCCCTTGGATCCCCTTTTCCCCTATATTTATCAAAATTTAAGACCTCAAAATGTGAGAGAAATGGGATTTGTAGAATGTTGATGTCCAAGGGTGATGAACAAAAATATTCATATTTTTACTTGAGGGCTTAGGATAAAATATTTACTTGTTGGAGGGTTTCTTTCATCATCTTCCATTATTAGGCGAAGGTAGGATCCCCAAGAGGATTGATGGCTTGATCATGGCTTCCTTGTGGAGCATGAGTATGATGGTTGTTATCAGTGGTATTATTGGTATGACTTAAATTATTGGTATTATGGTTAGGATTATTAGGGTTTTAGATGTTATGGGAGGTGTTGGTGTTATTGTGTTATGAGGATGGTGGGCATTGAGTACAAAAGAGGAGATTGATTTGTTGTGTAAGTTGATCTAGACAATCTTCAATGGTAGCCTATCTCCTATTAGCCTCAGTATTATGGTTGACAAGAGGTGGTTGTTTGTCTCTTTTGTCTATAAATCCATGGTCCACTTCTTGATGAGCATTTTGTTATGGGGATTCTAATGGGCAAATGATATTATTTATATGGGTATGATCATAATTTGGCGTTAAGGTGCCCTTAATTTCTATACTTTGATCCAACACTTCATCATATTTTCATATAGGTATTGGTCGATGAGATGATGAACACCATCATTATTGAGGATTTTACTACTCTCATTTTATACTTGAGGTGTAGGGATGTCACTATGAAATTACTCATATTCTTGATTTGGGTCCATGATTTTCCCCCTAGTATTGTCATCTTGATTATAGCCTTGTCCTAGGTAGAATTGAGCTCAAGTTTGGTTAACCATGGTGAGATATTAAGAGGATGAAATGTGATGAGGTGTGATTTAGGGTCTTTTAAATATAAGCCTTGGTTAAAAATATTATACTACTAGTGGTCAATGGAGAGTATTGATGGATAAGGTAACTATAAATTATAAATAAACAAAGGTCTTTTAAGAGATCAATCTAGAAAAGATAAAAAAGGATGATGGGATCAAATAACTTTGTCAACTAGCAAGTGGACAAGTTGATGGGTGCTAGGGGACAAAGACACTTGATAGGGATAAAGGTTAGTGATGGGTTCTAGATTGATAACTTATAAGGCTATGTTTGATAACAATTTCAAGTTATGATAGGATGATCAATGATATGTGGGAAGTAAGTGACCACCAATAGTTTGATCTTTTATCCTTAACTAATATTTAAAATGGGGATGGGGAGAAGTGGATGATGATGAAATGTGATGGAAAATGTGTGGACAAGGGCTACTACTTAAGATAGATGAATGGGGGAGGTGATAAGATGATGGTTATGCATGATAAGGTATTAGAATGGTGATTTGTGGATATATGTGGGCTTTATACTAATGAGGATGGGATGAAACAAAAGAGATGGATATGATATATGGACAAATGGGGGTGGATTTTAAACTATTAAAAAGATGGTTTTTGATTATGATATATGTACTATGGACTTTATGAAAGTGTGATGATATAAGAATAGAATGAGAAAAGATCTATATGAAATGATGTGAGGATATAAGGAGTGGATAATGGAAGGTGAACTATGAAAGGTGGACAATATTTAAAAAATGGATTATGGGATAATGAATAGAGGAGATGGGTTTCTAAAGGTGATATACAAATGAGGTTAGCCCGTTTAATGTGACAAATTATGGTGAAAATGATATGGATGAGGTGGGGACCTAGATATAAAGGGGAGACTTATCTTGGTGTAATCGATATGCAGGTGAAATTATAATGGACTAATGAAGATGGTATAAGGATGAGTAGCCTAGGTAAATGGGATATTATGATTGAAATAGATAGATTATGGAAGCAAAGAAGTAATTAAGGATGAAAAAGATATATCACCAAATGGGAAGTAGGTATAGTGTGGAAGAGATGATGATTTAGTCTATATGAAGGATAATGATATAGGGTAAATATGATATATAGGGATTAGTGTGTACAAAAATATAGGTGGGTTGGTATAGATGTGATTGGATACACGAGAATATTGAGTAGATAATGTGTGATTAGGATGAAATAGACAAGATGAGGACAAGATACGATGGGTTATATGATTATCATGATATAGAATGAATGGTGTATAGATAGATATGGGATGATTATTGCTAGAAGTAAGATGTATAACATGTAGGAATGACCAAGAAGTGAATAATGGATATTATGGAGGCATGTGGGAAAGTGTGTGGTGATGCTTAAATAAAATATGGATGAAAGATAGGTGAAAATAATTACAAGTTAGAATAAATAATGAATGATAAATGTGAAGGGTGGACTAAATGGATATAATGGATTGTGTGGTGATAAGATGATATAAGGGTAATATGGATGGAGGGATGAATAATAAATGTGAGAAGTGTGCTATATGGATAAAGGGATTAAAATGAAATATGATGACTTAAGGATAAAATAGCTAGATTAATGGATGAAAAATAGAGTATGAGGATAAAACAAGTGAGGGGATAAAATGATTAAGTATAAGATGGGTGGATAAGTGAATGATTGGTGTACCAGATGGATTATGGGGATAAAATAATTACAATAAGATGTGATGGATAGGGGATATGTTGTAAAAGGTGGGTTTTCTAAACTATTCCACAAAAATAGGAAAGATGATAATTATATGAGGCTATGGATGGAGGTAAATACTAGGTGGATATAGGTATGAGATGAAAATGTAAAGGGAATAGATGTTGAAGAGAATGGATAGAAATTGGATAATCACTATATGTGGGATGCTATGAGATATAAATAGGATGGGAGTGGACACAAGAGGCACTATTAACTAAGTGATGATATAGTGTGATTATGGGGGAGATATATGCTGGCCAAAATATTGGTCAAAATATACAAACTATTAATGAATAAGGATAATATTAAGATGGGCATGGAAAGTGATAGGAAATGAAAATAATGTGGACTAAGGTAAATGTTATGGAGTGAATAAGAGAGATGATGTGATATGGATAGTCAAGATGAGATGATGATGGGATGAAGAATTGAGATAAAGAAATAATGAATGGATAATGGAACTAATCATATAGGTTTTCTACGGTATGCACACAAAAATTATGGGTGTGGTTGACTCAAATATCAAACAAAATGGGTCTCATCACAACATATAAATAATCATTCACAAGTATAGCACTAATTAGTAAACTGTATGGGAGTATACCCTGATGTCCACACCATCTAATGACTACACAAGTGAGGTTGTATGCCAGTGACCTATTACAAAATCGATTGAGCCCTCTCGACCTTGCTTTCTCTTGATGGTCACTTGGGCACTGATATTAATGTTGATAGTGGAACATGTATTATGGCCACAGTCCCCTACTCTAAGGTTTACACAAGGCTCTAGGGGAGTCCTCTATATACACAATGGTATGTTGGGGCCCAAGTCTATGTAAGAGGAAGTCTGATTTCCCTAGGTATATGGAATTAATCATCCTCACTCCACATAACCCTTTATGGGTAATTATGCTTAGGTTGTAATGACAAGCTCTCTTGATTGTTATATTCCATCAAAACATAGAGTGTGGTTAGCACATAGTGGTGAAATCCATGACACTAACCCCTAAAGACTAAGTCACATGCTATCATAAAGGAGGTTTTAAACACACAAACAATCACATGATACAATTAATTAATCATTCTAACTACCTATGTGAGCTTCACATGATATGACAAATTATATACAAGTAGTGGACACACACACACAACAAAAAAAATATATAAAAGTAAGAATATAATGATTTAGTTAAAATCAAAAAAATTAACTACTATGATAAACTGTTAAGCTAATTAATAAAAATGGAACCCCTTCCTACAAACACAAAGGTTATAAATCCAACAAGGGTGCCCCAAGAATTCTTAAAAACATGCAAAAAAGATTAGTTATCTCAACTCTATAATCCTACAGTATATAAGGCAATACCACAACTAAAACAGTCAATACCACTAGTGGGATACAATACTACTAGACATGAATGGTGGTATTTTTGATAATATTGTTAATTGAACCCATAAAACTTCTACTTAGGAATAGATTCTAATGGCGATATTGAAAAACTTAAACTATCTATGCAAATTTGTCCTAGATAGTCTAAAAAAATCTATAAGATGAAAAAATAATTATAGGGCCTTGTTTTTAATACAATTAATAATGATCATAGGAATGCAAAAACCTAAACTGATCCTAAATATAATATTTTCCAATATCATGAGTTTGAGTGACAACCCCGCTATTTGCAGGGCAATCCTGTAATTATCAAAGTAGAGGTATTGTAAGTCTTCATCAAATCAGCAAAATGGGGTGCTAGTAGCTTCTCCTAGGCTTGATAAGCCCTAAAAAAAAGAATGTCTCCTATAATCAATCATTCAGATATCAAAATGATAGCAAGTAATATATAATGAGGAATATTTGCAAAGTAGGTTATTGAGAAAAAGATATTGCTTTAAAAACTCACAATCTTCTATATACTTTTCTATCTACTAAATAGAGGCTAGGTGTAATTTGATGAGGAATCAAAGATTGATATGGGAGGAATCTTACCAATTCCTGATACTTAAACAATATTATTATTGGGAATGATAATACCACTACTTATAGGAAAATATTTCTATTTCAAGAGTCATGAGATTATCAAAGATAAGCAAAACCTTCATTTTGTTCCAAGGTGATGTCCTAATCTTCTTTTCTACACATAATTTCAATAATAGAGGGTAAGTATCCTACATGAACACAGAGTGATAAAAAATAGTAGATAATATAGACTTAACAACTAGTTCTTACAATACCACTATTAGAATCTATGTTACTACTAATAACACGATAATATCGCTACTTGAAAAGTGGTAGGATTGTTTGATGTATTTGAATGGCTTGATTATTTAGAGGAATAATGCCTTACCTACACACAACCAAAAACACACCTACAATAGAGTTCACAGTCATCCTAATAGATGTTAAAATGAAAGATTCTTAATAGGAGTTATAATATCATGACTCTAAGTGACAATCTCTCTATTTGCAAGGCAATCTAGCTACTTAAAAAATGGTGGGATTGTTCAACCCTAAAACCTTACTAAAACCCCTTGATCACTAATGGATAAACTATAATTTTATGATTAGCGTTAACAATACTATTATTTTAATACTGTGACTTACAGGGCAATACTATGACTTTCCTGAAACACATGTGAAACACAAAATTTATGCTTGATTTCTCTTTTAGTTGGTCTTGTAATCACCTAAAATGCTTTTAGAAAGTGTGTTAGCCTAGATAAGGGAGTTTGGTCCCACCATGGTAGCCAAAATGTGCATTAATTTGGGTATTATTGAAATATTATCAAAATGACAATACAAACCCAAAATCAATGACACCAATAAGAATAGATAGAAAAGGTAAATTAGAATAGTTAGAGCATTATTACCATCACTTTGACCTTTTCATAGCTCTATTCCAAAACTTGAAGCTTGTTTGATTGAGCTTGTAGACTTGATTGTTGGATTGCTTTTAGTTGCTTAATAATGGTTTCCAAGAGACTATGGATGTGGATAATGGTCTTGTGAGTGCTTGGATTCTAGTATGGATATGCTTAATGGCTTTCTTGTGATTCACTTGTGCATTATCTCATTCATGTATTTTTTCATTATCTTCATCAAGGGGAGGTGGTGTAGTTTTATAGGTTTATAGAGGAATATCTATGGTCTAAATTTGAATTTGGGCCATCAAAATCTAGGGTGGAGGATTTTCCAAGGAATTTTTAATTCCATGGAATCCTTTAGAATAGAAAATTCTAGAGGGAAAGGGCTAACATGGAGATATTTATAGAATCATCCAATTCTATAAATCTCTTCATAAGGTTTTTAGGGGTTTAGGAAAGGCTAGTATAGGGTGGTGGGTGGGTAGTTAGGATTTTCTTGAATTTTAAATTGCCTAGTGGGATTAGGGAGTAGGTTAGTAGGTAATAGGTCTTGTTATGGGTTTAATGATGGGATTAATTGGTTTTAGGTTAAGATAAAGGTTACATAGGATATTTTTATGGGTATGGGAATTATACCAAGGGGTTAGTGTGACTAGGAAATAGGCAATTTAAGCTAAATTAGTGAGAATTGGTATAATTAGTAGGCAAACACATTTTAGTGCATATAAATTACAAATCTAACTATACTGTAAAAACACAGAGCTCAAATTCATACAAGGAATAGGGGAAGTAATAGGTTAGAGATATGACACAATAATTACTAGTAGTGACAATGAAAAAATGAATATCAAAGTAGGTTATATGATGAGATTATGACAAGAATGATAACTGTAGTTATGGTTATCTCTTCATAGCATGCGAGATATAATAAAAAGGTGCTTTATCTGGTCAAGTAGTCATGTGTGTCATAAAGGTCATTATTGGCAGTACTGGGAGCAATAATCATAATTAATTATGCATTATACCAAATATTTTTGAAATACACTCTATTTAAAATATAGTTACATCAATCTTGTTTGAAAAGACCATTTGGAAACATCATCACAAAATATCGTCACATTAATTTTTTTGGAGATATTTTGAAAACATCATCACATCAGATTATGGATTTCAACATTGTTGGTAAAATGGCATTATTTTGATTCTCATTGATGGAGGTGGATTCTTCACATTCATAAATTTTTCATCTTAGGAGCATAGTTATCTATCTTTAGAGCTAAGTCACTAGTCTTCAGAGTTAAACCTTCAAACTTTGGATCAAAACTATAGTCCATTCAAACTTTGTTTATATATAAAAGTATAAATCACCTTATATATATAAAGCACATAATTTATTACAAAAAACTTATATATATTTATCACCTTATTTATATAAATAACTAACCTGATATATGGTGTTATTTATATGTATTTGAATCCAATTGCATCTACTTAATCCTTATCTTGTTTGAAGAACCACTTGAGGGATTTGTTGATGGAGGCAATGGCTAAGCTAGAGTTTGTCCCATATGAATAGAGAGATGAGATCTTTTTTGACTTGGTTGTTGTAGACATTCATACTTTGGCCATGGCTTTCAAATTTTGATTGATGAGATCATATATTATCTTAATGCAAGATGAATTCACAGAAGACCTTTTTGGTAAGCTTGATTAATACAATGCTGATGGTGATCCTGGTTTTAGCCCTGTTAATGGGAAATCTTGTCAAACTTCAAACTATTGCTTTTATTAATTAATTTCTCCAAAATTTAATTTAGCTTTAATTTGAATTTTATTTGTCATCAATTTTAGCTTTAAAGCTAAATATTACTACCTTTTGACACGTGGATACTACCTGGAATATAGATAAGTACCCATATGGCATGAATATGACTAAAATATCTAGTTAGCTTGAAATTCTAACGCATGGTACCTTTTGATTGCCTCATAGATTCTTGGAATGTAGCTTTTCATGATTACTCATCTATTTCTCACCACTTGGTCACCCTTAATTCATAACGAACACTTAGGTGGTGCCTTTTATGAATGAGGAATCCACTCTTGTGCCTATTTGAAAGATATATCAAAACATACCTTTAAGGGTAAATCCACTTTTGTGCATGTTTGAAAGGTATCTCCCAAGAGTTACCTTGGAGGTATTACAAAGGCCTTCAAAATATCACCTAGTAGTGCCTTCTGTGTAAATGTATCTCCTATATTGTGTTTATAAGGTATCTCTTATGAGATACCTTGAAGTGTAAATCCACTCTTGTGCTTGAAATTAATCTAATGGGAGATACCTTGAAGGTATTATAAGGGCCTTCAAAATATCACTCAATAATGCTTTCTATGCAAATTAAAATTGCACTTGTTCCTTGAAGGAGAAATTAACTCTTGTCCCAGTTTGAAATGTATCTCCTAGGAGATACCTTGAAGTAGAAATCAAATCTTGTGCATATTTTAAAGGTATCTCCTACAAGATACATTGAAGTTATTATAGGGGCCTTCAAAATATCACCCAGTAGTGCCTTCTATGTAAAGAAAATTCTACTTGTTTCTTACAGGAGAAATCCACTCTTGTGCCTATTTGAAATGTATCTCCTAAGAGATACCTTGAAGGGGAAATCCACTCTTGTGCATGTTTAAAAGGTATCTCTTATGAGATACCTTGAAGGTATTACAAATGCCTTCAAAATATCACCCAATAATGCCTTCCATGTAAAGGAAAATTTTACTTATTCCTTGAAGGAAAAATCCACTCTTGTCCCTATTTAAAAGGTATTTCCTACAAGATACCTTGAAGGGTAAATCAAATATTGTTTATGTTTGAAAGGTATCTCCTAAGAGATACCTTGAAGGTATTACATAATCTTTTAAAATATCACCCAATAGTGCCTTTGTGCAAAGGAAAAATGCACTTATACCTTGAAGGAGAAATCCACTTTTGTCACTCTTTGAAATGTATCTCCTAGGAAATTCCTTGAAAGGGAAATCCACTCTTGTGTATTTTTAAAAAGTATCTCCTAAGAGATACCTTGAAGGTATTACAATTTTTTTTAAATATCACTCAATTGTGCCTTCTATGCAAAGGAAAATTCCACTTATTCCTTGCAAAAGAAATCCACTCTTGTACCTATTTTAAATGTATCTCCTAGGAGATACCTTATGTTGGTTCTCAATTGTACACCTCTATTGCTTAGACTTGCACACTTTAAGAAAGGGAAAAGCAAATATGGAAAATTTTCTAAGTATGTTGTTGTATCTAGGGATGGGTTTGACATCAATACTAGAGTGAATGTATAAAATGATCAGGAGGCACCTACAAAGGGTATGGTCAACTCCCTAATGCTTCTAACTCTACCTGAACCAAGGTGAGAGGAACTAAGGGGTAGCTTGATCTCATGAATGGATTCTGTAACTCAATATTCATTAGGATTATTGGCACAAATAAATACAAATCTGATTGGAACACAACCAAACTTGCTCAATCCACCCAGCAAGGGTTGTCACATGGAATGAAAAAAAGCTCTAGGTTAGATAAAAGCTATGAAAGATAGATATGAATATGATTTCAACTTCCATTCTAAATAATATTCAACAACAAGGAGTTGAATAAGAGATTGCAATGCTGATCTTTGACATACAAAATAAAAACACATGTTGATAATACAATATTTATGTGCTTGTAGGTAAATAACATTCTGGATATGCAGGAGTGTTATATGCAAGGTAAAATAAGGCAGGACAAAAAATATTAGTTAATAGAGATTAGAAGTGGAGGGTTAACACGTGATCACAAAAAAAATTGAGTAAATTACCATATCACCTCTACCAATAAATGTAGCATCAACTTAGAACAAATGAAATTGAAACCATGCATGAATGATATCCTTCCATAACACCTCCTAGTTGAATCCACGAGCCTAGGACCACCCTTAAAAAGGATATGAACACCATATTTCCAAATATCAAAGTAGAAATAATTTTATAATCTAGATATACTCTCTAACTATCATAAAAATGAATACATTAGATCATTGATCAATTAAGCATGTAAAACATGGCATTGTACTTTAACAAGAAAAAAAGAATAGAAACCATCAACATATTTAATTTATTGATAGAATTGAAAATGTGTATAATGTGTAGTTGACAACATAACAAATATATGTTATTCAAGAAAATCCTATAATAAGGGAGACATGTGTGATGCTCTCAAAGCTTGCCAATGATTTCACAACAAAAATCAATCTACCACTAGGTATATTACCCAATGAGAACTCTTCAAGGCTATATCTCTTGACTCAAAAATTTAACTAACCATTGTAAAGGGACACACCCCTTTTTATTATACAATTGAGTAAAGCCTAGCATATTCCTAAAGGTTCTCTAGCTAGAATATTCCTTCACAAGCATAAAGTTTATTGTATCTTGAGACAAACATGATTCCTAGGATTATGTGCATGGTCCAGTGATGAAGACAAAATTAATTCTCCACTAAGTTATAATGTTTATTTTTATCCACATGGAGGATAACCTTGTAAGAGACAAAACAAACCTCAATGAGAAATGGTTTCTCAATGGGAAATGAGAAAAGAAAAGGGAAGAGAAGGGAAAAGGGAAGAGAAAAGAAAGGAGAGTGGTGATAGATTTAAAGAAACTAAAATATTCAATTAGGTTTCAAAATCGATTTGAATGATGAAATCCTTCACTAACCTATTTTTGTATTTGATATATTCCTCGATCATGGGGGTGAGACTCCCTTAGTTTGGGCCTACTTGGTAGTTGAATTTGACTCTATATTATTTAAGCTAGGTAGCAGTATATCAAATTTTGGTTTGCTTCTCTCTAATGAGTTCCTTGAGTTGGTCATAGGATTTCTCTAGTGACACAAATTGCTTTATCTTATGGACATCAAAAGATTCTTGTGGCACATTAATGAGGTTCTTTAGAGTAGCACATAATATATCCTCCCCTAGGTTATTTTCACCATCAAAGTTCACCATCTTCCTCAATGCAATATCTATCTCCCTTATCACAATCTTGAGAGACTATTATTTTCCTTTCAGATCAAAAATGCAATCTTTGAGCATCATCAGATGATGTTTGATTTCTATTTTATATTCTCTAGGCCTTTTATGATCATTTAGAGTAATGATCTTCTCCACAATCAAGGTATACATGCTCATCTTATACATCTCTTCTACCTTCCATTGAGCCTCCTCCCTTTTCTTGGTGTTTGCCTCATAGGAAAATGTCTGGGCATCACACTCTCTTTTATTTTATACTATATCACTCAAGCATTTAAATGTTGAGTGGATTATTTCTTCTACCCTGGTACCTAGGTCTTGATTCTAGTCTTCAGTTACCCATCCTCTAGTCTTTAAATCATCAATTTAGCTGGAGTTGAGAGATGTAAAGGAGAGATGGAGAGGACCTATAGCTATGGTGGTAGTTGGATTTACTGCCTCAAGCTCACTCTATAACTTTTGCAAGTACTAGATCATAGCCTAGTTCTCTACCTTCAACTCCTCTATAGTGGCCTTGTATTTATCCATCCTATGGGCCACCATGATAGCTAAAATCTACAAGCTATGTTTCAATTTATTTCTCGATGGATCCCCAAAACTTTAGCTATAGAGGGTGTAACTTTTGAGGGGAACATCCTTCTTCAATGCGTCAGGTGGAGGGATGGCTATCTATATATTCCTTTTTTCTATAGTGGTGAATGTGGTCTTGGAATGTGTTGGGGCCTTTTTAGGGGGCTTGGCCTTATGTTACTAAGTGATATTAATTATGTTGATCACCCCTATTTTTCTCATAATGTCTATTTTTTCCTTGATCTACTCTTTGACAAAAAAAAAAAGGGTCTAGTCTAGAATCTCATTGAAGTGGTAGACATTGTTGATGGCCTCAAACTAGTGAAGGGTGGTGTCATTGGAGTGATATATGTAGGGAGTGCTATAAGTTTTGGTGGTGGGATCAACAAAAAATATTCAATCTCTTCATCACTCTCTTGCTCCTCACCACCCTTATCTATTCTATGATCCTTTTCCAAGATTGTTTCTATCTACTCCAAACCATCAAACTCTGACTCGAGCTAATGATATTCTTTGATCAACTTCTCAATCAAACTTGCCTATTCTATTTACTAGCTAGAAGGTTGTGTGGTTGATTTAGCTTCTTTATTTTCTTTGGCCTTAGGCATGGATGAGGCTATGGTGGCATCCTTGTTGCCTTTAGGCAACTCTTCACCAGTCACAATCTCAAGACCTTCATTATGTGTTGGGTCATGGACCCTGATGTGAGGGAGAAAACTTTGTGGTACTTTAATTGAAGTGAAATCTAGTGAACTACCCTCATTAACATCCTTATTGGAATCATCCAATTCCTTATTTACTTATGTATGGGTTGGGGTACCTATTTGTAGGTTTGCTCCCCCCACCTTCCTTTGTACTCACCTTTTCCTCTAGTGTTAGACTTGACACCTTTGGAGGGGGAGGGAAATATTGTGGTACATTTAGAACCACCTTTGACCCTCCTTTCTCAACCACCACCTCAAAAAAGGTGTCACCTTAAATTTTCTACATCAGATCTCCTTCAGCTCTTTCACTAGACTTATTTAATTCTTTAGTTTCACCATGATTACCTTGGCCTGGTGTTTAGGTGATGAAATTATCAATGAATTTCTCTATGTTTGATGAATCTACTTATTTCTCTTGAGGGGCTTGAACTTTCATAGCCACTTCAACATTGTCCTATATAAAATTATCTAAAGATAAAGGATCATTTGAGGTTAGGATGTCTTCCTCATCACCTTTGATTTGTAATGTTAAGGGTCCCTCTTCTAAAAATAGGCCCATCAATGGGGCCTTCACTAGGGTTTACGGCCTTTCCCTTGGAGTTATCTACCCATTTTTTACTTATATAGGAGTAAATACACACCGCTTCTTCATCACCTTGGTGATGAGCCTACCTTCATCTGAATCCTCATCATCACTCATATCCTTTACTCTCTGGCATATGAGGTCTAGTTATCCTTCCTCTTTACCCATAACCCACTTAGATGTTTTAGAGCCTTCTTTAATATCTTTTCTTTGGGTTTCTCTCCTTCTTCCTCCCCTTCCCTCTCCCTTGAGTTTATCTTTAGGGGAGGGGAAGCTACTACTTGTTGTGTTGGTGGAGCAGGCAGAATATTCTTTGGATTAGCCATGGGAATGGCCACTAAAATAGTTGGCATTGTTGGGTCTCCCTCTCCTAAAATGGATATGGGGGTGGCACTGGCCAATATAACCTCCCCCATAATAATTTTGTTCCAATTTTCTACCAAGCTTGTTATCTTTGAAAAATATAGTCTAGCCTTAGATTATGCTATTGTTATTGATTCAATATCAACTAGATTAGTGAAATAAAAACCACTAAGCTTGCACTTGACCTTACCTTTCACTATTGGTGGTGGAGCCATAGGATCACCATTATACTTAGGGAGGAAACCTCACAGCTCCTTAACTTGCCTAGGCTCTTGGAGGGCAAGGGTATCATAATCACCAAGATCAACTCCATTTTTCTTAAGCCACATGAAGGTTCTTCTCATTATTTGAAAGGCTCTCTAGGGGATGGAATCATTTTGATCCTTACTAAAGTCCACCTAAGAGATGGCTTGGGATTCAATAATGTTTTCACTATATAGTGGACACAATGGCTTTTTATCATCTACCATATCCTTGGGGATAGGGGTGATATTGACGTAATAACCTCCTACACTATCAGCCTCATTTAATGCAATTTTTTGATGACTTCCTCAATGGTGTAGTTAGACTAGATGTCTTCATAGTGTTATTAATGTAAAACCAAATTGGTCACCATATTCACCAACCACCTAATATCATAATTGGCATAGGGTAACATCTTATCAATTGCGTATTAGCCCATTTATTATTCTAATCCCTTCACCCTAACAATAAAAGGGCATGAATAATATCTAATTTGGACCATGAATTTAAAGAGATTATTTATTTTCTTGGTTGCTAAAATTTCATGTGGAGGTACCATCTATAGACTCATCTCCACTACTGCTAATTTATCATCTCAGTACCTTGGCAATTTGTGAGGGCACCTTAAGTAACCACTCACATGAATATACATGAATGTCTTGAATTGAATATAAGAGGTGCCATATTTCTAGATTACCTCCCTTGCTGCATTAGACATTATATTGAGGATTCTTAAAGGAAAGAAGACACTCATCATGATGTTGAAGAAATAATTATACACCCTAAAAAAGTTCTTGAAACCATCCATGGCAATTTCTAGGTATATCTCATAAATTATCATTCTATTGGGGTTCTTGGTGAGCCCTTAGAATGTTTTGTTATGCACCAAGTTATACATTAAATAAGAGGACATGTAGAATCTACCTATAAATGCCTCTTTTGAAAGAATTATAGCTTGGAGCTACATCATCTACCTGTGTAGATTGTCATTGAGGACAGTGGCCGAGTCCAGCTTCTTCTACTTCTCCAATACACATACTAGGATCAGAAACATCCATGGCTCAATTTTTTTTGTAGTGGTTATCCCATAAACCCTGATAGCCATGGAAATAGCATACTGGGGTAATTCATTAAACTCCACCAACTTCAAACTCTTGGACATCCTAGAGGCCTTTTGTCTCTTCTTGGCTAGCTAACAAGTATTGACAATGTCCCAAATTGCCTTATGATTATTATTCACATATTCTTAGCATTCCTCCATGGTGAGTGTAATGTTTTCAAGCTAGGGAAGAATACTAAACACGGTGCTGAGGGCCATAGGGGTAAAAGAGTAGACAACTATATGGCTACCATTGATAATGGTCCTAATTTTTAGTTGGTATGCTCGAGCACATATAATAATAAATTTTAGATATGGGGCAACTAAAGGGAATGCTATCACAGGGTTGATTTAGATCATACCAACATTAACTAATACTTGATGGGGTCTATCTATTATAAGGCATTCAATAAGACTGCAAAATCTAGTCCCATGACATTCATATCCTTAATTGCATCCAAGATAGAGACAATGATGCCATTCACAAGAGTTGAGGATGCTGCTATTTATACCCTAGATTTCTAATGTAATACTTCAAATTTTTATGGACTCTTCACTCAAACAAACCTTACAATACATTTCAAATCCTCTCAAAAATCATTACATAGGGAGCTCAAAGAACACTTTTAATCTAGAGGGTGGCACACAATAAAAGCTAAAAATCTATGAAGAAATCACCATAATCACATCATCACACTACATGTAGCTAGGTCACACAAATAAATCAAAGTCATAAACATAAGCTCTAAATGCAAAGGGTGGACACAAATTAAAACAAAATGCTTTAGTTATAATCCTTTGTATTTTGAGGTTAGGGTTGCCATGAATATTTTGAAGTATAGTAGTTATTTTCCACCTACTCTCATTAATTTCTTAAGCTTCATTCAAAAAAAGAGAGGGAAAGTACTAATGTTTATTTTACATTGGGTGATCTACCTTACAATATATGGAGTGATACAAGTGAAGGATACATCATGGTACCTTTTTGGGCCCTTAGGGACTTTTGTACCTTTTTCACTCATTACTTTTCCTTTGGTATAATGGTGCAATATGTCCCAAAATTTTTAAAGACATAAGAATGCCACATGTCATTATTTAAATTTTAAAATTAGGGCACTCGTGTCTTTGAGGACCTTTTGAAATTTTCCTATCGAGAGGTAAGTGAGGCAAATTCCAAAAATGGCCCAAAATTTAAAAGATCTTAAGGAGCTACCATGTGGCATCACTTTCTTTGTAGCTTCAGATACTTAAGCCTTGGAGAATTTATGTGCCTTTCCCACTTAAAGATAAGTGGGCAATCTTTAGAAAGGGCCCAAAATTTATAATGCCCCAAGAACCCATAACATGTCTAGCCCTAGATGTAAGCTCAGACTCTCAGTCACCTTTTATCTTTGTACCACCTTTCTTCAAATAGGGAAGGGTGCCAAATCCTCCCAACCCCCAAGAATGTTCATAGGATTCCCCTAAGATAAAAATGTGTACTTAATTTGGTTCATCAGGAAATTCCTCAACTCAGTCATCAAAACACATTGAAGGTGCAATCTAGAAATTTCATCTAGTGCAACACTTCCATTTTCTCATTATGAGTTATTTTGCTATGAATTTTTTTGGTTGAACCCCATTTTGAACTAAAGCATTTTTCTGACAAGGGCCTAATTACTCCAATGAAATTTTGGTATCTCCACTCTTGTGTATAATTTAAAGGTATCTCCTAAGAGATAACGTAAAGTATTATAAATGCCTTCAAAATATCACTTAGTAGTGCCTTTTTTGAAAATTCCACTCGTTCCTTAAAAGAGAAATCCACTATTGTTCTTGTTTGAAAGGTATCTCCAACAAGATATCTTTAAGGGTAAATCCACTCTTGTGTATGTTTGAAAGGTACTTATTAGGAGGGACCTCAAAATATCACCTAATAATGCCTTCCATGTAAATGAAAATTGCACTTATTCTTTGAAGGAAAAATCCACTTTTGTCCCTATTTGAAATGTATCTCGTAGGAGATATCTTGAAGGGGAAATACAATCTTGTGCATGTTTTAAAGGTATATCCTAAGAGATACCTTGAAGGTATTAAAAAATATTTCAAAATATCACTTAGTAGTACCTTCCATGCAAAGGAAAATTCCACTTGTTTCTTGAAAGAGAAATCCACTCTTGTGCCTATTTGCAAGGTATCTCTTAGGAGATACCTTAAAGGGGAAATCCTCCCCCTAAGTATGCCATGAGAAAATCCTAAACCCCTACCAAATAATAAGAAGGAAACTAACGGGCCTTTCAAGGAAAAGACTTTGGTAACTAATTTCATGGATGTAATCATTAGATTCATGTCTCAAACTAGGGGACCTAGTCCTTAAATATGACCAAAAGGTTGCTAAACTAGGGTAACATATGATATTAGATTCTCTATGTAAAGGACCCTTTCACATCATCATAAATTGATGGGGAAATGCTTTTGAACTAGAAGATTTAAATGGAAATTCCTCAGAGATACCTATTAATGAGATCAACATGAAGCATTTCATTTGACTTCCTACTATCCCCTTTATATATTAGATAATTTCCTTTCTCCTTTTTTGTGTTTCCCCTCATCATCATTGTTTCCCCCTTGTTTTCCTTTCCTTGTTTTTTCTTTTTCGAATAAGTGTAATTGACACAAGTGACTTTTGGGATCTCCATGCATCTTTTTCACATGTTTAAAACACTCTCTAAAAGATGATAATCTACCCACTTCCCTTATAATTAATGTCAAGATAATCCATTATGCATGGTTCCCCATAAGGATTGCTATAAATATTCTAAGGTAATACTTAAAGCATGTGTGTTAATCTCATCATTTATGGTACCAGTGCATAAATCCACCCCTTCCCACCTAAAAGCAATCACTTGCCATTTTTATGTTTAAAGAGAGCATCAAAAAATTGAAGCAATAAGAAAGTAGCCTTAAAATTGAAGGGAACTAGCAAAACTGTTAACCCAATTTTCCTAGAAAAAGTAGAGAATTATCTTGAGAGTCAGTCTTCATCCTCTTGGGTAATAGAAGCTTCTACGTCCTCTTCAAGAAGTGGGAATCACCCATAAAATTAGAGAGATCATGGCTCAAGCAGTGGAGGAGATGCTTCAGTCCCCACCTAAGAAAAAGGGAAAGTCCCCAATACCTTGATAGCCATGAAGAGACCTTACAAAGATAAATCTTTAGTGATTGACTCAACATATGATATTTTTAATCCAGACCTAGCCCACAACCCTAAAAATTTGAGGGAGGGCACTCATTCCTAGAAGCTTGATAATATTAGTAGGAAGGAGTATCCCTCCTTTAGATGTAAAATTTGGGACTATGCCTTAACACAACACATGGTGCCTTACATGCACCCTTTCCACGAGATCATCATCCTCTATGACAAAAAGTACAATACCTAAACAGATACAATCACAAGAGGTACCTGCCTTAGGGTCAGTACTAGTGTGGACAATATTAGAGTAATGATTCAAATCCCATATGATCCCAATGCTATTTTTTATAGCATTGAGAGCCTCTAAAGCATCTATGACTCCAAATTTGAAGATAGGGCATGTTTCCTTAGACCCCTTCTTGACTAGAAGATCATAGAGGTACCTCCCATGCCCTTGCACCTATTGGCTTTCCCCACACAACATGTAAAGGATACCCTATCCATGTTAGCATTCATCTGGGGCATGGACACAAATGCCAACATTAAAGAATTCTAGTTGGGAGTAATCTTTCTCATGACCATGATAGAGAATGTGTAAAATTTCTATATGGATTTCGTTGAAGCCATCACCTCTAC
The DNA here is from genome assembly GCA_037957365.1 of Torreya grandis. Lineage (NCBI taxonomy): Eukaryota > Viridiplantae > Streptophyta > Pinopsida > Cupressales > Taxaceae > Torreya > Torreya grandis. The sequence goes on along the minus strand of JARHVA010000917.1, from coordinate 1,616,511 downwards.
CATGAAAGAAGAGCTATAAAATTTCTCGATAACAAGTACCTTCTAGAATCCATCTTACCTCATGCACTTAATATTGTACTATCATCCCAAGTTCTTCTCCAAATATCTTTAGCTAAACACTGTAAACATGAATGTTGTTCCCAACATCATCACCCAAATCACTGTCTGGACCCACATCTTATCAACCATGATAGACTACTACAATTTCTCAAAGTAGTTTATGACTCTAGTTATCACAAATCTTAGTGGATAAGATGTCATCCCCCAAATGAAAAATGAATGACAAACATGGCTCAAAATTAGTAGGGCCCTAGTTGATTTGTTCTAGGGGGCCCATTTCTCATTAATCTAAGTGTATGGGTTTGTGGGGAAGCCTTTCCAACTTTATTGTATGGTAATTTATATGGCCCTAACCCTCAATTTAGTGTGTTAGCTCGATAATGTGGACTCCCTCTATGGGGTAGGAAATAATAAAAGAGGATATATTACATTGATTTTTTAAGGGATGGAATCACAATGCATAAAAGATACATGGAACATCTCCTCGTAGCTAAATTAGCAAAGCTAGGCCTAGACTTGATAGATGACTGATGAGATTAAGACACAATGAGATATATTATAGGATTATATCCCACCAACACACTTGATCATCATACCTAGCCATGTCTAGAGTAAAGGAGCTCACCCATAGAATATCTCCCTCAAAATTACGTGGACTTGACCCTGATCTCTCAAGTCATCCCCAAGCCATGGGAGTCTTTTTATGATAAGGTCCAAGATTTTAACCTAAAAAAGAATCTATCTAAGATGATGAATCAGTGACTAAATGTTTTGGGATAGAGTGAAGAGAAGAAGGTTGCCTTCATAAAATATAGATACAAGTTTGGCTGACCACATGTTGCTTTATATGAAGATGCCCCATATGAGAAATTCGAAGAGCTATGGGATGAGGCCCACCTAAAAGAGAATGAATATATCATGGAAAGGGATTCTAAACTACATATTAAGGTGTTTGGGGATGATAAAGAGGAAGATAATTTAGAAGAATCATAATCCATGGTGGCCCAACCCCCACTAACATGGCCATTATCCCTGCCCCCTATGTTATGGGCTTACAACAACAAGCACCCCCTAGGCACCTCACAACTGGGTCATCTTAGTTTAAATAGACTGAGGCATCAATTTCCCACCCACTAATGGACCCTCCATAGAAGAAGCCCTGACTTATCAACCCTCTCCTTTCTACCTCTACCTTCATCCCTTATATAGCTTTAGCACAAGTTGTGGTGATAGTTATTGCCCAATCATGTGCTCTAAATCTTCCTATCACCCCTTATTTAGCCTTAATATCCCCACTAGAGGTTGTGGCAATTCCCACTACCTAACTTGACACTTCATTATCCATAATATTTTCCTCATCCTCTCAGACCACTATCAGATCTGACCCATTCTCTTCTACTTTTCCCATCTCTTCATGCCTTTTCTCACTCCCCCACCATCATCATCCACCTCATCCTCACTCATCACATAGTCACCATTCTCCCTAACCCATAGGCTCCCATAATTTTTACCTTTATCCCTCACACTTCATTTACTTGCTCCCATAAGAGTAGGGTCTATTACTTCATAACAATAACAAACTATCCCATTTGTTCTACCTCAAGGTCCCCTTTTATGGGTGAAATCATCTAAGCACTAGATCAACTTTAGAAATAGATGGATGTATTGATGGAAGCCTATGCAACCCAGATGGAAAAAAAGAGGCAAAAATTGGCCAAACTAAATCCCAACCCCACATTCTATCATTTTATGACCCCAAATAATAGTCCAACCTAGTCTCCCATCTAAACCCTCAGGTAATTAAGCCTCAATAATAAATTTAACCAAGGGACTACACCATCCAATCCATTAGGCTTAACCTCAGACAAACCCAACCCACTAACAGGGTTGAGCTTATAGAGGAAATGTAGAGGTTAGTAACTACAAACTATGTCAAGATAGCTTGTCAATTGGAGAAATCAAGTAGGAGCTCGTCAAGGTCAAGGACATGGATGAATGCCTCAAGGCTAAGGCTAAATCCAAAGATACTAACCTCAACCAGTCAAGAACTAACCTCCAAATCTACATCATAATTGAAATATTCTAGGTCAAGGTTGATAATTGGATGGCCATTGAGACCAGACTATAAGAGGTGAAGGTAGAATTGATTGTAGTTTATGAGAATCTCTCTAATGTAGAGTGGGTACTCTAATTACTCCTGAACTTGACATAACAAAACTCCTCAATCAAGGACTAGGAGATTGAGAGACTAAAAATGACCCTCACCGCTCACCCTCAGGACACTAAAATCCTTCCCCTAATCCAAAAACTATATAGGTCTTATTGGGAATAGATTAAGTTCATGACAACAAGCCTAAAAGAAATGCTTATTTTCATCACCAATGTATAGAAACTGACAGCCCAGGTGAGCTCGTCTATAAACCAAGTGATCATCTTCATCACCCCCAAGGTCCTAGATTCATAAGGCCTAATCCTAAATCTTTGCAATGAATCTCCTAAGTCTTTATAGATAGTAGGTGTAGTTGATCAAAGGTAGGTGACAATAAAGGTGAATGAGTTCCTAAGTTGTAATAAGGTAGAAAACAAATGTAAGGCATTCCTCAATGCCTTAGAACAAGTGATCCACTAAAGGAAGGGATGCATAGAAAAATTGGTCCAGTTTGGGATCTCCTCTCCTTTCTTGATCAATAATATAATTCTTGTTGAGGATCAGTTCAAGGTGTTACTTAAACAAAAGAAAAATGACTAGTTCATTTTCATAGCCCTCGATCAAATGCCAGATTCTTCCAAAGTGAAGAAATTTTTTCACCCACTCGCCCAACTAGAGTTTCAAATGATAGTGGTGGTTAAAAGCCTAGGGAACATCTCCTTTAAGGATATATTTGACTTACATAGAGCCTTAGAGGCTCTCAATAAAAAGACCTAGTGAAAAGAGGAAAAATGGGCACCCTTGTAGGTGGCCCTACAAAAGTTATAAATGTCAATCTACCCAATGTTTTTGGGTTCTTCCATATGCAAGTGGTCTCCCCTAAGTCACCAAAAACATTGGATCATAAATCCAAAATTGACAATTTTGGAGTAGTTTGAGTTACAACCTCAGATTTGATTGGTAGTAAGCAGTTCCTCAATGCCTCTTAGATTTCCCACCCTTTTGGCCCCTTTTATCTTCAATGCCCTTTCCCAATTTTTCTTTTAAATAAGTGCTAGCCTCTTCCCACTATCTCCATTCCCATTTTTCATTCACACTTTGGAACGGCATTTTCCTAGAAACTTCATCCAGTTACTACCCTTTGGGAAATAGATTTGTAGAGTCTAAAAATAAGAACTTGATCCAATGGATCAAGAGAATGGTCAATGATAAGTAGAAATACTAGCACTTGCATGTGAGAACCTCTCTATATGAGTAAGTTCCCCTTCAAAAATATATAGTTTTAAGGTCTGAGTGTTAGAGTTTTTTTACAGATTCCCTTATGAGTCACCAAGAATTATGGATCAAAAATCCACATTTGTTATTTTGGAGCCGTTCATTTTTAGCTTCAGACCCACTATGTAGTTAGAATTTCCTCATCACCTTCCAATGGCCCCCCTTTCAACCTCTTCCTTATTCTATCCCACTTGTGAAAATTTTCCAAGTCCCAACCATCATTTACTTCTAATGCATGGCATCCTGACACTCATCTAGCTCAAGGAGACTTTTGTCTCACTCTGAAGAAGTACCAATTTGACACGTGCTTCACCCACACTTGATCTCACCAAATAGTCCCTAGTCCCTCTAGAGAAGTTTAGCTTGATGTATGTCATCTTTGCACTTGTCCAGAAGTAGCGTTGGGTTACCAAAGCTTAGAAGAGCATTTCACCTCCAGAGAAGTGTAGCTTAATGCATGTCATCTTTGCACTTGTCTAGAAGTAGTGTTGGGTTACCAAAGCTCAGAAGAGCACCATTCAATGGAGGTGTGGATTTATCTTTGTGAGAAAATATTTTGAAATACTTTAAGCTGATGATTTTTAGCTTTAAAAGAGAACATGTCAGATTATCCTAGGATACTCACCTATATATTGTAGGCTTTTCTTGATATCATTTTTTTGAGTTATCATATTGTTAATCACCATTTTAATAGACTACAAATAGTATAATTTATCAATTTTTATATTGTACATCTCACTGGTGTGAAAGGATGCTTTGTATGTGCCCCCTTACGACCTTCTATATTTAATCTCCATCTACAATGACGAGGATGTGATGTTCTATGTTGTTTGGAGTGAGAAATTGTCTTTGTCTATTGTTTTTTCTATTTTTGTTCTATAGTAGGGAAAATCCACTTTTTCACATGTTTGAAACGTATCTTCTAGGTGATACCTTGAAAGTATTACAAAGGCCTTCAAAATATCACCCAGTAGTTCCTTCCATGTAAAGGGAAAATGCCACTTATTCCTTGAAGGAGAAATCCACTCTTGCACCTGTTTGAAAGGTATCTCTAAGGAAATATCTTTCAGTGAAAATCCACTCTTATGCTTGAAAGATATCTCCTGGGAGATACTTTGAAGGTATTATAGGGGACTTCAAAATATAACATAGTAGTGTGTTACATGTAAAGGAAAATTCCACTCTTGTCCCTATTTGAAATGTATCTCTTAGGAGATAGATACCTTGAAGTGGAAATACACTTTGTGCATGTTTGAAAGGTATCTCCTAGGAGGTACTTTGAAGGTATTATAGGGGCCTTGAAAATATAACACAATATTGCTTTCCATGTAAAATAAAATTCCACTTATTCTTTGAAATAAAAATCCATAAAATAGACTTTAGGCTAAAGAAATTAGGCTAAGATTTAATCATTATTTGACCAACCAAAAGATAATAAAAAATCAATTTAACATTGAAGCACAAAGACCCTAAGCATGTTCATTTACAAATAAAATCCATTAAACCTATAATATAGAAACACAAGCAACATTGGAAGGGGTAAAACCATGATCATCTAAAAACATGTTCATGTACAACCAAAACAGGCGTGAATGATCTCCAAATTGGAAAATATCACTTAGAAATGACTGAGATTGGTTCTTTTAGACAATAAGAAATATTAAATTTAGGGATCAGGATCATATATTAAAGTTTTCAACATGATAAAATGACCATGGCACAAAAATAGTCCAAGGAAATCAATGTTTCAGGGAAACTATCTCGAGTGAATTATTTCATAGGCCAAAGATGCAATGTCAAATAACTTGAAGGGTCTTTGTAAAAAATGCTGAAGAGAATATTCAAAGGGAACATCACATCTAAGAAAGGTCCAAAACTAAATTCCTGAAGGGCAAAGAGCCATTCCAAAAAGGCTAAAGGGTACTTTCAAAAATATCAAATGGTACTTTCAAAAAACCTTATGGGTAATTTTAAAAATCCCGAAGGGTACTTTCAAAAATCTTGAAGGGTAATTTGAGAAGGCATAAAGGGCATATATCATCAATGAAAGGGACCCAAAGGGCCTTTTCATCATCAACTATCTTTCTTTTTTTTCCCTTCCCCTTACTATTTCCTTTCACAAATAAGTGTCATTGGCACAAGTGGCTGACATATTCGCCATGCATCCTTTCCCTCAGTTCTCTCAAATCCCCAAAAACATTCTTTAAAATATGGCTATCTAAGTACTTTAATTGACATTAATATCATACACTCCATCATGCATAAATTCCCATGATGATCATTGTAAATCTATGGCATATAGCTCTTTAGGCTTATGTGTCACCCCCATTATTTATGAGGGTGCCTCTTTCCAAAAAAATCCCATAATGGACACACCTAATAGTGGTAATAGTGCATAAATATCCTTTTTATCCTTTCAATCCAAACACTTGACACTTTGTGATTTTGAAGCAAGCATTGAGTAATTGGGAAGGAAAGAAAGAGAGTTTGCAAGATGAATGAGGTAGTAATCATCAATCCAGTCTAACAAGCAAAAGAAAAAAAGGGTCATTGAAATAGATACAAATATGGAGGCCTTTATGTCCTCATCCAATAGTGGTAAGCATCCCTCAAAGCTGAGAAATTATAGTTTAGGTAGTGGAGGAGATCTTACCTTTAAGTAAAAAATGAACAAAGCCTATACTTGAGCCATTGCTCAAGTGAAGGAGAAGGTGCCATAGACCAGATCAATGACCAAGGGACCCTATAGAGACTGAGCTTTGGTAACTAACTTTATAGATAATATATTTGACCTAAAATTAGATCAAAACCCTAAAAATTTGAGAGAGTGCACTTACACCCAAATACTTGATAGGGTAAGCAAGAAATATTATAATGCCCTCAAATGTAGATTGTAGGAAAGCATGCTACCATAATACATAATTCCCTAGGTACACTTGTGCCCTAATATTATTACTCTCTACCTAGGAAGATACAACATTGACACTATAGTGATCGTTAGTAATACCCATTTAAGGGTAAAAATTAGTGCAAATGATATTAGAGAGAGGGTCCAACTTCCTTATGACCCTAAAGCCATTATCTATAGCATCAAGATTCTCTAGCTTGTCTGGTATTTCCAAGTCAAGGATAAGGCAAGTTTCCTTAGGACTCTACTCAACTATGAGGTTGTCAAGATGCCTCCTCTACCCACACCCTAGTTGACCTTTCCCATGTAACATCTAAAAGACACTCTGACTATGTTAGCATTTATTCTAGGCATGGATGGATATGTCAACGTCTATGAATTTTAATTAGGGGTGATCTTCTTGTTGACATCAAAAGAAAATGGGCAAGAATTCAAAATGGATTTTTTCTGAGTCATTGCTTCCAATATGAGGAATGAATTGGAGAATTTCTTAGTAATGAGTATCATCCAATACCCATACTTCCTCATGCACCTAATCCGACACCAACATTCCCATTTCTTTTCCAAGTATCTCCAGGTTAACACATCTAATACTAAAAAATTTCCCCATGTAGTGGCCCTTATCAAATTATGGGCTAACATCTTATCAAAGACTAGGGACTACTATGAGTTCTCAAAGAGTTTTATGGCTCCAGTTCTCATGAATGTCAGTTGAATGGTTGACACTTCTAGGATGGTGATTTATCAACAAGATTGGCCCTCAACCAACAAAGTCCTAGTTGACTAGTTTTGGGGAGACCAATTCTCTTTCATATGAGTACATGGTTTTAAAGGAGATCCCTTTTGGCTTATCCACACATTGATAGACATAACCTTAGCCCTTGAGTTGGATCACCAAATTGATGCGGTAAACCTTATATATGAGGCCAAGAAGAAGAAAAATGGTGTATATGATGTCCCCTTCATAAGGGGTGGCATCATAGTGCAAAAAAGGCATCAGGGGTACCTCGTCATGACCAAGCTAGTGGAACTTGGCCTTGATTTGATAGATGACTGATGAGACTATGATCCAAAATGATACTTAGCTAATTTTAAGACCACTAGTGCTCCCAAGCATTAATGTTGGCCCTACTTAGAGAAAAGGAATTTGCCCATAGAGGATGTCCCCCAAAATCATGTGGACCTAGTTCAGATGTAAAAAGATACCCTTAAATTGTGGGAGTCTTTTTATGACAAGGTCTAAAAATATGACCCAACCCAAAAGTTATCAAAGAGAATGAAGGGCCTACTCACTTAATTAACTTGGAGCATGGAGAATAAAGTTGCCTTTATCAAATATAGGTTTGAAACTGATAAGCCATCTAAGGGCTTATATGATGACAACTAGGATGAGAAGTTTGAGAAGCTCTGAGATGAGTTTCACCTAGAAGAAGTCAAGTCTAAGGAAAAATATACTCTCGAGGTTGAGATGGGCATGAAGAATAAGACACTCCCATGGAGGAAACATGGGACACGCCCCTATAAGTGGAAGTAGAAGAAGTGGAGGCAGTGTCTACCTAAGATCCTTCAACATGGTTGACTCCCATGCCTTCAAATCCCTTGAACCCATAATAATAGTAAGATACCTTCAGGGACTTCATAGCTAGATCATCCCAACTCAATTGCATTGAGTCACCCATTTATAGCCCTCCATCATCTTCCCTCTAGAAGAAGATCCAATTCATATATCCCTTACTTTATATCTACATATTTCTCCACTACCCCATCCCCCTCTATAGTTCTATAATAGGTTGTAACATCATCTGCTACCTAGCTAAGCATTATGGCTCCCCTTCTCACTTCATCATCTACCCTAGTAGCCCCACTATAGGTAGTAGTACCTTTCACCACTCAATCTATTACCACTTTGGCCCTGGTCTCCTCCTCATCTAGTCAACCTATCACTAGGCCCAACCCCTTCTCTTTCAATATACCTATCTCCTCCCACATCCCTTTTCTCACTCCCTTTCCTTCATCTTTTGCCTCATCCCCCTAGTGATGCAATCCCCATTCACATCACCCCATGGAATCTCATCTGTCTCCCCTTTAACCCTTCACTTTCATTCACTCACCTCTATAGGTGCAAGGCCTATTGATTCACAATAGTAAGTGGCTATCCCATTTGTGCTTCCATAAGGGACCCATTTTATGGGAGAGATCATTCAAGAACCACACAAATTCCAATAGTAGGTGGACATAAGAAGGTCAACTAAAAAGACCCAAGTGTAAAATAAAAGGGGAAAACAAGCCAAGGATTATGCCCATGATCATATGAAGTCATTTTATGACCCAATGTAGCAATCTCTTATGATCACTCACTTAACTCCCTAAGTAGTGAAGTCCCTTGAATATATGAAACTAGGAGACTATGATATCTAAGCTATCAGCCTTAACCTCAAACAAGCCTGACCCAGCCATAGAGTTGAGCTTATGGAGGAGACACAAAATTTCATGACAATAGACTATGTTAAAGTGGCCCATCATCTATAAAAGACTAAGATGGAGCTCTCAATAGTAAAATATATAATTAAACACCTCAATATTAAGGCTAAGGCTAAAACCTTAATAAGGCATGGATAGAGCTATATGTTAGTATCTTGAATGAAAGCTTCAAAGCGAAAGATGATTTGTGTAAAGCTACCAAGACCAAGTTGAAAGAGTAGGAGACAAAGATGGATGAGATCTACTGGAAGCTCCATGATGAAAATTGGTCATATCACTATTGTAGAACCAAGCACAGTAAGACTCCTCAATCAAGGACCAAGAGATTAAAAAGTTGAAAAATGACCTCACAACTCACCCCTAGGCCATTGAAATCCTTTTCATAGTCTATTAGCTATACAGTTCCTATTAAGAACAAATCAAAGCCAAAAAACAAACCTAAAGATAAAATTATTCTTCATCATAGATGTAAGAAGCTATCCTCTTAGGTGAACACATTTATTGATCAGATGATTAATTTCATGTCCTTGAATGTCCCAAAGTCACAGATCCTTGTTCAAAATCTCTACAACATTTATCATAAATCATTAATGGTAGCAAAAGTGACTGACCAGAGGTAGGTAGTGGAAAAGGCAAATGAGTTTTTAAGCTAAAACAAGGTAGAAAATAAGTTCAAGGCATTGATTAATGCCTTAGATCAAGCAGCTTGAAAAAGGTAAGTACATATGGAATACTTGGTCCAATAAGACTCCCCTCCCCTTTCTTAGCAAATATAGTGTCCTCCCTAAGGATTTGATCAAGGCACTACTTGAGCAAAAGTAGGATGACCAGATCATCTTTTTAGCTCTCAGTTAAATGCCCAATACCTTTGAGGTGGAAAAAATATTTCACCCACTCACTCAATTAGAGTTCTAAACACTAGCAATGGTTGAGGGCTTGGGAAGCATCTCCTTTAGGGAGATTATAGATCTAGATAGAGCCTTTGAGTTTCTCAACAAAAATACCTAGCCAAAAGAGGAGGAATGGGTTCCTTTGTAAGCAACCCTTCAAAAGTTGTAGATTTATTTCATCTATTCTAAGCACTAAAGTTTTGATTTCTCCCACCCATAGGTGGATGCCCCTCTGAGTTTCCAGGAACTATGGATTGAAAATCCACATTTGATCATTTTTAGAGCAGTTCATTTCTTTCTTTGGGCTCATTCAACATCAAAATGGTTCCTTGGTACCTTCCAGTGGATCCCATTTTTGTGCTTCTTCTTTAAGCCCCCTTTCATAATTTTGACAAGGTCCTAGCCTTTGTCTTCCTTTGACACATGGCATTTCTATGCTCAAACTCACCAATGAAATCCTAAACTACTTCAAATAAGTACCCACATGATACATGTCATCTTCACACTTATCCTAGAGTTGTGTTGGTTTGTTAATATTTAAAGAAATGTCATCAGATGACAGTGTAAGTGAAATATCTCTAGGAGTAGTCATGTGACACCACCTCACTTCTCCAAAGTGTAGTGGTCTTAACATAAAAATGTAGTTGATTTGGAGGCAAATTGCAATCATGATCCTGAGACCTGCTTTTAGTTATAATAATGGCATCATGGTCACAGAGAGGGAATATCTAAGTGTCTCTTCTTCTATAATTCACCTTGCCTATTTATTCAGAGCTCATTTCTTTTGTAATGGGTGGTTGGTGATCATTTTATTTCTTTGTATTCTAATTTTGACAACCATTGTAATAGACTAGGATAGTAGTAGTTAGTATTTTTCTATTCTGTAACCTTAACAATCACAATTTCATCCCACATCTATAAAGTTTTCCATAAGAAACTATTTGTCTAGAGTGAGATTTTTAGGCATCAATAGTATCAAATAAGAGATTACTTCATGGGTAACTTGAAGTATCTCCTAGGAGATACCTTAAAGAAATTACAAACCTCAATAACCTTAGGCAAGTTTATACTCAAGGTATCCAATAGGATATTCCTTCGAGGGCCTTCTAATACCTTTATGAGTAACTTGAAGGTATCTCCTAAGAGATACTTTGAAGATATTAAAAGGACCATCAAGGAAAAAAATTTAAACTAGATTGAGGTGAAAAGATCATGTGCATAAGAGGACCTAAAATTCACTCTTGTGAATGATTGAAAGGTATCTCCTAGGAGATACTTTGAATGTACCTATTGATGGGAATTTTGACACATATTAGAAACATACTTCCCCTTATATTTCCCCTTTGAAACAAATGTTTGTGGATTCCTTTGACCATTAGTTTGTATTCACTAGTGCACATCATTTAATTTTGATTTGGTCATACCTTATTAGTTAAAATGAAAGTTAATGTATATATTATGAAGATTGTATATGCATTTTGTATTATATTTTAAAATTAACATACATTTAATCACTACTTAAACACACAAAAAAATAATGCACCAATGCAATATGTAACTTGTATTTTACAAAACATTAATATTTAAATCATTTTAATTGCTTTGCAAAATGTCTTCAGGTAAAAAAAGAATTACCACACTTAAAAAGCTAAATGTGGCCTCACGCAAAGATAATTTGGATAAAAGGTAGAAGAAAGATTCACTCCAATAGAATTTATATAGAGTACAATATAAAATACCAAAATTAAATTTAAATCCACATAAACATCTTCCATTTTATGGTGGTTAAAAAAAATTTATTGCTAATTGGTATTTTGAATTGTTTAGTCCACCAAACATGCATCTAGAAATACACTTGTTTAGCAATACAATGGGAAAATAATATTCTCTTATTGGAATAATATTATCCTATGATAATGATGAACTTGAATATGACCTTTAATTCCAACTAGAAGTATGGAATGGAGAAGAGGAAATTCTCCGTTGAGCTATAGCTAATTTCAATAAATTTACACCTAGTAAAATGGACTTGACAAAAATTATTTTTTCTCCTTCTTATGAAACATTTGGGTTTCATTTAAATAGATATGACAAAATTTAAATGTTTAGGTTGATATGTTGATAGACATAGATAATTTGGTCATTAGAATACAAAACATGTTGAAATAAAAACATGAACAAGGGCCAATAACTTCTACCTGCCACCATGCAAACATGTATTTAATATACCCTACATACATGAGAGAAAAAACATTAAATAAAAAAAGACAAACAAGGGTAACATATTTATATGTAGATTTTAAAGAGGTCATACAAGTACTCACACTAGTGGAGAAAAATAAGATCAAACAAAAGGTTGGAGCACTTTTGTTGACACAAACTTTTGATGAGACACATAGTGAATTCTCTACATGGTATATTTTCTCTTGAAACTATGCCTTGAATATTATTGTAGGGCTCTATGAATTGGGGGATGAAAATATCAAAATAAGAAATCTCAATGAAAGAGGGGTGAGTGATATAATTCATTCATTTGTAAAACATAATGAGTTTCCAATGAAGGATGCTTTGTTAATTCCTTTTTATCTAAACAACCTTGACTATTTTATTAAATCAAAGGAAGTCCTAGAAGATATGATGGAGAAAAAAAGGGTAAGGTTCAAAATTGGATATGGTCAACACAAAGTTACAACACAATAGATAATTCTTTCAGATGAGAAATATAATTCACAATCATTGAGAAATAAATGTTGTGTTAGAAGGGCAAGATTTTTGAAAACTTGTACTCTGTTCTATATTGTGTACAAAATATGTAATAAATATAATAAAGCCAATGAAACAATTTATAAGGCTTCATTTGTAGAAAGAGTTCAATCTACATGTGACCTTATCAAATTGATAGGTTGGAAGATTATTGAAATAGGGAAGAAAAAGATGGAAGAAATACATGAACAAGATAAACACTTATTCACATAAATGAATTGTTTAGTATAACTGTAGGAGAGAAAATGCCTTCTTTTCATGGAATAGCCTATTTGGGATTATTTTGATAAGGCATTTGATTTGTTTGAAAGTGTTACTTTACTTGGTTCAGATAAATAAAATTTAAATTTGATTGGTACAATAATACTTAGAAATATTCAAGGGCTTTTAGATGAATAAAAAGTAGAACTAGTATATTTATTAGAAAATGGTCTATTTCCTTCTTGAAAACCCTTGGGTATAACAACATGGATAATTGGTGCAAAAAGGTGAAGCTAGAAAGTAACATTTTATCAAAAAAATTAGATTATTTTAGAAACCATGATATGAAACTACCACCCGACCAAACAATTACATTTGAAGAGGTAATGGAGCCTTATAGAATTTATATGAAAAAGTTTGATTATTTGTGTGTCTTGAATGAAGGTATCTCAAAAAACAAAAAGGTTGGGAAGCATTATCTCAAGATCCATTAAGCATATTGAAAATTTATCTATATAATGATGGAGGTTATCTTCTCAGGATAAATACATAAATATTCAGCTACCATTATAGGCCCCCTTATCTTTGGCAATCCATTTTAGAAGATTTTAGTGAAACGTTCATTTTTGGTCTAAATGTCAATTTGATATTTATTGATCTTCTGAATCTCACTGAAGTTTTTAAAGAATAAAATCTTCACCTGTTTCTTCAGGCATTGATTGAAAAATTTATTATTGAGGCCTTCAATGTATTCATCATCCACAAACTAGAACATTATCTTGCCATTCAGACCTCACTCAAGAATCTACATATTGGTGATTTATGTTACACATAAGATAAGACTATCATACTATGGTGTCCAGATAGTTATGGATTTGATTGGACACATATTATAAGTATCAATTTTTTTCAGGATCCATCTCATTTTTAGCTACAATACTTTTTCTTCCATTTAAAACAAAGTAGATTAGAAGATGGTTTTGACATCTACAAAGACATACTAACATTTCAAATGATTGGTTCACACAAAATAGGAAGGCCATTCAAAAATGAACTAGATACCATCTTTTGGGAGACATTTATCTCTACTTTCCATGATTCAGATGCATGTGACATGCTAGGGGTATATACAAGAGTTGGATTGGTGCATGCTTGTACAAAATTACAAAGAAATTTATCTTGCATTACAAAGATTAAAGAAAAAATTATTTTTAATGTTTAATTTCAATTTTTTTTGAAAAAATTAGAGAAATCAATATAAAAACAATTGATTCAATCAGTACCAAGTGCATAACATTTTTAACTTATTTTATAATCATGCTTCATTTTCTAAACATAACATCTTAACAATCTTTTGGTGTGTATGCTTTATTTTTCAAACTTAACAACTTAGCAATTTTTCAATGTGTAGCACCAATGGCATTGCATGCAAGTGGATAAATAATAATAATATAAAATAATATCAATGAACATAACACATCGCAAGTTAGAGAATGTAACATATTAAGATCATCCATATTTTTTCAAATATATATTTTTTATTTATCAATTATTCATAGTAGTGACATAATATTTCTTCATCTATTTATGTCTACAACACAATTGTGAACAGAGGATTGTAATAAGGGGAGATTAGTATTGTGTTAGTATATGAAATCAAAATCAAAATAACACACTAATAACTAACACTTTAAGCCTATCTCAATGGTGGAGCTTAGTTAACAAGATTAAAATGCAAAACACAACTAAAACATGAAAGAAATACCTTCTTTCACCTTCTTTGGATGATTCAAAATGCTTGTTGTAGTGGCTTGCTCAGTTTGTGCTCGTAAAGTCTTCATCAATGAAGTGTGGCTACTTTCATCTCTTCTTGGCACCATGTTTGGATTTGGATTGGCTCAATAATTTGGTATTATAAAACTAATTGCAATGGATTTTGGAATTATTTATGCATTATAACTTTACATTGTCCAAGCTTAAAAATAAGTAGGCAAGGTCTCTTGTTTATAGATTTTTTAAACAATTTAGGATCAACTATGACCTTCCATCTCAAGATTGAGATGTGTGGCCATGAATTAATTTAAATTATATAATTAAATTCATAAATATCCCTCATAAATATTTGGGAGTAAGGGGAATTTAAAAGGCATGGGAGGGTCTAAATGAGGCATGGGGTGGCTTGATGAGATATTTTATGCATTTATTGCTTAGGGATGTCTTTCCAAGAAATGATGTCATTTGATGATGCATATATTCAATATCAATATCTAAAAATAATTGTTTAAATTTTTTCATAGAAAATTAACTTATGCCCTTGATTTGGTTTAATTAGCCTTAAATATGATTAGTCAACTTTGTTGTAAAACCTTGGCAATTTGTGCACAAATTGGTCAAATTTTCATATTATTGGTTCAAAATTTAACTGTATTAGAATTAGAAGTTGATGTTAGATGTGTTTGAACCATATTTCTATTTAAGATGTTGCCAACACAGAATAACAAAGGCATGTATCTCATGCAAAAAATTTGATAGAAAAGAGTAATCCAGAGCACCAAGGTGCAAAAATGTCATTTTGACTTGAAATGATCTGATCAAAGTTAGCTACTTCATAAATTAAATTTCCCCATTTAATGATACCCTGACAAAAATTAGCACTTGAATATAAAAATTTAACTCTTTTAATACATGTTAGTTTTTTTAATCCAAATTGTGTACTTTAGTAGAAATTGGTTAAAAACTTTGTTGAAGATTATCGATGGCCAATTTTAGGTGTCTACAACAACAACTCATGACATAGCTCTACAGGTTGGTGCCTCCACAAAAAAAATACAAGGTAAAACTTTACAACAAGACATATTTTTAAAATACAAATACCAAATTAATTAATTATTAATGAGAATTTTTAGTTATTACATTATATAATACCTTGCAGGGAATAAAGAACCAAAGCTTCAATGAAAGAGTGTACCCATACAAACTACAAAAAGACAAAAAAAGGTGAAAACCCCTTTCAATAAATGCGTAATTATACAATTTCATACAAGTATAGAGTATATTAATTATTTTTATTTATTTAAACACATTGTAATTTAATTTTCTTCATAAATAGGAGATTGTAGAAGACAATAAAAAATAGACTTGCATCAGCTTGGGATTTGGAAGTGTGGTTCATTTTATTGTTGTGTAGACTGAATGTGGTTGTATTTACCCATTAAAATTTTGTTTAAAAGTTTAATTTACCCATTAAAATGTTGTTTACATGTTTAATTTTCCCACTTTAAAATAACACAATATGTATTATACTATGTCTTCAATAAAATAAATTGTGATGCAGAGTATCCATGTGTTCTTTATCAATAAAAAACAATAAAGTATATTGTGATAGAATCAATTATATTGCTATTGATTCAATTTTTTTTTAATTTGATGTCTTATTAGAAGTATATTCATTTGAATTTAGTGATAGTGAACTACCTCTTATAAGAGTAAATCTTATTTTATTTTTTGTGATGGGTTACATAAACATATAAATATGTATTGATATACATAAGAATATCTTATACTTTCATTACTTTAATAATATAGATGTTGGTTGATCAATGTTAAATTACTATCAACATCTATGAGAAATGAGTTATGGCAAAATCAGACTGATTCAAATTATCACACATTCATGGTTAAGTCATAAGGATTCACTATGAACTTTTATATGCATATATGTGTTACAAAACTGACAATAAAAATGGTACATCCGTGTATAATGAGTATTATAGTTACATTGTGTTTGAGCATGTAATTATTTGTATATGTGTTTATATGAATCTTTATAAGATTTAAAGAAATGCAAAAAAATGAATCAAATGAAATGCATTATGTTTTTATGTTACAATAAGAAATGCTAATCAAAATCGCATCAATGACTAGTCTAGTAACATGTTAAACATTTTCTTAGAAAATTTTAATGTTATATCTCTTATAATATAATATTGTTAATAAATTATTCATTTCTTTTTAAATAAATTGCATACAGTTCAAATGAGGAGCTATAACTAACTTCTAAAAAATTATTGATTTTGGGGTTGGATGACTTATTATTTGTTGTGCACAAAACAAAAGATATGCAAATGCATGATATGAGAAAAAAAGAAGATTATAAAATTGAAAATATGCCATACTACATTTGAGATCATTCCAATTAAAATTTGAAGGTAACACTGCAGTCTTTTTCTCACATTGGCATTTGGTCAATGATAGATAACAATCATTTGAAGATACTCATTCAGGCCATGGGTTACAAAAAATTAAAATTTCATGTTTTTTTGGGGGAAAAAATATTCTAAGCCATTAAATATAAACATAAATAAATTGGATGAAGTTATTTTTAAAGGGAGTTTCAGAGATGATTTTTCAATTGCCAACACATTGTCCATTGATTGTAATTCTCAAAATTGTGTTACATATCAAAAATTGAAAATGAGTTATGCTACATCAAGTAGATATACTAGAAATGGAAGTCAGAAATATGAAAAGGATTAGAGAATCAAAATGACATCAATCATCACATTCTTAGGAGAAACAAAAAAATCCATGCTAGCAGTTGTGAACCAATGTTTAGAAAGATGTAACTTTGCCTGATTATTTCAAATGTATTTATTGATTGTAAACTATAATTCTAGTAATAAACATTATCATCAATTTCATATAAATCAATTTTATATTATTTCAAAAATAGTTCAATTAATTTCAAAATAATCGATTCTAATTTATAATTACTTTTCTCTAGTTATTAGTGCAATTTGATTTATAGTTGGAGATTCCTTGAAATTATTGAATTGGTATATTGACACTTACTCATTCAAAAGATATTCCAATGAACAACAAATAATTATTAGAATATTTTATTATGTAGATTAACTAGATTGCTTAATATGTTATCATCCATAATTTGGCTAGTCAAATGGTTCCACGTGTCTCAGCAACAAAAGCTACTTCAAAGGATCAATGATCGGTATGAAGGCCCAGAAGGGTGCTATGAGTTCAAAATAGTCCAATATATTCAAAACTATCTACTCCCAAAAGGTTTGAAATAATTCAATTTATTTGGAATATAGAAAACATATTTATGGACAAAATATTCTCCACTCCACTTTAGTGGGTATAGTTTAAAATTATTTAAAATAACCCAATTTAATCGAAATGATCGATGCTCAAATGGTTTGAAATAGTATAATTTATTTGAAATAAACAAAATTTATTTTTGGAGAAAATCTTCTTCTAAATCACTCCACTTTATAGGTATAGGTCTAAATTATTCAAATATCCCTATTTGCTCAAAATGATCTATGCACAAATTCTTTGAAATAGTTCAATTTATTTTGAATATAATAAATTTATTTTTGGAGAAAATTCGCTTCACTCCACTTTAGTGGGTATAAGTGAATTTTATTTAAAATAACCCATTGGTTTTAGAAACGATCTATTTTCAAATGGTTTTAAACACTCCACTTTATTTAGAATATATGAAATTTATTTTTTGGAGAAAATTTTTTCCGCTCCAATTTACAAGGTATAAGTCCAAATTATTCAAAATAGTCCAATTCATTCAAAATGATTTATGACCCAAATGGTTTGAAATAGTCCATTTCATTTGGAACATAAGAAAATTATTTTGGCAAAAAGTTTCTCCACTCCACTTTAGTGGGTATGAGTCTAAAATATATGAAATGGTCCTTTAAATATTTAAAGTTCTATATATCCAAGGATATATAGAGAGAGATATTGGAGGGCACATACCCCCAATCTTAGAGAAAAATGAGTTGCCACATATCATTTGAGATTAGGTCAACAATGCAATACAATGATACTTATAACTTGGTGAAGTTATATATGATCAAGTTGAACCTAAAAACTTGGAAAGATTGAGTGATTTAATGACCTAAACCATACCAAATGGTGAACCAACTACTACAGTAGATTGGTCCAATAAAATCCATAAAATTATGTTATGCAATTGTTTTGGAATCTGAAATTGATTTGGATTTTAAAATATTAGGCATATGTTGCATAGCATACGCACCTTAGATATGTCTCATGATAAAACTATGTATAACAATGGTACCATATATATAATTATGCCACAACTATGAATTTGAATCATATAACTATGTGCTTTGGCCCATTCAGATAACTATGTAAGTGTGGAGTATATACTTTCAAAGAATACCCCTAAAATATATGGATAAATACAAAACTGATATAAGTACCAATGTGGAGGGCATGTTTCCAAAGCATGCCTCCATTATAAAATGGATATGATAAATAATAAATGGGTGTGAAGAACATGCTTTCAAAGCATGCCCCCATTAAATCTAAAAATAGTGAATGTGTGAAATCCATGTCCATATGACATGCCCCCACTGAATCTATAAACTACTATAAGTACCAAATACTGAATGAATGCGAATAACATGCTTCCAAAGCATACCCACACTGAATATGGAAAATGTGAAAAGTGTTGAGGCCATGTCCATACGACATGCCCCTACTGAATCTATAAATTTCTATAATTACTAATTACTAAATGAATGTGGATAAAATTATTTTAATGCATGTCGCCACTAAATCTAAAATTTGTGAAAAGTGTGGAGGCCATGTCCATGTGGCATACCCCCATTAAATTTGAGAACTATTAAAAGTGTGGAGAACATGATCCCCAAGAATTCCCCCACTAATATTACCCTATTTTGAGGTGAGGTAAAATTAGTACTAGGAAGTTACCTCACCTCAAAAGGGTAAGACAAATGTAAAATCTGTGAATGTAACCATGTAGCATATAAAAGGAAACATGACTAGGTAAATGTATCATTGAAGCACATAGAACCAATGTGATCACATGTAGGGATAAGATGCACTATAAATATCATAGAAAAATCTATATATTAATATTATAATCTCAAAAAATTAAACAAACACACACACAAAAGCACTCAAAAGTAAGTCAAAAAATAATGGTCTAAGGAGACCACAAACAAGGGACATGTTCAAATGTTTCAAAATTAAATGGACATGACTTAGTCATGTGTCCACAAAGAAAGGAATCACATATTAAAATTTCTAATAATGAAAACTTAGGCATAGGGATCGCTTACAACATAGCATATTCAAATGCTCAAATAAATAAGACAATCATAAGGGAAAATACTCAAAGAAGTGTATAAATTAAATCATAAGCAATCGACATAAACATGTCATAGTGGCTCATGGATTAAATGTGTTAGAAAAAAAATGTCAAGTACATAGAATATCAAGTACCATTTTTAATATATAAGCATGGATAACATGTGTACAAGTACATATGTAGTCTCAAACATGATAATGTAGAATTATCATTGAATCATATAACCTGTGTGTATCAAGATCGAAGAAATGGATTCCCCCATTTTCCATATTACATGAGTATAAGAAAATTACAACATCCATTAAAAGAGTGTATCATGTATTTTAGTATGTATGTATATGTGTATGTAGGATTAATTGATATGTTAGCCCTCACATAGAACTAACACATAGATGTCGAAGAGCCAATAAAACATGTAGGTGCTGAAAATGTTTTGAATTTTTTGGTATTTTTTAGGATAAAAGATCATCTTATGATCTTATCCAAAGGATGATCATATGTATCTCCCCACTTAAAACCTTATGCAAGAAACTAGTGGTCCTGATAAGGAACATGTATAGGTAAAATATCTATTACTGTAGTATCTATGATGATCAACGTATGTATAATATGACTCTGATGTTATGAAGTACCAATAGAAGTAATATGGGTTACTATAACTCATCTTTATGTACTCTATGGTTTCTTTGTAATAATAATAGAAAAATGTTTAGGTGATTTGTATATTTGAATATGGTGCATATAAGATCAATATTCCATGGAACCCACTATCTATCTCTAATGTAAGGGTTTCTCAATTAATGACCACTTAATCAAGAGGATTGCTTTTGTACTTACCATTTTATGGTGGATTATCCTTAAAAATCTTGATAATTAATTGATTGGGTATAAATTTAATGTGTTCGAGAGGATGCTCATATAGAACACCAAAAACTATAATTCTCTTATTGACATGAATGCATTTAACACACCTATGAACTATGTAAGGTACTAATCGAAGAGTATGTATCTAATGTCATACCAAAATGTCAAAGACACTTGTAAAAGGTATAACTAAGAAAGTAGTAATTACATGTGCAAGTCTGACCTATAAAGGTAGATCAATCTTTCCAAGAACCTTCTGGGATGTCCTATCAAATTTTCTTACTAATCTAGTAGAGGGCTGTAAAGTGTAATGAGTATAACCCAAATGCATAAGTAATGGCATGGTGAAAAACTTTTTGCTTGCACCATTATTAATAATAACACTATGTATGGGGTTTTTATCAAGTTATTCTCAAATAAATAGATAATGAAGATTATAATCATCATCCTTAATTTCATTGTCATCAAAGGAAATTTCTATTTTATGAACTATAGGAGGTATATGTTGCATGTAAGTACCAATAACCCCATATACTGGGTGCCATAATATGATGGAGGAATATGTGTATTATATACCATTTGGATTTTTGGTTCCTTATTAGAATGGCCTTGCAAAGGATTGTTAAATAGTTTTTTATTATGGTGATCACTAGGTTATGAACCTAATCCTTTGGAGGATCATCAAATGTGATATGTCGATCATTGATGAGGTCCTATATCTTATGCTTTAAGGTAAAACATATGTTCGTATAATGCCTAGGGCCTTAGTTATAGTCATAATAACTATTTGCATCATATCCTTTAGGTAGAGGTCTATTTATATCAACCTCTATAGGAGGAGGGAGAGATATAAGATGATACTCTAACAACTGAAGGAGTAATGAAGTAGGAGGATCAAGTAAATGTGCAAACTATCTCCTTGGTGAATTAGATAAAAAAATTGAATAGGTTATTGTATGATTGTGTTAACCATGGTGGTTATTTCATTTTTAAACTCACAAGTTTTTACCTCATAACTTATTATAATATTAAATTTTGAACTAGATGTAGATGTAACTGGTTTGTTTACTACACACTTGATCGTATTCAATGAAATAAGCTTCATTTTATGGTACCATATAATATGGCATAAGTTGTCAAAAGATTGAAATTTCTTAAAAATAATGGACTCATGTATAGGATTAAGCAAAATTTTATTGAATATGTCTTCCAAATATTTGTTTGCCATAGGATTGGTCATTTTGGCTAACATTGTCTTATATCCCAAGACATATTCATTGATGGTTTTATTGGTTCCTTGTTTGATCTTTGAAATTTGAGGATAGGAAACCTTTTCAATAATGTTAATGGAAAAGTGGGAAAAAAACTAAATTGTATGAGGTTTGAATTCTTTCATGGATTAGAGAAGTAAGTCATAAAACCACCTCAAATCATAGTTCTTGAGTCTCTTTTAAAATAATTTGGTTAAAAAATTATCATTGGAAGCATAATCAAGGCATACCACATAGAAGGTTTGAAGATGTTGTTTAGGATCACCCTTTCCATCATAAAATGTGAAGTTAGGTGTAGAAAATGTAGTTGGTAAAGGGTTCAAAGAGATCTCAAATGAAATATGGTTAGGCAACACATCTTGTGAATCTACAGCATGTGAATATTTTGAAGCCTTTTATTCAATGTTTTTAACCTTGTCCTCTAAGGTCTTTATGACTTGAATGAGTGTTTAAATTGTAGACTTGGGATTTAAATTTCCCAATTGAATATTCACCAAAGGGGATGAGAACATGTTTTGAGTATTAATAGGCATTAAAATTGATATTTGTGTTGAAACAATGGGTACATTCATAATAGATGTAATTAGAGTAGTTTCAAGGAATAAAGGTTGAAATATATAATCCATGCCCCCATTAGATATGTTGAGTTGTAATGTGTTTAAGGGGAGGGATGTATCCACTAAAATGTTTAAATTTTTGGATTCAAGTATATTTTATAATATTTTATCAAGATATTCAAGATTTTGTAAATACACTCATGAAACATTACAATTGCATGCACTTGATCATGGTTTACTTGCTCATTTTCATTTGTTTCCAAATTTTCATAATCAAAATATTATTCTATGATAACCTTATTAGCATTTGTTTTATTTTCAACATGGGTATCATCTTGATCTAAGGTATAATATCCCTCATTATTTTGAGACATACTAGATGGGTTGAGAAGAAGCTAAATATGTTCAATAGACACACCCACAAATATAGGCCTATGCTTAGGTTGCATGTAAAATGATAGAAATAAAAAACTAAAAAGTAAAATAATTTGAAACCCTAAGAATCAAAAAAATTGCATTCACACAAATTGGGTTCACCAAAATTTTAACCCTAATTTGAATGTGGATATTGCTTGGGTAGATGTGGTTAAGGATATAGAAATGATAGGGAAAAAGGGTGATTATCAAATCTATAATAGGCCAATGAATTTTCTAAACTCAGATATACCATATGTTAAATTTATTAAACCAATATATGTTATTAATAGAAATTACAAATATACTAGATATAAATATGACATAAAACAAGGTACTTAGTTATCTCTGATGCTAATCCAGATCTAGATGTGGAACAAGATGAAAGTAGGTGGGAAGATCGTTATATAATAATTTTTATATTATAGATTTGGTACCTTTAGATCTCTAGATAGTTACATCAACCTTGGATAATTGTGTTGATACTACTATATAGGTTTGATGCTAGTGTCCTATACAGAATATCAATTGAAACAGGATATGACCACCTAGATGTTAATGGGTTTGGCTTCACCTTCACTCTTATGTATTCATATCTAAGTCATAGATTGTTTCTCTTGATGAAATGGCAAAAACTTAGCTTTCCATATTCAATATTACATTGTAAAAAATGGGTTAGTGGGAACATGATGTTGAATTAACCCACAATGACCTTGGTATCAAAAGGAATTACCTACATATACAATACTCTAGAAGAGGGCCTTAGACTCATGTATTTCTCCTATACATGTTATCTTGTGTGTGAATCATGCAATGTGTGTAAAATAAGTATAGTAGAGATCCAAGTTGTAACTTAGAAAATAATACCTTATGATTACTTCTTTAGTCCTTCATACCTATAGATGTGTTATACCTATGACTGGTGTGGAAATAGGGAAGCTTTGATTAATTAAATTCTTGATAGTATTTTTGATAAATGTCTTGGTTTCTTAGTCTAGTTTCTAGCTGAGGAATGAATGAGGGTATATATTGTATTTATACCAATCCAATCTAGATATAACTCACATTAAATCACTTAGGCTGACCATTATATGTGTTTCATTTGAAAATTGGCTGACTTTAGGGCACTGGACACTTGTATTTGGGAAAGACAATAACATTGATGTTAATGTCTATCCTAGAATTTAGTGTCTAGGGAGTAGGAGAGTAGGTACATGATAAAAACTTGTAGAGGTGTGAGATAAGTATATTTTAATCATTCTAAACAAGATATGATGTCTATGTGATTAATATAAGGTTGGTCAAACTAAGAGATATACCAAGGGACACATGATAGAGTATATATGAGGCTTGTATAATCAAGGCATGTGTAGAACTAAGAGGAATAACCAAGGTCTAAGTTTTCTAAGTGTACAAGAATGAGGTGAAACATAATCACAAAATATAATCTATAATATTTTCTCATAATTCACCCTCTTTAGGGCCAATCCATTCTAGATCATATCTTTCACCCTATTAGGGAAAATCAAAGTGTGTAGCTTATTTTAAGACATCTTATCCCCATTCCATATCCTTTCATGAATCTTTGCTTGGGGGAACCATCCAATAATCATTATCATTGTGCCTTCACACATGGATATTGAGTTGAATAATGACAAGATGTTATTAGTTGATTTTACTTTTAATTGTGTGTGTGTGTGTGTGTGTGTGTGTGTGTGTGTGTGTGTGTGTGTGTGTGTGTGTGTGTTTGTTTGTTTGTTTATTTGCTTACCTATTTATTTGTTTTTATTATTGTGCCTTGACTTAGTTATGTTGGTGTAGGTTTTTAATTTTGAAGATCCTATTGAGACCTACATCACACCTCCTCTGCTTCCTATTATCTCTTTTGATACTTTTATACTCTCTCCTCATGGTTTTATTTCTTTTGATGACATATCTATAGTGGACAATAATCTTCCTTATATTGAGCCCCCACTACATGATGAGATTATACATCCATTATTATGCATATTTTTTATCTTTTAGAGCCTTCATAGACTTGAATTTTAGAGGACTTCACTAATTTTAGTGAGAGTACACACATGGAGAGTATAGATGACTCATATATTCTTATGGGCATTCATCTTGTAGATCTAAGTGCTTCATTTGTAGGTGAGTCTATAGTTTTGATGGTTATTAAGCCTTGCTCTCCTCTTCCCATGGACATTCTTTTAGTGAATGTTCCTTGTATATATTATTCTTTAGCTATTATCTCCCCTTTATTGTATGCTTCTCCATTTCCATCTTTTATAGTTAGTATAATGGCACATGTTCACAATTTGGCACATTTGAGCATTGGTAGGGAGACATTTGAGCATTTACTAAAGATCTACATTTTTATTCCTACCTACATTCCACTTGAGTGGGAATTAAGAAATTTTGTTGCTCATAGTTTCTTTATTTTGAAAGGAAGAAACATAATTTATTATAGAGAGACCTGCTATAGCACTCTCCATGTGACATTCTGCACTTACCTTCTCTCTCTTATTTGTGGAGGCACAAATCCCTCATTATTTGTAGGATATTGTGGATCATCACTTGGTACCTCAAGTGTTGATTTATTCAACATCATATTTTGGGAGGCATTTTAGTCTCCTCTTATTTTCTCTCTTTTTATGGGGGGGGGGAGTTTTTTCCCACTAGTTTTTCTCCTTTTACTCCAATTTTTAAGAGTTTTATTGTACTTGGGTACCTTATCAGGGATAGTTTTCAAGACCCAATTCTTGTACCCACCTAATCTATGCTTAAGTGGGTATTAGTGTAGGTTTTTAATACACATTTAAAATTCACCTTGCTTAGGTGAATAATTAGGCTATTTAGTCTATTAGGTGAATAATGAAGTCATCCTAATGTCATAGTGCACTTGTGAGTGCATGGGGTCACACAATGAGTGGATGGGGTCATCCATCCCACTTGATCCCTTGAGTGCCTAGTCTACTCAAGTTCCTTTTCCACTATGTTCCCCTAGTGCTATCTCCACCCATAGTGGAGGAGCCCATCCACTCACCTTATCTGACTAATTCATCCTTCACTCAACTAGCCTATTTATAGGCCTATCCTCCAAGGCATTTAGTGAGCCAGAGAGTTATTACTTTTATGTGGACTAGTGCAGAGTGTAATGAAAGTTTGTTTTTTGGATCCAATATCTTTGTGAAATATTCTTTCTTATTGATTTAATTTATTTGTAACTTCATTGTGGTGTGCACTTGCTTTACTCATGTGATCACATAACCATTGCATTCATTGATATGAATATCCTGGAAAATTCTCCCAAGTTCATATGTATCCATGGGTTTATTCCTAGCACTTTTACTCCATTAGCATATGACTACAATTTCATCTTGATTTTTCCATATTATGGTGTGTTTGTGTCATTTGTTTATTGGATCATAATTCCATCCTTATGTACGTTATATCCAATCCATCATGATGTTTTATATCATGGTGCATACCATTGTGTGCTACGATAAAAATCAAGTGTTTGATGATTATATACAATGTTTCACTCCTAAGAGGAATATCCCATTGAAAATCATCCATTCTTAAATTCAATCATTTCAGTCACTTTGATCGCATCACATCATCACATTTTCCATGGTTAAATCAAAATAATTGAACATTATAGTTATATATATGCTCATCAAGACATGCATATATGAATGAACATATGACAAAAAACATCATACACATTGGTCTAATATTAGTCTTCATTATATCATCAAATCAAATTTTCTATTATATTCTATATCATTTCTTATAATTTTCTCCCATCCTAAGAGAACTACATTGGCTTGAGGTCCATTTGGATTATGTAGGCTAAACTCAGTGACATTTAGTTTTTAGGGTGAGCTCAACCACTATTATCTCATTATTTTTCAATCATTATTGGGTTCTTACAATAATTTCTTTCATTGTCTTTAAGCATTCTCATGTGTTTGGAGTTTATGGATTCTTCATTCTTTAAAAATTCATTATACCATCATTCCTATGTTTGTGTCATTCATCTCATCTTTAATATGTGTAATAGGTTCAATATTTGAGCTATATTTTCCAATCAATCAAATTAATTAGACTGATTAAATATAAAATCATCCCTACTGGGTAAATCATTTAATCACTGATAAAATTCACCCTGTTGGGGAAAAATCATTAGTTAATCAATCCCCCCTCTTTTGGGCAATTGAGTCATTCAGTCTTTCTTCTAATTCCAAGTTCACATATTTCATCCTATTTGAGGTAAATCAAAGTGTGTAACTTGTTTCAGAATGAAACATTCCCTAAGCCTTAAATTCCATCTTGTTTGGGGAAAGTTGAAGTGTGTCACTTATCTTGTCATGTATCCTTCCCAATTCCCCCCTCTTTGGGGCAAATAAATTTTCTACTCTATCATCATTAGATATCAAAACATGCAAACATTAGCTCATCTGGATTAATCTCATCCATGAGTTAATTTCATTATTTTTTAACCACTCCCTTAAGGGGGCATCATGGGAATCCCAAGCAATGTTTGGGGATTCCTTATGGACTCATTTTTAGTTAATTTAACAATAATAAACAAAATATGAGCACATCATTCTTTAATCATTATTCAATCATTTTAAGTTATTTTTCATTTTTTTTAAATTCATTACTTCATATGGTGTCTTGTAATGCCCATTCAAATAGGTGGAAAATTTACACTAAATTCTCATCACTTTCATGTCAAATTTGTTAGAATGGCATTTTACAAAAATGCATAAATCATGTAAAAAATGACTGAAACACCCAAATTTGTTCATACACTTAATGTGTGTACTCTGAAACAAATTAGGGTATACCTGAAAGGGTAAATGCATTGTAACCAGTTTTTATCTTTGTCTAATTCACTTTTAGCCAAATATTTATTTTTTAGGCAATGTTCTAGGATAATTAACTAGAATAAATAGTCAAATTTTGATATTGCATAAATCACATGGAAGCTAATATGGATAAATTAGCCTATCAAATCAAATCAAATGGATAAGTAGAAAATCCATAAAAATTAACTAATTTATAATAATAAAATATTTAAATATTTATAATATATATGAATTATGACCTCATCATGGCGTTGCTTAAAAACTTGTCAAGTATTAACATAAATGCAAGAAATATCAAGATTTTGGATCCCATGCGTAATAAATGCAATCCCATACCCTAAATATTAATGATATTTATTATTTAAATTGAACTGAATTCTGACTAGACATATTAATCTTGATCTAATGCTCACAATTGATCTAACAAATCTATAAATACAAGGCTCACCTTATGCCTTTAATAAGTTTTTGAGTGTAGACTTAATATGTAGAAATCTAGCAAGAGATTTAACAACCCCTCACTTTGATCAAGAAAATAAATTTATAGACAAGGGGATATGCCTTCAAAATTCACAAGCAACATTGATAAATATTCCTAGTTCTACAATCCAGGGAAAAACATGCTTAAAATCTAGCTTAGAGAATGAATCCATGGGAAAGGTATAACTTTTGGTTTATATATTTCTATTTTTTTCATTTTCCTAGACCTTTCCCCTCTGAGGGATCATGTTTGACATGTTATGTTTGTCAATTTGATTTGGTTTAGATAACTATAAATGAAGTAAAATCTCTTATACTCATGATCTACAGGTAAAACTTCCATGCCACATGCATGAAAATTATTGTCACTATGGAAAATATAATGTACATGAAAAAAACATCATAGTGCATTACAATTTTAACATGTTGCCTAAAACAATAAGTGGTGTGTGTGTGTGTGTGTGTGTGTGTGTGTGTGTGTGTGTGTGTGTGTGTGATTTATTTTTACATAAAAGGGTTTGGTCATCTCAAAATATCTGACTAATAGAAATTTTTGGATGTTTTTATAAAAACTTAGAGTATAATTATGTTTGGGTCATATCTAATAAATGTTTCAAATGCAGTCCACGGTTACAAGAACCAGCTCTTATTTTCACTACATCTCTTGTATTATGAAAACTATTGCATTATTTTTCCAAAATTGTATAACTAAATCTTTAAAATCATCGACTGTAGCCTTATATTTTTGTATAAGTCTTCTAGAGAATGCTTAAAGCTCATTGGTATTTACATCATTAAGTATTTTATATACCCCAATTTTTTTATTTGATATGGTCAAAGTTAGGTTTTATAGGGACTTAGAACCATAAAAGTGCATTAAAAAATTTTAAACAGGCCAACTAGGGCTGAGAAACCAAAAAGCAAAAATAGTATTTAGAGTAGAAGCAAAAAACAAGAAAACATAGCAGAACTAGGAGGAAGGTCCCTTCTGAGGGTCATCATATTCAACAATGTCCTTCATTGGGATGGTTGGTTTGTCCTTTGAAACTTTGGCATGAATGTGGTTTTCAAGGCCTTCATTCGCTTTACCAAGGAGGATCATTTTGGATCACTTTTTATCTTTTACCTACATGGGAGACTGTTTGGGGGGACTCCTTTGGGGGAACCCTAGGGGGATTTTAAAAATTTAGGTGAAGTCATAGTAAGGGACTGAGGGCTCTGAGTAGAGTGAAAAAAAACCTAGACAGTTACTTCAGTCTATCTATGTAATGCATTATAATCCTATATGAGTTTGGATAGGCCAAAACCTATTTATTGTACCTTTGAGTTAAATTTTTCTAATAGTTATTTGTTTCTTTCCATATCCTCCAGAACCATGGCCTTTCCTTTCTAGGCTAATTTTGTAGGGGTCACTATTTCAATAGGTTTTGGTTTGGAAATAAACAATAATTTGAGAGGGATGTCATCCAGGGGGGACTGTGATAAGCTATTCTTAGGGGTATGATCAGAAGGTTGGCCTCCACTAGGGAGTCCTAGTCAAAAGAGGAACCCTTGAGGGGAGCCTCTTAGCCTAAAATGGCTTGGCCATGCTTAACAAGGAGGATCAAACTTTGATGCAAAATTAGATTGGTATCATTTACTTGGTGAAGTAGGACAATGCTCTCAATGTACTTAAGAAAGAAATAGGGAAGACTAGTTTTATACCCAATGAAACGATTGAGAAGAATAAAATGGTGGGAAAACATTAGTGTATATTTACCTTCCAGCATCATGTATCTCATGATTTGAAGGTAAATTTATGGCTAGTAACATAGGAGGTCAGCCTGTGGGAACCCTTTCTTATTCATCTACATGAAATCATTTATTTTAAAGAACTATTACATGGACTCTTTTTTTTTATTGGTCCTTGAATTCCTTGGCACCTATGCATGACATGCCAATGGCATCACCGATGAACTCCTCTTAGACATTAATGATGATAATGCACATGGAAACCTTTCACTTTATCCAAGCCTCCTTGAATTCTCTATCAATCTTAGTGACCCATTCCATAAATTTTATAAGGCCCCCCTTTTTGATCTTCTTCCAAACTTTATTTTGCTCATAGACCTCATTATAGAATATTGGTTCTAGTTGATCCATATCACCACCCTTGGGGACTAAGAAAGTAGAGTCAAACGAAGAGAGATGAAGCTTCTAGATGGGGTAGATATGAGTAAGACACAAATGGATTGGAAGTCCCACCAAGGGCTCATAAAAATAATTAAGACCCCTTCTTTTGAAATGATTGCAGATTAGCTTGATTAAGCTCCACCATATCATGGTAAGATCATGCATGTGTAGAGAGATGTTTTTTTAAACCACATTGGTAATTTTATTATAGATTGCATTAAAGACATTAGAGGGAATGTTTCTTGCATGATGATAGTTTTTTAAAAGGTATATATCTACTCTAATTTTGGTGAGGAGGTCAGCTACCCCGTTTCCCTCCCTATAATGTGTATGAGTTGAAAATGAGGTATTCCTTTTAAGAGATGCTTTGCATCATCAATTATGTCCTTAATAGTATGGGAGGGTGTAGCTTTTCCTTAAAAAGCATAAAGGATGTTCATGAGTCTCCCTCAAAAATTATCCTATTGTGTTTGATGATTGACACCAACTATATGCCCTAGAGGGCCACCTTGGCCTCACCTAGGTGGTTTATTTGAATCTTGATGGAACCCACAAATGTTGCCAATATCTCCCCTTTAGAATTCCTTACAATGCCTCCTCCCCTTGTAGGGCTTAGGTTGACCTTGGAGGCACCATAAAAATTCAATTTCACCCAGTCATCCAAAGGAGCCTTTCATTTAGTGTGCTTGCAAATTAACTCTTTTGAGGGAGAACATAAGACCTATTAGAGATCCCAATTTTTA
The DNA here is from genome assembly GCA_037957365.1 of Torreya grandis. Taxonomy (NCBI): domain Eukaryota; kingdom Viridiplantae; phylum Streptophyta; class Pinopsida; order Cupressales; family Taxaceae; genus Torreya; species Torreya grandis. The sequence goes on along the minus strand of JARHVA010000917.1, from coordinate 1,585,229 downwards.
AGGATGAGTAGGGTTGAAGGGGGGTAGGCTCTTTATCTTTAGGTGGGAATGCTTTCCAATTTTTTGAGATGGCCTCACAAAGATAGGGTAAGACACCATTCAATTGGTTTCTTTTATTGAGGAAAAGGCTATCATTGTGAATTTTACATATGCACCAAAACTAGTGAGGGAGGGCAAGTCACCAAAACAAGACTAGGAAAGGTAAATTCCAAGGGTGATTTCATTGCATAATGAGATCTGAGATGTTATTTGGTTTGACCTAGGTTATGTTGAGATGATTTCATAACCAATTAAATAAATTTAGACTAAGGGGGAATTCTAGAAAAAGATGGTGAATAGAATCTTCCACACTTTGATGGATTAGGCACCTGTTGGGGATAATCAATCCCTTTTTGGCTAAGTTATATACTATCAAAATTTTATTCTACACCATGATCCAAAAAAAGAAATTAAATTTGGTAGTTAGGTGCTTTACCCAATAATTTTTCTAGAGATTATAGTTAATTTTTAAATTGAGATCGATGGCATGTCATGAAGCCATCGAGTAGGAGTTGTTATCTTTTGCTTGCTAGACAAAGTGATCTTCCTTTTAGATGGAAGGAATGTGGACTTATCCTAAAGCCAAGTTGAGGTTTTGAATGGCTTGAGATTATTCTATTATTATATCTTCATTGGGGAGGACTTTCCAGCACTTAGTTCCTCCCTTAATTTCCTAGTAATCCTTTAACTTGGAGCCCCATCTTTTCTTAAGCTGCCTATACCACCCAACCCAAGTCCTCTGATCATAGAGGAGGGTGGGAATATCCAAGCATCTTCCCAAAAATCAATTTTCTCACCATTGTTGATTTTTCATAAGATTTTATTCTTTAGGAGATCCTTGTAGGTGGTTATGGCTTTCCAGAAGGTTGATCCATTAACAGGGTCTTCTTCCCATAAGAAGTCATCCTTTTCCACCCATTCCAAGTATTTATCCTTTAGGATTGTTGTCCATTCACCATTATCCTTCATCAGGCACTAGCCCATTTTTTCCAACAAGACTGTGTTCCCAGATTTTAAGCTTCCCAAGTCAAGGCCTCCATTAGTTTTTGGGAGGTAGACTTTTTCCCATGCAACCAAATTGAATTTGAATCTTTCTTCTTTACCTCTCCACAAGATTTTTTTTTGGATTTGTTCAATTTTAGAAACAATATTAGATGACATCTTAAAGAAAGGTATTTGGTATATAGGGATGCTCTGAATAGATACTTTGAGGAGTTAGTATTTCTCTACCTAGGTGAGGAGGTGTCCTTTCTAGATTGTTAATTTCCTTTGGATGTAATCAATTAAGGGGTTACATATTTGGGAGTCCAATTTTTTGGGAAAAAGAGGAATACCTAAGTGATTTACTATCAATTTACCCACTTGATAGTGAAGTATTTTGGTAATTATTTTCTAATAAAAGGGTGGAGTGTTGATGAATAAAAGAAAACTCTTTTGAAATTTGATGCATTGGTTGGACACTTTTTCATAGATATTTAAAATGCATTTAATATGTTTTTCTTCCTTGACAAAATCATCTCCCAAGATAATAGTGTCATCAATGAACTACTGGTGGGTGATATGATCTATATTTTAGGCCACTAAAATACCCTTTATTAGACCTTGGTTGTAGGCTCTCCTCAAGATTCTCCAAAAAGTTTCAGTTAGGATGATGACGAGATAGGGGAAAGGGGGTCTTCCTATCCTAATCCTCTTAAAGCTAGAAAGAAGCCTTTTGGGACCCCATTTATAATAATAAAAACCTTGGGGGTGGTAATGCAATTCTAGATAATTTTCTTGGTGTCATGATTTAGCCCAAGTTTTTCAAAAATCTACATTAGGAAGCATCAAAAAACATGATCATAAGCCTTTAACATGTCCAGTTTGAGAAGCATTCCCTATCTTGAGGATTTAGAGATGGAATGCATAGCTTCGTGAGTTAGGAAAATACCATATGTGATTTGTCTACTTATCACAAAATCCCCTTATTGTTCTTTAATGACAAAATCAAGAAGATATTATATGCATTTAACTAGAATGGAGGATCAAATTTTGTAGGTAGTATTGCATAAGCTTATAGGTTAGAAGTCCTAAATATTAGTGGCACCTTGTTTTTTTGGTATTAGGACCAGAAAGGTATTGTTGATTTATTTCAGAATAGATTTATAATGAAGGAATTCTCTATCAGATTCTTTAACCTCCAAATGATTAATGTCCCAAAAAAATTGGAAGAAGAAAGGAGGGAACCCATCTAGTCTAGGAGCCTTGAAGCCTTCCATAAAGAAGACTACACTTTTTATTTCCTCAATGGAGGGGATCTTTGTGAAAGAAGCATTGTCTACTAATGAGAAGACCTTATCAAAATTGGATATGTTAGAAGATACTATAGAATCCTTAGGTTCTCCACCTCTAAGAGAATATTCTTATTAAAATTATAATATGTCGAGATATGTCATCTTCATCCTTGCTTATGGCCCCATCTTCCAATTATAGTTTAGAAATTCTATTGACAATCCTATGTCTCAAAGCTGAATGATGAAAAAAAAATCCTTTCCCCATCCTTCAGCTATACGCATCTGGATTTTTGCTTATAGAAAGACTCTTATTTTGCTTCTAGGTTATGAAATTAACACATGAGGTCATTTTCCTTAGAAGCTTCATGTTCATTGTAATTCTTAGAGGCAATAATTTAAAGTTTTGCTTCAAGGGCCTTTTTCCATAAAAAGATATCCCTAAACACTTCCTTAATCTATATTTTCATCTTGCTTTTAAGGAATTTAAGATTTTTATGTGAGAATGAACATGGTGGAACCTAAAAAGGGTTCTTTACACCAATATTTTGGGAAGCCATATAAGTTTAGATGATGAATCCATATGATTTCAAATTGAAAGGGACTGCACTTGGGTTTGGATATTTTGTCAACTTCAAAGGCTAGGACATTGTGATCAGACCCAGTCCTAGGTAGGGAAGAGAGTCTTATGGAAAAGAGAATGTCCTAGTTTAAAGATATCAGGAATCTATCAAGGTAGACTTGAATTAGTTTTTCTCCTAGTCTTCTATTGGACCATGTGAATGGGATTGTATTGAGGTTGATGTTCATTATGCTTGCATTAGCAATGAAGTCATTGAATTTTAGCATGTTATATGTGAGATCAATGAGTTTGCCTTTCTTACCACTAGGGGTGATGGGAGTATTGAAATTTCCTACCATAATCCAGTTCTAATTACCACAAGCCTTGGAAAATTTTGATAATGCTTTCCAAATAAAATTCCTAGTAGATTTAGAATTAAGAACATAGATATTGGTAAGAATTCATTTATCCTTACTTGTGATCTCAATGAATAAGATCAAGATTTGATTGGTGTATTTCCATAACAAGTCTCCTTCCAAAAATAATGGGTCCTAGAAGATAGCTAGGCCACCCAAGGCACCTATGGACTTTGAGGAGAAGACTTGAGCATTTTTCTAGATTCATGCTACACTAGTTTTAAGGATGGGATCAGACATTTTGGTTTCCTAAATGAGTAAAATAGAAGGTTTTACCCTTTTGATAGTATTGTAGAGAGTCCTTTATTTCTTGGGGTTATTTATACCCCTAATGTTCCAAGAGAGTAATTTCATTTCTTACCATGTTGAACCTTAAGAGTTTGTTGAGAGCAATTTGTAATCTCTTTTAAAGTTTCTAAGTTTCAAGTAATCATTCTTGGGGATCTACCCACTGGTTTTGGATTAATTACAATATTGGAATTTTTCCTACTTATTTTTGTTTTTGAGTAAGTGAAAATCCCATAATCCTAGTGGGTTTACAAGGAGGGAGAGAGCAATTTAGAATATTATCCCACTTCTTTGCCAATCAATGTGGAATGTGGAAGGGGGAAAGGGGGGCCTTAGGGAGGGGGGGAAGGGAGGAGGCTAGGTTATCAAAGAGGGGGATCTTCTAGGCAAGGGCTTAGGTAAACACTAAGATTAGGTGAGGGAAATGGAACGAGGGAGAGTGGGGTAGAGGGGTAAGGTTGCATAGGGGAGAAAAAGAGGGAAGAAAGGTTCCATGAGATGGAACCAGGGGGAGGAAAAGGGTTAGAGTATGAAGGCAGGGAAGGGGGAAGAGGACTTAAGGAAGGAGCCTAAAGGGATAAGGGAGGGGAGGCATACAAAAGGGGGGAAGATAAAATCAGGGGGACTGAAGAGGGGCAAGGGGGGGAAATGGGAACTAGAAAGAGGATAAGAGGCTCTAGGAGTGGGTGAGGATATGGAAGGAGGGGAAGAGGGGAGAGGGGAGAAGGTGGGGAGGAGTGCACCTAGAGGACCTAAAACACACACTAGATCAGAGCTAGATAATGAAAGAAGAGAGGCAAAAGGGTTAGAATACTTTGTACCTTTGAAGATGTCAAAGAGGGGAGAAAAAAAGGGGGACAAGGGGAGCCATGATTGAGGGGGATGACTAAACAAGAACCCAAATTTTTTGCTTTGAGTCTGGGGCATTATCAAGAGACTACAATAGAGTCCTTTTTTGGCTAGTAAAGGGAGGAGCCTTGGGATTGATAACTAGGGGAGTGTTTGGGGGGCTTAAGGGGAGCCAATCCTAAGCTGACAATCCATCTAAAAATTCTTCCTTGAAGAGACCACATTGATCTTATATTTAGAGAAGTCCTTAGAGTCTTGGCCCTTTTTGGGGAAATCTCAGAGCATGTGACTTGGAACATCACACTTGGGACAAATGATTGCATTATTTTCATAGATAATTTTCTAAAACCAAACAAAATATTTGGACTAATCTTAATCTCATGAAGAAGAGGCTTGTTTGCCGACAGGAAGATGTGGATGTAGGAAACCACCATTCTCCATCGAGAAAGAGTGACTAGATCAATTTTGATGGGTTGACCCAGAGCTCTAGTGATCCCATTAATAACCTCTGGGTGTCAGTATTCCAATGGGAGTTTAGGCAGGAGAATCCACATAGGAACATCATCCATTTTTGTGTTATTGAGGCTTGACCCAACATTCCATCTTATAACTGAAATGTTTACCTTCCCTAAAAACCAAGGCCCATTTTATATACCCCAATTGATTTCATTAATATTTTTCTATTTATGTTCAGTGTTTAGCTAGTTTTTGAAAAAGTCTTTTCTCCCCCTTTAAACACTTACTACATAAGTTGTAATTATTTTTTGGGTAGTGTTACTATATTTTTTATGTCTTGTCAAGCCTATAGTATGATATGCATCATGTACATTTTTAATAGTTTCCTTGTTTTCACCATCCATATTAGATGTTCTTAGTCCTAGGGCATATATTGTGGGACTCATTTTAATCAATTTCATTAGTGAAACAAACATTTGATAATTTTTACTATCAAATTTTAATTTTTTGTAGAAATTAACCCAAATTATTTTATCTTTTCTTCTTTAATTGTGGTAAAAAATTAGTATGCATTAATTTCAAAATGTTTTCATCAAATTCAATTAATTACTTGCCTTTTATATGCAAAATCCTTAGAAGTATTACTAATTATGGATTTTTCTGAGATAATGTTTCTATATCATTATGTTCATTACTAATTTATTCAAATTTTGTTTTTTTCCCTCAAAAGAATTAGTAAACTCATATTAACTAAAATTAGAAATTACATTTTGTAGATGCAACAACATTCTAAATGAAAATATCCAAACAAATGGGAGTAAATCCTCCTGAGAAAAAATAAAATGATATCCCAACATAATAGGGAGGAGACAACACAAAGTCAAAAGAGAAAAAAAATAAAATAAGATAAACAAGAGATAATGGGAGATGTATCCCATATAATATTCAATCATGCCTTTATTTGTATTAACATCTTACCACCCCACTTGTGAGGATCTCAAAGAACTAATTCAATATATGAGGTCTGAAAATATGAAGTGTCTAATAATGGGAGTTATGGATTTAGATGGTTCACAAACTCTTTATTTGAATTTGAATTTATAACTCATGAACTCTCTTCACACCCCATGAATGTTCTTCTTCTCTAACCATAATAATTGGCACAGGGGCTTATACCTGGTAGTCTAGTTCATCAATTTTATTCTTTCCTAATTCTATTGTATGTTGATTTGCCTTAGCCTAATCATCACCTTCATGTACTACCACTTGATCCAAAGCACTCCAATGTTTGGAGTTTGTTTTTATCCCTTTTTTTTGAAAGGAGAAGATTAAACCTAGGTACAAGTAGCATGTAGATATCTTAGAATTTTACATATATGACACCAAAAAACTATATTTTCATAATATAAAACCTTTAAGTGTTGATATTAACCACATATAAGGACCATTTTATCTAGTAACCCCTTACTAAGGTCTATCTCCACAAAGATGTAGGCATATGTACAAAAACTTGATTTAAATTTCTCTCCGTCACATTTGATGAAGGCTCCAAATTAATTTCCAATATTATTGAGTGCATCTTATAAATTTAATGATAAATTTGGAAGGTGAATCCATATTGGCATCTTGGTCACAAAAAGTGTATTTTGGTCAAAATCTGAAAACCATGGAGTGATGAACAGCCCTATTGTTCCCCAAAACCAAGGACCTTCTACAAGAATACTCTGATAGACTTCCTTCTCAAAGAGGTGAATAATGAAGAAGTCTTTGGAGTAGAGGGATATCTCACATTGTTTTGTCTAATTTGAGTGTATCCATTGATACAAAAATGAAGTGTTAGGCTAAATCCCATTAAATATTCATATTAAAGCCTCTCTCTCATAAATTATTTGGACCTTAAAGACATCTATCCTAATAATTAGAACAATAAAAACCTCATCAGACTACTCCACAATATAGGCTCATGGAGGAGGAAGTGACTTCGATGCCTTAGTTTTGGACATTGTATTTTTGATTACTTATTTAAATGAAATGAATTTGAAGGATGAGGTCATCTCATCACCTACAACACCCCACTACAGTCCCCCCAACAAGAAGAGGGTGGAGGCTTTTCCTAAATTATAGTGGGATAGCTAAGAAAGATCCTTCAAATGTTTAAATTAAAAAATAAGCCATTCTTAATCCACATGAATCCCTTTAGATTTATCTAGCTTGTAATTTAGATCAATCATAAGCTCGTCTAGATGGATCATAATACACATTGTTTTCTCAAGAAGGGTATGGATCAATAGTTTTTGCCTTTGATTTTTGAATAACTGACCTTAAATTAAGTCTTTTTGAGTTTTCCAAGATTTTTTTATATCAAACATATTGTTGAATATTTTTTAAGCAAGCTCTGAAGAATTAAAAAAACTAAATATTGTCTAGAAAGTGGCTATTTTTTGTGGAATTTTATCAAACAATTCCCATGCATCTAGTAATCCTCCACACTTGGGAAGTTTTTCACTACTGTAAGTGATTGGGTGTGTGATATCTTGGATATCAATGATCTTCTTGGGAAGAATAACCTGATCATTGGGCAAAACTCCCCACTAGCAATAATGACCTTAGATAACAACTATATTAGCTCACCATCATTTATGACTACCAGTTGGACATGGTGAGGGATGATCCATGACTTATTTTTATCCCATGTTGTATTACCTAAAATAGCTAACACCTTCACATCCATATACTCCATCATGGCTACAATATACACCACTACCCTTGCACCTACCCACGTGGCATATATGCCCTTCCTCATATATCTGCCAATGTGACTGGATTTAATAAACTTCATTATAGACTTCTTCCTATAAATTCCCCCTTTATTTATACCCTTTGCCTTCACTTCATCCATTCTCAATCCCTCTCCACTTTTTCTTTGTTCATTAGATGATTCTTGAAAGTCAATATCACATTTTTGCTTCTATAAAAGAGCATAAATATAGTTGCAAGTGCGGGAAACTGAGACAAGGTCTTTAATTAAAAAGTCAAGAGATGCCAGAAAGCTATAAGTAACCAAGGTCTGATTCAAGTACTTTACACAATGCTCTAAATTGTGCAAATTTACAAATTTATATTCTCCTAGGTGGTATCAGAGCTCCATTCATCTTAGCCTCATTCTTAGTATAATTCAAGGTGTTTATTCATTTTTGTTGTTGTGCAGTATAATTCATTTCTAATTTCACTATTGAATGTTTCAACCAAATTTTATTCATTGTTACTTTCATCATTTTGTGTTTCTATGTAATTTTATTCATTGTTAGGGGCTAAATAATCATGCATAGATTCATCATAAAAAAAATTAAAAACTTCATATCTTGAATGTGGACTTGTAACATAATGTGTAGTTTTAGGTAAAAATTCATCTTCATTATTGATTTCATCATTACCCATGACATTTGGTTCATTGGGTATAGTATATGTACCTTGTCTTGAGTGAAATGTGTGCATTCATACCCTTTATTTTTCTTTCAACACTTGTAATTGCTCTAGTGTTTTACACTTTAATTTTTCATCTTATTTAAATAATATATATAACCCATGACTATAAAAATTTGATATATTTTGATGGTGGGGTCCAAAAAATAACTTGTTACCTTTTGTGTTTGATTGTGCAGGGTGAAAAATGTGTTTAACCCTAAATTTAGAATGTGGGGTATCTAGGGTTAAAAATATATAATTAGTTATAATAAGAGGGTGATAAACTAATCTATCATATGCCAATGAATTAAAAACTCAAATAAAAAATATTGTAAATTTATACAACTAATATTGCTAAAAATAGTAATGTAAAACTATTGAAAGATATTACAATAAATAAAAAACAATAGTACTTAGTCAATTTACTATGTGAAGACAAATCTAGATTGGAAATAAGTGTAAATTATGTAGGTTCAATGTTCTATATCAGTTGTTATATTATATAAATTATACTTCTATGGCCACAAACACTACCCTTAGATTAGGCTAATATTTTCAATGTTAATGTCTAATTATGACATGTGTCCAATATAGAATTATAATTAGATCAAGATGTGGCCAACTTTTTTTATATGTTTTTAATCACCTTTCTACTTATGTATTCAAATCTTAGATACAATCTTTCACTCTTCAGTTATTGATTAGACCATATCTCTTCACCCTTAGAAATATCTTGCTAAAAAATGGATTAGTGTCAAACAATGTCAAGCTACCACAAAGACCCCCTATCAATGTACACTACCTACATAGCCAATACTCTAAGGAGGGCCTTAGACCTATGTAGTTATCCCTTATGTGTGGGAAAGTGTGTGCATAAATGTGTAATATACTATATATGAAGATACATGTAGTGATATAGCTTATAATTTGATCGATATCAATGATGGGTTGTTCTTTGAATGCTTTAGACTTGTAATATGACTACTCATATGTTTGATATGAAAATAGGGGTGAATACAAAATAATAGAGTTCTTGTGCAATTGATCATTTAGCTTTAATAGTTGTTTGCTTCATATTTTCTAAATGAAGAATGAGAAGGCTTACATATGAATTTAGACAACATATTTTGTAAATATCGCACAATAGGGTTCAATAAGATAATTAGGCTGACCCATAGGCTTCAATAATTTTTTAATTTTGATGACTTTTGGCTAGTGGATACTAGTTAAGCATTTAGACACTAACATCAATGGTAGTGTCCCTCTATTTCTAGTAGTGTCAAGAGGGATAAAAAAAGTATTGATTTAAAACTGATATTGAAATATGTTTATCATGTTTTAATCTTTCATTACAGTATAGGAGACCTAGGTCATCAGAATGATGTGGATTAAACTAAGAGATAAACATTTAGGCACAATGAGATGATAAATTCAAGCCTTTAAACAATAGGGAAGTATAAAACTAAAGGGTAAATACATGATTTATATTTTCCAAATGTAAAAGACTAAGATGCTATAAATATTTAGTTTTGGTATCAACATTTCCCCGTCTCCCCCATTAATTTAGTAATGCATAAGGATGAAATTACTTGTTTAAAGAAAATAAATGTGTACCTAAATGTGTATAATTCACCTTAAATTTGATTGAGACAAATTTGAGTGATAGTGTATAACTGATAACCAAGAGTGCATATAATCTAAAATCTAAAAAAAATGAAATACTTGGAAATAAATAGAACAAGGAAGGAATACAACTCTATGCCAATGTAATTATGTTGCCTCTTGATGCTTTGACTTGGTAAATATGCTTCTTTATGAATCATTAGAGATGGATAAAGGTTCATACCCAAACCTTGGATATTTTAAGAGGGATATTGGAAATAATTATACCCCAAATCCAGTGTAAGGGTGAGTTTCTACATGACCATTGAGGTTATTATACCTCAAAACTCAAGTGTGAATATATAATCTAGTGAGGGTGAATGATTTAATCAATTCATCTTATAAATATGGTGATATTGGATGATTTAATCACTTAAATATATAAATATGGTGAGTTTGAATGATATAATCACTTCAACTTATAAAATGAACCAATTTTTATAGTAAAAAAGGCTCTATAATACTACGTTCTTGTGTAATCAGTGCATCCTAGTGAGTAGGAAAATTGGTAAATTTTATAATTTTTGGTAAAATATCATGGAATATGAACCTATAATATGGATGAGTTGTAGTATGTTATAAATCTGAAAAAAAAATATTTTGAATCTATTTAAGATTAGTACAATGTATATATTTTGACCTAAGTGTATATCTAAATCATGAAATTGAACTAGAGATTGTGCAAGTGTGTAAGTCATGTTATTATGACATGCCCCCACTAAAATATGAAAATTTATAAGGTATATAAGTGTGAAGGTCATGCCTTTGTGACATTACCCCAATATAATCTAGATAACTATAAAAATTTAGAGGTCATGATTATATGGCATGCCCCCACTAATATCCCCCCCTTTGAGGTGAGGGTGATAAAAATGGGTAGGTAACTTGCCTCAAAATGATAAGGTAGTTGTATAATATATGTATGGATCATGTAAAATATAAGGATAATATGTCAAATTAGATACTGAATCCAGTGTAAGGGTGAGTTTCTACATGACCATTGAGGTTATTATATCTCAATTCCACAACTCAAGTGTGAATATATAATCTAGTGAGGGTGAATGATTTAATCAATTCATCTTATAAATTTATAGTGGATGATTTAATCACTTAAATATATAAATATGGTGAGTTTTAATGATTTAATCACTTTAAATTATAAAATGAATCAATTTTTATAGTAGAAAAGGCTCTATAATACTACATCCTTGTGTAATCAGTGCATCCTAGTGAGTAGGAAAATTGGTAAAATTTATAATTTTTGGTAATGTATCATGGAATATGCACCTATAATATGGATGAGTTTTAGTATGTCATAAATCTAAAAAAATATATTTTGAATCTATTTAAAATTAGTGTAATGTATAGATTTTGAACCAAGTGTATATCTAAATCATGAAATTGAACTAGAAATCATGCAAGTGTGTAAGTCATGTTATTATGACATGCCCCCACTAAAATATGAAAATTGATAAGGTATATAAGTTTGGAGGTCATGCATTTGTGACATTACCCCACTGTAATCTAGATAACTATAAAAATTTATAGGTCATGATTATATGGCATGCCCCCACTGATATGGCCCCCTTTGAGGTGAGGGTGATAAAAATGGGTAGGTAACTTGCCTCAAAATTAAATGTAGTTGTATAATATATGTATGGATCATGTAGAATATAAAGATAACATGTCAAATTAGATATATCCGTTAGGCTCACACTATGTAATCACATCAAGTTCTAAAATGTATGATATAAATCATGGAAATATCTATATGATAACAATACAATCTCAAAAATCAATCAAGCACACACACAAGAGAAATCAATGTAATGAAAATTAATGGTCCAAGGAGACCTCATACAATGGCCATGTTCAAATGTTTCATAATATAAATGAATGACATATTTAAATGTTTAATCAATATAGAATGACATATTCAAACTCCCAATCAACATACAATGGCATAGGAGCTAAAATGTAAGGATTATATTCAAATGTTCCACAATAAATACAATAAAGGGAAATTTAATACACTCAAGGAAGTGAAAAATAGATAATACATAAAAAAAACAAACATAAGCATATTATACTAGTCCCCTCATATATGTGTTAACAAAAATGCCATGTAGTATGGCATATTAAGTACACTGTGAAATATATGAGCATGGATATAGATGTGTTAGAAATATAATATCAAACATGATAGATGTGTAAATTATCATAGATGATATGTAACTTGTATAAATCATGATTAAAGAAGTAGATTCTTCTAATGTACTATATGACATGAGTAGAGGAAAGATCCAGCATCTTAAAATGCATAGATCATGTGTATAGGTAAGTATGTATCACACTCAAAGATGTATGAAATAGGTGTGTATGTAGGAGTGAAATGATATATTATCTACTAATATTAATCAAACAACATAAATTCCAATGAGCTAGTAAGATCTAGGAATGTGGAGTATTTTTATGTTTTTGGGATTATTTGAATGTTGTTGGATTTATTTTATTTTATTTTATTTTTAGAATATTTGATAAGAAATAATAGGAGTAGGGGTTAGTGGAGCCCATCATTGAGTGCTATGTAGTTTATTTGGAGTATCAGTAATTAGAACATGTTTAGTTTCTCTCAGTAACTAAGTAGTTATGTAGGCATAAATAAATACTCCATAAAATCCATTGTGTGTCTTTGGTGCAAAGGCCTCTCAAGTAAATTCCACCTAAAAAGGAATTGTTTATTTATTATTCTTTTATGGAGGATTAATCTTAGTAGGTTTTATAATTATTTTTCTTGTAATAAATGTCTCTTTCTCAAGTGGATATTCATATGGAATTCTAAGAACTATGACTATCCTATTAGTTTGAAGTATTTAATTAACACATGCATTGTGGAAAGTACTACATGTATTTTATGTATCCAAGGTTATTCCAATAAAATATCAAATAACATGTATATGGTATAACTAAAAAGGTGGTAAAAATATTTATTGGACCAACCTATAAAGGTAAATTAATCTCATCAATAATGTGGTGTGAAGTGCCATCTAATGTTATAAACATTTTGTTCGAACAGTGGAAATCTTCGTGTGTATATCCAAAATGTGTAAGTAGTGTCATGCTACATACATTTTCACTATCACCACTTTCAATCATGACACTATGTATAGGCTAAAGTTCAAGGTATGCTCGAATAAATAATAATTGAAGATTTGAGTTGTCATCCACTATTTAATTGTCATCAAATGTAATATATTGTCATTGAACCATAGGAGCTAATGTAAGTGTCTAAGTACAAATAATAGTATATCTTGGGTTCCCTTAATGTGATGGAGAAGGATGTAAATTGTATGCTATTTACACTTCTATATATTTCTTAGAATGATATTATAAAGGATTGTTAAATATTTTATGACTATGGTGATCACTAGGTTTTGAACCTAAATCCTTTGGAGGATCATAAAATGTAACCATGTGGTCATGCATAATGTCTTGAATATTATGATTCAAGGTATAAAATTTGTTCATATAATGCCTAGGGCCTTGGTGATAGTCACAATATGCATTATCATCATATCCTTTGGGTATAGGTTGATTCATATCATCATCTATAAGGGGAGGGATAGATATGAGATGACGCTCAATAAGCTTCTAAAGTAAATAATCTGGATACTTAGGCAATCATGTAAAGTATCTCTTAGGTGCATTAGATAAGATGCATCTATTAGGATGTTGTGACATTATGTTAATTCATTCTTGTTTTTTTTAGGTTCTATAAATATCACCTTGTAGTTTGGTTTGATATAAAACTTGGTATTAGATTGAGTTGGTGTGTTTGCTACATACTTGATCTTGTTCAAGGAAATAAGTTTAATTTCACAGTCTTGAAAAATACGGTATAATTCATCAAAATATTTATAAATTTTAAATATAATGGACTCATGTAATGGAACAAGCAAGCTTTGCTTGAAAATGTCTTGTAATGCTTTGTCTACCATTAGATTTGTCATTTTGGCCAAATTTTTTTTATATTTCAAAACATATTCATGGATAGGTTCATTGGTTCCTTTTTTAATCTTTGTAATTTCAGCATATGGCATAATTTTAGTGACATTTATGGGAAAGTATACTAGGAACTCATCAGCTAGAGGTTTGAATGCTTTCACTAATTAGAGTGGTAAATCATAAAACCATCATAAAGCATAGTATTTTAGGTTCCTTGGAAATAATTTATCAAAAGTTTATCATTGGAGGCATAATAAAGACATGTTGCATATAAATACTATATATTCTATTCAATATCACCCTTTTCATCATAAAAAATGACATTGGGTGCAATAAAAAAATTTGGAAAAGGGTGCAAAAATTTTTAGGTTAAGAGGATTATGTAACACCTCTTTTGAATCAATAGAATGAGGTGGATTCATATAATTTTCTCAATATTAGTAACTATTGTCACCAAATATTGCACCCTAGAAGAGTTTGTTTAAGCCTCTTCAAGATTTGGGTAACATGGGAACATTTCCAGGTATGTGGATGTACCTATATTAGAAATGAGCCTTTAGATTTAAGGGCTTATCCTTGAATGTATCTTGAAATGATCTTATCTATGCCAATTGATTACTTATGGGGAAAATAATTAGAGATTGCATGAATTGAACCTACTCTAAAGGAGATGATCCACCAAGATGTCTTCCATACGACCATCATATGTTCCTACACTAATAAATAAGGCACACAAACTAACTTCTAAGTCTTATGGATTCTAACTGAGTATATTAATATGAAAGTGAACCATAGGCTAGTTTCAGACACTATACACTCAGAATACTAGCTCATACATTTGAAAACACTTCATATGACCTATTAGAATAGAAATCTTATAAAAAAATGAAAGGATAAGGGAAGAAAGGATAGATAATTATCACTTTGCATCACCATACATCACTTGCACACTTATATAATTGTTCAAAAATTCAAAATCAAATTTTCATTAATGTTTAAAGGAAAAAATATGACCTCATTCTAGTAGGGCTTCGCCATATATGGAGTGGCATTATAAAGGCCAAAATGGAAACTACTTAGAGCATTTGAGAGAGATGTGGGAAAAGACAAGTCCCAGGGGGGATCAAATGAGTTCAATTTTATTTTAACCATAGTTAGAACTAGTTCTACAATTATGTTCATTCAAGATTCCTGATTGATTCAGGTCACTTTAGTTTGTTGCATAGTTATATTATTCCTTAATTGATGCTCTTTGATAGTTACAAGGGTAGGATCAAGTTGTTCTGAGCTAGGTTTCAGTATTAATATAGTTAAACCCATCAGATCAATCTATTATATCTTTGTCCTAGTGATAACTGCTCCTAACTAGTTTTTTGTGGTGTGCAAAAGTGGAGAGAAGGGTCCCTTTCATGTAGTTGGTCATGTAGATGAAACCATTATGGTCTACGTATATGCCTTCATAGAATATTTTGAAATGTTAGCTCTTGTTTAAATTGGATCATGATTGAACTCATCCCCATGTTCATAGGTCCACTATATATAGAAAACCAATCTCAGACTATTGGTTTTCCTATAGTTGTCACATTGATACAGATCTATAGACTATATAGCCCATTTCTTGATTATAATGGGTCCAAATATAACCATTTTGTCCTTACAAGAACAAATAACTCACCATATACATATATCCCCTTAATAATGGTAAACATAGTCATATAAATAACCCTACATGTCATAAATATTCAAACTAGGGTTTGTATTTAGCCTTAATGGTAGTCCCTTTATGTCATTGAACATCTTGGCTGCATGGTTATGTTTAATCCTTAGCATTTTATCTAGCTCTAATGGTAGAATGATAAATCTATATTACCTATTTGTTTTGGTCAAAAATGGCTCCTTAGCTCAACTTTGTTCATAAAAAACTAACTCAAACCAATCAAAATTCTCCTAGTTGTCTTTACTCTCATTGGCCTCATAGATCCCTGCTGACATCTTGACTTCTCTCATACCATAAGATCAAAATGCATGATTGAATGTGGGCCCTTGATTTATTACTATGAATATCCTTTTACATGTTGACATTCACTCACACTGTTGGATCAATATGTATGAATCAACATGAGCTTTTGATCTCATTAGGCTCAATTTCTTGCTAGTTGATCTCACACGGTTGGATCATTGATATGATTGAATCCAAATAATTGATTTTACTTAGACCCACTTCCTTATTAGTCAATATTGTACCATTGGATCTTTTCTTGGTTGATCCACACTATCATATCTTGTCCAACTTATAACTCTTTAAAGGGATTTAACCTAGGGATCTTTTGACTTGTTTGACCCTAGCATGAACTGTTAGATCTCATGTGTTAGTATGTGAGTTCACATGGACCATTAGATATTGATCAAATTTACACTTTTTAAGGACATTTTGAACCCAAATGGTTATTTTATAGATCTCAAACTTGACATTATCATGAATGTCTTATGTTGCAGGTCCAACTTTGAATCTCCATAAATTGAGCTAGAAAGCTCACATAGACATGAAACTTGTAAAGCATGTTCTTGGAATGAATAAATCAATGTCAATGCAATATTTTGTCTCATGATTATTTCTAGGGTGTATTTATCAAATGCATAAAAAAATTGACCAATGTATTTTCATTTGATGTGCAGGATGCCCTGGCCCTTTAGACTTGACAATCTAAACTTTAAAGGCATAAATCTTGATATAAAATACTCATCAATATATGAAACTTATAGATAAATATATTAGCACTAAGGAAATTTATTGTGTGTGGTTTTATGGTTATAGAAGGATTTCTAAGCATATTTATAAAATTCCCAAGTGAACTGATCCATTCTAGTTCATGGCATTCTAATGATGGTCTGGCTTCACAAAGCTTATTCCTAAACTTTTGCATCCCCAAATGATTTTTTGAGGTCTATGTGAACTTTTCCCTAATTTTTACTTGCATGGATCACCATAAAGACATGACACTTGCATATATGACTCTAAAATGACCCCTAAGACACCAAATAACATAAGGACTAAGCTAGACTATGACTAAAACTATAATGGCATATGGAATGTAATCAAATGAGATAAAACATACCCTATGACATTATAAAAATACCCTATATAAGATTCTAACTATAGGGGGTTGACCCATTTTGGCTTGAGGTAAAAATGGTCAACACTCTTGGTAACCTCGCAAGGGTGGTATGCTTGCTATACCATGACCAGTTACCTAATCATGTCCATTGGGATATAGAGTCACATTATAATAAGTTTGACGTATAAAATAATTTTGACAACACACAATAGGAATCAAGGACAAAATTCAAAGCAAAAAAAATATGGCTTCAAAAGCACTTATTGGAACACAACACAACAATAAAGGAAACACACACCTAATCTAATAATTACAAAACTAACCTTTAGTTTTCAATAGTAGTGTTTCAAATATATCCCATTCATAGGGATAGGTGGCTCTTCTCCATTCATCTTTGATAACTAAAAAGAGTTTCTTTTCTTGTAATTGATGATGACATATGGTTCACTCTTAGGGTATTAAATTTGGTATGTCTCCCTAGTTTTTCTCTATCCTCATCCCATTTCAATACCATGTCACTTTAATGAAATGATCTTGGAGTTTCCTTTTTATCAAAATGCCTCTTCATTAGTACTCAATGATGTTCCATATCTTGATGAACTTTATCTCTAGTCTCTTGCAACTACATTAATTCTATCAATCTCACTTCCACTGGGGTATTCTCAAAAAACTCTAGTTGATGTGCTAACTCTAAGGTAGACAACTCTTGAGATATATAAAACCTATCTTACCTTCCATAGAAAATCATAAAAGGATAATTCCCTACTGACCTCTTAGAATTTATCCTATTCTCCCATAAATCTATCTTTGATTTGGTGTGCCAAGCTCTTTAGTTATGCTCCAAGGTTATTTTGATAATTCTAATCAGATTATTGTTAGTAGATTAAGCCAATCCATTACCTAAGGGTAATAATTGGATGAAGTGCTCAATAATATGCCATTACTATTTTCCCAATCAACTATCTTATCAACCACAAAAGTAAGAGAATTATATAAAATAATAGTAGGAGTGCCAAACCTTGTTATAATTTTCTCATATAATTCCAAGATAGGATTCTCATTAACTTCCTTCAGCCTCAACCCATATTCTAAAATAGTCAATAGATGTGAGTATCCATTTATTACCAGCACTTTATGGGAGATTTATCATGCCAATGAAATCAAGACCCCATTACATGAAGGGTTGATCAACTTGGATGGGCTTCAAAGGAAGAGATACAAGCTTCTATTTTTCTATAAAGAAAGTACATTATCCACACCTTCTCAGCCAAGCATGACAATACTTTAAGAGGCTAGGCCAATAATAACCTACCCTCATGATCTTGGTAGCTATGGTTCTTGGAGAGAAATGACCTCATGTTATCCCATCATGGAAATTATCAAGCAACACTCCAAACTAATCATTATCAATGCATCTCAATATCACACCATTGATGTCCCTCCTAAAAATCACACCATCTGAAAGACAAAATGGAATATATTTTAACCTAAATATCTCCTTTATGATCTAATCATATTATTGGGATACTCACCACTTTGAAGCAATCTGATCACATCCTGTGTCCAACTTTGTGGAGGAAATGAACCAACTGATTAGGAATAATCATGATTGACTAGAGCCTCTTCATTTGAC
This sequence comes from Torreya grandis, assembly GCA_037957365.1. Classification (NCBI taxonomy): domain Eukaryota; kingdom Viridiplantae; phylum Streptophyta; class Pinopsida; order Cupressales; family Taxaceae; genus Torreya; species Torreya grandis. Next base: position 1,566,468 of record JARHVA010000917.1, on the reverse strand, counting down.
TCATGAATATCTAAAGATAGATGTTCAAAAATGATCTTAACCCTTATCAATTTTGTCATCTTGATATCAACATCATATTCTATTACTTTAGTGATCCACCCTACCCTATTTTCACTAAGATCTTTGCTCAAGAGAAACTTTTTGGTACTAAGATGAGAGACCATAACATGAATCTTATTATTTAAAACCATATGTCTAAACTTATTTAGTCCCCTTACAACAATAAGGACTCATTTATCCACAAATGTGTACTTGACTTTATAATCTTCTAAAACTTGACTAAAGAATGCAATTAGTTGCTTCACACCCTCGTCATTCTTTTGCATCAACATGGTTGATATAATATCAAGGTTGGTAAATGAATACAACATGAAGTATTTAGTAAAATTAGGATTTAAAAGAGTAGGAAAATTTTCAATTGCTTTCTTTATGGATTTAAAACTATTCTTACCCTATTTGGTCCAAGAAAAGACTTGGTTCTTCCTGAGCATAGTTGTGATAGGTTTCACCAAAGATGCAAAACCAAGTATGAACCTCCTTACAAAATTTATCTTGCCTAAGAAACTTTGAAGACCTTTCTTATCCAAGGGAAATGTTAAGCCTAGAATATCCTCTATTCTTTTAGGGTCAATAATCATACCATCCTTGGAAATGATATGTCCTAAGAGCTTACCTTCATGAACAACAAAGATGAACTTATTTGGATTAAGAGATACTCCATATTTCCTACATCTTTCAAATGCTTGTGTCAAATATTTTGTGTGTTCATTAACATATTTAAAAAATATTATTATATCATCTAGATAAATAAATAATGTCTCATTGATCAAACCTTTAAAGGCCATGTCCATTGCTCTTTAAAATGTGATACCAATATTAGACATACCAAAGGGAATCTTCCTATAAGCAAAAGTTCCCCATTTAGTAGTAAAGGTTATCTTAAACTGATCATCCTCACTGACTAAAATCTAATTATAGATTGAATATCCATTTAGAAGAGAGAAACATTGAAAACTTGAAACCATTTGTAAAATGTGCTCCATTTAGGGTAGAGGATAGTGATCTTTGAGCGACACTCTATTAAGATCTCTAAAGTATACATAAAGTCTTATCTCCCCATTATTATTTATAACATACACAAGGTTATCTACCCATTTTGAATGCTTAATGGTAATATTATCTCAGATTCAAGGAGTTTGGTAAGTTCTAACCTCATGAGTTGCTCAACCTTGAGGTTGATGGGTCTTTGATTCTATCTAATTGGTTTAACTATAGGTTCCAACTCAATGGTATGGTGTGCTAGGCTAGGATCAAATCCTTTGAGGTCCTTATATTTCCAAGAAAATATATCATGAAACTCTCTACATAGCTTAATGAATGCTTGCTTCTCTAATGTAGAATATACTTTGCTTAGTTTGAGGAGTTTGTCCTTAAAGATCAAGACTCTTTCGTAATATTCCTCTTTTGTAGACATACTCACTTTCTCCTTTTTCTTTTGATCATTCTCATTGAAGATAATTTCTAAGGTCACCAAAACCTTAAGTATCTTATCAGTTCTTAGTTGCACAATTTGATCACCCAATTATTTTTGGGGCCTCCTTTGATTCTTTGAAGAAAACTCAACCTCATTTTACAAAAAGCATGCAATGTGTTTGTCACTATCAAACACTTGCCAAGATACTTCATTATTAGGTATAAAAGGTCTAATAATGATCTTAATGTGAGACTATTTTCACTCCTCTTTTACGGTAATTGATGTATTTAATTGAGCTCTTATGGTAGCTAGTCTATCAGCATGACTATTCTGCTCCCTTGGGACTAATTGTATATTGAATGCATTGAAGTCTTCAAGAAAATACCATAACCTATGCTTATATGAATTTAGAAAAGGGTTATTGTCATAAACTACATTCCCCATCTAATGCACAACCAATTCACATCTCCATATACTTTCAAGTTCTTGATTCCTTTTCTCCTTGCCCATTGAAAGCCATGAATTAAACCTTCATACTTAGTCATATTATAAGTATAACTAAAATGAAATATATATGAAGCATAATATTGTTTTTTATATGGGGAGGCCAACATAACACCAGCTCCTACACCAACATTATTTCTTGAACCATCAAAAAACATCTTCCACAACTCATCATCTTCACCCTCTTCCCTAGTAAGGAAAGGTGTTGGTACTCTTTTTTCATTTATACAATACACTCCTAAATAAATTTCCTCCACAAAATCATAAGGATCATAATCATAAGTATTAGTGCCATATCCATCAAGAAACAAATCTAAAATACCCTCAAGCTTGGAATAAGTGTCATCATCTATAATAGAGTCATTTTATTCATGGGCCACATAATTCAGATTGGAACTTATCTTAATGTAAGGCTCAATATGAAACCTTGAAAGGGGTTATGTCCTAATTGTCACCTTGGATATATACCTTATTCTAAAGGCTAATAAATATCAGTCAACTGAGAGATAGCCACCTATCTTAGCTATGAAGTCCCTTGATAAGTAGATTACAAAGTGGGTGAGATCAACCATAACTAAGTCTTACAAGTTAAGAAAATTAGGACAATCATGCAAGAAAAACTTTAAGCCTTTTATCAGTCCTACTATATTGATAGGTATTCCATATAATTGAAGGACCCCTTTGCTATGTAGCTCATATTTTAGGCCCATCTTGTCAATTATAACTATGGGCATGACAGAAGTAGAAGATCCACTATTGACTATGTAATTGTGTACCAATTTGTCATTTATAATGAGGGTGAGGTAAAATTGTGGAGGTTTCTCAACCCTAATGGATGGTTAAATAATGGTATTAGGTTAATTTTCAAGAGCAACATGGCCATGACTTTGATTTGAGGCTGAGACACTAGCAGGGATAGTAAATAACTATTTTTGTAGGAATTATTTTTGACCAAGCATATGAAGAACATCCCAAAGAGAAATGGATGTTTTAGTGTTCTTGAAATAATCTACAATGTTTAGATAAGCCATACCTAACTTCTCTTGGGATATTCTAGGTAGAGGATTACTTAGAATTTGAGGAATAGGAGTAGACATTGCCATATTTTGACTTGATGGAGATGTAAAAGTTTTTTGAACTATCAGACTTGTAGCTATGTCTTGTTGCCTTGTAGGAGGATTGGATGAGACTATGGGCATGATAATACCACTTCATAGAACCTTCCTCATTTCCCTTGTATTGTTTGTAATAGAGGCTCCTTAATTTATCACAAAAGTGTCTTTAACTAGAAAATTGGTGAAGATCTCTCCTTGAGGTTTCCAATCCTCATTAACCTGCATAATCACCTCATTTATAGACACCTAAAACTAGCCATCAATAACCTCCAACCAGGATTTTGACCAATTTCCATCAAAATGCACAATATAGCCTAAAAACACTAAAAGACACTAAATGATGTGAAACTAACATATTCAAGTGCTTATTTTAGCTAGAGTGTCATTAAATGGGGTAATGTAATTTATGGGCCAGCTAACTTTGACTAGATCATTCTGAGTCAAAATGCCAATTTTGCACCTAAGTGCTCCATATTGCTCTTTTATATCAAATATTTTGTACAAGACACGTGTCTTTGTTTTTTTTTGACAACATACTAAATAGGATAATGGTTCCAACACATCCAATATTGACTCCCAATTCCAATCCAATCAAATTTTGGACCAATAACAAGGCATTCTGATCAATTTAAATAATTTTTACACAAAGTAATTAATCATATTTAAGATATAATTAAACCAAATTAGAGCCTAATTAAGAATTCCATGGAAACTTGTTGAATACTTATTTTTATAAATGAATATTAAATATCTACGTCATCAGGTGACATTGTTTCTTGGAAAGACATCCCTAGGCCATAAATGCATAAAATATCAAGGTTAACCCCTCTCATGCCTCATTAATACCTCCCATGTCTATTAAAGTCCCCTTTATCCCAAATATTGATGAGCCTATTTATGGATTTTTAATTACATAATTGGATTAATCCTTAGCCACACATCTCAATCTTGAGATGGATGATTCAGGTTGATTCTAGCCATTTGCAAAAATAAATAGGAGGACTTGCCACATGAATTTTAAACTCTCACATGACAAATTTATAATGCTAAATTTATTCCAAATAATCATGAAAATTAGTGTTATAATGTCCAAATATTGAGCCAAGCCAAGCCAAAGCCACAAGGTGCCAAGGAGAAGAGGAGATAACCAAGCCTCCTTTGATGAAGAATTCATGAGCACAAGCCGAGCAAGCCACTACTAAAAACTAATTTGGAGCATTCAAGGTAGGTAAAATATTTTTTCTCTTTCATGTTTTAGTTGTGTTTCCATTCTAACATTGTTAACTAAGCTCAACCAAGTAACTAGGCCTAGATATGTATGTTAGCTAGTGTGTTGGTTTTTCAATTTGATTTCATTTTTGTCACTAACAAAATACTAACACATCTCTTGAGTCAAATTATTAGTATACATAATGGCCATAAAATTTATTCCTTGGCACCTTGGAAAATACTTCCACCTTTGATCAAATCAATCCATTGACCATTCTAGTTATATCATTGCTAATAAGAACAAGTGTCTCCTCGTTGGTAGGTACAACTAAATCATTTTTATTGATCAATCTTATCCTTCTATTCATCTCTTTCATCACTTTATGCCCACTCATCTTTAATATGTATTTCAGGTTATATCCTTGAGTTATGCTTACTGATCATCCCTAACTAGGGCACCATAATCTTTAGCCAATCCAGGTCCTCTTAATGATTATAATCGCCTATGGAAAAATTATTATTTTAACTTTTATTCCTGATTATAACCACATTTGGGCAAATCAGCATCTCTTTTAAATCAATTCAAGTAAGAATTTTCTCATTTGGATTAATCTCAACCATGGGTTAACTCCACCTTTCTTCTTATTTCTTTTCGAGGGACCATCCATCAATAAATGTGATGGCCACTCCCTTAAGGGGGCATCATCATAGGCTTCCCAAAACTATTTGGAGATTTATTCTTTAATCATCATCTTCCTTTTGGCATATAGGCCATCTCTCATTATTTGAGAAGACATTGCTTTTCCTATGGTTTTGTAACATCTTCCCAAATAGGGGCAAACTATAGATACCTAAAACTAGCCATCAATAACATCCAACCAAGATTTTGACCAATTTCCATCAAAATACAAAATTTAGCTTAAAAATACTAAAACGCACTAAATGATGTGAAACTGACATATTCAAGTGTTGATTTTGGCTAGAGTATCATTAAATGGGGAAATATAATTTATGGGCCAGCTAACTTTGATCATATTATTCTGAGTCAAAATGCCAATTTTGCACCTAGGTACTTAGAATTATTCTTTTCTATCAAATATCTTGTATGAGACACGTGGATTTGTTATTTTGTGTTGACAACATCTTAAATTGGATAATGGTTCCAATGCATTTGGCATTGACTTCCAATTCTAATCTAGTCAAAATTTGGACTAATAATAAAGCATTTTGATCAATTTAAGTAATTTGTGTACAAAGTGCTTAATCAAGCTTAAGAGATAATTAAATTAAATTAGAGCCTAATTAAGAATTCCATGGAAACTTGTTGAATACTTATTTTTAGAAATGAATATTGAATATTTATATCATCAAGTGACATCATTTCTTAGGAAGACATCCCTAGGCCATAAATGCATAAAATATCAAGGTTAACCACTTCCATGCCTAATCAATTCCTCTCATGCATCTTAAATTCCTCTCTGTACCAAATATTGATGAGCTTATTTATAGATTTTTAATTACATAATTGGATTAATCCTTTGCCACACATCTCAATCTTGAGATGGATAGTTCAAGTTGATTCTAGCCATTTGAAAAAACATATAACTAGGAGGCCTTTCCACATGAATTTTAAGCTCTCACATGCATAAATTATAATTATAAATTGATTTCAAAGATTCATGCAAATTAGTGTTATAATTTCTAAATATTGATCCAAGCCAAGCCAAAGCCCCAAGCTACCAAGGAGAAGAGGAGATAGTCAAGCCTCCTTTGATGAAGACTTCATGAGCACAAGCCACTACTACAAGCTAATTTGGATCATTCAAGGGAGGTAAAATATTTTTTCTCTTTCATGTTTTAGTTGTGTTTCCATTCTAACATTGTTAACTAATCTCAACTAAGTAACTAGGCCTAGAGATGTATGTTAGATAGTGTGTTGGTTTTTCAATTTGATTTCATTTTTTCACTAACAAGATACTAACACCTCTCTTGAGATAAATTCTTAGTATACATAATAGCCATAGAATTTAATCCTTGGCACCTTAGCAAATCCTTCCACCCTTGATCAAATCAATCCATTGACCATTCTAGTTGTATCATTGCTAATAAGAATGAGCATCTCCTCATTGGTAGGTATAGTTGAATCATTTCTCTTGATCAATATTATTCTTCTATTCATCTCTTATATCATTTTATGCCCACTCATCTTTAATACGTATTCTAGGTTATATCCTTGAGTTATGCTTGCTCATCAGCCCTAACTAGGGCACCATCATCTTTAGTCAATTTAGGTCCTCTTAATGATTATAATCGCCTATGAGAAAATCATTATTTTGCCTTTTATTCTTGATTAGAATCACCTTTGGGAAAATCAAGATATTTTTTAAATCAATGCATGCAAGCATTTTCTCATTTCGATTAATCTCAACCTCAAGTTAACTCTACCTTTCTTTTTGTTTCTTTTCGAGGGACCATCCATCAAAAAATGTGATGGCCATTCCCTCGAGGGGGCATCATCATAGGCTTCCTAAAACCATTTGGATATTTGTTCTTCAATCATCATCTTACTTTTGGCATACATGCCATCTCTCATTATTTGAAAATACATTGCTTTGCCTATGGTTTTATAACATCTTCCCAAACAAGGGCAAACTATAGACACCTAAAACTAGCCACTGATAACCTCTAACTAGGTTTTTGACCAATTTCCATCAAAATGCACAATTTAGATTAAAAACACTAAAACATGTTAAATGATGTGAAACTGACATATTCAAGTGTTGATTTTGGCTAGATTATCATTATATGGGGCAATGTAATTTATGGGCCAACTAACTTGGATCAGATCATTCTAAGTCAAAATGCCACTTTTGCACCTAGGTGCTCTGGATTGCTATTTTTTTGTCAAATCTCTTGCATGAGACACATGCCTTTATTATTTTATGTTGACAACATCCTAAATGGGATAATGGTTTCAACACATTTGACATTGACTTTCAATTCTAATCCAGTCATATTTTAGACCAATAACAAGGCATTTTGATCAATTTAAGCAATTTGTTCATAAAGTGCTTAATCATGCCTAAGAGATAATTAAACTAAATTAGAAGCTAATTAATAATTTTGTGGAAGCTTCTTGAATACTTATTTTTAGAAATAAATATTGAATATCTGTATCATGAAGTGATATCATTTCTTGGGAAGACATTCTTAGGCCATAAATGCATAAAATATCAAGGTTAACCCCTCCCATACCTCACCAATACCTCCCATACCTCTTAAATACCCCTATATCCCAAATATTAATGAGTCTATTTATGTATTTTTAATTACATAATTTTATTAATCCTTAGCCACACATCTCAATCTTGAGATGGACGGTTCAGGTTGATTCTAGCCATTTTCAAAAATCTATAAATAGGAGGCCTTGCCACATGAATTTTAAGCTCTCACATGCCAAAGTTATAATGTTAAATTGATTCCAAAGCTTTATGCAAATTAGTGTTATAATGTCCAGCTATTGAGCCAATCCAATCCATGCCAAGCCAAAGCCACAAGGTGCCAAGGAGAAGAGGAGATAGCCAAGCCCCCTTTGATGAAGACTTCATGAACATAAGTCGAGTAAGCTACTACTACAAGATAATTTAGAGAATTTAAGGGAGGTAAAATATTTGTTCTCTTTCATGTTTTAGTTGTGTTTCCATTCTATTATTGTTAACTAATCTCAACCAAGTAACTAAGCCTAGAGATGTATGTTAGCTAGTGTGTTGGTTTTTCAATTTGATTTCATTTTGTCACTAAAAAGACACTAACACCTCTCTTGAAATAAATTCCTAGTCTACATAATGGTCATAGAAGTTACTCCTTGTCACCTTGGCAAATCCTTCCACCTTTGATCAAATCAAACCATTGACCATTCTAGTTGTATCATTACTAATAAGGATGAGCATGTCCTCATTAACAGGTACAACTAAATCATTTATATTGATCAATCTTATTCTTCTATTCATCTTTTTCATCATTTTATGCCCACTCATCTTTAATATGTATTTCAGGTTATATCCTTGAGTTATGCTTGTTAATCGGCTCTAACTGGGGCACCATCATCTTTAGCCAATCTAGGTCTTCTTAATGATTATAACCACCTATGGGAAAATCATTATTTTGACTTTTATTCTTGATTATAACCACCTTTGGGAAAATAAACAACTTTTTTAAATCAATGCATACAAGAATTTTCTCATTTGGATTAATCTCCACCATGGGTTAATTCTACGTTTCTTCTTGTTTCTTTTCGAAGACCATCTATCAACAAATGTGATGGCCACTCCCTCGAGGGGGAATCATCATAGACTTCCTAAAACCATTTAGAGATTTATTTTTCAATCATCATCTTCATTTTGGCATATATGCCATCTCTCATTATTTGAAAAGACACTACTTTGCCTATGGTTTTGCAACATCTTCCCAAATAGGGGCAAACTTTAGACACCTAAAACTAGCCATTGATAACCTCCAACTAAGATTTTGACTAATTTCCATAAAAAGGCATAATTTGGCCTAAAAACATTAAAACATGGTAAATGATGTGAAACTGACATATTTAAGTGCCAATTTTAGCTAGAGTATCATTAAATGGGTTAATGTAATTTATGGGCCAGCTAACATTGATCATATCATTCCAAGTCAAAATGCCAATTTTGTACCTAGGTGCTCTTGATTGCTCTTTTATATCAAATATATTGTACGTGACACATGCCTTTGTTATTTTGTGTTAACAACATCTTAAATGGGATAATAGTTCCAATGCATTTGACATTGACTTCCAATTCTAATCTAATCAAAATTTGGATCAATAACAAGGCATTTTGATCAATTTGAGTAATTTGTGCACAAAGTGTTTAATCATGCTTAAGAGCTTATTAAACCAAATTAGAGCTTAATTAATAATTTCATAGAAACTTGTTGAATACTTATTTTTAGAAATGAATATTGAATATCTACATCATTAGGTGACATCATTTCTTGGAAAGACATCCCTATGCCATAAATGCATAAAATATCAAGCTTAATCCCTCTTATGCCTCTTAAATGCCCCTCTATCTCAGATATTGAACCTATTTATGTATTTTTAATTACATAATTGTATTACTCCTTAGCCACACATCTCAATCTTGAGATGTATGGTTTAGGTTGATTCTAGCCATTTGAAAAAATCTATAAATAAGAGGCCTTGCCATATGAATTTTAAGTTCTCACATACCAAAGTTGTAATGCTAAATTGATTCTAAATCTTCATAAAAATTAGTGTTATAACATCCAAATATTGATCCAAGCCAAGCCAAGCCAAATCCAGAAGGTGCCAAGGATAAGAAGAGATAGCCAAGCCTCCTTTGATGAAGACTTCATGAGCACAAGCTGAGCAAACCACTACTACAAGCTAATTTAGAGAATTCAAGGGATGTAAAATATTTGTTCTCTTTCATGTTTTAGTTGTGTTTCCATTCTATTATTATTAACTAAGCTCAACCAAGTAACTAGGCCTAGAGATGTCTGTTAGCTAATGTGTTGGTTTTTAAATTTGATTTCATTTTGTCACTAACAAGATACTAACACCTCTATTGAGTCAAATTCCTAGTCTACAACTACTTCTTGAGCCACTAGAGCTTGCTCTCCATTCTCATTGGTATTCATGAATTGGTCTTGATTCCAATATTCTTCTTGTAATAAATTACTATGAACTGGTACCATATCTCTTGTATTGGTGGTAGAATTAGGATTGTATACATTAGCAGACCTATTGGGATTAGGCTATCATTAGCCTCCTCTTCTTATATATTATTGACCATATTGTTGATGATAGGTGTAAGGTTTATGATAAGAACCTTATTACATATTAGCTTGCCTATTTTGAGCCTCTAAGACTAGGAACTTTACTTTCTAATCAACATTATTTTTTGCTTACCTAGGAACAACCTTAGTTTTGGTATTGGCATTAGGAACTTGAGCTACATCTAGATTATTAGCAAAATTATGAGATAATAGAGGCATAAAAACCTTAGGAGGCCATCTTCCATCTTGAATTATACTATTCTCAGCTTTGATATCAAGATTATACACTTCAGGAAGAGTGGAATCTCCCATAGATTGAAGCATGATAGCAATTTTAGTCCTAATGGGTTTTAAGTAAGTAGAGAACACAAAGCTAGAAGGTGGTCTCATGGGAGAGGCAATATATGCAAAGTCTTATGAAACCTTTCATTGAAGTCATGCATTGTTTATTTGGGTATCCTTTTTATCATGTTGAGATAATGTATGAGAGAGGCATGGTCACTTTCATTTTCAAATCTAGAAGTCAACAACACTCCAAACTCATCCCATGTTTTGATTCATCCACCTTTTATAGTCATATAACAATCAAGAGCCTTACCTTTAATAGATATGGTAAAGATTATAATGGAAATGTTCTCTCAAACAATATTTTGAAAACTTTAAAAGTTAGAAACACCTCTAATGTGCTCACTAGGTGTGACATGACTCTCATCATTAAATGTGGGCACACCTTTCATGGCGTTAGGAGGAATAGCATCATATATGCAAAGTTAAATTAGGTTATCAATATTTAAGGTAGGGAAAGAATGATATCTAGCCATGTCTTCTTCAAGATATTCAATATATTTAGCCTCTTCAACCTCTTCCTCTTTGGAAAAATATATTTATTCTTCAAAGGGAAGATTAGGCTATGGATACTGAACTTCAAGAAGAATTTCAGGCTGAATGGGTGAGTTAATGGGATTGAATGTTCTAGAAAATGATGACCTAGTGAGAACTAAGAATTATGAGGACACGTTTACAATAAAATAATGGCCTTTAACTACATTTACCTTGAATAAGTCACCAAATGGTTAGTAGTATACCAATTTGTAGCTAATGTTTATCAAGACCAACATTCACCTTGACAAGTTGTCTTGAAGACAATGTGTCCCACCAGGAATGCTAGAACTATTGTCACCAAATATTTCACCCTAGAATAGGTTGTTCAAGCTTGTTCTATATTTGGTAAACATGAGAAAATTTTTAGGTATGTGTGTGTACCTATATTGGAAGTGAGGCTATAGATTTAAGGGCTAGCTCTTTGAATGTATATTGGAATGCTCTTATCTATGCCAACTGATTACTTATGGGAAGAAGAATTAAAGATTACATGAATTAAACCTAATCTAAAGGAGGTGATGCACTAATATGTCTTTCATATGATGACCATAATACATTCTTTCACTAAGAAACAAGGCACACAAACTAAATTCCAAATCTTATGGATTCTAACATGAGTATTTCAATATGGAGGTGTGATGGATGAAAGCTATCCAAGGTAAGTGAACCAAAGGCTAGTTGAAGACACTAAAGCTCATTTTAAACTCAAAAGACTAGCTCATACACTTGATAACACTTCATATGACCTATTTGAATAGGAACTCTTACAAAAATATGAAAGGCTAAGGGAAAAAAGGATAGAGAATTATCACTTTGCATTACCATACATCACTTGCACACTTATACAATTATTTAATAACTCAAAATTAGAATTGTAATAATGTTAAAAAGGAAAAAATATGACCTCATTCTAGTAAGGCTTCACCATATATGGAGTGGAATTAATTACAAAGGCCGAAATGGTAGCTAATTATAGAATTTGAGAGAGAAGTGGGAAAAGAGAAGTTTTGGGGGGGATCAAATGAGTTAAAATTCATTTCAACCATTGTTATAACTACTACAATTAACCTCATTTAAGCTTCCTAATTTATCCAACACACTTCAGTCTATTGCATAGTTACAATATTTATTCATTGATGTTCCTTGATGGTTAAAATGGGGGGATCATGTTGTTTCAATCTGGATTCCATCATTAATGTAATTACAACCATCAAATCAATATGTTAGAGCTTTGTCCTAGTTCTTAATGCTCTTAATTGGTTTGTCATGGTGTGTAAAAGTGGAGAGAAGGGTCCCTTTCATGCAATTGGTCTTTTAAATTAAACCATTGGATTCTAGATGTATTCCTTTATGGTATCCTTTGAAATGCTTGCTCTCATTCAAATTGGATCATGCTTGAACTCATCCCCATGTTCATAGGTCCACTATAGATAAAAACCAATCTCAGATTATTGATTTTCATATAGTTGTCACATTGATGTAGACCTATAGACTATATATCCCCTTTCTTGATTATAATATGTCCAAATATACCCATTCTATCTTTGCAAGAACCAAGAACTTTCCATATACATAGATCCCCTTAAGAATGATGAACATAGTCATAGAAATAACCCTACATGTCACAAATATTCAAACCAAAAGTTTGTATTTAGTGTTAATGGTGGTTCCTTTATGTTGTTGATCACCTTAGCTATGTGGATATGTCCACTCTTTGGTGTTTGATCAAGCTCTAATGGTAGAATAATGACCCTACAAGATCTATTTGCTTTGGTTGAAAATGGCTCCTTGGCTCTAATTTGTCTATTGAAAATTGAATTGAACCAATCAATATTCTCCTAACCATCTTTATTCTCATTGGCCTTATAGATCCCTATTGACTTCTTGACTTCTCTCACACCATAGGATCATAATACATGAATGAACATGGGCCCTTAATGTCTTACCATGAAGATCCTTTGTCATGGTCAATTTCACTCACATCATTGGAGCAAGATGTATAAGTTAATGCAAGCCTTTGATCTCATTAGGCATACTTTCCTACAAATCAAGCTCACACTATTGGATCATCGATATGATTGAACATGAACTATTGATTTTGATTGGACCCACATCCTTATCAGTTGAGATCACACTATTGTATTTCTACTTAGTTGATTTTCACTATCATATCTTGTCCAACTTAGAGCTTTATAAAGGGATTTAACCCAGGGACCTTTTAACTTGTTTGACCTCAGCAGAAACCATTAGATCTCATGTGTCAATATGTGAGATTACATGGACTATTATATCTTGATTTACTTTAAAGCTTTTAATGACCTTTTAAACCCATAAAGTTACTTTACAGAGCTCAAACTTGATGTTAGTGTGAATGTCTTATGTTGCAGGTCCAACCTTAAAGCTCCATGGCTTGAGCTAGAAAGCTCATGCCAACATGAAACTTGCAGAGCATTTTCTTGGCATGAATAACTCCATGACACTATAGTATTTTGGCTTATGAGGCTTTATAAGGTGAATTTATAAAATTCACAAATAAGATGACTAGTGTGTTTCCATGTGATGTGTAGGATAGACTAGACCTTTATACTCAATAATCTAAACTTTCAAGGCTTAGATCTCAAGATAAAAGACTCATCAAAATATAAAACTTGAAAAAAAAGATACTGGAACTAAGGACATTAATTACATGTGGTTTGATGGTCATGCAAATATTTTTGAGCATATTTAGAAAATTCTCAAGTGAATTAATCCATTCTAGTTTTTTATGACATCTTGATGATGGTGTGGCTTCACAAAGCTTATTCCTAAACTTTTAGAGCTCTAAATGATTTTTTGAGGTCTATGTGAACTTTTACTTGATCTTGAATTGAATTAATCACTATGAAGACCTGCCATTTACATATATGACTCTAAAATGACCCCTAAGACACCAAATGACATAAGGACTAAGCTAGACTATGACCAAATCTAGAATGGCATATGAAATGACATCAAATGAGCTACTATTGAGTGTAGAGACCTTTGGGGCTATCACATGACCATAGAAATAAATTTTGGATGCTAAAGATCTCTAAGGATGTGGGAGGAATAATTTTCATGTTCTCCACATGTGAATGGAATATTCCTTGTATTCCTAATTTCTATGTATTCCATATTTTATGGAGTTAGTTGTTAGATTCATTTTTCCATGATGACTTCCTTATTTTGAGGAAGCTAATTATTTTTTAGAATAGGAAACTCCTTCCTTGTTGAGTGGAGTTGGTTGAGATCACATGTTTTTGGGAAGATGTGCCCTTAGAAGGTGGAGAGATGAATATGGTGAATTCCTTCTTGGGAGAGATTTTGGATAAGCTTGATGAGGTGGAGGGTTGTCACATGTTGGATAATGCTTATCTTGGATAAGCATTGCATATTTGCTCCTCTTTTTATGGATTTTTTTTCATTTTATTATATATAGGGTGTGGTGTGGCCTTTAGAGGTTGATGGTTTATTTGTAGGGTATGGCTTTGAGGATCAGTGTCAAAGTGCAGGTGTTTTTCAAAGTGCAAGTGTTCATTATAGAGTGTGGTTTAGCAACTTGTGAGATACATCATTGTGCAGGTGCAAGTGAAAGTGCAAATCTTTTTGTGCAACACTTTCTACAAGAGATTTTTCTATCTCTATGAGAGTTCATTATAATCTTGTTTTAAATTATTGATTTATTTGAAAACTTTCATTAGTGGATGTAGCCCATATTGGGTGAACCATGTTAGATATGTGTTATCTATGTTATTATTATCTTGCTCTCATTTATGCTTTCATATTAATGGTGAATTAAGGAATGTTTCTATGACGCATTTTATTTCATAGCTTTAGATCTAGTTTATGGTAATAGTAGATCTAGATTTAGAAGTGTTTTATTCTTAACATCTAGTATTAGAGCCATTGGTTATGTGTTTTTCTGAACTGGTAAATCATAGGAAGGCTATTAGCTTGAGTGGGACCTATTGGAGAATAGATTAGATTCAAATTTGATAAGTTTGATGGTAAGCATTTTGGTTTGTGAAAAATGTAGATGAAATATTACCTATATCAAAAAGAACTTTAACTCCCCTTGGAGGAGAAAGGAGGACAACCTATAAGTATAGGTGATGTAGATTGGTCATTACTTGATAGGAAGTCATTAGGAGCCATATGTTTATGCCTTGTATCTTCTATTAAATTTAACATTATAGATAAAATTACTATAAAGGATATCATGGATAAACTTGGGAAGTTATATGAGAAACCTTTAGCTTCTAAAAAAAAAATTCTTATGAAAAGATTATTTAACATGAAAATGTCTAAGAATGGTTTAATTGTTAATCATCTTAATGATTTTAATACAATTATAAGTATGCTCAATTCAATTGGAATTAAGTTTGATGATGAAATTAGAGATTTGATAATCTTATTTTCTTTTTCTGATAGTTGGGATAGTTTGGTTATGGTTGTAAGTAATGCAGTCCCTACCAAGGGAAGCTTGAATTTTGAGGATGTTCTAGGTGTGATCCTTAGCAAGGAGATGCAAAAGAAAATCACTAGTGAATCATCTTTACGTAATGATTTATCCATTGATACTAGAGGGAGGCAAAAGGAAAAGAGCAAAATAAAATAAGGAAAGTCAAAGGATAGATCTAAGTCCAAATCTATATCCAAGATGATATGTTGGCATTATGGGAAGAGCGGACACTCAAAAAAGGATTGATGGTCACTTCAGGATAAGAATGTTAATAAGGAGGAAACAAATGAGGTAAATGTGACATCAAGTAAATCATGTCAGGATGCCTTAATTCTTTCTATAGATAGTTTTTCTGAGTCTTGGGTATTAGATTCAGGGGCTTCTTTTCATGTCACCCCACATAGGCATTATTTTATTGATTATGTTCAAGAGAATATAGGGCACGTATATATTGGTGATGATGAACCATGTGAGATAGTAAGGAAATGTTGTGTTTAGGTTAAGATGTAGAATGTGAACACATGGATCCTTAAGGATGTTACACATGTGCATATGTTGAGACAAAATTTGGTTTCAATGGGGCAATTGGGTAGTGAGGGATGTTTAGTATTATTTAATGTAGATTATTGGAAAGATACCAAAGGTGCTCTTATGATTTTGAGAGGTAAAAATTTTGGTGCTTTATATTAGAATAATAGTTTTGATTCTATTGATTTAGTTATTGTAGATGGAGATGCAACTATGTGGCACTATAGGCTCAATCATATGAGCCATAAGGGCATGACGATATTAAAAGATAAGTTGACTAGATTAAAAGACATAGATATAGAATTTTGTGAAAATTATGTGTATGGTAAATAGAAGCAGGTTAAGTTCCTAAAGGTTAGACTCACAAAGAAAGATCACAAGTTAGATTTGGTACACTTAAATGTATGGGGACCAGCTCAAGTATATTCTATTGGTAGATCTAATTATTATGTTACTTTTATAGATAATGCAACTAGAAAAGTTAGGTTTTATTTCATTAGAAATAAATATAATGTATTTGACACTTTTAATAATTGGAAAGCCTTGGTTGAGAATGAAACAGGTCTCAAGTTGAAATGCCTTAAATTAGATAATGGAGGTGAGTATTGTAGTAATACTTTCTTTGATTATTATTCTAACAATGGAATCCATAGGCAAAGGATGATTCTAAGAACTCCATAGTAGAATGGGGCATATAAAAGGATGAACATAATAATAATACAATGTGCTAGGAGCATGAGGTTACATGTAGCATTACCTTTACAGTTTTGGGTAAAAATAATTAGCATGATAGTATATCTGATTAATAGAGGACCTTCAATGCCTTTGGATGGAGGAATTCTAGAACAAGCTTGGTCTGGTAAGAATGTTAATTATTCTTTTCTTAGATTTTTTAGATGTGAAGCATTAGCTCTCATCAAGAAAGAGGTAGGACCAGGCTAGAGGCTAAATCAAAAAAATGCACATTTTTTGGTTATGGTGAGGATGACTTTGGTTTCTATTTATGGAGCATTAAAGATAGGAAAATATTTTGGTCTAGAGATGTATTCTTTAATGAAAAATTCATGCATAAAGATCAGTTATAGGAACAAGATTAAGAATAAAAAGAGTACATAGTATTGGATGATATTGCAGATGGCAAAGTATCTATTGGTTTAGTTCAATAACCTTCTACACAAGGACCTCAAAATCCTATGGTAAAAAGGTCTTCTAAGGTAATAAAATCACCTAAAAATTTTTCTCTTTTTTTGAATTATTTATTATTCACTGACAATGGAGATCCATAAAGTTATGAGGAAGCAATGTAGGTAGATGCCAAGTTGAGATGGGAATAAGCCATGGATGAAGAACATAGATCTCATGGAGAACCAAACGTGGGATTTGGTTGGGATACCCAAGGGAAAGAGTGAATTCCCTAAAAAGTAGATATTTAGGATAAAATAAGAGGACAAAGGGAGAAAATGGTATAAGGCCAAGATGGTGGTCAAGGGGTTTTCACAAAAATCAAGTATTGATTTTGTTGAGATTTTCTCTCCTGTTGTAAAAATGACTTCTATTAGGACTATTCTTGGTTTAATTATAGTTAAGGATTTATACTTAGAATAGTTAGATGTGAAAACTACTTTTATTCATGGTGATTTGATGAAGAGTTATATATGAAGTAGCCACATGGTTATGAGGTCAAAGGGAAGGAGAACTATGTGTGCAAATTAAAGAAGAGCTTGTATAGCCTGAAACAAGCTCCATGACAATGGTAGAAGAATTTTTGATTATTTTATGTTGGAACAAGAATATCAAAGGTGTCATTCTAACCATTGCATGTACATCAAACATTTTTATGATGGTTCATTTATTATATTATGCTTATATGTCGATGGCATGTTAGTTACAAGAAAGAACATACAACATATCATATGCTCAAGAAACAACTTAGTGACTCATTTTTTATGAAGGATTTGGGTGACAAAAATAAAATCATTGGTATGAGGATTTATCGTGATAGGAAGGAGAGGAAGTTGATATTATCCCAATCAGAGTATGTGAAGAAAGTCTTGGAAAGGTTTATCATGTTGGATGTTAAATCTATTGATATTTCTTTGGCAGACCACTTTTGATTATCAAAGTAGTAGTGTCCCAAGATGGAAGATAAAAATTTTAAGATGTCTAAGGTACCTTACTCATTATAATTTGATAGCTTGATGTATGCCATGGTTTGTACTAGGTTAGATATTGCCCAAGTAGTGGGAGTTGTGAGCAGGTATAAGTTATAAGCGTTGGTAGGTAGTGAAATGGATTATTTGGTATTTGAGAGGAACCATGGACTTTGAATTATGTTATGGTGGATAAAATACCACTTTTCATGGTTATGCAGATTTAGATATGGCAAGGGATATTGATAATAGGATAAGTATGATAAGATATATATTTACTATTAGAGATATAGTGGTTAGTTAGATTTTAGGATATAAAAGGTTGTGGCTTTATCAACCATAGAGGTAGAGTATGTTGCTACCACAAAGGCTAGCAAGGAGATTATTTGGTTACAAGAGTTATTTCAAGAGTTGGGGCATGAGAAAGAAGTTGGGAGACTACACAGTGAAAGTCAAAGTGATATTCATTTGGCAAAGGACTCTGCATTCTGCTTGAGGATGAAACACATTCAGTTACATTATCACTTCATCAAAATAGCTTTGGAGGAAAACTTGGTGAAGGTAGAGAAGATTCATACTTGCTATAATCCTATGGATATGATCACCAAGGTGGTCACATTGGACAAGTTGAGACTATGTTCAGATTTGGTTGGCCTTAGTGGTCATGGAGCAGTGATAGATTCTATTTAGTAGAAATGTTCTCCAGGTGGGAGATTGTTGAGTTTGGAGCCCTTTGAGGATATCACATGACCATAAAAATAAATTTTAGGGGCCTAAAGAGCTCTAAAGATGTGGAGGTATAATTTTCATGTTCTCCACATGTGAGTGGAATATTTTTTGTATTCTTAATTCTATGTATTCCATATTTCATGGAGTTATTTTGTAGATGCCTTTTCCCATGTTGACTTCCTTGTTTTGAGGAATATAGTTTTTTTTTTGGAAAAGTGAACTCCTTCTTTATTGAGTGGAGTTGGTTGAGATCACATGATTTTGGGAAAATGTGCCCCTAGAAGGTGGAGAGATGAATATAGTGAATTCCTCCTTAGGAGAGATTTTGGATAAGCTTGATGAGGTGGAGGAAGGTTTTCACATGTTGGATAATGCTTATCTTGGATAAACATTGCATATTCACTCCTCTTTTTATGGATTTATTCATTTTCTTATATATACAGGGTGTGGTGTGGCCTTTAGAGGTTGATGGTTTATTTGTAGGGTGTGGCTTTGAGGATCAGAGTCAACATGCAGGTGTTCATTATAGGGTGTGATTTAGCAACTTGTGAGATACATCATTATGCAAGTGCAAGTGAAAGTGTAACTTTTTTTATGTAACACTTTCTATAGGAGATTTTTATATCTCTTTGAGAGTTCATTATAATATTATTTTAGATTACTAATTTATTTGAGAACTTTCATTGGTGGATGTAGCCCACATTGGGTGAACCACGTTAGATCTGTGTTATCTATGTTATTATTATCTTGTTCTCATTTATACTTTCATATTAATGGTGAATTAAGGAATGTTTATGTGATGCATTTTATTATATAGCTTTAGATCTAGTTTATGGTAATAGTAGATCTAGATTTAGAAGTGTTTTATTCTTAACAACTACAACATACCCTATGACATTATAAAAATCCCCTATATAAGATTTTGATTATAGGGGATTGACCCATTTTCACCTAAGGTCAAAATGGTCAACAGTAACCTTATCTTACAAAAAATTTAAAATTTGTACAATATTGCACATTTTAATCATTACGGTTTGAATTTGAGAAGTCATGAAAGGAGGTGTACCCATGGTTTGAGTTGATATAGACATTGAAACCAATAATTGGGTTGAAGTGCTAATAGTTCCCATGGATGATGTAGCAATAATAGTATTTGGTTTGGGAGAAAATGGTGTAAATATATAACTTTTACCCCTATTAGATGTAGGAAGCAATGATGTGATCAAGGGGAGGGTTATATGAATATGGGAATGTCTCATAGATCTAATAACATGATCAATATATGTACCTGGTTATTCATCTATGTTTTTTTTAATTTTTAATAACTAATATGGTTATGAGGATCTCATTGATATCTTCAATATTTTTGATGCATACACTCTCAAAACATAGCAATGACTTGTAATTTTTCTTGATATATTTACTCATATTAACTATTTTCATTAGACTCATTGTTTTTATGATTAGAATTATCTTCTATGATAACCTCTTCAATATTTTTTTAGTTTCATTATTGTCACTTTCATTAGGCATAGGATTTGATACTTTATTGGTTTGAGCCATCTTAGGTGGAAAAAGAGTAAGCTCTAAGTGTTCAATGGAAACACCATCTAATATATGGATATGCCTATCTTGTATACATATAATATAATAAATCTAAAAATAAACAAGGAAAAACCTCATGAGGCTAAATACTCTATAGCAAGCTAGGGTTTGCATATAAAGACATAGAGGTCAGGTTCACCAATATTTAACCCTAAATTTATAATATGGGGTATCTAGGGTTAATAGATATAAAATTATTTCTTATAAAAATGTGATAAAATAATCTATAACAGGTCAATTAATAGAAAACTCAAATAAAAATATTTTAAATTTATAAACTAAGATTGCTAAAAATTTTAAATTACAAAGATTAAAAGATATTGAAATAAATAGGAAATAATATATTGCTTAGCTAGTTTTCTATGAATAGAAAAATTTGAACTTAAAATTGTGATCTAGGAATTTGACTCAAGAGAGGATGGTTAGTATGGTGTTAGTTCCAAAATGAAAACTAAATGAAATAAACACACTAATAACATAACATCTCTAGGCCTAGACACTAGGGAGAGATTAGTTAAAAAAAACAAATGACAAACACAAATTAAAAGTAAGGAATGAAAACACAAGAATTCCTTCACCTTCCTTGGATGCTCCAAATGCCTTTGTAATGGTGGCTTACTTGGCTTGTGCTCATGAAGTTCTTGGTAATGGAAGCTTGGCTACCTCCATCTATCCTTAGTACCTTTGGGTTGAGGCTTTGCTTGGATTGGAATCAATTTGGACTGGTACTAATAATTTTAATGGCTTCTTGAATATATTTGTTCATTATAACTTTTCACCAAAATATCTTAGAAATGATGTTCATAGCCTCTTTATTTATAGATTTTTGAGAATGTCTAGAATCAACCTGAACCATCCATTTGAAGATTGAGATGTGTGGTTGAAGATTAATTAAATTTTTAAAATTAAGTTTGTAATTATCCTCATCATGACATTAGAAAAAGGGGCAATTAAGAGGCATAGAGGGCATCATGGATGGCATTAATGAGGCATGGAAGGCATGAATCCTGATATTTGTGGCATTTATGGCCTAGGGATGTCTTCCCAATAAATGATGTCACCTGATGATGTAGATATTCAATATTCATTTCTAAAAACAAGTATTCAACAAGTTTCCATGGAATTATTAACTAGGCCTTGATTTGGGTTAATTATCTCTTAAACATGTTTAAGTACTTTGTGCACAAATTACTCAAATTAATTAGAATGCCTTATTATTGGTCCAAAATTTGACTGGATTGGAATTGGAAGGTGATGTCAGATGTGTTAGAACCATATTCCCATTTAGGATGTTACCAAAAACAAATAAAAAATGCATGCATCTTGTGCAAAAGGTTTGATAGGAAAGAGAGAGCAATCTAGATCACCTAGGTGTAAAATTGGCATTTTGACTCAAAATGATCTAATCAAAGTTAGATAGCCCATAAATTACATTACCCCATTTAGAGATAACCTGTCCAAAATTAGCACCTAAATATGTCAGTTTAAACTCATTTAACATGTTTTAGTGTTTTTAGGCCAAATTATGTATTTTGGGTGGAAATTGGCAAAATTTTGATTGGAGGTTATCAATGGCCAAATTTAGGTGTCTACAGTTTTCCCCTATTTGGGAAGGCATTGCAAGCTATAAGCATAGTAACGTATTCTCAAAGAATGAAAAGGTTCTTTATGTCTACAAATACAATGATGATAAACTAACTATATGATGCCCCTTTGAGGGAACAGTTGGCATAAGTAGGTTGGCAAATGGTCCCTTGAAATGAAATAAGAAAAATGAGGGGACCAAAGAAAGGAAATATGATGGGGTGAAAACACAATGATATTGAAAAAGTAGCCAAAATCATTGAGAATGCAAGTGAGATGGTTCACAATAGTTTGTCTAAAGGTGGTTCTAAACATTATACCTCAATAGTGGAAATGTGGTATAATAACACAATGATTTTCTCAAAGGTGGTTATAATCATTGAGAAGATGGAACTACCCTAGTTATGATAGACAAACAAGATAATACAATGCCCCTATATGGGTATAAAAATTAAAGTGGTAACAACATAATGATTTGCCCAAAGGTGATTATAATCATTGAGAAATGCAGGTAGGATAGTGTGCCATGATTTTCCCATAGGTAGTTATAATTATTGGACCCTGATTATGGAAAACATGATAAACTTAGCCAAGGATGATGATAAATTAACACAAAGGGTAACAATGACTTGGAAAAACCTACTAGTAGGGAGATGCTTGTCTAAACTAATAAAGGTTAAAATTCTTTCATGGTTAATTAATCTATTTGGGATATGATTGGGAGTGAATCAAGATGTTGGTGCCAAAGAGATGCTGCCATTGTTGAATATACTTCTTGAATCTAAGGTTTGTTGTAGCACGTATTAGTAAGAATCATGGTATAACATCATGAGGACATGGCCAAAATATGCATAAGGAATGACTCTTGTAATCCAATTCTCAATAGAAAATAATGCACCAATGATAGAAACCATGTTGATAATGTAAACATATGAATATGGATGGATTAAAGTGTAAGTGTGGGAAAGGAATCACCCAATGAACACACATAAATTGAATCAAGGCAAAAATACTAAAAGCGAATAAATAGACAGACAAATAAACAAAATAAGCAAAAACAAATAAACAAACAGTGCAAATAAACTCTACAAACATTGCCCCTAGAAAATAGGTGATAACTTAACAAATAAACAAAATGGGGGAATAGAAGAAAAGGAAGGGGGTAGCCAAGCTAGCTCCATATGCACTAGGAAAGTGGATGCTACCTACATAGTTCCATTGATGTAATATCTAATAAAAAACTTTAGGCCAAATATAGTTCTCCCAGGGAATGGGAAGAATGTGATAATTGATGAAAACAAATAGAAAAGACATGAGAGAAGAAGAGGAATGGTCTTGAAAAATGGCAAGTGCATGAGAGAAAAAGGCCAAAAGGATGGGAAAACTAAATTACAAGTGATTTACTTGTAACTTAGTAAGGGTTCCCAAAATCCTTAAGGAAAAGAAGTGATCATTATTTTTGTTCTTTTCTAACAATTTTTCAAATGTTTTTGGAATTTTTTGAAGTATCTCAACTTGATCAAGAATGATGAGACACTAAATGGTTCAATCTCACAAAATAGCAAGAGCCTTTATACTAAGGTTGCTCACAAAATGGCGAGACCATGGCTTAGGTTACTCATAAAATGGTGAGAGCATGGGGGAAAGGGTGAATGAACTGACCTCAACAAGTATTGAGTACTACCTACATAGTCCCAAAGTAGGACCTCAAGTCACTGTAGTTCTACCTTAACAGTGGAGGAATTTGACTAGTGTAGCAGTCAATTTAAGAAAAATAGGCATAGTGGGCAAAAAGGCATAGTATGACATAAGAAGTGGCAAGTTGGTATGTCAAGGCTTAATGTTACCCCTAGTTTTCCCATAGGTCATTATAACCAGGACACAATGGCATAGATCAATGATAATAATTTTTTCAAAGGTAGTTATAATTAGTTACAAGATCAGTGGTAAGAAAGGAATAACAAATGAAGGATGCAACTATTGAAACTTCTGTCACACTATCCCAAATTTTTGATCTTTGTCTAGAGTTTAAGAACCAATTGATGAAACTGATTAGATACATTGATGCTAAAAATGTGTAATGAATGGGAAAAACTAAGGTCAAATGGGCTAAGCTTTAGAACACATCAGGTTGATAGGTTAGAAGTTGAAAGTGGATATGGTGAAGAGGATGGATAAGGATGGTATTTGTACAAAGAAGAATAGTGATAAAATGGCATAATTGAAATGGTCCTTACAGACAATACACCTTAGCACTCAAGTAAAGTACCAATTGAGATGAATAATATTCATCAGCTCTATAAGTTCATCTCCATTTGGTGTGGCAAGTCTATATGCTCCTGATCTATAATCTACAGTAATGATGAAAGACCCTATCTAGTTTGGTACGAATTTCCCTTTATGTTTCTTCTCAGCAATGGTATTCTTTTGGTTTTCTTCAAGAACAAGATCACCAAGTTAAAATTTTCTATTCTTAACATGCTGATTATAGTGACCTTTAAGTAATTTTTGATATGCTTGAAGATTTTTTAGTGTGCTTGTGCATTTCTCATCGAGTAGGCATAGATCTTGTAGGCAAGATACTCGATAGTCATGATCATCTAGAATATGCTTGAAAGAGATGTCTAGTGAAGGCGATTCAACCCAATGGGAAAGATGAATTTAGTACCATAAAAAAGTGAGTATAAAGTGGCTCCTTGGGGATAAGATGATCGGTGTGGTATGCTCAAATGGTAGGGAATATTTGGAGGTGCCAATCAAGATTGACATCATTAACAATTTTTTTGAGAATATTGACAATGGTCTTATTGGATGCCTTAGCCTAGCCATTACCTTGAGGGTAATATTCTATAGAAAAATGTTGTGTGATGTTATATTCAATACATATCTAGTCTACATCTTTATTCTTGAATGATCCTCCATTATCAGATATAATGTTAGAAGGGATACCATAGCTGTAGATGAGATGGTTGAAGATGAATTTAGAATTTTACTTTCTAGTCACATGAGGGGTATAGCTTCAACCACTTAGTGAAATATTTAGTGGTAGTACGGATATGTTTAAGGTCATCAGATGAAGTGGGGTTGATCTTCCCAATGAGGTCAAGTCCCCATGTAGAAAATGGCAATGGTGTCAACATTAGTTTTAGAGATTTTACTAGGGAATGAATTAGATTAGCATGCCATTAACATTTATCACACTTATTTACATATGTAGTGGCATCTACATCCATTATGGGCTAATTATAACTAGTACGCAATAGCTTTTCTATGGGACTAACCCACTTGGGATCCACATACTCCTTCATGAACTTATCTTAACGCTAATGTAGACTCTATCGAAGTTAAAAAATGAAGTAGAGTTCCATCAAAACTATGGTAGTAAAGGGTAGATCCTAGTAGAGTATAATGAGTGGAATGGTGAATGAAGGTTTTGGTTTATTTTTAAGAGAGGTTAGGTTGTATAACTTGGTCATGAAGGTATATATAAAGATCTAAGTACTAGATATAATTAGGACCAACAATATCATAAATCATGGCAATGGTTGAAGGTTCATGAGTTGGTGCTGACAAATTATCAATAAGGAACTCATATTCCCTAGCTTTATCTATTTTTCAAATCAAAGAACTAATAATAGCCATGGCATCTTCAGTTCTATTACTAGCCCTTGGTATGTGCTTAAACTAAGAGTGTAAACCATGGCTTTATATGGAACCAACTTGTCATCTTTGGTCTAGAAATGATTTATAGCCTGATTGATGATTAACTAAAAATCACCATAAACTTAGAGATGAGATATATTTTAATGCACTACTTGTCTAAGTCCTATAACAAGTGATTTATACTCAGCCATGTTTTTTGTATAAGGAAACCTGATTTTGAATGATTTAGGATTTAGATCCCCCTATGGTGTAATAAATAATAAGCCTACCCCCAATCCATGTGTAGTAAATGAACCATCAAAATATAGCTTCCAAGGCTGCTCCTAAAGGGGTGTGTCAATAACAATTATGATAAATTCATCAAGAAATTGAAATGTGAGTGGTTGTGTGTCCATGAGAGGTGTTTTAGCAAGTTGATCTAAAAAAACTTACCCCTTAATTTCCTTTTGACTGACATACTCTATGTCAAATTCATTGAGAAGCATGATCCATTTAGCCATTCTACATTAAAAAGCTATTTTAGATAGTAGACACTTGAGCAGATCTACTTTTTAAATGACCATGGTTTTATTACTCAACATGTAATGGCATAGTTTATGAGTTAGGAAAACCATGGCTAGACAAGCTTTTTCAATAGTGACATAGTTATGATCATATGTAATCAAGTATATCTTAGGTAGTATACAACATGCTATTTTCCATTGTTATAATGTTGAGCCAAAACTGCCCCTAGAGCATGGTTGGTAGCTGATAGGTATAACAAAAATGGCTTTTTTGGCATAAGAGGTAATAAAATAGGTGGATTAATAAGATAGTCTTTGAGCTATTAAAAATCTATTTGGTAGTGATCATCCAAGTGAAATGTAACTCCCTTCTTCAAAATATGTTTAAATGGATGGCACTTGTCTACTAATTAAGAGATGAAGTGTCGAATTGACTAAATTTTACCCTACAAAGTACAAAGTTACTTTAAATTGATTGGTGGCATCATCAGGGTTATAACATGGACTTTAGTCAGATTGACTTCAATACATCTATAATACATAATGAAGCCAAGTAATTTTCCCAAAGTTACACTGAACACACATTTTTTTGGATTGAGTTTGACTTTATACTTTCATAATCTTTCAAATATAATACGCAACACTACTAGATAGTCATCCTTGGTTTTGGATTTTCCTAATATGTCATCGACATAGTTTTCAACAATATCATGCATCATATCATGTAATATGACAATCATGGCCCTTTGATATGTTGCTCTAGTATTCTTAAGGCCAAATGGAACTACCTAATAACAAATTGTTTCTCATGGAGTGGTGAATGTTGTTTTATGTTGGTCTTCTGGTGGTATTCTAATCTAGTTATATCCTGAAAAGCCATTCTTGAGTGAAACCATTTCATAACCAGTCTTGGAGTTGATGATCATGTCAATATTAGGCAAGGGAAAATCATCTTTAGGATAAGCTTTGTTGATATCTTGAAAATCAATACAAATTTTGATCCCTTCAGGCTTTTTACTAATAGGTATCACATTAGAGATCCATTCTAAGTAGTCAATGGATTGGATACATCCTGCCTCTAAGATTTTTTCCAACTCTTTCTTTACCAATATAATAATGTGAGGATGCATCTTACGTACCTTTTATTTTACCAATTTGGTGTCAGGATTAAAAACAAGGTGATGTAGAACTAAGGTGGGGTCTAAACTTGGCATGTCAGAATAGGCCCATGCAAAGATATCTACAAATTCTCTCAATAGAGATGTAAAGACGTCATGTTCCTCCTTAGTGAGAGACATGCTTAATTTTATCAATTTTAGGTCTAATGGAGTCCTGATATTTACCTCTATTATATCTTTAACTAGAAGGGTCAAACCATCTTTTAGGATAGTAGGCAATAACTTGAACTGTTGAATTGTATCAGGGTTTTATGTTAGGACTTTCTCTTCAACTTATTCTAGGCATGATGAATCTAAGTCCCCTAATGGGAGATCTAGCCATGTGACAAAAACAATAAAAAATTCTTGAATAATTTGATCAAATACTTGTTATTGCTCAAAGATAAACTAAGATCCATAGGCAAGTTCATTATTGGTGGTCTCTTGGTTTAAATTCAAAGAATAATGAACACCCCCATCTAATGGCACTTGAAACAAGTTTTCACCACTAGAGTGGCCTTTATCTTTACTTTTTCTCTGGTTAAAAAGTGCTTCAAAGAGGTTTTCACTTTGACACCTCAATTTTTTACTTATTTATTTTTGGCTAAGGGTGTTCACTCATTCTCCAAAATAGGCTACAAGATCCAATGTGATTGAGAATCCTAATTTGTGATATCCCAATGGAACATCATCTCTAAGGCTTAAGAAATCATAGAATGCCTCATCATTCTAAAACTCATCAATTGATAGACTAGATTCTTCAAACACAGTTGGTCCCAATCTATCAGTTCGAGATAATATAATGGTAATGGGTTATGATGAATTGCTAGGGTAAGGGTACAAATGGCATTATTATCAAATAGGTTGGTTTCAGCTAGGTCATCAAAGGTGAGGCTATGATCAGACTCTGCTTCTTTGTTGACATCATCATCACTAGTCATTGGTGATGGAGTTTGAATAAGATATGTGGGGTCACCCCCAGGTAGTTTAAATCTAAGTCCATAAGGTCTTTCATATTTAGTCATGGAAATTAGCTTGATGGTTCCTTGTTGCTTTGGTTTGAGGCCTCTTCCTTCATAATTGTGATGCTCCATGATCCTATTAGGAATAGGATACTTTGCACTTTTATAAAAATTAGCTTGGTTGTCATTGTATAACCATGATTCATCCCCTTTAAGAGGGTCAGGTTCTAGGCCAAATGCTGGTACAAATGTGATAGATCCCTTATCTTTGTTCTTTTTTTGCCAATGCATATGTGGGGTGACTTTAGACATTACCAACTTTGTTGCCCAAATATTTTTAGATTTTGAGGAAGATTGACAATATGAAATGTATCATGGGTCACATACTCTCCCAGTCCATTATCTAAAATGGTGAAATGATTAGAAGTTTCAGGAGGTGGCATGTGGGAAAGGGATTCTAAGGTATTATGGTCTATGCAATTATCTAGTGAAAGATCAATAAGTATAACCTTTCCTTTATCCTATATGGAACTTAGATTCATGCCATACTAATAATTATATATTTGAAATTCGGCCTCAAGATGCTTGCAATGTTCATATGGGTGTAAATCTCTTGGAATATTCACTTCCATCCCTGAGTGGGAAAACTTGATACATTGGTGCGGTGTTGACAGGATTACATGAATCTCATGTAACCAAGGCCAGCCTAGAAGCATATTATATGATAAGTCAAGATCAAACACATGGAAAAGTATATCATGGGTCAAAGGCCCAATGATAATGGAAAATTAATGGTGCCTTGTGATTATCTTTTTTGATTATCATAGGCTTTGATAGTTTTTTTTTGGTTGAAGATCTATCATTGTGTACCCAAGAAGCTTGATGAACTTTAGGGATACCATGTTGAGGCCAAATCCATTATTTATAAGGACACATTTCACTTTATTCCATCTTATATAAACTTCTATATATAATGGATTATTATGGAGCAGACCAAGGGAAGACATATCGCTTTGGTTAAATGTGACTTGTTAGGCCAGAGCTAGGTGTCCAACCAAAGCTTGAAATTTATCAGGGGATATGTTGTTAGCAATAGTGGATTGGGTCAAAAACTCATTCAAGATATTCTTTTAGATTATTGATGTTTGTAAAAAATCTAAAATAAAAATTTGTGCTGGTGTTTTTTGTAATTGTTCTACAATATCAAACTTCTTGTCTTGGTCAGTAGTGAATGATTTATTTTGAGGCTGAATAGTTGGTCAGATGATAGGCAAAGTGGCAGATGATTATGGACCTAGGATAGTAATCTTTGACCTTCAAATTGTGATTACATAATCAAGATTAAATATTGGACAATTATTACTAACTAATGTTGCAAATGGTGTAGGACTAGACAAGACAAGTCTTGATTATTGGTGTACTTGCATGTGGTCACATGGTAAGAATGAGTTGTCACTATAAGATCCAAAAGGGGAAGTCTTACTTTTCTAGTTTTCTTATATCCACTTCTAGGTCAAAGAAGGATTATCCATGTATTTTGGTTGAATGATATTGTTTAGCAACGGTCTAGGTTGATTAGTATTTGGTATAGGATTAATGGAGATGGTATCAATGCTACCCCCTGTAATATAACCTATAACGCTGTTATAGTCATGTGAAATTAAAAGGTAGATTTGTTGGTTGTTACCATTCTAACCTTGGTTTTGTCTATTATTATATTGTTGTGGATTTTGCTACTAATTTTGTCGATTCTGTTAGTTTGGCCTTTGATTTTGATACTATTGATCTTGTTGTTGTACTGGCTATTATTGTTGTTGTTGATTGTTTTGTTGTTGCTGATTGTTATGTCAAGGAAAGGGGTTTTGATAAATCCTAAGAGTTTGATTAAAAGTGGAAGCATCATTATCTAAATTTATCTACCCATTATCCAACATATTCTCAATTAAATTCTTGATTTGGACACATCTTCATAGATTATGCCCATTGACTTGATGATAGTCACATAATTCATTTTCATGGTACCAATCAAGGTAAGGAATTCCTTACAAATAATGCTTTAGTATAGGCCAACTAATCAGATTAGTAGAAAAAATATTGAGAAATACATATTCAATAGGTTCTCCTAGGTCACTAAAGACATGACATGTAGGGACAGTTCTCTTAGGAGGAGGGGTTTGCAATGGTAAAGGCTACTATATTTGTTATGCAATTTTTGGTTGTTGTGCTTGTGGCATTAGTTGGAGAGGTTTTTGGGTAGGAGTAAGCTAAAAAGATGGTGCAGATGATGTTTTCACTATTTGGATATGATGGGACTTGGTTACTTCATTTTCCATAACATTCCTATTACAATTGAATTGCTTCAATATTTCTTGGTTATTGGCTTGTGTCAGTTGTGATGCGTGCACTTGAAAAATATGTTATTTTTGGCCATTTATTTGATTGGTAGAATTAAGTTTGATGACTCATTTATTGATGAACACCTACTTGATCAATAAACCTTTATCAATGATCTCTTTGAACGTATGTGCACATTGTAGTTCTAGATGGTAAGCTATCTCACTATGTAAATTTTTAGTAAACATAGTGGCTAATTGTTTATCTGGTAAACTATGGGTGAAATAGATTGCAAGGGCTCTCCATCGCTATAAATAACTTGCAAAACTCTCCCCATATTTTTTCTTTGCTTGTATTAGGGCCACTAATGAAATCTCATGCTCGAGATTATAGGAAAAGTGTTGCACAAATTTATCAAAAAGATTATCAAAATTTGTTACTGAATTCTTGGGCAACTTTATAAACCACTCTAAAGCTTATCCTAGCAAGCTCCTTAGAAAAAATAGCAAAAGGTATATGTCTCTATATGCCACTAGTTGACATGCAACAAAGAATTCAATCAAATGAGCCTTAGGATCACCTTTCACTTTATATTTTTAGAATTTGGGTGGTTCATATCCTGGAGGAAATGGTATCTATAAATATTCCATGTTGAATGGATAGAAACACATCATCCAATTTGAACTTTTTAGTTTACTACCCAACCTAAATGGCATCAATTGTATCCTTCATCTGTTACAATTCTTAGGATAAGAAACTAGAAGGAACATTGGTTTGAGGGAGAATATTTGTTTGGGTAAATGGTTGGGAGGTCACAAGTGGGAAACTTTGACCAAGGTATGATGGAGACACCTATTGGGGTAAATTGGTTGGGTTGGGGAATAGACTAGGAATACGCATACATAGATTGGGATGTACTTGAAATTGTACAATTAGTTGCATGATATTCTATTTTGGGTTGGTGATAAAGGTTTGCCTTGGAGGATTTTTTGGTTGGGATGGAGGGATATAACTATATTGTGCCTACTGTGGTTGAAAAGGGACATGCTGCCGACTAATCAAACCTTGTTGTGGAGTGGGAACTTGTGGACCAAGACCCTGTCTTTGAATTTATGACACATTTTGAACTAATGGTTATATAATAGGTACTTAAGAAACATGAGGACCTCCTTGTTTCATGAATTCCTATGGGGAAGTGAAAGTAGGTTGCAGATTAGACATCTATCGCTAACCAATATTTGTATATTGTTGACTAGTCATTATTTGGTTTTGGATTGGCATATTAGTCTATGACTGAAGAGGTATGTTCATCATTACCTAGTGAGGTAGAACATTAGTAGCCCCTAATTCAGGAAGCAATGTATTCATCCTCTATTCTATTGATACACTAGATTGTGTCTGTTGTTGTGGAATACTACTCGCTACTTATTAAAAAAGAGTAGGATTCATCACATTCTGTCATTAAGGTATGACATTGGTCATTGTTTGATTACCTAATCCCATAGGTTGTACACTTGAGGAATTAGTTGGTTGAGTTTGGGGTGTAGAAACTCTTATTCCTTTAAATGATGATATGATCATGGGATTAACTATAAGCACATGTTGTTGGCTAATTTTTTATGCTTTAGTACCACTTTGGTCAAGATTGGAAATTGTTTGCACATTATCTATTATTTTTGGCTCATTATTATCTATAGATGCCAAAGATACTTCTTTAATAACATGCATATGCATCAAGCTATCTAGTGAAGGAGTTTGTAAAAATGGGTCAGAACTCAGATTCTTTTATCCAGTTAACTCTATCAACACTCCTATTGAAGGTACTAGGTCAATGAGAGGCTTACTCACCATGTTCATCTAATTAAAATCATGTGCTAGATTCAGGTAGGTTTGATATGTTGTCTATATTTGGTTAAAGTGATCTTCTATGATGTTGTTTCCTTGATTAGATATATTAAAGTCTTGATACGTTATTTGGACTAGAGCCATAAGATTCCTAGAAGAAACCTATTGATCATAAATGATATTGTGGGGAACTCTTACTAGACTTGGTAAATTTTCATGGGGTAAGTTTGTTGGAAACTTGACCTTTATGGCTCTAGCCAAAATCTCATCTTTGTTCTCTGACAAATGTCACTCAAATAAAAATGCATCATATGTAGAAGTTGTATTAGTAGAATATGACTATTGAAGAACTGGCTCATCCACTGTGGGTATTATATATAGGTATTGCATGGTTTATTCTTGGTCCTATTCTGAATAAGGTGGTGTATTAACTAGATAGTTAGTTAGCTAAGGGATATTGGCTTTGTGCCCCTAATTAAGTGTTATATGAGGAATAAGAATCCATCTCATAAGCAATATTATTTGCATAGGGGTCTTGCACCATTACATTGCTAATCCCTAGATTGTATATGAGTCCACTATGAATGTAGGAATATAATTTGGGATCTATAGTCCATGCTTCATGATAAAAGGTCAAAGAGTTATACAAACTCTAAAAAGGACAAAATCTAAAACAAATGATGTTTCAACTTGGTCGATATTTGTCAAAAGGATCAAAAGGTTTATGCAAAGATTTATGAGGAAACAAGCTAGCATAAAATATCTAACATTTCATTGTTCACACAAATATAAGTAATTAAAAGGACCAAAAATTAAAATGCCAAACTCTAAGGTCGAAGTGTTTCAAATCAGTGTAATCTGGGAATTTAAAAGTTGCTAGGTCTTTTGGCCAAATGTGGCATCAAAATCTAGGCTCAAACAAGGCATGTGTTAGGACTCTTGACCAAATGACGTCAAAATCTAGACATTAAAAATATATGAAAGTTTTAATCTAACAAATTTGAAACATTTCTAACAAACACTAGGCATTTGATTCTTGGACATGAACTTGATCAACTAGGTATAAGGTATGAAACAAAAGGCACTTTAGCAATAGTTTATTTTCTCATAAATAAGGGCATAAAACTTGTTTTTTTTCCGAATGAGATAGACAAAACTAAGTGGTATAATTATGCTTTGGACAAAGGATCATAAAAAGTACACTTGGATTACTCTAAATTTGTAAGAGCAAATTTAGAACTCTATGTGAAAGAGTTTATGAAGCAAAATTTGAAATGATTTAGGCAACATAATGATGTTATACTACCCAAAAAGTGTAACAATTTTTTTTTTCAAAAACTCTCTAAGGTAAAGACAATTTATCATAATTTTGATAGCATAACACTACCTTTCTTGACTACCTTTCTTGACTCAAAATGTTGTGGTGTATAGACTTAAAGTGCAAGTGTTTATCACAAAATGGCTTAAGTCTATCAAGTGATGATAATGATTATGGGTCTTAAACAACCTTCAACCCAAATTAAAAATTAAACCTAAGTTCCCTCAAGTTTAGTGCAAATAGTGAATCCACTTAACACATCAACCTTATGAACTTGTAAAGGTGCAATTCAAAATTTATATTATAAGTGAAGGACTTAAAGAACTTTGGTAAATATCTAGACTTAGTTGGGTAGCATAACTATGCCAAAGTGGATGATATGACTCTCAAGATTTTTATGAACTTTAAACAAGGCAAATTGATGTTCTCACTCAGGTAGCATAATGCCTCTTTGTTCAAAGGAAAATTTGGACTATGTCTTTGGTTTGGATTATTTTGTTTACACCAAACTTTTGAATTTAAACAAGACTTTAATCTAGGATAAGACCCACTAATTTATCTCCCTTAGATCCTAAAATGATAAGGTTTTTTGGTATTTTTAGAATCCATCAATATACATCATTTGAGAGGATTTTACGTGTTCATCTAAAAGTAAATGCACATTATATTGTAGGGTTTTTACACCCCCCTTCTCTTAAATAATAGTACTACAACATGTACATTGAGGTGCACCTTACACCAACAATAATTTCGTGACAAGTGGGGATTTGTCTAAGATCTAACAAGTTTCTGAATGATATAGGGGAATTAATTGCATAATGACTTTCACACCAAACAATGCAGAAGGAAAGCACTGATTTTGGGTCCATATCACTTGGCTTATTACAAAAAGGTCTTGTCATTTTTACAACCACTAAATCCTATTGTTTGCTTAGTATAGTGTGATTTCCAAAGTGTCACTACATCCCATGTGCAACTCCAAAGGATCCAAATAAAGTCAATACCAGGACATGAAACCCCAGGTCAAAGCTTCCCTAAAGAACTTGTGGGAGCTGATGAAGTCCCCCTCGCAAGCCAAGATGAATAAAAAATAAAGAAATCATAAAAGCAAAAAGACATTAGGGTCATTTTCAAGGTCACCCAAACTTTGACAAGTTTTTTGGGAGTGATTTAGATGACTTTATTTCTAAGCCTTAGACTAGGATACTTGCAATAAGACTAGGATACTTGTAATAGGAATGACACTTTTGATTCCAAGGGTTCCCTATAAGGGACAAATGGAAGAGCATACACGTAACATTTCTCTTTTTTCCAAATAAAAATTTGATTAAACAACTATTTCAAACAATAATTGACAAGTGTGTTCAATTTTAAACCCAAAATGAAAGATTTGGTGGTGTTCATTTGACCCCTTGGTCTTAGTTGCAAACTTTGAAAATATTCACCAAAAACATATAAATTCTTTGTTTAACACCAAAACAAGGTTCTTAATTGATTTTTAATCAATCAAAAGGTGATCTAAACATGTTTTGAGAAAATGTCAAGTTTGGTCTTGTAGCAAAAGTTTTAGCATGTCCTTTATCTTTGAAACTTTTTTTAGTTTGAAACAATAATCTTTGGAAAAATATCTCACAGGTCTGTGTTTTTGAAAAAACATAGTGACTGACATCGGTTACTTTGGCTAACCAAGATCTAACCAATGTCAATTTTTCTAATTAATGTCGATTAAGATATGTAAGCGATGTTAGTCTTACTTGTTGACATCGGTCACTGTGTAAAATTGTGGCAATTAAAAATGGTAAAATAAAGTTAAAAAATCAATTTTCAAGAGTTTTAAGAGGCCAAATAAATCTTTTAGTGTTGAAAAATGATCTCCTTTAGGTGTGAGATGTGTCTAGTCCCACCGGGCGTGCCATTGTGTGATCTAGGAATTTGACTCAAGAGAGGATGGTTAGTATGGTGAAAGTTCCAAAATTAAAATCAAATGAAATAAACACACTAATAGCATAACATTTCTAGGACTAGACACTAGGGAGAGCTTAGTTAACAAAAAAAATGACAAACACAACTAAAAATTAAGGAATTAAAACACAAGAATTCCTTCACCTTCTTTGAATGCTCCAAATGCCTTTGTAATGGTGGCTTGCTCAGCTTGTGCTCATGAAGTTCTTGGCAACGAAAGCTTGGCTACCTCCATCTCTCCTTGGCACCTTTGGGTTGAGGCTTATCTTGGATTGGAATAAATTTGGCATGGTAACACTAATTTTAATGGCTTCTTGAAGATATTTTTGCATTATAACTCTGTACCAAAATAGCTTAGAAATGATGTTCATAGCCTCTCTCTTTATAGATTTTTTAGAATGTTTAGAATCAACCTGAACCACCCATCTCAATATTGATATGTGTGGTTAAAGATTAATTAAATTTTTTGAATTAAATTTTTAATTATCTTCATCATGAAATTGGAAAAAGGGGCAATTAAGAGGCATAGAGGGCATCATGGAAGGCATTGATGAGGCATGGAAGGCATGACTCCTGATATTTATGGCATTTATGGCCTAGGGATATCTTCCTAAGAAATGATGTCACCTAATGATGTAGATATTAAATATTCATTTCTAAAAATAATTATTCAAAAAATTGCTATGGAATTATTAATTAGGCCTTGATTTAGGTTAATTAGCTCTTAAGCATGTTTAGGCACTTTGTGCACAAATTACTCAAATTGATCAGAATGCCTTATTATTGGTCCAAAATTTGACTAGATTGGAATTGAAAGGTGATGTCAGATGCATTAGAACTGTATTCCCATTTAGGATGTTATCAATAAAAAATAACAAAGGCATGCATCTTGTGAAAAAAGTTTGATAGGAAAGAGCAATCCAGAGCACCTAGGTGCAAAATTGGCAGTTTGACTCAAAATGATCTGATCAAAGTTAGCTAGCCCATAAATTGTATTATCCTATTTAGGGATACCCTGGCCAAAATTGGCACTTGAATATGTCAGTTTCAACTCATTTAGTGTGTTTTAATGTTTTTAGGCCAAATTATGCATTTTGGGTAGAAATTGGCAAAAATCTTGATTGGAGGTTATCGATGGCCAGATTTAGGTGTCTACAAAAATAGGTGTAAATTATGTAATATCATTGTTTAGATTATATAAATTTTAATTTTTTAGTTGTGGACACTAACATTGGATCTGGACACTACCATTGATGTTAAATGTGATGCATGGGTCTAGTATGGAATAATGGCTAGATTAATATGCTAAAAACTTTGTTGTTCTAGGTTTTATGTATCCTTTATGTTGATGTATTCATATATGGGATATAGCTTGTCATTCTTTTATGATTAATCAAACCCTAGATATTCAACCTTCTTAACCCTTGGAATGAGTTTCTAATAAATAGGTTATTACGGTCACGATGTCAAGCTACCCCAAAGAAACCTCTATTAATGGGTGTTGCCTACATAGACAATACTCTAATGGGGGCCTTAGAATTATGTATTTATCCCTTGTGTGTGGTAAAGTGTGTGTAAAAGGGTGAAATATATTATATGAAGATGCATGTAGTGATCTAGCTTGTAAATTGACCAATTTCACTCATGGGCTACTCTTTGAATGAATTAGACATGTAATATGATTGGTACTATGATTGATATTAAAATAGGGGTGAATAAGGTATAATAGAGTGTTTGTGTAGTAGATTAATTTATATTTAGTAGGTTTTTTTTGGTATTTTTTAAATAAAGGAATGAGAAGGCTTAGACTTATATTTATACGAGACCGTTTACAAATATCCCATGGTAGGATTTAATAAGGCAATAAAGAAAACCCATGGGTTTTTATTATTTTTTAATTTGGATGAATTTAAGATACTAGACACTAGATAAGGATCTGAACACTATTATCATTGGTAGTGTCCCTCTATGGTTGATAGTGTCTAGAGGGTTAAATAATAGGTACTAATTTGAAACAAACTGTAAAGTATGTTTATTAAGTTTTTAGCTTTATCTATAGTATACAAGACATAGGTAATCCTAATTATATGTATTAGACTAAGAGATAATCATTTAGGCTCAATTAGATGGTGAATATGAACCTTTCAACAATATTGAGGTCTAGAACTAACGGGTATAAACCTGATTGATATTTGTCAAATGTATAAGACTGAGATGCTATAAATAATCAATATTAGTATCTAAAGACTAATGTAGAAAATTTAAGTGGGGGCATAATCTCAAAAGAGGTAAAAATTTAGATAAAGAGTTGTGTTTATTATATGGAAGTGCATATGCACTATAATACATATGTGTTATATTTATATAGTAATATATGATATAACTATGTTATTAGAATATTGTGTGATGAAATTTGGGTAAATTTATCTCCAAATTGCATCCCATAAATCTAAAATTATTTTACACATGGTTCAATTAGCCCCAAATAACATCTTATACTCGCAATTAGGTTTAAGGGGTTTAGATTTGCCTTTGTGATTGCATTTATGATGAAATTGGGGATGATTAAGCACCAAATCAAATTTTATATTAATAATTATTTTAAAGAGGCTAAAATTATCCCTAATTTCCTTCATGAATAATTTTTTTCACTATTTAGTTTAGGGTGTTATGACATTCAGGTTAATTGACTACCAAATTACATCATCTATAATCAAAATTAGATTCACTGGGTTTAGTTTCATCCAAATCACATCACTGATAGTAGTAATTGACTAATTAGCTCAACATGTAAGGAAATATGAGATAATTTAGTTCCAAATCACATCCTATACTCATATTTAGGTTTAAGGGTTTATATTGGCACCAATTACCTCTATATTTGATTTTGTGAAAGCATTCGGGTCGATTAGATTCACATGGCTCAATTTGGCCAAAATTATATTTCTAATTGCACCAATTGATTAATTAGATAAATTCATGATGAAATCAAAGCTAATTTATCCCTAAATCAATTCCTACTCTTATAGTTACATTGAATGGGCTCAAATTATCTTTAATTTCCTTCTTGATTGAATTGGTGGACTATTTAGCTTATTCTATTATAACATTTAGGGAGATTGACCTCCAAAATATATCCTATATAGTCAAAATTAGGTTTATGGGGTTAAATTTTATCTAAATTACATCACTGATTTTAGCAATTAACTAATTGGCTCAATATTTTAAGTAATATGAGTTAATTTAGCTCAATTCAAATCATATACTTGCAATTAGGTTTAATGGGTCTATATTGTTCCTAATTACATTTGTGTTTGTATTTTTTTATAAAATTAGGGTTGATTAAGCCACCCATTACATCATATATAATCATTTGAGCCATAAATTAGGTTAATAGGGCTAAATTTGGCCCAAATCATGTCTCTAATTACACCAATTAACTAATTAGATCAATTCATGATGGAATCAGAGCTAATTCAGCCCCAAATCATACCATACTATTATATTTAGTTTGAAGGGGCTCAAATTGACCCCAATTTCCTTTGTGATTAAATTTTTGGACTATTTGGTTTATTTTTTTATGACATTGGGGTCAACTAACCCCAAAACTAAATCCTATATAGTCAAAATTAGGTTTATAGGGTTTAATTTCATCCAAATTACATCACTAATTATAGAAATTAACTAATTATATTAATGTATCAAGAACTATGAGATAATTTAGCCCCAAATAACATCTTATACTTGAACTTAGATTTAATGGGTTTAGATTGGCCACAATTACATCTATGTTTACATTTGTGACAAAATTGGGGTTGATTAAGCCATATGTTACATCTTATATAATCGATTAAGCCACAAATCAGGTTCATGAAGTTTAGTTTGGCCCAAATCATGTCTCTAATTGCACCAATTAACTAAATAGATCAATTCATGACATAATTAGAGCTAATTTAGCCCAAATCATGTCCTACTCTTGAAGTTAGTTTGAAGGGGCTCAAATTGGCCTCAATTACCTCCATGATTGAATGAATAAACTATTTGGTTCATTGTATTATGACATTAGGGTCAATTTCATTGTAAATCACATCATATATAATTGAAACTAGGTTTATGTGTCTCAATTTTCCCAAAATTATATCAGTGATTGCGCCAATTAACTATTTGGCTCAATCTATGATGAAATCAAAGCCAATTTAGCCTCAAATCACATTGTATAGTCATAGTTAGGCTCAAGGGGCTCATATTAACCTTAATTGCTTCCAAAATTGAACTAATAAATTATTTTATTCATTATGTTGTCCCCACCAAAAAAATGTCACTCTTTTTGGGACAACGTATGAGCCATTTTGGTCCTGCAAGACCAAATTTGCCTCTTCCCTTTTCAAAATTTCTTTTGAGCTTTCAAGTTCCTCACTTTTCAAGATTTCTCAGAAATATATGGACTCAACATGCTTGAAATTAGTAGGTTCAACTATTTCAATGGCTTCTTCAAATGAGTTCAATCAAAAGGGGTGAGTTTCCAACACTTGGGCATTTTCAGGATTGGTTCAACGCCTTGGTTCAACCAAAAAGGGGCTCATTAGCAAGCTTCTAAGTGAAGATTGAACTGTTAAACCTTGAACCACTTTGGTTTAATGGTTCAATGGGTTCAAGGTTTAACATCATTGATAGGGTTAAAAGAGTTAAGCGCTTCAAACAGATTGAACCATTCAGTGACGTTAGCAGGACACTCAACCACTTTGGTAAGTTCATCAGCTTTCCAAAAGACTAAGCTTCAAGGAAGGAATGAACCATTGAGCCA
This sequence comes from Torreya grandis, assembly GCA_037957365.1. Lineage (NCBI taxonomy): Eukaryota > Viridiplantae > Streptophyta > Pinopsida > Cupressales > Taxaceae > Torreya > Torreya grandis. The sequence goes on along the minus strand of JARHVA010000917.1, from coordinate 1,525,828 downwards.
AAGTTGGTTCAATCAATCGGTTTAATCAAAATGGGTCAAAGGAGCACCCCAAAAATAATGAGTCAAGTGAAAGCTGCCACATGTTGTCTATCGAGCCCCATTGCACTTTGTTTCTAATCGCAATGGAAGATGCCACCTGTCCTTGCTGAAGCTTGTCAGAAGCCTCCAAGTGTCTCTATCTGAAGCTTCAAAGTTTCAATAGTTTTGAAGTTCAATGCACAGGTATTTCTTTTTTATGCAGGTTTTTGTCTAAGTCTTAAGAAGTCGTGGAACATGCCACGTGTCCCTTGCAAAAGTTTGGCAGAAGCCGATAAGTGTCAATCTCTGCAATTTCTCCCTCTTGCTTCTTATTTTCATAAAGACTGTGGTGGACCCCCAGTGAGCTATTGAATAAAGTGGAACATGCCATGTGTCATCATCCACCTGACTCTCCAAAGACAAGCGAAAGCCACCACTTGTTCATTTATAACTCCGTGGAGAGCGACACATGTCTGCGTCTGAGTTTCGAACAAGTTTATAAGCTTCTCCTAAGCATTTTTTAGAGCATAGTGGAGACCGCCACGTGTTATCATCCGCATGAATCTAAAAAAAGTCTCGAGTGTTTTCAAAGGATGCTAAAGCGTAGCAGAGACTGCCACATGTCATCTTCCACCAGACTCATAAAAAATGTTTCTAAAGCCTCTAAGAGCAGCGAAAGCTACCGCGTGTCCTCACATGTTTCAAAGCAGATGCTACCACGTGTCAATTTTTTAGCAGAAAGTGACCAAATAATAGAGAGGAAATTTAAGGATCTAATTCAACAACTAAAAAAGGAGTTGCCAAGAAGGATGATAGACTTTCAGCCATCAAATTAGGGGCAATAAATTAGCCGTTGGCTTTTAAATGATGGCAGACCCGAGGATGCCAAATTAGTGGCAATGAAGTGTCTGTTGATTTTTACAGACTTAAGTGTGAGAGCCCTAATCGCTACGAAGTGGAGGAAACAATATGAAATATTTAGAGTATCAACACAGTGTTTAGATCCGATAGACCTCTTGAACCTAGAAATGTGGATGCAGGTTTCTTGATCCTTTAAAAGACATGACTTGTTCAGGAATAAAGGCAAAGTGAAAAATGGTGCAATCAAGAGAGGAAACTAAGAGGATCATCTAGTTCTAGGGGATGACAGTCGAGTTAAAATATAGAACTGAAAGTGCATTCAAAGCATGGTATGTACAGCATGAGTTGTTCCATGGGATAAAAATGCCAAACCTCTCTTGACCTCTATATATTGTAATCTCTCTCATTTTTATGAGGATATTTTCCTGCTATAGAAGCAAAAACTCTACCCAAATTGAAAGGCATTTACTGAGACTTTGAGCTCAGATTGTTAATCATTTTTCTTCATTTGAATAAGAAAGCAAGTGACCTTTTCAGACTTTGTGCTGAAAACAGCCTGTGTTATTTAGGAAATTGTTGGTATGTCTATTTCCTAGAAGCATTCTTGTTTATCTGATCTAACAAGCAGAACTAGTGGAAGTGGTTAGGAAGGTGTCCTGAAGACCAACTGTGGGATGACTTTGTGCCCCCACAAGTACTTTCAATGTGTTTCTATTTTCTTTTTCCTGTGTAATGGACCTTGGGACGACTTTGTGCCCTCATTGTTCTTTGTATCTCTCTCTTGGGCAGTTAAGGTGGAGACTTTGTGCTACATCTTATATTGTTGGTTACTTTGTACTTTGGTTACTGGTTACTTGTTCCTTGAAAATACTCCTACTATTTCCTGCAAGAATACTTCTGAAAGAAGAGAAGTGCCTTCAGTGTTTCCCAAGATTTATCTTTTGTTTGTTAGCATCATCTCTGAAAAAAGAGAGATGGATGGTTTGTCCTACCCTTGTTCTTATTTTTTGCTTATATATATATATATATATATATATATATATATATATATATAGCTCCATATACTTAATAGGGAACCTCCCCTTGATGAGAGGAGAGATTTATCCCCTTTTGATGTAGTAAACCTGCACATCTAGCTGATCAATCTCCCTACTGTAGTGGTGATAGGACCTATTTTGCTCACTAGTTAGTTGGTCAACAAAATATTCACCCAACAATTTTTGGTGACTCTGCTGGGGAAAGAGCATGTAGTTTGAAGCCTCAAGTTTCAATCTGAAGCAGGGTTGGTTCTTTCTTATTTTTGTTCTACAATTTAGCAACTTCACACTATACCAAAAGCCAAAAAGCCCAAGGTGTTGTTGACCCTATTTTTGAGTTGGTGCAACAGAACAATTTTGAGTTTTTTCCTCCACAACCTCACCTCCAATGAACTAGGAGTCTTCCTCCTACCAACACCAGGTCACCAACACAAGGCAAAGCTACTTTTTATGCTATTAGCAAAACTTTTTCTATACATACACCACCCAAATTTGTTATCCCTTCTTTCAATAATCCACTTATGGTAGTTTAAGGCCCCTGGGGTAACTCTTTTGGCCCACTCAATCTTACTCCACCCTTGCATGAGCTTCCACAGTTCAAGGAAGAATTTCCCCAAATTCTTTGGTGATGGAAAGGTTCACCCTGATGAACACATTGCAGCCTTCAACATAGCCTACGATGTGATAGGCATGGAATTTGAGGACGTGGCAGTCAGACTATTTATGGAGATATTGTAAGGTACTACTATGGATTAGTTCTACCATCTATAGGCTAGATCAGTGACTGACTAGGACACACTCAAAGCTAAGTTTGAAGCCAAATTCAAACTTGCAAAAGATGCACATGCCCTTCTGGCCCAGCTCACACAGATGAAGAAGGAACCTCATGAATTGATGAGGGATTTCATAGCCAAATTTGATAAGTTGAGGAATAGGATCCCTATAATCACTCAACCAACCCCTAAAAACCTCAAGTGTTTCTTCATCAACTCACAACTGCCTAAAGTGAGTTTTATAATGAGATGCACTGGCCAAATAGACCTTGCTGAAGCTCAAGACTTGGCTACTGAGGTAGAAGATGACCTTATCTTGGCTGGGAAGATAAGGAGACATCTAAATAGAGGTAAATCTTATTCATCTTTTGATTACTCATTTATAGCCACTACTAATCTCATGGTGTAGAATCTGGCAAATAAATTACTAGCTCTCAAAAGACAAATGGCCTAAGGGATGTCATCCACTCTTGCATACAGAGCTATCCCAAAGAGAACATTTTAGAATCAGACATACCAAAGCAATGCTACTAGGGGTCAAGGGCAACTGAATTGTCTTCCTCCCCCAAAGAGGAACCTTGCCATTGAAGCACCTCCAACCAACTCAGTAGTTGGATAGCTTGAATCTAACTCGGGTTTCTCATTCCAGCTTGAGTTGAACCCTGAAGATGATGTTAATCTCTTCACTGAGGAAGAAGAAGAATTAGCTAGCGACTCCAACATTAGTTTCTTAAACTATAAGGACAAACCCAAAAGTGAAGGTAATGCAATGGAGGGATCATATGTTGTGTTCACCCGGTCTAAGAATCAATCAGCTCAAAAAGCTGATAAAGAGAAGACGGAGGAGTGACCTCAATCGGCAATCTCAATTGCTAAGCGTGAAAGTACTATGCCCTTCCAGCCAAAAGATTTGATGACTGCAAGAAAGGTAAGTACACCAAATACCCATGTACCTTCTACTTCAAATCTATAGTCTAGTTCTCCCCCTACCAAGAATCAAAAGGATGAGCTCCCATCCTCTATTCCTAGCTCATTTCAGACATTTGACATTATTGATCATATAAAGAAAGCCAAAGTTCAAATGTTTGCATTTGAATTCCTGCAGTCCAACCTTGATTAATTGGATAAATTAGTTCAATGTGTGAAGAACCAAAACATCTCAGCAAGACAAGAAGCTAAGAAAGCAATTCATGATCCCCCAAGGAACATGTCTATCCCAAACAATCTTGTCATTTCTCTTCCTACTACTCCCAGGAAAATAGAGTCTTTCTATGTATCCCTGTTAATAAATGGATATCAGCTGAACAATTGTATCATTGATTCTGGAGCTTTAGACAATGTCATGCCTACCAAAGTGGTTTAATCCCTTAGCCTTAAACTGACCAGGACATTTGGTAGATGTTTCTCCATGGAAAACAAGCAAGTACCATTGCTAGGGTAAATTAAGACACCCAATTTGCATTTGCAGTGTTCCCAGACAAAAGAATCAAAATGAATATCTTGGTGGCTGACGTCCCAGCATTTTATGGCATCCTTCTTGGTCAAAGATTCTGCAAAGATGTTGGTGACAAATTAAACATGGACATTTTTGAAGCAAGAATCCTAGTCAAAGGCATCATGAAAAGATTGCTTCTTGAAAAGGAAATAAAGTATGTGGTCACCCAATCATTAGCACCTAAAGCTCAAATTTTGTTTGAATCTTCAGGCATGGGTAACTACTTTCTATCCACTGAAGAAGTTCATAAAATGCCTATTGAAGCTCTCAAAGGTGACAACCTGAAGGTTAGTTCAGCTAGAACTATGGAAGAATCTCCACCTCTAAATGAGGAAGAATCCAAAGGAAAATTAGTGTCTAGTGAGGTATGGATCCTTGAATTCGATGGTAGTTGTTCCTCTACTAGTTTAGGATCTGGGGTTGTGTTGATATCTCCTCAAGGAGATATTTTTCCTTCATCCTACAAGTTGTAATTTAGCAACACTAATAACACAGCTGAGTATGAGTCCATATTGCTTGGATTAAAGGCTACTCAGGACAAAGGTATCAAACTTCTTCATGCTAAAGGAGATGATGAACTGGTGGTTTGTCAGGTAAGAAACTTATATCAGACCAAAAATGAGAGATTGTGCCATTACCACAATCTAGTCTAGAACCAAATTGAAAACTTTGATGCTTTCAGCATCTCTATAGTCCCCAGGGAATTCAATGATAGAGCTAATGCTTTGGCTATCTCGAGCACTCTTCTGGTTCCCCACTCAAACTTCAAAGGAGACAGGTACACTATTGAATTGGTCTCTCAACCAAGTTTACTTGATAATGCAAGTCATTGGTAGGTGTTTAACAATGACAACCAAATCATTGCTTTCTTGGATCAAAAAGACAGTTTTGAACAGTTGCATTTTGAAGGCAGTGAACCTCAAGAGCCTAAACTAACCCTTGAATCAAGTTCAAGCATAGATGGAGATTTCATGCAACTTAAAGGAATAAGATTTCCAAATGCTTGGTCTTCCTTGAAAAATTGTTTGATAAGCATGATAGATTCATCAAACAGCAACGAACGGAGGCAAGCTCCTCTCAAGGGTTTGATCAAGTAAATCTGGGTACCAAGGAAAATCCCAAGATGGTGAACATTGGGAAGTGTTGCACTCCTGAGGAAAGATTCAAGTTCATTTCTTTGCTCAGATAGTACATGGATGTTTTAGCATACTCCTATGATGACCTGAAGTCACTCAGGTTTGATGAAATCTGACATGACATTCCTTTAAAGGATAACTTAGTGCCTTACAAGCAAAAATCCAAGTAGTACAATCCAAACATATCAGGTACTATTCTATCTGAGATATAAAAGATGTTAAATGCTAGGATCATTTTTCCAATCCATCATTCCACATGGATTGCAAATGCAGTGCCTATGAGGAAGAAGAATGGTGAAATTCACCTTTGTGTGGATTTTAGAAATTTGAATCAGTCATCCTTGAAGGATAACTATATTTTGCCAATCATGGATCAAGTGCTTCAGATAGTGACCGGTTCAGAGATGTTATCAATGCTAGACAGTTTCTTAAGATACAATCAGGTTGAAGTTGGTGAAGTAGACTAGCATAAAACTGCGTTCACCACACCTTGGGGCACCTTCGCCTATAAGAGAATGCCTTTTGGCTTGATAAATGCTGGTGCCACCTTTTAGAGAGCAATGGACCTCACTTTCAAGGATGAGATGGGTAAGTTCATTATAGTTTATCTTGATGACTTGATTATTTTCTCTAAGCATCACCCAGATCATGTGTGCCACTTGTAACAAGTGCTGAAACGTTGTCGTCAAAAAGGCATTTCCTTGAAACCTAAGAAATCAATTTTTGGAGTAACAGAGGGAAAACTTCTTAGACACATTGTGTCTAAAAGAGGCATAAAAATTGACTCAGACAGAGTCAAGTCTATCCAAGAGCTTACCTTGCCTACAAGTAAGACTGTTATTCACTCTTTCTTTGGAAAGGTGAATTTCTTATGAAGGTTCATCCCTGAGTTTGTAAAGAAGACTAGACATATTGGAAACTTGATGAAGGGAAAGCCCACCTTTGACTGGACTAATGAAGGCAAGTCACAATTTAAAGATATCAAGACTGCCATTGCCCATGCCCCAATTTTGGTTTGTCTAGACTATAACAAAGAGTTCACCATGTACAGTTATGCTTCAGAACACACGCTTTTAGTGATTCTGGTTTAACAAAATAAAGAAGGTATGGAGTATCCTATTTCCTTCATGAGCTGTCCTCTCAAAGCTCATGAGTTACAGTACTCAAATATGGAAAATCATGCTTATGCAGTGATGAAGGCAGTAAAGCATTTCCGCTTCTACATCTTGAATTCACATACTACTGCCTTGGTTCCTGACACAACAGTCAAATCCATACTAACTTAGCAAGAGTTTGGGATGAAAAGAGGCAATTAGGTTGCAAAGATTTAGGAGTTTGATCTGCTCATCAAACCAACAAAGCCAGTTTGGGGAATAGGCTTATGCCAATTAATTACTGATAATAAGCTAGAAGGAACAGAGCATCAAAAATTAGAAGTAGAAGTGCCAACAGTCCTCTTTGTCTCTACCACTAATGAGTGGTATTCGGGTATTGCTCATTTCCTTACTTATGGTGAATGTCCTGCTCACCTATTTTATAAAGAGAAAAGGACTATCAAGTTGAAAGTGGCAAATTTTGTCCTTTGGGATAATGGCCTGTATAAGAGGGGCCTTGATGGAGTGTTCCTTCACTGCATGGACAAGGAGCAGCAAAGCCAACTTTTGAGATCCTTCCACAATCAGGCTTGTGGAAGAAATTTTTTTGCTCCTGTGACTGCCCATAAGATCCTTCAAGCCAGATATTATTGGCCTACTCTTTTTCAATATGCATACAAGTGGCTAAGGAAATGTGAACTATGCCAACAATTTGTTGGAAAACCCAAGTTAGTTGCCCTATCTCTCAAGCCAATAGTCATAGAAGAACCATTTCAGCAATGGGGCCTCAATTTTATTAGTGTTGTAAACCCATCTTCAAGCACTAGACATGATTATGTCTTCACAGCCATAGACTACTTCACCAAGTGGGTGGAAGCAATTCCAACCAAACATGCTACTTCAGAAGTAGTGTGCAATTTTTTGAAAGAGAACATCATTTCCAGGTTTGGGGTCCCAACTAAGATTGTCACTGATAATGCAGCTTGTTTCACTTCCTAGGAGATCACTCAATTCTATTTCTACTATGAAATTACACTCTCCCACTCATCTGATTACTTTCCACAAGGGAATGGACAAGTTGAATCAAGTAATGAGAACCTGGTGACTATCATCAAGAAGCTGGTTGATGACAACCAAAGAACATGGCACAAAGCATTGGTTGATGCTTTATGGGTAGACAAAATTACACCCAAAAGGGCAACTGGTATGTCTCATTTTCAACTTCTTTATGGTATCATTGTTGAGATACCAATCACCTTGGAATTGCTAGCATTAAAATTGGTCAAGGCAATTGAAGATCAAACATATGAAAGCACCCTTGATAAGAGAATCATGTGCTTGACTAAGCTAGAAGAGCAGAGAACTGTAGTGCTGGACTGAATCATAGTCCATCAAAGCCTGGTGAAGAAACTCTTTGACCAGAAAGCAAAGAACCAAGATTTCTAGATTGGAGATCAAGTCTTGTTGTGGGACAAGAGAACAAAACCAAAGGGAATGCATAAAAAATTTGATTCCTATGGAGAAGCCCTTTTACTATCCATGAGCTCAAAGGTGAAAATAGCTTCCTATTGAAATATCAAGATGGCACACCCTTTTCTCTACCACATAATGGGTAGCATCTGAAGCACTTCAACTCTTGAAGTATTAGATGAAGTTGTCTTGAAGTATTAGATGAAGTTGTATGTACATATGTATTTTTGTTTAGTTTTTATTTATTTTTGTGCTTTCCATTGTTGTTCATTTTTGTCACCTTTATTTTTGGGTAGCATGACTCCGTAGCTGAATGGCACACTTCAAGGCACTAGAGATTTTGGTTTCTACTTCCCTCAACTATTCTAAGTTCTCATCTAAAGGAAGTTCCCCAACAGAAGCCAGATGTTGTCCCCCCAAAAAAATGTCACTCTTTTTGGGACAACGTATGATCCATTTTGGTCCTACAAGACCAAATTTGCCTCTTCCCTTTTCAAAATTTCTTTTGAGCTTTCAAGTTCCTCACTTTTCAAGATTTTCCAGAAATCTACGGACTCAACATACTTAAAATTAGTAGGTTCAAATGTTTCAATGGCTTCTTCAGATGAGTTCAATCAAAAGGGGCGAGTTTCCAACACTTGGACATTTTTAGGATTGGTTCAACGCCTTGGTTCAACCAAAAAGGGGCTCATTGGCAAGCTTCTACGCAAAGATTGAACTGTTGAACCTTGAACCACTTTGGTTCAATAGCTCAATGGGTTCAAGGCTCAACATCATTGATAGGGTTAAAAGAGTTAAGCGCTTCAGCCAAATTGAACCATTCAGTGACATCAAGAGGACACTCAACCACTTTGGTAAGTTCATCGGCTTTCCAAAAGACTAAGCTTCAAGGAAGGAATGAACCATTGAACCAAAGTTGGTTCGATCAGTCGGTTCAATCAAAATGGTTTAAAAGAGTGCCCCAAAAAGAATGAGTCAACTGGAAGTCGCCACATGTCATCTACCAAGCCCCATTGTACTTTTTTCTAATTGCAATAAAAGATGCGACCTGTCCCTACTGAAGCTTATCAAAAGCCTCCAAGTGTCTCCATCTGAAGCTTCAAAGTTTTACCAGTTCTGAAGTTTAACACGCAGGTATTTATTTTTTACTTAGGTTTTTGTCTAAGTCTCAAGAAGCCATGGAACGTGCCACGTGTCTCTTGCAAAAGTTTGGTGGAAGCTAACAAGTGTCAATCTCCACAATTTCTCCCTCCTGCTTCTTGTTTTCATAAAGACTATGGTGGACCCCTAGTGAGCTACTGAAGAAAGCAGAATGTGCCATGTGTCATCATCCACTTGACTCTTCAAAGACAAGTGAAAGCTACCACTTGTTCATTTATAACTCTGTGGAGAGCGACACGTGTCTACGTCTAAGTTTTGAACAAGTTTATAATCTTCTCCTAAGCATTTTTCAGAGCACAGTGGAGACCGCCACGTGTTATCATCCACGTGAATCTAAAATAAGTCATGAGTGTTTTCAAAGGCCACTAAAGTGTAGTGGAGACTGCCACGTGTCATCTTCTGCCAGACTCATAAAAATGTTTCTAAAGCCTCTAAGAGCAGCAGAAGCTATCGTGTGTCCTCACCTGTTTCAAACTGGATGCTGCCACATGTCAATTTTTTAGTAGAAAATGACCAAAGAACAGAGAGGCAATTTAAGGACCCAATTCAATAGCCAGAAAAGGAGTTACCAAGAAGGATGATAGACCCACAGCCATCAAATTAGGGGCAATCAATTAGCCATTGGCTTTTAAATGATGACAGACCTGAGGATGCCAAATTGGTGGCAATGAAGTGTCTATTGATTTTTGCAAACTTAAGTGCAAAAGCCCCAATCGCTGTAAAGCAGAGCAAATAATATGAAAGATCTGGAGTATCAACATAGTGTTTAGATCTGATAGACCTCTTAAACCTAGAAACGTGGATGCAGATTTCTAGAGCCTTTAAAAGACATGACTTGTTTGGGAATAAAGGCAAAGTGAACAATGGTGCAATCAAGAGAGGAAACTAAGAGGATCGTCCAATTCTAGGGGATGATAGTTTAGTTAAAATACAAAACTAAAAGTACATTCAAAGCATGGTATGCATAGCATGAGTTATTCCATGGGATAAATGTGCCAAACCTCTCTCGACCTCTATATATTGTAATCTCTCTGATTATTATGAGGATCTTTTCCTGCTATAGAAGTAAAAACTCTACCCAAATTGAAAGGCATTTACTGAGACTTTGAGCTCAGATTGTTAATCATTTTTCTTCATTTGAATAAGAAAGCAAGTGACCTTTTTAGACTTTGTGCTGGAAATAGCCTGCGTTATTTAAGAAATTGTTCATATGTCTATTTCCTAGAAGCATTCTTATTTATCTGATCTAACAAGAAGAACTAGTGGAAGTGGTTAGGAAGGTGTCCTAAAGACCAACTGTGGGATGACTTTGTGCCCCCACAAGTACTTTCAGTGTGTTTGTCTTTTCTTTTTCTTGTGTAAAGGACCTTGGGATGACTTTGTGCCCCCATTGTTCTTCGTATCTTTCTCTTGGGTAGTTAAGGTAGAGACTTCGTGCTGCATCTTATATTGCTAGTTACTTTGTACTTTGGTTACCGGTTACTTGTTCTTTGAAAGGACTCCTGTTGTTTCCTGCAAGAATACTTCTGAAAGAAGAGAAGTGCCTTTAGTGTTTTCCAATATTTTTCCTCTGTTTGTTATCATCGTCTATGAAAAAAGAGAGATGGATGGTTTGTCCTACCCTTGTGTCTTATTTTTTGATTATATATATATATATATATATATATATTATATAGCTCTGTATACTTAATAGGGAACCTCCCCTTGATGAGAGGAGAGATTTATCCCCTTTTGATGTAGTAAACCTGCACATCTGGCCGATCAATCTCCAAACTACTATGGTGATAGGACCTATTTTGCTCACCAGTTAGCTGGTCAACAAAATATTTACCCAAGACATTATATGATGACATTGGAGTTTATTGAGGCCCAAATCACATACTGTATAGTTAAAATTGCATTAAGCATTGAACCAAATAATTCATTACTTCATTTCCTGATGAAATTGGGGCTAATTAAGACCTGAATCACATTATATAGTCACAAATAGGTTAAATGGGAAAAAATTATCTTCAATTTCCTTTGAATTGAACCAATGGAATATTTCATTTATTTTATAATGACATTGGGTTGAGAGCCCAAAATTATAACCTTTATAATCAAAATTAGGCTCATGAGGCTCAATTTTGCTCAAAAATTACATCACTAATTTTATTAATTCACTCATTCTCTCAATGTTGGAATAATGCATATTTAAGCTTACCTAGGGTTAATAGGGTAAGTTATTTATTACTGAGGGTTACTTTTATTTACCTCAGTTAATTTATTTTATTGTTGAGAATCTCTCAACAATATATTTGTTCGTAGTATGAGAAAACAAATAGTATGAGGAAGTCTTGGGGTCAAATCCCCCTACATTTTTTTTTTGCATAAAGCCATTTTTTAATTTTGTATAAGCCAAGGCTAAAAAAATTTTCATCGGGAGACGTTAAATTATAACAGGAGGGGTGTTTTTTGAGGAAAAATAAATGTCTAGATTGTTCTTGTCAACTTCATCATCTTCCTTGGGAATGGAATCTCGATTGTTTGAACCTCTAAATTCTACAAATTACCATGTTTGGAAGCCAAAAATGCAACAACTCCTTCAATCAAAGGGCTTATGGATAATTTTTTCTGAAACAACACCTGCAGCATTCACCACTAAAAAAGACAAATATGCATATGGTTGTAAGCAAGATGAGGATCTTGGATTGATTTGCCTCAACGTCTCAGATAATCTTCAATTTCACATTGCAGATGCTACTACGCCAAAAGAGGTATGGGAAAAATTTAAAAACCTATTTGGCAAAGTTAATGAGTTTAAAATTTTGCAATTAGATGCAGAATTGAGTACTCTCACTCCATCAAATTTCCCTTCAATAGATGAATTATTGGCAAAATTTAAATTTATAAGGTCACAGTTGAAAGCTGGTGACAAGGATAAAAGTGATCAGGAGTGCATTTTCATGATTTTGTCAAAGTTGAAAGGACCATATAGTGTTTTTTCCTTTGCTTTCTATACTATGATGGATACATTAGGTGATGAATTTAAATAGCCTTCCTTTGAAGTTTTTTGTGAAAGATTGACTAGGGAGCAAACAAAATTAATGGCCTTAGATGCTCTACCCAGTCCTAGTCATGCTCTAGTTGCTAATTCTTCTAAAGGAAAACCTTCACCTAAGTCTAAACAAAAGCAAGCACCTTCAAATAACCCTCCAGAGTCCACCACCCAAACACCTCATCATTCTAAATCTACTAAGACCAAAAAGTCCTTTAAGCAAAAGAAGAAAACACTTGGTCCATGTAATTTTTGTGTTGGTCCTAATCATGATGAAAGTAGATGTTTTAAGAAGATGGAAGCATTAGAGGCAGCGGTCAGACAACACAAAATTTCCATTTTGTCTCCATCACCTTCTACTTTTGCAAGAAAAGGGAAAGCACATTCAGCCATGGCTATATCTTCATGTCATGATCAGTGGATTTTTGAGTCAGGTGCTTCTCACCATCTCACACATTCTAAGGATCTATTGTCTTCTCTCACAAATTGTAGTACATCACATATTGTTATGGGTAACTCCTCACAGATTGAAGTTTTGGGATCAGGTACTGTTGATAAATAGGATGGATGTTTTAACAATGTATTACTTGTACTCCAAATCTCTTCTAATCTTCTCTCTGTATATCAAATATGTAATTATGGTACTGGTAAAACTATAGATTTTACTTCACATGATGTTGTAATAAGAGAATGTAATGATCCTAGTGAGATAGTTGCTACAGGTACAGCAGATCATATTGCAAGACTCTATACTTTTGATAAGTTTAAGTCTTTTATGTCTTCTGGTTCTTCACTTATAGCACATGGTAATAATCTCAGCAAATTGTGGCATGAGAGATTGGGACATTTGAGTTATGGACATATGCAACAAATGAGTACAAAACATCTTGTTAAAGGCCTTCCTAAGGTCTCATGTATTGATGGGGTGTGTCCTGGTTGTCTAGTTGGTAAACAGTACCAGGATCCATTTCTAGTTGGTAAGGCCACATGTGCAAATGCACCCTTAGGGTTGGTTCATAGTGATTTGATGACTTTTCCAACTCATTCTTTTTCAGGGGCTAAATATGCACTCACATTCATTGATGATTTCACTCGTAAAACTTGGGTATATTTTCTCAAGTTGAAAAGTGAAGTTTTTGAGACTTTTAAGGCCTTCAAAGCCTTTGTTGAAAAACAATCATCTCTTCCTCTTAAGAATATATGCACTGACAATGGGGGGGATATGACAGTAATGTTTTCTATGATTTTTGTATTGAGCATGGAATATAGCACAAGTTCACTGTACCACACACTCCTCAACAAAATGGTGTAGCAGAGAGGAAGAATCAAACATTGAAAGAGATGGCTAATTATATGATTCACTCTAAAAATTTGGGTCCACAATATTGGGTTGAAGCTATAAATTGTGCAAACTACATTCAAAATCGTATGCCTCACAAAGCTATGCTAAATATGACACCAGAAGAAGCTTGGTCTGGGATCAAGCCTGATATTTCATATTTTTGCATCTTTGGGAGTCAAGCATGGGCATTCGTTCCTGATGACAAACATAAAGCATTAGAGAAGAAAACCCAACCACTCATTTTTGTTGGTTATTGTGAAGATGTAAAATCCTACCATCTTTTTTATCCTATCACACATGATGTGTTGTTTCGATGGGATGTTCAGGTTGATGAGCTACCCACTCCACTGGAGTGTACATCTAGTTCTTCTTCGCCCCCTCATTCTACCAAGGATAGTGAGGATTTGCTTTCTAGTGTTGATGATGATGATGTTGCACTTGTTCAGCCACCACAACCATCTTCTTCACCACCTTTGCCCAAGTGGGCAAAGTGCACTCTACAGGCAGGCGGTTCTTTTGTTGGTGATCCATCTGATTCTCATCACACTCGCTCACAAACATCTAGTGTTGCTCTTTTGGGACAAGCTTGCACAGATGAACCAGTGTTGTTTTTTGAGGCTATTAGTATACCTGAGTGGGATGTTGCTATGTATGATGAGTATTCTTCATTGATGAAGAATGATAATTGGGATCTTGTCCCTCTTCCTAAGGGAAAAAACTTGTAAAATGTAAATGGGTCTATAGGACCAAATATGCTACAGATGGATCAATAGATAAGTATAAATCTAGATTAGTATCTAAGGGTTTTTCACAAGTTGAAGGGGTTGATTACTCTGAGACATTTGCCCCTATAGCTAAGATGGATTTTATTCGGCTTGTACTATCTCTTGCTGCTTTACATTCTTGGTCAATTTTTTAGATGGATGTGAAGAGTGCTTTCTTACATGGTGATCTCCATGAGGAGATCTAATGGAGCAGCCTCCAAGATTTGTGTAGGACTCATCATTGGTTTGTAGACTCCATCATTATCTTTATGGCCTCAAACAAGCTCCTAGAGCTTGGTACAAGAAGATGGATAGTTTTCTTTTGAGTTCTGGTTTTATTCATTATGAGTCAGATCACAATGTATACATCCTAAAGTAAGGTGAGGAGCTTGTCATTTTGGTTTTATATGTTGATGATCTCATCCTCACTATCAATTTAGATTCCTTGATACATGACATCAAGGACAAGTTGGCAGATAGGTTTGATATGACATATCTGGGACTTCTACATTATTTTCTTGGTCTTCAAGTTTTTCAGTCTTCTGAGGGCATCTCTATTGGACAGCAGAAGTATGCGACAGATCTTCTTCATCAATTTGGCATGGCTAATTGTAAGTCTGCCCCCACTCCATATCAATCAGGTTTTGTGTTGTCTGCCACTTGTACGACTCCTCTTGTTGATTCCACTTTGTATAGGCAACTTGTAGGTAGTCTTTTATACCTAACTCATACCCATCCCGACATCACATTTGCTATGAACCTTGTCTCTTGATTCTCACATGAGCCTCATGAGAGTCATTGGCAAGTAGCCAAGCATATTTTGTGCTATATTCGAGGCACCACTCAGTTTGGTATACATTACACACCACAGAGTTATACACAGCTTGTTGGATACACTGACTCTGATTGGGCTAGTGATGTTGACACTCGCAAGTCCACTTGTGGATTTGCTTTCACACTTGGTTCAAGTCCAGTTGCTTGGGCATGTAAAAAGTAGACTGCTATTGCATTGTCCTCTACTAAGGTTGAGTATCGAGTTGCTGTCAAAGCTAATCAAGAGACACTTTGGCTTTAACAGTTACTTGGAGAGTTTGGCTTCACACAGCAGGGTCCTACTACTCTTTGGTGTGACAACCAAAGTGTGATTGCTATTTCACGCAATCCTATTGAGCATCAACAAATAAAACACATTGAGATTCACATGCACTTCATTCAACATCTTATTCAGGATGGAGTTTTTTCTTTGGAGTTTGTGCCTACAGCTGAGCAGATTACCGACATCTTCACTAAACCTTTGGCTTCTCCTCATGATCTTCAGTTGCGAACAATGCTTGGGGTGAAGGAAGTTGTCCTTGGGGGGATTTGCCATGAAGTCCTTCCTTCCTTTATTTTTCATATATTTTGATTGGTTTGTACATGGGTACCTTATCAGGCTTAGTAGCCGGGACCCATCTTTGTTTGTCATTCTCCCTATGTTTCGCTTAAGGGAGGGTGTTGGAATAATTCATATTTAAGCTTACCTAGGGTTAATAGGGTAAGTTATTTATTAGTGAGGGTTACTTTTATTTATCTTAGTTAATTTATTTTATTGTTGAGAATCTCTCAACAATATATTTGTTCGTAGTATGAGAAAATAAATAGTTTGTTTTCTCTATTTTCTAGTCACTACAAATAGTTTTTTGTCGTGAAACAAACTATTTGCATTATATATACTTTATAATATATGAGAAATGAACATGAGATTATTGAGAGGATACAGAGAAATTTGTGGATTATCACCTATTTTCTAGGTGTGACAAATTTATTTCTTCTCTAGAAATATTTGCAGGTTATTTGTTGTGGGTTCTTTCTCTTGGATTGATCATGTGGATCTTATGTATCTCCTACTAATTCCTTCACTCAACATGTTAGGAAATATAAGCTAATTTAGTCTCAAATGACATGCATGCCCTAATTACCTCCATCATTAAAATAACTAACTCTTTTATTCATTTTGTGATGGAATTGGGGATGATTGGGCCCTAAATAATCTTCTATATAGTTAAAATTAGGTTCTCAAGCTCAAAATCACCAAAATTACATCATTATATCCATTATGTCCTGTGTGGTAGTTTATTTATTGAAACACTCCACTTTAAAATCAAAAATTATAACTGTGAATAGATATTCACATAAACTTAAACACATATGAATAGATCTATTTTGTTTTTTGGTGCTATGTCAAAGAAACATGTACATGATTTGCTATGTAATTTCAAAAAACATTATATTTTGGATTGGAAATGGATTAGATTCTTGAGCCTAAGGCTTGGACCTACAAACACACAACCAAATTTGAGTTTTTTGACAAAAAATAATAAAATTCAACTTTCATTGTAAAAAAAACTATGAATTTCAATGAAACATTTCATAAAATTATTACTATGGCATTGAGCACGCTCTCTTCTTTCCAAATATATGATTTTTTAAAATTTTGGACTGCTTTAAGGTTTTGATCTATGTTGATTTCTAACTATGTATTTTTTAGGCCATTATATACCACAAATATACATGCCTATATATGATTATGTATCTTTTTTTTCATTGATTTAAATGAAAATATATATATGGTCACAAACTAGGCCTATATATATAAACTAAATTTCAATTTTTTTGAGGTAGTTTTGGGGGGGGGGGGAGGGGGGGTGACCAACTATCCATTTTTTTCCAATTTTCAATATCTATTTACTTGTAAAATTAATAAAAAATATATTCATTAACTTTTTAAATAAAATATAGCTCACATACTAGATGATCTTATTTAAATTTTCACCAAAAGGTTTCAAATAATATTAAATGATTCTCAAAAACTTAGGGGCTACACAACTGATTATCTATTCTATTTTTATAAAAAATAAATGTTGATCACCAATGTCTAGATGTTTGACCTACTTATACTTGACCATTTTCTTAAAAAAAATAGTTTTTTAGAAACTATACTAAAAATCTTATAATTCATTTTATTATACCATCTTCAAATTTTGAGTGTAGCTATCTCAAATAATCTACAAGAGCTGATATTTGCCTATTTTCAAAAAAAAAATTGTGCACGAGTAGGCCCATTTCACCCATAACTTTGGGAAGTTACCCATATATGTGACACATTACTAGTTCCATGCACTAACATTAGAGGGATGAAACGTTACTTTCCTTAAACAACCTACAAATTTTTCGTGTGTTACTAAACATTTAAAACTATGTGGATGGAAGCCTTCACATATGAGTATACGTTATTGGGTTTTTATCAAAATTTATACTTTCATTCTCATTCCATTAAATGTTGACTCAGATGTATCAAATGAAGCATTATTCTAAATTGTTGTTTCTATGTTATCAATATGTTCTTGTCAATTAATTATAATGTCCCCATTTTTCGTATAAGACAATTGTAAAAAATTGTTAGCTTATTTTATTCCCATAGGCTAAGTCAGGTGATATAAGGAAATAATTAAGTTCAAGTCACTATTCACATGTTACTATTCACTACCACTATTCATGGTGATGTGGCAAGTGATGCAACTGATGATATGATAGGTGATGCAATTAATGATGCAGTAGATGAGGCAGTTTATGGATGATGTGGCATGGTCCACATAAGATATTCCATGCAATATAATGTACTTGAAGGAGTGGGGAAATAAAAGACAAGTTTATTTGTCTTTTGTAATTCACATATGTATGCACTTAAAATATCTTGCTTCATTATAGTCTACTAATATTCCTATTAGTTGACACTAATTATGCTTAACTTATTTTATCCTACTAATTTATCCTAATCCTAGCTGTTTATCTAATATCCCACTTATATTATCTTGCATTCACTAACCTTATTCATCCCCTTCATTAATTCTATCCTAATCCCTATTATCCTAATCTAATCATAGTTATCCATTATATGAGAATTTAAAATTCTCATAACCCCACCTAACCACCTACTAACCTACTCCCTAGGCATTCCTACATCCCTCTAAAT
Organism: Torreya grandis; assembly: GCA_037957365.1. NCBI lineage: Eukaryota > Viridiplantae > Streptophyta > Pinopsida > Cupressales > Taxaceae > Torreya > Torreya grandis. The sequence continues at coordinate 1,507,628 of JARHVA010000917.1, read as the reverse complement.
CCTAATCCTCATTAGAGCCCCTCTAATCCCCATTATCCTTAAACTAATTGAGAAGCATCTAGAACTAGAGAAGCTCCTTTAAGTCAATATAAGTCTCTAAACTAGAGATTTCTAAATAATTTTTAATTCCTCTAAAAATCCCTCCATTTTCCTATTTAAACAAGCTCTCCCTGCACTCTCCAACCAACTTGAATCTTCATATCAAATTCATACCCATTTAACAATCAATGAACTAGCGTGTCCATAACATCACCATGTCAAAATCAATCCTCTATCCAGCATCCATCATCCATCACCTTTGATCAAGAAACCATGTCAATAATCTGAGTCTATATGCAATCACTTAATCATTATCAAATCCTAGAAGGAGGTAATATGAAGTAAGGAATTTGGTAAGTTTCGTATCATTCTAATTTGTTTCATGAATCCTTCCTAATAAGTAGTTTGTGTTTTGAGTTTAAATTAACTTGTTTAATTCATAGTGTGATAAAAAAAAATCTTACTAAAACATACTTACATGAAGACAAAGGGTGAATAGTTAGGGTGAAATTATAGGGAAAAATCTTTGGTTGGCATGGAAAGGAAAGTCAAAAGATGTTGGACATATTTTGGAAGGTTATGGGTCACATGGAAAGTGGGAGGACAAGACAAAATAGGGGTTGATCATGTGATCCAATTTTGTCCATTTACACAAGGGAACAAGCATCTCACTATTACTCACATTTGTGAGTGAGGAGAAAATTTTGGAGTGATTTGGAATGTGGTGGAGATATTTTCAAAAGTAGAATATTCACTCTTGACCCTTGCACATGGTTTCACATGCCCAATAATGGTAATTTTAGCCCACATGGAAATGTGGAACCACATTCTCTCTCTCCTTGCTTTCTTCATTATAAAATCTATAAATAAAGGGCTCTCCTCCCTTGGTTATGAATGTTGAATATGATAACCTCCCCATTTATAAGTTTGAACCTAGTTCAACTTAATCCTCTCTTAAGGATGAAAACCCTTAGAGTGAATAAATATTTGAGGATGGAAAACCTTTAAGGTTTGTTGGTTCTAGTGGTGCAATATCCTCCCTAGCTAGCTTAAAGTGGTTTCATTTAGAAAGTACATTGGTGCTTCAATGGAGTATATGTAACAAACATTTTAACCAATTTTTATGTTTAATATTTAATATTTTCAATAATATTATAGTTGGCATTTTTTATCAATTTGGCATCTATCAGTTGTATGGTTGTATCATTTTTTATGTTATTTCATAAAATTCAAAAATTGTATTAATTGTCCCTTGAGGGATATTATAGTAGTATTAGAGAAATATTAGATTTGAGTCTATTAACATAAGTGTTGAGTTTAGATTATGTTAGTGTGAATGTTTTTTAGAAAATATCCCATTTGGGGATATTATAGTGGTATCAAAGCATGTTAATGCATTTATGGGTTTTGGTAAATTATATCATATTTGAGTCTTCTAGTATAAGTGTGAGTTTGGTTTATTGTGGATTTGGCTGTTTTTAGTAAATATCCCATTTGGGTATATTATATTAATGTTATGTTATTCATTCAATTTTTAGAAATTACAAATATTTTTGACCAAATTTTTTGTTGATAAAGTACTAGATATTTTTTTATTGTGGATTGAAGCCTTGAATGTTTTCATTCACATACTAATAAATGTCATTGTTTTGATATTGTAACTTAGTATTTTATAAATTATTGTTTCTATGTTTTATATCAGTAAATCATTTATATTTCCCTGCCTATAAAATTTATATTATATAATTATTTGATGAGTAATTCCAAGCTTTATTACTCCCTCCTTCAGCCAATCTGGTGAGCTCCCTTGAGAATGTACACTTAAACCACCTAGTTTAAAATTTTGACTAATAGTAATTTTCAAACAAACACATTATATTATTATTGGCTTAAAATTTTGTAAATTAAGGCATGAAATAAAATTAATATGGGTCATTAAGATGAAACAAAGTACCATGTTGAAATATGAGTGTATCCACAAGGCTAAACATTTATTGGTATGTGGATAGAAGCCTTGAAGGTTTACATTTGAATCCCAATAAATTTTAGTGACTTACTATCAAAATTAAGAATTTCATTAACATATCAATAAATGTTGAGTCACATGTATCAAACAAAATACTTCTGTCAAATCATGTTCAGATTTTCATATGTTATTTTTACTTTATGTTGTTTTATTCATTAATTACAAATAATCTTTCCCATAGCTACTTTTTATATGTTTTCCATTCTACTATAAATTACTTATATAATTTTTTGATTGTTGTAGTTTTAAATGAGGAATGCAAATAAGAATAATAAAATATGTTAGAAGATGACCACGTGTAATAATGAATAATAGAGGAATCAAAGTTCCTAAATATGTTGATGAAAATGTTAAAAAATATTAACAACCCAATGAGAAATAGGTAGAGAATGAAGTTGTTGTAGACCAACCCCCTTCCAACTAGGTAGAGAAGGAAGACAACATAAATGTTACCACCACTAACGTAAGTCATCATAGTCTTAGTGGACAAGGAAGATATGGAAATTTCATGGATAATAATGGTTACTCCATGAATTCCACTTTAATAAAATGGGTCATGAAACCTAGTACTTTGTCCAATTCGTTGAAAGGAATTACAACTACTAATAAGAGGTTTCCACACACTATTTTATCAATTATAGAATAAAGTGAGATGGTGAATTGGTGAGAGGACTTAACGGACATGGGGAATGGGTTGGACATCTAAAATTTGAATTGATGTTTCCCATATATGTGAAATCAGGGCCAACCTTTTCAATGTTAGGGTCCTCAAAAAGTCATTGTGGAAAGGCTTCAAAAATAAACACCCTAATTTTTCTATGAGAATAATAAAAGTAATTGACAAATACAGGGTTATGATGCTAAGGTGTCCATATAGATGATTTTTTATGATAACATGATAACTTTTAATGGAAAAAACACTTATGGGACACACTGAATATGTAATTGTGATGAGACAAGGGTACAAGCTGGAAGGAATTATGGCATGAAGTCATCACAAAAAGGGGAAATGAGTGTGATATAGATAATGTCTAAGAGTATAGAATGGATCACTATTTAAATATGTGTGAATTTAGTTAGATAGAGTATCTTATGGTTATATCTCTTCAAATAAAAATCTAATTATAGAATAATATTTCAGGATAAGAATTAGGTCCATGTATGGTTGCCCAAGCCCATCAATGGATGATGAAATAATTGTTTATGAGCTAGTTTCATAATTTATAGAGATCTATACTAAGAGGAGTTTCACTTTCTAAGAGAAATATTCTCATATTTTATAGGTATGACATCCATGTTACACTTTCAATAGTTAAAGATCTTAGATCTTTTGGAATAGACTTGCTTACATTACCTATACACATTAGCCACAAATTGAAGCCACTAGATGTAAGTGTGTTTGGTCTATTTAAGGCCTACTTCAGGAGTGAGATGGTGTCATGTATGAATACATATTTTGGTTTTGAGATAATAGATGTGAATTGGCAACTTTTAGCACCAAAACATTGAATATGGCACAAACACCTAAGAATATAATATCTAGATTTTGAAGGGCATGTATTTAGCCCCTAAAACCTAAGGTGATAATGAATGGCATGAATTCAAGTATAATATTACATATTGAATAAGAAATTTAGTGCTACTAATAATATAGTAAGGTTGACATATCTCAATGAGGAATTCATTGAAGTTAATATGTAGAACATGGAGCAAATACATCATGATAATATTGTCAAAGGTGAATAATTTACAATGAAAAATGTTTAAGGTGTTTTTGGTTAGATAAAAAATAAAAATTCAAATGAAACAAATGTTGAAGTGTTGAATAAGATAAAAATTTAACATTTTATTTCAACCAAGATGGTTTAAGTCTATCTATGAAATAAATTCCCCTAGAATGGTTGAGGGAGGGATTAACAAATCTCGGCCTCAATTGTGACTTAATGGAAGTAAATGTATCTATATCAATGTCATCATCATTGCCTTCAATCCCACCAAAAATAGTTCATTATTATGGATTATGTGGATAATGGATCATAAAAGATGAAATAGTTGATTTAGATGCCGACAATGAAATAGTAAAAAATGTAGTTGAAGATCTTGATTGTAGCCAAAATAAAATTAATGAACAACCAAATTCAATATCAAAATTTTTAAAATTACCAGTTAAGAGTGTTACAAATAAATTAGGAAATAATGCACTCAAGCTAAGTTGAAAATCACAAATTCTTACATAAGATGACTATCATAAAATGTTTACAAAGCATGAGTCTCAAAATAAGGATATTAAATAATTGAAGGCAAGGAAGAATGAAATATATAATGATAGGAGATACCTTAGGTAGGTTAAGAGGGAAATAAGGGAACATAAATAATTTTAAATAATATCAAAACTCAAAAGAAATAGGAGAATATACAATGAAAGCAAGAAAATGAGCAAAAAAAAGAGTAGGATAGAAGGGATAGAGAATTCAAGAATGTCAAAAAATAATTGGAGATGTGAAGGCATTTAATAAATTAATTCAACCCTCTACCCAAACATCATCACATATTTAATGACATTATAAACATTATATCCCCAATTGTTTCATGTGGTATCCCTCATATTTCTATTAACATGACAACAAATCCCACTAAGGACAAAACCCTTGAAGTACCAATAAATCCACATTATCTAAATATGGGGAATAAAGGGCACATATAAAAATTTCCACCTTGGATGGTGTAGTTAATTTTACCTTAAATAAATCCATTATTTATTATAAGTATTGCTACAAGTGAAGTATATTATGTTACATTACCAGGCATTACACAACTAATGTATTGAAATTTAGTTATTTTGATATCTAATGTAGTGAAGTATATTAATAAATTTAATTAAATTACAACTATTTATTTTAATTATGTAATGTAATTAATTTTTTTGTTATATACCATTTAGCCTACAAATGGATCATAATCTTAATGAAAGTTAAAAAACTTTCACCTAAAAGCAAGTACCCCATTGTTGTTTTTCACTCTTGACTTTGAAATATATCATCAATATTCACATATAACAAACATAAATATTAACATATAACAAACATCAACAACACATTTATACAATATAAGCAATAAAGAGTTGAGCATTGCATGTTTTAAAAAAATGGAAAAAAAATGTAGGAGCATTCAAAAATTTGCAAACATATATCGTGTTAAAAAACACAATGGAAAAAAGAAAATCTTCAAAAAAACAAGTGTCAATAAACACATTTTTTGTAAAAAATTCATGAAATGATTAGAAGAACAAACATTCACCCTTTAAATCAATTCAATCTCTATAAAAAAATAAGAATGCAAAAATATAGTAATTGACAATATAATGGAAATATAATGAACAACATTGATAATAGAATGGAAAAAATATTGACATGTCACAACAACATATCAATATCGCAACAACATATCAAAAATAAAAAAAACATAATGGAAAATGTGAATAAATATACCAACAACATATCAATAACAAAATAACATTATTTCACAATATGATTTGGTTTGATACATTTAACTCAACATTTATTGGTATGTTAATGAAATTATTAACTTTGATAGAAAGACATTAACATTTATTGATATGTGAATAAAAATATTCATGGATTCCATCCACATACCATTAAATGTTCAATCTTGTGGACACACTCATCTTTTAGCATGTCTCTTTGTTTTATATTAATTACCCATATTAGTTTCATGTTATGCCTTAATTCACAAAATTTTAAGCCAATGACAATATAATGTGTTCATTTACAAATTAATATTGCTTAAAAAATTAAACTAGGTGGTTTAAGTATGCGTTCTATAAAAAGACAATAATATTAATATTTTGATATAAATTCAATAACATTAACTGGTATGTGAATGAAAACCTTCAATTATTCCATCCACACACTAGTAAATGTTTGCTTTTCCATCCCAAGTTCAAATCCCTATCCATACAAACATGCATTTGTGTGTATAAAAGTAAATCTTCAATATTCCATCCCAATATCAAATCCATTTCCATCCAAACAAGCATATCTATATGGGATCACATAATGGGTATTTTCATAAGCCATTAAAATTTGGAGACAAGTGTATATAAATGTGGACAAATATAAATAATATAAAAAAGTGAATGGAAACATATGAACAAAACTTATGGAAACTAATATTTGTAATATTGAAAATGTGAATGAAAAAAAATAGCAACAATAATTCACATGAACACATCAATAACTTTTGGGATCCCATCCATATAGTATAAAATGTTCAATAATTTATCAATAATAGCTATGGAAAATAATATTTCAAATTTTGAAAATGTGAATGAATAACACAACATTAATTTGACATGAACATATAAATAACGCATCAACAAAAAATCAAAATATGGTTTACTTTGATGCATCTGAGTCAACATTTACTATAATGGGAATGAAAGTATAATTTTAAAAAATAATAACGTGTACTTGTATGTGAATTAAAACCTATAGGACTTCCATCCACATAGCTATAAATTTTTAGTAATACATTAAAAAAATTTAGGTTTCTCAAGGTAGGAAACTTGTCATCCCTCTAACATTAATGTAGGGAAATAGTAATGTGTCATAGATATAGAGTGTATACATAAAATATTTTAAAAATTTATCATTTACTAATGTTTTCTCTCTTAAAATAGCTATTGAGTTTCAATCTATCTGAGTACACACTTTAAAGGGTGCACTGAGAAAATGGTGAATATATTGATGGTTCTTTGTATGAGGCATTAGTGTTTATCTATCATACTTATATCCACTACACTTACTCTAAACTTGATCCCCTAAGCAATAGTATTCCTAATATCCCTTAATTAACCCAAGGCCTATATTTTTTGACTATATTGACTTAGTTTGATTTAATATTTTCTACTTCTCACCAAATTTAAAACTAGTTCAACCCAAGTCAATACAGTCTAAAAGTTATTATGTATGATTCACAACTACGTCAACCTTGGCTAACCTATTTCGAGGTTAAATGATAAATTTTTAACTACATAGTTTCTAGTTGATGGCATCAAATAAAATTACAAGAAGGGTTAGCATCATCTATCACTATAAATATAATTCCCATTTAAATCTAATAGAGAGGAACATTGTTTTTCACACTTTTATTGCTCTTAATTCCATTTAAGTCTGCATTTGGAGAAGCCATTACTTAGATATTATATTGGAGGAGAAAAACTTATCTTATAGAGTATTGGATCCAATATGAGTCATTTTAGCCTATATATTGATTCAACCATTGTGATATTACAACCATATCAATCTCTTGTAAAGAAACATTGGCCATGGAAGAGATTGAGGCTCAACATGTTTCATTCAATATAATTATTTGTAACCCTAGATATTTAATTTGATGGATAAATATTAAATAATTAATATCTTGAATGGATGTATAACTCCTTGTTTGAATATCCTCTACACTTATAATAAGTGTGTTTATATGTTTTTTAAATGGGCTCTATTTAATTTACCTTCTTCAAGTTAAGATCTCTTAGATAGGATAAATTGAAGATTAATCCTAGCTCATTACATACATTCTGACGAACTCAACATGAACTTACCATTGTTTTTTATCTTTCATAAAATTATATCAATGTAAGTCAATATAGTTTTATTTCCCTATATTTTTCAATAGACTACATTAATGCAAGTCTATATAGTCTAACTTTTGTGTTTTTTAGAAAAACTATATTAGTGCATGTTGATACAATTTTATTTCCCTATATTTTCTAGTAAACTACATCGACGTGGGTTGATACAATTTAACTTTTGTGTGTTTTTAGGAAAACTATATCAACATGAGTCAATGACATTTACTTCTCTATTTTTTTCAACATGCTAAATTGACACAAGTTGATATAGTTTAATTTATGCATTTATTTTTCAGTCAACCAAGTATATCAGCTAGGCCCCATCTAGTTTTATTTATATGGTTTATTTTTTTTATTGTCTATAAACTACATTGAATCAGGTCAATCTAGTATAACCTCTATGTATTTTATAGAAAACTACATTAACATAGGTCAATATAGTGTTAATTAGATGTTTTTTCTAATAGGCTTGTTTAACCCTAAAATGAAATATGATATATGTTTTAACTTTAAGATAAGGGTTAGGAATATAAAAATTAAATGCCACAAGGGTTATAATTAGATCTATAATAGGCCAATTAAATTCTAAACTCATATATAATCAAACAATGAATTTATTATGCTGATATAGTCTAAATATGGAAAGTACAACTAGGCTAGCTATAAAAATGTAAAAGAAGAGAAATACTCAGCTTGTTTTGGTCATAATGAAATTTTGGTTCTAGAATAGGCTTAAAGTATGTGGAAGTATAAGTAATATGGCATGGCATACAATTAATGTGGCATGTGAGTGTGAAAATGAGTTATCATATAGGTGACATGGCATGTATGTGATGTGGTAGGAAGGCGATGTGGCAGGAGAGCCCATAGTGGGTCTCAGGATGTGATCAAGATGAGGTGACATGGTATGGGGTGGACATAGTTTTGTCTTTAGTTGTCACATGTGGGTTGTCACATGGTGAAAAATACAAGAGGTCATGTATGGGTCAAATTTATAAATGGATCCATGATTCCCATGTGTTTAGAAAGTCAAAATATGATTTCAACACCTTTTGAACTTGTGTGGTCACATGAAAGAAGAAGAAAAGATGTGTACTATTGCAGATTGTCCTCACATGTGTGAGTGGGACATAATTATTGGAGTCACATGGGGTGTCTTTGATCTTATCTAAATTAGATAATCTACTTTTTTGACCCTTGGAGATGAAGAAAATAAGAACACTATTGAGTGTTTGGACTCATTTGTGGAACTGGGGAGCAAGTTTTGGAGCCACATGGAGGTGGCACATGTTCTTGTATAAAGTTAAGATGCTTTTAATACTTTTGTACATAGTGAAAAAAACATTTGGAGATCACTTTACACCCCACTCATGTGTGGTTTAAATTTAAAAGGAGACACTATGCATTTCTCCCTCTCTCACACACATGTAAAATGATATAAAGCATTGATTTTTCTTTGTATTTTGTGAGAAGCCCATTGGGAGATATCCACTCTGGATCATTATTGTAGGTTGGATCTTGAAAGGCATGGAAGCTTAGCTCACATAAATTCTTGGGTTGTAATCATCATTCATGCTTAGGTGGTTAGATCTTTTAAGGCTTAGATGAGAGCATGGCTCACATATTTTGTAGGTAAGCATAAAGATCCTTGAGGTTAGAGGCTAGCTCCTAGAAGGCTATATTAACTTGGCTCACCTAGATGAAGATATATCTTGGAGGCTTATTATATTATCTCATGGAGATGAAGGTTGATGATTTAGATCTCACCTTGGATGCTATGGTTTTTAGCATCATGATGGAGGTTGGAGCCTGTAAGGCTTGGATGCAAGCTTAGTTTACTTGAGTTCTTGTAAGCACTGGAAAGGAGTTTTTATGATGTTTTAGAGAGACAAAGTTGTTGATGAATATAAAGTTTGGATGCTACCTTTACCCCATAGTTTTTTCCTAGCTAGTTTAGTAGGGTTTCCACATACATCTTGTGTAATGTGTTCTCTCTTATTTTGTGTTTTACTATAGCTTGTTTTTGTTTCTAATATTTTTATTATTTACACATGTATTAGGATTAGGCTTTTCTTATCCTAATAATTGGTATCAGAGCCATGGTTGTTGGCTAGTTTTTCCAAGTGGGATCTATAGGTGGAGAGATCAAGATATGAAACAAAAAAAAGAAATAAAGAAAGAAAAAAATTTGCATGGTAGGTATTTCTCTCTTGTCAGAAGATGGAGAATGGAGGAAAAGTTGAAAACATTTTACCAAATGGTCAACAACCTACATAGTTGAAAAAATTATATAGCTTTTGGTGGAGCAATCTAGTCTCCATTGGTGTAGATAGAGGGTGATGACAATGTATGTACCTTTTTGTAGTTTTTAGATGGTTAAGGGATATAAGTTGTGGGATCCTACTACGTTAATGTGTGAGTTGAGAAGTGCTAAAATTCCATGTGGAGGATGAGGTGAAATAAACTTGATATTGTACCTAGTGGATGGAAAAGAACAAGAAAGTTGAGGCTTCATAGAAGGAGAAGGCTGTGTGTTTGACATGTCATAGATCATGATGCATCTTGACTATATCTTTGGGGATCAAAAAATTAGTAGGTGCAGTGATGCACTATGCAGTATGATGAATTTCCAAGAACTAAGTATGGGTACCATGTTGATATGGTGGGTAGCAGTTTGCTACATATAGAAGTCAGGTGTTGAATTTTATGGGTTATTTTCTCCTATTATTGATGTAGTTTAGGATGGATGGAGAAAAATAGGAGACCTGAGGTTTCATGGAAGGAGAAGGCCATATGTGTGACATATATTAGAGAAGGATACAACTTGACTATATTTTTGGGGCTTAATAACTTGGTAAGTGAAATAATGCACTAAGTAACGTGATGACTTCCTAAGAACTATGGATACATACCATTTTGATCATGGTGGGTAGAGATATGCTACATATGGAGGAGTCATGTGTTTTTTTTCTATATTTTTTCTCTCTTGTTGATAACTACTATCAAGTGTGTTATGTCCACTTGTTTCTATTCATGGTTGGAGAAGATGATTTTCTACATGGTGATCTCATGATGAGATGGAGTAGCTAGGAGGATATGAGGATGAGTCAAATAGTTTTTATTTTATATAATTAAAGATTGTATAGGTTTTAGTAGGCATATTAATGTGGTACATGAATACCTTTATGGAAAGCTAAGGTTTAGCAGAGATTGTTGCTATGTGTAGATGGCATGTTGTTTGCATGACCCAACATAATCAATGGTGAGATGGGTTGGGTGATTAGGATGAGATGAAAGAGGGAAACCAAGGATGGTGATGCATAGTGGACATGAAATCAAAAAAGTTAAGTATCCCTCTTATTGCAATTTTATAAGTTATCTTTTAGAGTGTCATAGAATACGGAAGAGAAGACATGGATGTCCTATGTATTGCATTAATTAGAAGTAGGAAATATTAATGTATGCCATGGTGTTCACTAAACTAGATACTTCTGAGCAGTGGGATTTGTGAATGGTTCATGGAAGAATCCTTGAAGAATAATGGGTCTATGTGAAGTGGGAGTCACTTTAAGGTGTTGTGAATATGCTATGGAGAAGTAGATGTTGACAAAGTTGGTTAGGTTAGAGAAGTTTTATTACTACAAAAAAATTATATCGGGCTTATGTGGAGTAGCAGTGTGCATTGGCATTTATAAAATCTAGATGGTAGCTAGCTTCTAGAAGACTCAGGTGTGGTAAAGTACTGTGTATATGAATTCAGGTGGGGGATTATTGGGTGTGAAACCACTATTCATAGGTCACTATTCATAGTCATTATTCATGGTGACATGACATGTGGGTGATGTGGCATGTGGGCATACAGGTGACATGGCATATGGGTGATGTGGCAAGAGGACCCATGGTGGGTCCTAGGATGTGATGAGGTTGAGGTGACATGGTGTGGGGCATAGTACTCTACTAGAGGACATGGTTTTATCTTTAGTTGTCACATGTGGGTTGTTACATGGTGAAAAAGATAAGAGGTCATGTATGGGTCAAATTTCTAAATGAATTCCCATGTGGGGATAAATTCAAAGGGTTATTATAACACCTTTTGGACTTATGTGGTCACATGGAAGAATAATACAAGATGTGCACTATTAAAAATTATCTTCACATGTGTGAATGGGAGATAATTCTTGGAGTCACATGGAGTAGCTTATATCTTGTCTAAAGTAGAGCATCTACTTTTTTGACCCTTGGAGATGAATACAATAATAACACTATTGAGTGTTTGGACTCACTTATGGAAGTGAGGAACAAGTTTTGGAGCCATGTGGAGGTGTCACATGTTCTTATCTAAAGTGAAAATGCTTTGAAGAATATATCACATGGTGAAAAACACCTTTGGAGATCATATTACACCCCACTCATGTGTGGGTAAAATTTTTAAGGGTCCACTATGCATTTCTCCCTCTCACACACACACATGTGAAATGCTATAAAGCATTGCTTTCTCTTTGTATTTTGTGAGAAGCCCATTGGGGGCTATCCACTTTTGTATCATTATTTTAAGTTGGAGATTAGAAGGCATGAAATCTTATATCACCTAGTTATTTAGGTTGTAATCATCATTCATGTTTAGGTGTTTAAAGCTTGTAGGGCTTAGATGAGAACATGGCTCACCTAGTTTGTATGTAAGCATGGATATCATTGAGGCTATAAGTTAGAGTTAGAAAGGATATGTTAGATTGGCTTACTTGGATGAAGACACGGAACTTAAAGGCTTGTTATCTCAACTCATGGATATGGAGGTTGATGCTTTAGAGATCACCTTGGATGTTATGGTTGTTAACATCATGTTAGAGGTTATATCTTGTAAGGCTTGGATGCAAGCTTGGTTCACCTAAGTGATTTTAAGCATTAGAAAGGAGTTCCTAAGAGGATTTGATGTTGTAGAGATAATTTTTTATGAATATAAAGTCTAGAATCTACCTTTGCCCCATGGTTTTTCCCTAGCTAGTTTAGTAGGGTTTCCATGTATATCTTCTATAATGTGTTCTCTCATGTTTTATGTCTTACTATAGCTTGTTTTCATTTCTACAATTTTCATTATTTGCACATGTATTAAGATTATTTTTTTTATCCTAACACACACCTTGTATTTTATTGAGTTGAATTTGAGTGATTTTTTGGTGACTAACCTATAACCAAGAGCATGCTATAGTATAAAATTAGTGCATATAATCTAGTTTAAAAGTACTTGAAATATATTGAAATGAAAGAGCAAGGTGTAGAAGTACACTTATGTATCAATGTAACCACCTTGCCTATTGGTAAGTTGTTTTTTAAAATATGTATCACTATAAGGCTCTAAAACTTATATTAAGATATATATAGATAAATCTTTAAAGTGCATATATCTAGAGAGAGAGAGAGACAAAGAGAGAGATTGGAAGGCACATACCCCCAACTTTAGAGTAAAATTGAGTTTCCACCTGGTAGTTGAGATTAGCTCAATTATGAAAATTAATGATACTTATAACTTGGTGAAGATAAATGATCAAGTCCTACTTAAAAACTTGGAAATATTGAGTGGTTTGATTACCTCAACCATACCAAGCAGTGAACCAACTATTGTCGTAGATTCAATCAATATGGTCTATAAATTTCCATGGGGTATTAATATGTGAAATAGTTTTTGAATCTAAAAATGATTTGGATTTTTCAATATTAGGCACATTTACATAACATATACACCTTAAGTATGTATCATGCTAAAATTATGTATAACAATGGTACCAATGTATAGAATTCTAACACAATTGTGAATCTAAATCATATAATTGTGTCCTTTGGCCAATTTAGATATGTTTATAAGTGTGTAAGACATGATTCCAAATCATTCCCCATTTATATATGGATAAATTTGAAAACTTATATACACACCAATGTGGAGGACAGGTTTCCTAAAACATGCCCCCACTATAAACTAGATATGTTGAATGCTAAATAGGTGTGGAGAACATGCTTCCAAAGTATGTCCCCACTAAATTTGTGAACTGATATAAGTACCATAAACTAGATAAATGTTGAGAAAATGCTTCCCAAGCATGCCCCCATTGAATCTAAAAATTGTGAATTTCTATAATCCATGCCCATTTGGCATGCCCCCAATGAATCTACAAACTGATATAAGTTCCAAATACTAAATGAGTGTGGAGAACATGCTTCCCAATATGCCACCACTAATATGCCACCCTTTTGAGGTGAGGTAAAAATAAGAATTGGTAGTCACCTCACCTTAAAAGGGTAAGACAACTATAAAATCTATGAATGTAATCATGTAGCATATAAAAGGAACATGTTTAGGTAAATGTATCATTGAAGTGCATAGAAACAATATGATCACATGTAGGACTAATATGCATGATAAATACCATGAAAACATCTAGATATTAATAGTAAAATAAAATCAATAAAGTACACACATAAAATAACTCAAAAATAAGTCAATAAACAATGGTATAAAAAGATTGCAAACAAGGGGCATGTTTAAATATTGCACAATCGAAGGGACATGAATTAGTTGAATGTCCATGAAGGCAAGAATGACATATTCAAATGTACATACCATAAACAATGACATGATGTAAATGTCAAATAAATCATACATAGGCATGAGGGCCCCAATAAAATAAAAATATTAAAATTCTCTAACAAACAAGATAAGACACTCAAGGAAGTGCATAAAGTAAATCATAAGAAACAAGAATAACCATGTCATAGTGGCCCATAGATCCAATGTGTTAGAAAAGTATGTCGAGTGTATATTATATAAAGTGCCCTATGTAACATATAATCATGGATAATAGGCATGTATAATTATGTATTTAATCTAAAACATGATAGTGTAGAGTGATCATTGAATCATATAACTTGTGTGTATAAAGATCAAAGAATTGGATGCCTCCAATGTCCATAAAACATGAGTAGAGGGAATGTCCAACATCTAAAATAGGAGTATATCATGTATCTATATATTATTATATCACACCCAATGTATAACTATGATACATATGTGTATGTAGGAATAACTGAGTATGTGGTTCATCAATATGGAAGTACCACATAGATGCTAAGGAGCCAATAGAATATGTAAGTGCTGAAATTGTTTTTGGTTTTGTTGAAATTTTTTTATTTTTTTGGTATTTATGGAATTTTTGGAATTTTTAGAGAAACCACCCTATGATCCCATCCATTTGAAGAGAATCATCAAGGAATGGTAAGTGTATAGCCTATATTGAACCAGATGTGCCATATGTTTTCATAGTATAATTAGGTGTATCATGCTCTTTTGGTAGGTTTGTATTTGGTACCTTCACCAAATATATGTTTTTATTTACTACTTGTAACCATGGTTTGCCAAGTTTTGCATTATATTTTGTCAAAAATGGACTAATATGTAAAATAATAAATCCTGATTCAAATTCAAGTGTGACATTAAATTTAAAATATCCATCACAAAGATCATGTTAGATAATATTTTACGGTGATTAATTCACCATAGGGTAAATAACTCTAAATAAGAGTTAATTAATTTGTTTATTATTTCACCCATAGACTTATTCCAGGTTAATTGGTTATGCATCTATGTTATTTTATTAGAGGTTGTTTGAAATAATTTCATGGCTATATAATAGCCTTTGTAATGTTTATTACATTAGCTAAATAAAATAATTATTCGTGCTCCAATATTTTTTAATATTTTATTTCAGAGATGGAATTTTTTTTCTAGGATATTTGTAGGAGGTATATCCCCAAAGCACCCTCATACCACAATTGGAGGATGAATGAGCATCCCATGCTCTCATTATATACATTGATTCAATTTATAATTGAATCTCTTTGTTTTTGGCATTAAAACATGCCTTGGAAAAACATTTGATCATTACTGAAAATACAATAGTATTTCTGTAAATAAGGTATTTTAATATTATTTTTCCAGCTTATATTATTTTTTAGCATGATAAAATCAGCATATATGCAACATGCCTTCATATGCTTGGTAAAGGAAAGGAGTTGTGCTAAATCCACCTCAAGATATTAAAAAAAAAGTGCATTGATGGTTATAAGAATTTGATTCTTCATTGGAGCACTAAATTTTTCTATAAGGAAGCAAAATCAGCTTTTAGGAGTTGAAAACTGCCTTCTTTCCATCCAAAACCACCATTAAAAAAAGGTTCTTTACTAGAAATTATCTCCAAAACCACCTATCTTCAAATCTATGGTATTTTTCACAAGGTATGGTTTGAAATTTTTAAGTCTTTAATTACAAGTTTTGCCCTTTATATACTTGTATTTATGCATAGGTAAGTTGGTAGGTCTTCTTTTTAGCAAAGACTAGGTTGGAGGTTCAAATCCTCCCAAATCAAATTTTGAAATAAAAACCAACTTTGGTATTTCTACTAAATTTGGCAATCCCACCAAATCTATTTGTAACTAATTAAATTTAGATAGGAAAGTCATAAAAAAAAATTCTCAAAAGGGGGGATATTATTTTAAAATACGGATTTAGTATTTTTTTCATATATTATATTTTTTATTTTCAGAAGTATTGTAATATTTCATTCTTACAAGCAAATAAATTACAAAATCATGATTTTTCAAACTCAATCATAGTTTTCGGTACAAGTGGTACTATGATGTCAAAGTGAAATCATCACTTGAAGGATATCATAAGCCATAGTCTATTGTGCTTTTCATTTATCTGAAGATTCTCTTTACTACACTTACATGTGTTTCTTTTGGAGCAGTCTTGAATCTAGCAACCATGCATACAACCTGCATGATGTCTAGTCTTGTTGCAGTGAGATATATCAAACTACCAATCATAGACCTATACATTGTATGATTCACTTTAGGGGATTCATCACCTTTGCTCAATTTACATCCAGTTATCATGGGAGTGCTAATTGGTCTGTTGTCCTCCATACCGAATTTCTTGAGCATCTCCTTCGCATACTTGGTCTGGGATATGAATATCCCTTCTTTGGATTGTGCAACCTGTAGACCAATAAAAAATGAAAGTTCTCCCAGCATGGACATTTCAAACTCCTCTTGCATTTGATTTGCAAATTCCTTGCACATATAGTTGTTGCTGCCACAAAGAATGATGTCATCAACATAGACAACTATGATCAATATATGTCCATTGTCAGACTTAACATATAGTTTACTATTTGCACATCCTTTGATAAATCCTTGTTGCAAATATTGATCCAGTCTTGAATACCATACTCTAGGTCCATTTTTTAGACCATATAGTGCTTTGTTCAGTTTGCACACAGTCTTTCTCATCTGTTAGCTGAAAACCTTCAGGGTGTTCAATATAGATTTCTTCTTCCAAGGTTCCATTTAGGAAATATGACTAAACATCCATCTTATAGACTTTAAACTTCTTAAAGACTGAGAATGCTAAAAACATTTTGATGGCTTCCAATCTTGCCACTGGGGCAAATGTGTCCACAAAGTTTATTCCTTCTATTTTAGCATATCCTTTGCAAACAAGTCTAGCTTTGTTTCTCACAACAGCTCCATCTTCATTCAACTTATTTTTCAAGACCCATTTTGTGCCTATGACATTCTTGTCTATGGGTCTTGAAACTAATTCCCAAGTTTTGTTCCTTTCTATTTGGCTTAGTTCCTCTTCCATGGCTTTTAACCAGTTTTCATCCTTGCTGGGTTCACTAAAGGTTTTAAACTCAATTTTTGAAAATAGAGCAAAACTTACTTGCTCTTTGTTCATTGAAGCTCTTCTCCTACTCAAAACTCCCTCATTTTTGTTGCCAATTATTTGCTCCTTGGGATGTTCCTTTTGAACAAACCTTACAGGTGCCTTTTCACTCTTTTTTTCATCCTTCTCTCTATCTTCTTCTTCATTTTCTACGTCTAATTCTTCAATTCTGATCTCTTCATTAGGTTCAACATGTTTAAATCCTTCTTTGAATTTGACATTGATGCTCTCAACTATTTTATGTAGACTCTTATTGTAACCTACATAGGCTTTGCTATGAGTGGAGTACCCTAGAAAAATTCTCTTATCACATCTTGACTCAAAACTTCTTAGTTTGTCCTTTCTTCTGATGTAGCATTTGCTTCCAAACACTCTAAAGTATTTAACAAATGAAATTTTTTCATATCACAGTTCATACGGTGTTTTATCACTCTTTACCCTCAGTTGAACTCTGTTCAAGATATATACTACTAGTTAGACTGCTTCTTTACAATATCCATTAGATAGTTTGGCCTCTTTCAACATTGTTCTGGCCATCTCTTTAATAGTCTTATTCTTTCTCTTAACAACTCCATTTTGTTGTGGAGTTCCTACAACAGAGTAGTGCCTTTTAATCCCATGCTTCTCACAATAATCTACGAACTCATTGGAGGTGAATTCTCCACCTTTATTAGATCTCAAACATTTGATCTTTCTTCCCATTTCATTTTCAACCATGGCTCTAAAAATCTTAAATCTTTCAAAGGCTTGAGATTTGTCCTTCAAAAAGGTTATCCATGTCATTCTTGAGTAATCATCTACAAACAACATGAATTAATGAACTCCTTTAGATCCTCTTGTCTTGGTAAGACCACAAAGATTAGTTTGAACTAATTTTAGAGGCTTTGTAATTGCATATTCTTTTGTTTGAAACTTGACCCTTGTTTGCTCGCCTAATTAGGATTCTCTATATGTAGTATCTGTGAGTTTAGTTATATTGGGCATATGTCTTACACACTTATTCTTACTCACTTTGACTAAATTATCAAAATTGACATGACTCATTTTCCTATGCCACATCCAACTTTTTTTAATTTTTCTTATGAGACAATTATTACTGTTTATCTCAACAAGATTGTAAATATTATTCTCGATTTTTCTCCTTTCTGTGCGACTATTTTTCCAGATCTCTTTAGTTTGTAGCATTTGGCATCAAATATGACCTTATATCCATTGTCACATATTTCACTGACACTCAGTAGATTATGCTTTAGTCCTTTAACATAAAGGACATCATGTGTAGGAAACTTACCATCTATGTGCAAGGTTCTTTTTCCTTTGATTTTAACTGTTGTGTTGTCCCCCAAACTGATAGTTCCTTGCACTTGCTTAACTTGGTGAATTTTCTCTTGTCACCTGTCATATGCTTTGAGCACCCATTATCTATCACCCACAAATTCTACTCTTTGGCATGGAGTGTTCTTTGAGCAATTAAGGATTGATTTTTCACTCTCCACATTTCCTTAGGTCTCTCATATGTCATTTTCTTTTCTTTATTAATGACTTGTGGACCTTTGTTCTCATTAGGAGACTTTCCTTTCTTAACATTGTTTATTTTTTACATTGCAAAGTTATTCCTACAATATCTATCTATGTGACCAAAATTATTACAATTGTAACATATTGTACTTCGATCTAACAGAGGAGTAAATGAGTTTTTACTTACAAAATTAGTTTTCCTCATAGGTGCAACTCTACATTCAATAGCCCTATGACTAAACTGATTACAGTGGTAACAATAACCATAAAAGGATGAATAATACTTGGTATAACATTTTTCGATGCAGTATATTGAACTTTCATACGCTTTTGTTTCTTCAAGTTTGCCACTTTAGTATATCCTTCTACATCTTTGATTTTAGGTTTCTTTTCAGAATTTATTCTCTTCACCTTATCTTTGTTTAGATCATTCTTAGTGTCCTTGCAGACTTCCTCTTTCCTTGCTTCTATTTCTCCTCCTATATTTAAATTATCATATAGATTTTTTGACGTGCTAGTTGAGGAACCTTTTCCTTTCTCATATCCAAGACCTGATTTTTCATTTGAGAGTTTTTGGGTGCTGATTAGTTCATTAATAATGTATGATCCTTTTGTCAACTTTAAATTTTTATCTAATTGGCCTTTTGCCTTCTCAAGTTCTTTCCTCAAGGCTACTATTTCTGCCTCAAGTTTCATGCATTCTTCAGATTTGGATTGGAGATCTATCTTGACTACTTCTATTCTTTTAGCCTTCTCACATTGAGTTTTTAGAACCACTATCATTTGTCCAAATTTTTTAAATTCTTTTTGCCCAAGCTTCTTATGTTTTGAGTTCTCTTTTCTTAGTTTCTCAATCTCTTCTAGAGCACAAACAAGTTCACCTTTTAAATCAATTTCACCTTCCTTTTCATCATCCCAATCTTCATCTTCATCTTGTTTTTGAGTTGTGGAAGTGGATTCCTCTGCCATGAATAGTTATTCATTTCCCTTAGCTACAAAAACATAGTCATGATCATCATCGGAGCTATCACTATCACTATCTTTAACTGAGTCACTATCTTCTTTTGTGTATAATCCTTTCCTACTCTTGAAGTTATTCCTTTTTGCATAGTTGGGTTTCACCTTTTTGCTATTGTCTACTTGCTCAAAATTTTCTTTTTTATTATAAGGACATTTGGTAGCAAAGTGTTCTACCTTACCACAGTTAAAGCATTTGAACGGTAGCTTGTCTTTAGATTTTTCTGATCTTCTCTTTAGCTTTCTAACAAAGTTAGCTTCTTCTCCATCAATCTCTTCAGATTCAGACATAGATGTTTCTTCTTTTATCTGCTTTTCTATTTTGAATGTAGCGTCTCTTTTGAAAGTGTCAGTGTCTCCCATTCTCATCTCATAGGTTGTAAATGTTCCATGAAACTTATCAACAGTGAATTTGTGCAAATCTTTTCCTTCCTATATTGCAGAGATTTTTGAATCATATCTTAATGGCAACGATCTTAAGATTTTCTTGGCTATGGTTGACTCTTTCATTTTTTCACCAAGACCTCTGATTGCATTCACTATTTCATCTTCCTTGAGGAGGTAGTCAGCAATCTTTTCTTCATTCATCTTGAGACTCTCAAACTACTTTTTATATGTTTGTAGCTTGGCTTGTTTCACCTTGTCATCTCCTTCATAGATGCTCTTTAGCTTGTTCCAAATGTCTTTTGCACTCTGACAGTGCATAACATTGATGAACTCTGAATTTGACAGTCCACAAAGAATGGCATTCTTTATCTTGACTTTGTTCTCATATGTCTTCTTGATCACCTGATCAGTAAGAGTTACATCAGGAGTTGTGTATCCATTTATCACAGACATCTATACATCGATCCCTAAAGAGAACAAATATGCTTCCATCCTTATGCTTCAAAAAGCATAGTTAGACCCATCATATAGAGGAGCCTTGTTTGATGAAGATCTTTCTTGATTGGCCATTATGTTCACTAATTAAGATTTACCTGAGCCAATTAAGCTTCTCCTATGGTAACCCTGGGTCTAATACCAATTGTTGAACACAACTATCTACTGAGAGGGGAGATGAATTAGTAGATTAATTATAACTAGTTATTTTTAATCTTTTAGGGTAGATACTAATTCATATGCATATTAAAGAATAGATGCAAAGATCACACACACACAAAAGCACATTACTCTAGATTTATATGTGAAAAATCCAAAGGGAAAAACTACAGTGAGAATCGCTGCTAGGATCTACTGTTCTAATTCAATCTCATAGTTAAACATTTCACTGGTAAATTTTACTAGTTACATTCAAGAGCACCCACTCTAAGGAAGCACCCACTCCCTAACTGAGCACCAACTCAGGGTGTCTGATGGCACCCATCACTCAAAATTATGAAGCTATAACTTCATAATACAAAAATAATTAAACTCTATTTCTTTGTTACAAGTCTTGTTCGTAACTGTTCAATCTCTACACATTTTGTGCGCTCTTTTTTCCTTTTTGCCTCACTCTTTTTGTGTCTGGATATATCTCTCTATCCCTCTAACTTTTTCTTTGTGTTTGCTGCGTCTCCAATCAACACACTTTGAGTTGCTGTAGTAGCTCCCTTTGCAATTGTAACGACACACATGACAATGTTCTAGATGTTGTATATATATAAACAATGAATCTAGGGTTTGATGTCTTCAAAATGTGTTTACACTCTGACAACACCTTACTGGTTTTGGTTCTAGATCTCATTTAATGTGGCTTTGAATTTACACCTTTCGCATCTTGATTCATGCTTCACATCGTAATATTCTATTTTCTTCACTATATTTGGCAATTGTTGGATTCAAGTCATAAATGTGTAGCCTCTCTAATTGTATATTGATCGGTTGGATCAATTCAATCTCAAGCTCCATGTAGATATTGTTGTCAACCTAGAGTTGCACCTTGAATCGAATACGTGTTGAAATGGTTAATCCTCTTTTTGGTTGAAACAATGGGTTCTTCTCACGAGGGTGGGTGCCTCAATGGTGAGAAAAACCTACAAAGAAGTCTGGTTCTTGTAAGATGTATCAATGGATTTTTATTCTGTGCTACGAATCTACCATGAAAAGGAGAGAAAGAAACTTGAAAGGTAAATCCTACCTAATGACAGTGATACACCAAAATGTTGATCCACTCTACTTGGAACCTTAAACACTAAATCAAATAAGGGAAAAGGAAGACCTTTGATTTCAATTGATCACTATGCATAAATATTTCATGAGAAGGTATGATCCAATGACAAAAATGTGATGGAAAACAATGGAGAGAGGTTTGATACAAGACACTTTACAGTGACCTAACATCTACTTATAGCTTCAGCAAAAGACATAAAACATTGAACATGACCTGAATAACATGATGCGCTAGCAACTAGGTACGAATCAAAATTTAGGAAGGGAGAGAAATTTACTACGTATGCAATTTGTTGAATGAATGTACACGATGTCAACACTTGAAATATGAAAGCATAGTCTTTTTATTGATTGAAGATGTTACACAACTCACCAATGACAGAGTCTGGTCTTATCAAGAGAGGGATAGATTTTACAATGCTGAAAAGCCATTAATATAGAAATTTACAAGCTAAGAGATTGGTGTTGAAAATAGAGAGGGAGTAAACTCAAACCAACTCAGTGTTTACAAAAGTCTATTTTGTCTTGCATGAAAATTATTTGTGTTGAAAAAAGAAGACAAGCTTTGGATGCATGACACCTACGAATAGATGTCTTGACTTGAAAACTAGTCAACTTCAAAACAAGAGTAGTCGAATTCACTCAAACTGTTGAAACATTTGAAAGTCTCCCCTTTGCATGAAATTAATGCAAATGCCAAATTAAGAATTACATTTGAACCATCGTAAACAATAAAAATGAGAGTGCATGCATGGAATTTTTTGCTGTTTGAAACATTCAACACTTTGCCCATTCATCATGCAAGACAATTCTATTTTCAAAACTTAAGCATGTTTGCTTTCTTAAATGCATTCACTTCGTTGGAGTCACTCACATTAGTTTGTGCATGATCTTTGTTTATCCTACCTTTGTCTTTATTCTGCATTTATTTTATTCGTTGTTCATGCTATGTCCATGTTCAGTTCTGCTTTAATCTTTGCTCATGCCTCTATTTTTGTGTTTGTCTTTCTTCTTGTTCAGTTCTGCTCAGTCCTATTTGTGCTTACATCTCTATTCATGATATTGATCATGCTTAGTTAACTTCATGTTTTCTCTGGATTTTCTCATGTTCTATTTTAATTTGAGAATCGGGTTTATTTTAGATTTGTCCGAAGGACTCTCTGTCTCTTCTCTTTCTCGAGCTTAGCATTTCCTTTTCTCTTTTTTGGCCTTTGCTTATGCCCTTATCTTTTCTATCGGGTTTTTTGAAATTGTCTTTATTCCTTCAGAAAAAAAGTCTAAAGGAATTTGTTTCCTTGCCAATTTTCTTGAATTTATTCTTTTAGGCTCTTATGCCCTGCCCTTTGATTTTCTTTAGACTTTTGCTGATTTCAAATTCTCGCGGATTTCCTGTTTGACAATTATTCCAAAGGATCCTTCTTTGCCTTTGTTTTTTTATTTTCTTCAGGTTTTTTGTCCTCTTGAATTTCTTCGGGTGGCCTACAAAAACCCTGTGTGACCTACAAAAAGCCCGTGTGCCCTACAATTCTTCTGAAGGTCACTTTTGAAGGCAGACATGCCCTTGCGGAGGGCACTTGGTCAGTGAAGTGGACCTTTTCAATTCTTCCAAAGGGCACTCTTGGAAGACATAGCCCTTACAGAGGACATCTGGGTGTTGCAGTAGGGACATTTACAATTTCTTCAAAGGGTATGTGCCCCTACAGGGGACACTTCAAGCATGAAGAAGACCTTGGCAAAATTTTGAAGGACAAAATTCATTTTTCTGAAGGACACCTATCCTTGTGGAGGGCACTTGGTCGAGTGGAAGGACCCTTTCACAAGTTCCGAAGGGCATTATTGGGAAGCAGAAGCCCTTGTAGAGGCCAAAGACATAAGCAAAGGACAAAAGAAAAGTCCCTAAAGGGCACTTGCCTTTCAGGGAAAACATAGCCAAAGGAGACAAATTCCTTCGAACTTTGTCTGAAGGAATTCGGGAGGACAAAACCCAAAGAAAATAAAAAGAACAAAGACAAAGAATGATCCTTCAAAATAATTTTCAAATAGGAAATCTACAAGAATTTGAAATCAACAAAAGTCTAAAGAAAATCAAAGGGTAGGACATAAGAGCCTAAAAGAATAAATTCAGAAAAATTGGCAAGGAAACGAATTCCTTTGGAGAAAAAGTCCAAAAAAAAAGAACCGTTTCAAAAAACCTGATAGAAAATACAAGGATGTAAGCAAAGGCCAAAAAAGAGAAAAGGAAATGCCAAGCTCAAGAAAGAGAAGAGACAGAGAGTCCTTCAAACAATTTGTTTGAAGGATGAAAGCTAAAATAAAGCTCGATTCTCAAATTAAAGCATAACATAGGAAAAGCCAAAGAAAACACAAAGTGAACTAAGCATGAACAAAGATGTAAGCACAAACATGACTGAACAAAACTAAACAAGAAGAAAGACAAATGTAAAAATAGAGGCATGAGTAAAGATTAAAGCAGAACTAAAGATGGACATAAGCATGAATAATGAATAAAACAAATGCGGAATAAAGGCAAGGTAGGATTAAAAAAGATCATGCATAGACTAACATGAGTGACTCCAATGAAGTGAATGTGTTTAAGAAAGCAAGCATGCTTCAGTTCTAAAAATAGAGTTGTCTTACATGATGAACGAGCAAAGCGTTGAACGTTTCAAATAGCCATAAATTCCATGCATGCCTTCTCATTTGTCTCGTTTGCTCGAAATGTTCTGATAGTTCAAACTTAATTCTTAATTTGACATTTATATTGATTTCATGCAAAGGGGAGACTTTCAAACATTTTAGCAGTTTGAGTGAATTTGACTAATCTTGTTTTGAAGTTGACTAGTTTTCAAGTCAAGACATCTATTTGTAGGTGTCATGCATTCAAAGCTTGTCTTTTTTTTTCAACACAAGGAAATTTCATGCAAGACAAAATAGACTTTTGTAAAGGCTGAGTTGGTTTGAGTTTACTCCCTCTCTATTTTCAATGCCAATTTCTTGGCTTGTTGTAAATTTATATATTAATGGCTTTTCAGCCTTGTAAAATCTATCCCTCTTATTAAGACTAGACTCTACCATTGGTGAGTTGTGTAACCTCTTCAATCAATAAAAGGACTGTACTTTCAAATTTCAAGTGCTGACATAGTGTACATTCATTCAACAATTTGCATACGTGGTAGATTTCTTTTCCTTCCCAAATTTTGATTTATACCTAGTTGCTAGCTCATCATGTTATGCAGGTCATGTTCAGTGTTCTATGTCTTTTGCTAAAACTATAAGTGGATGTTAGGTGGTACAAAGTGTCTTGTATCAAACCTCTCTCCATTGTTTTCCCTCACATTTTTGTCATTGGATCAAACATTTTCATGAAATATTTATGCATAGTGATCAATTGAAATCAAAGGTCTTTTTTTTCCCTTGTTTGATATAGTGTTCAAGGTTCTAAGTAGAGTGGATCAACATTTTGATGTATCATCGTCATTAGGTAGGATTTCCCTTTCAAGTTTCTTTTTCCCTTTTCCATGGTAGATTCATAGAACAGAGTATAGATCCATTGATACATTTTACAAGAACCAACATTTTCTAGAGGTTCTTCTCACCATTGAGTCACCCACCCTTGTGAGAAGATCCCATTGTTTTAATCAGAGAAAGGATTAGCTATTTTAGCATGTCTTTGATTCAAGGTGCATCTCCAGGTTGACAACAGTTTTTGGCACGTCCGATGGGACCACAAAAAATTTCTTTGCATAGAGTTTTAGCAGCAGCAGAGGATATTCATTTACATCTAGTTGCAGAGTTCATAGCATCATTCAGGTAATTTGTTCATGCCAAATTTTACCATCAAATCAACAAGTAAAGGTATTTCTTTTGAATTTGTAACTTATAAAAGAGCAAGGTTTAGGAGGGAAAATTCATATCCTCAAAGGGAATATTTACCTCCTCATCCTATCATTCTAAACACTGCAATCCCCACCATCTAGATGGCCGTTAGAAATCAAGTGTTTGCTCCATTCAATAGGGAAAGTCCACTAAATTTAGCAATGTTAGATGGCATTCCTGTATCTACCCTCAAAAGTATTCTATTCTTCTCAGGATAATCAAACCACCCCTATTGAGCATATCTAGGATGTGGCTAATCTTTGTTCAGTTTATAATGTTGTTAAGGATAATGTTGCTATTAGAATGCTTGTTGCTTCTTTCAAAGGAAAAACATTACAGTGGTATAGAACCCTCCCACTTAGATCCATTTCCACCTGGGATGAATTGGGTGCAGCCTTAGTCAAGCACTTTGAAGACAAATTTGATCACTTATTTTTAGTTGAGTAATTCATTGTCATACAAAGAGCTCTTCATGAATTCATGTCCGATTTTCATCTCAAATTTTAGAAGACATGGACCAGGATACCAATTTTGATTAGGCCATCCCCTGAATATGCATTTTTGTATTTTTTGAAAGCTCTTAATTCTAACATTAGTGTGATGATATAGTCAATGGGTGGTACTACTTTGCTAGATGCTTATGAAGTTGCAATAAAGATAGAAAATAGTTTGATACAAGCAATTAAGCTTTCTCCAAGACCTCCAATGCCCATATTTTCAAAAATAAGTTATGTACCAGCATTTTAAGTTCTTCAAATTTCATCCTTAGCTCCTATTTCAGCACCTCAAGTTCCTATTGTAGCCCCTATTAGTCAAGCTAGTGAGATAGGAGAGTTGAAATTTTTGCTACAATCTTTCAGAAATTGAATAGTATAGTACAAAATGCAGAAATTTCAGTCAAATAGGCTCTATCAATAGCAAAATCAAAACAACTATCAACCCTTCAAAGATCAAAGGTCTCTTTATCAGGGTTTCAGAGAAAATAGACCACCCTATCAAACACAAGGAGCCATAACTCTAGCTAAGCCATATGTTGCTCTTGATCTGAATGCTCCTTCCAATTTAAAAGCCATTGTTCCAACCCCACCTCAAAATAGTTTGGTGCAGGATTCAAGTTGGCAGCGCTCAAATCTCAATGATGCTCAAAACCAAGCCTTGGTATCACAGAACAACACCATGCCACATATGACACAAGAAGAGTTCTCTTTTCAAGGAGGTCAATATCAAGATACATGTTTGACATCACAATGAGTGACTCATCAAGTTCAAGGGCAGCCTGATGCTATTAATGTAAATTGGTAGGTCGATGATCATGTTGCTTTTACTCATGATATTAAAACTAACGATTCAAGTGGTCAAGTTACAGCTATAACCTATCAGATAACTAAAAGAATAGTTGTTGAGGAAGCCCAAGCAGTAGTAAATACTTCAAGTGCTCCTAGTATTGTTGTTCAAAGTACAAAAGAGCAGCTTGTTGCACCCACTGTCCCAAAAAATTAGAATATAAAGGTTAGTAAAGAGCAGCAAATACCTCCTAATTCGTGAGCAGCAAGTATCACAGAAAGTGCAATTAAAGGTTAATGCATCTCATTTCAGTATTGTAGATCAAATGAAGAAGTCTAACAACAGCATTAGCATGTGGGATTCTCTTTCAATTCTAGGGCAAAAAGATAAACTCATTCAAGAACTTCCAGCTCTTGAATTGTCTCCAAAATTGGCTGAGAAAGAAGGGGTTGTCTTGAAAATTTTGGATCAGCCAACTAAGCAACATGTACAACAAGGAGATAAGATACCAAAGGTGGACAAAATCAAGTTAAAAATGAAGAAAATTCCCCTTTTTATTTTATTTGATAGTGGGTGATACTTTGGTTCATAATTGTATGGTGGATAGTGGAGCTAACAGTAGAGTAATACTCAATGAGATTGCAAACAAGCTTGGCCTTGTTTATGAGCCAAATACTAAAGAAGTATTGTAGTTGGATGGTTCACCAACAAAGATGGTAGGTATTATCAAAGATTTTAAATTGACATTGCATGCTTGTCCTAACATTACTATTCAATAGGATGTTGTAGTTGCCTCCTTATTTTGCTATGTGCCTTTCAAGAGACTTCCCTTCAAAGATTGGGGAATATTTATCAGCTGATTGGACCTATTTGTTGTTCAGAATCAGATATGGTACAAAGATAACAATTCATTCAGAGCCTATTGCATGTTTTCATATGGAGCCTTATACGTCAAATGTGGTCAATACAAATTGTATTATCTCAGATGAAATATTACAAACTAGTGATGTAGAAATTGACTCACTTTGGATGGAGTTCCAGATTTGTTTCTTGATGAGTGGGCTTCTACCCTACATGAGTATGATCCCTACAAGTTTATTGAAGAGGAAAGTCTTGGTGTGTATTGTCTTCATGAGAATGATGCACCAATTCTAGCCATGGTCAAAGAAGATGAATCTAATGAAGGCTTATGGCAATTGTACTTCGATGGATCAAGAAATAAGCATAGAATCGAAGTTGGAATGATGTTAATTTGTCTTATAGAATAAATGTATTTCTCTATTAAATTTAAATTCGGTTGTTCAAATAATGTTGTTGAATATGAAGCACTAGTTCACAGTTTGCAGTGGGCTAAGAAGATGAAAGTAAATTATTTGCAAGTGTCTGGAAATAGTGAACTTGTAATCCACCAAGAGGTTTGAATATATGCAAGAATTTGTTGCTTAAATCTTACAAACACAGATTCTGAGATTTATTTGAAGATTTTTAAGATTTTAATATTCAGGCAATACTAAGAGATAGGAATAAACACGCTGATAGGTTGGTTGCTGTTGGGGCACAATTTGATATTTCAGCGGATGTAAAAAGTGACATTTTTCAATCACATATAAAGGTAGTTGTAAGGCCTTCTGTTCTAGATAACCAAGAGAATTGGCAGGTGTTTGAAAATGACCTTCAAATTGTGAGATTTTTGTATGACGAGGTTGAGTTTTCTTTAAAAAATTAGTCAAAACACTTACAGCAATATGGTGATCAGAGTGTACAACTAAAAACAAATAGGCTACCCCAAGTGATTGGTCACTCTTGAAAATATTTTTAGTGAAGATGATGAGCTAAGGAGAGAGAAACCATCCTTGTCAACAAAGGAAGAACACTATGCCAATGTAGAGATTGCAGTTGGTAAACTTTTGAAATTGGGCAAGGTATGTACTCCTTCACAAAAGAAAGCTTTCATTGATTTATGCATAAGTTTTGCTGATATATTCGCATGGCAGTATAGTGATCTCAAAGGTTTTGATCTAAGTTTGGCTCAACACACCATTGAGTTAGAAGAGGAAACTAAACTGGTGAGACAAAGACAAAGACCAATCAATCCAAATCTTGAGCCTTTGATGAGAGTTGAGCTTCGCAAGCTCATAGAATTAGCTATTATATTTCTAATTAAGCACTCAACTTAGGTGGCAAACCTTGATTCAATACAGAAAAAGAATGGTGATATTCATTTGTTTTGATTTTCATGATTTAAATAGAGCTTTGCTTAAAGACCACTATCCATTGCTATCAATGGAACAAATTACAGCATGTTGCAAGTTCAGAGAGGTTTTCTTTGGTCGATGGATTGTAGACACCTAAATTGTGTCGACTCCCCTTGGTCCTAACCCACACTTTATTAATTTAAAATAAACAACTTATTTTAAATTATGACCTCACCTTGACACATCACCTAAGACACCTCACCATGGACACCTCACCCTTAGACCTTTTCTCACCCCATGACTCACTTAAGACCTATTCTTACTCCTCCTTAACCTCCTAACTAACTCTCATGCATATTTAGCCCAACCTTTGACAATTCTCCAATGAATTATGCACTTGGCCGATGGAGAACAGGGTGTTAAGCCCTTTTACCAGTTCTCTACCCACTGACGTCGGTCAAATGTCGACCGACACCTGTGGGATAGCTGACATCGGTTACATAAACTGACGTCTAATGTTGAGTTAAGGGCCCCCAAAAACTCTTAGATGAATCTTGGTTCTTGGAATCTGGAATCAACTTCTCTCTCGCTCAGATCTGGCTCTCTCTCTCCTCCTCTCAGACTCTAAGACATCAACAGGCATCAAACTTCAATTAATGCTCCCTTGGCCACAAAGACTCTACACTAGTCACTCTAGATTGGACTAAAGCATTGCATGGGGACCTGGACATCAGCCGTAACAGGCACAAGTGTTCGACATCTTGGTTCTTCTTCTCACTAGAGCTAAGTATTTCTTCTGCCCTTTCATTTTAGTAATTTAGAATAACTTAGTCAATTTTTTATCTCTAAATACCACCAAACCAGACCCGACCTTCAACCAGACCCGACCTTCAACCAGACCTGACTTCTTTCAGGGAAAGGCTGAAAAGCCTTCCTCTCACCCTTACCCTTTTTGACAACCTATCATCTACCTTTGCCCTTCTATGGGCCTTATTCATCTCCCTGTAATCCTGCATAGACCCAGACTCTTTCCAGACTCCTCTGTCGACCACAAACCCATCCAAGGCCATTGCCCTAACCAACATCGACCACTACCCATACCGACATTGATAATATAACCGATGTCGGCAACATTTGACCAACCAACGCTGGCAAGACTACCGACGTCAGTGACTGTGGCAGACTAAATGCAAAGAAATAAGTACGCATTATCTAATTTCTTCTTTGTTATTCATTTGTCATTTCTTTATTTCTAACACTTTTACTTATAAATAGTGGACTGTCATCCCTCAAGGAAGTCTTTACACTTCTGGGACCGAGTATATCGCTTGGCAGTCCACCATATCTATCTCTAACAATCTCTTTATTTGAGTTTTTTTATTATCTATAGGTGCCATCCTCCACAGCCAAAGAGGAGCTCCTTCAATCGTCTGGATACGGTGCGCAACTTAATCTGGGTATCATCTAACCCCTGACCATTAACATTTAGTTTCTTTTTTCCTTCTGAATGTAAACAAGCAAAAATGAGTAGAAACATTCTGGCATGCCTGGTGGGACCCCTGGAATTTCCTTGGGTTCATCATTCATATTTCTTCTAAAAAGCAATCATTCATATAGCTGCATTAGGAAAATTCTCTCCTTGCAGCCTTCTTCCTTCTTTTTCTTTTGAAAACAAGCCATAAGCACAAGTTTAAAAGAATCTTCCTTTTTCTTCTTGTCATTTCTTTCTGCATCTTAGAGTCGTGAAATTCATGCTCTTAAACCTTTTCCCACTTGTCTGCATCTGAACAAACATTTCAATTTGGGTTAAAAATTAAATGCATTTCACTCCTGCTTGAATGCATATTTAGCTCATCTAGTAATTAACTGCATTATGAATAAATCGTAGTGCACATATGTTACATGACCAGACCACATTCACAAAATCAAACATATAACATACCTGAGACAAGGCCTGACTAAGATTTCACCACCTAGTAGATACCTTACCCTTCCTGGCAATCTTATTTGGACTTCACAACCAAGAGGAAGACCCACTCTGTTCTCTGGCAGAGTATAAACTCTAGGGAAAGTATATATTGGCTAAGCGACCCAGCTTGGCTCTGGGCTTGTGAAGTGAGGGTAGCAAGATCCTAACACCAGGCCACGTACGGAACCTAACACAAACTTTTTGAGCACCAAAACTTAACCCGAAACCAACCTTAGACTGCCTCTTTTAGGACCCGTTCTAAAAAGCCCACTTCCAAACATATTCTTCTAAGGCATAAGCCGCCACGACTCTAAAATTTATTCTTAGAAATTAACATTTAGAGGTTGCTTATCTTCATCACTTTTCTATTTTTATCTGGTTTTTTGAGCTGGTAAGGACGCATTATTTTGAGTTCTTAAATAACTTAGAGCTTTCTTTTTCTTCCAAAAACTTTCAGTTTTTTGAGTTTCTGGAAACACACAGACACCGACATCAGTTTTTTCACCGACATCAGCAACTTACTCACTGGCATCAATTTTTCCACCGACGTCGGCAACATATATCCACTGACATCAATTTTTCCATCGACGTCGGTCATTGTCAACAAACTTTTTCCAAAACAACAAGCTTAAAACCTGACTTTCTTGCTGTAAAACACCCCTTCTGGTTTTTTGAAACTGAAGAATATAGTTTTTGGAACCTAAACCCCATTTTCCTTGGATGGATTTGACACATTGTCAAGCTAAATCTCTTATTGACCATGCGAGGCAACAACCACTTCTGCCTTCGCCTTTTATATCAAGTCCTCAAATGGAGTATATTTTAGATATTGAACATACTCCTATCCAGCCTACCCCCGACCAACATCCAATTGTTCCTGAAGGGGATCCAAACTTTGAGAGATTCCTTGACCATAATGTCAAGGCTCTCCAACACTATCTCGCGAGAAGCCAAACGCGAGACCCTTCAGGTAATCCCATTTATGGGATGCTAACTTCCTTGGTTGAAGCGACAATGGTCTCAACAGCCTCTACTACCCAACCCATAATCACTCAACCCAATACCTTGACCAATAACCCGACCATGATCAATGTCCACAATTTGGCCTCCCCTTTTATTTTTAGACCTACCTCCACTGGGGTTTTCGTACCCCCTCAACCACAGACAATTCAATCAAGTTTGACACCTTTTCAGAACTTGGTTGTCTCTAGCCCACACACTCTTGCACCCACAAATACAAGAGTGACCACCTACCCTTTAACCAGTGTCGCCAATATTCAACCACCTTTAGCGGCACCTAGTCAAGTTGTGCCCTCCAACTTCACGACACAAGCCCCCTTGACCTCAACCTCAGTCCCTATGACGAACTACCAATATGTTGTGCCTATACAAATGCAACCAAGTACATCATATGCCCCTCCTAACACCTTTCAGGTACCTTACAACCTAGGATGTGCTCCACCTACCAATTCGTTAGTAGATCTAATCAAGATGCTGATGGATAAGATGTCTAACCTTGAGACATCCATTTCTAGTTCAAGCAATGTTCTTTCATATGAACAAATATGCAACGAACCCATTCACCCTTTCGTGCCTATTAGACCATATCCTAACTAGTGGGAACTCCCCAAATTTACTCACTTTCAGAGTAAAGAAGACCCACAACAACATTTACGAGCATTTAGACACGCTTGTTACCTTATAGCACACGATGATGCATTATTATTTTGCACATTTCCCATGTCACTTTCTGGCACCGCCCTTGACTGGTATAGCTCCATTACCAGTCATTCTCTTTTTTCTTTCACTCAACTCACCCAACTATTCCTTGACCACTTTTTAATCAACATCACCAAGAAGGTCTCTATTACAGACCTCTATTCTATTAAACAATTCGACAATGAATCAATAGCTGACTTCGTTGCCTATTGGAGAGGTTTGATTAACCAACTCTCCTTGTCACTTCCTTAAATTGAGCTCATTGAGCTCTTTTCACGAGCATGTGCCAAGCACATCTCATCCACCTTGTGGGTTCAAACATTCTACACATTTGACGAAGCTTTCACCATGGCTAGAAAGCTTGAACTCCACGCAGTCAAAGAAGACAAGGTCAAATTGCATAGTAACACAAAATCCAATGACCCTTCTCCATCCAAACCTTCTTCTTCCAACTCCAAGTCCAAAGGATCGGCAAATGTTGTGGTCCTTAGGCCATCATCTTCAACAACAACCAACCAATCTCAACCTTCCACATCAGACTACATCACAAAGCAATTCCAACAACGATACATACAGCATCAATACACTCCAATAAGAGAGTCATACGCTTTCATGTTGGATAAACTCCTCAAGCAGGGAGTCCTCAATCTCCCTCAAATTTGATCACCTCAATTCGACCCCTCAAAATCCATCCCTACATGGTATAAGGAAAATGACTTCTATCACTACCACCGTGTCAAAGGTCATGACACAGACAACTGCAAAATCTTCAAGAACATCATTCAAGACATGTTGGACAAGGGGTATCTTGTTTTGGATAACCCAAACGCATTGGCAAACCAAAACATGGATGTCTTTAGACAACCATTCCCTAACCATCCCCCAAATCAACATAACATTCAGACCATAGCCGATGACCTTCACGAGCGTAATATACGCACAATCGACATGGTTTCTAACCAACTTCTCCCATAGTCTGAAGAGGTTAATCAACCTATTTGTCCACCACATGTAGAAAAGCCTTCTTCTCCTATTTTTCCACCATAGGTAGAAGAGCCTTCTTCTCCTATTTGTCTACCACAGGTAGAAGAGCCTTCTTCTCCTATTTGTCCACCATATGTAGAAGAGCCTTCTTCTCCTATTTGTCTATCATAGGTTGAAGAGCCTTCTTCTCCTATTTGTCCACCACAGGTAGAAGAGATTTCTTCTCTTATTTGTCCTCTATCTAACCCCCCTTCACACGTGGGAGAGTCTACTTTGACCTCTCCCATATTAGAGGATGATTTGATGGCACCAACGCTGACTGCCTCGCCCTCATCCTTCTTATCATCATTAGGGGATCATACTTTCCCCGCTATTCAACCACATGCAGAAGCCATAACCATCCCATGCCTCTCAAACCTCACTCACCCACAAGTGAAGGTAGACTTGAACCTCGCCTTACCCAATAGTAGTCCTCGCACTAAACTAAAGAAGACTACTAAACCACATTAGAGAACTCCTCCCCCACCTTGATCATTACCTTCCATTTTGGGTCCACATCCTTCTACTTTAGCAGGATTACTCCCACATCCAACACCTCTCAACAATAAAGTGTCATCTACATGTGTGGCCACACCGCCAACCAAAAAGATGATACGACAAACTCCCCAAACAACTCCTAAGAAGAAGTTGTCAACCCCAACTGCAACAAAGAGCACAAAGCCATTAAGACGATCCTACGCTTCGATGTTATGCCAATTGTTGTAGTCATCTAGCATCACTCTTCCGCCTATTAAACCATATTAGCCTCTCAGATCAAAACCATCTTGGTTCAATGACACTAAAATCTGTTGGTATCATCACACACCTGGACATGATACTGAGCATTACTGTGCCCTTAAGGTTATCATTCACTGACACCTGAAAAAGGACACCCCTCACATTGAGGATTTTTCTGATCACTCTTTTGACAAAAATTCGACACCAGCCCATGCCTTCCAAACCTCTTCACCTAAATCAAGATCACCATACAAGACTATGGTCCCTTTACCACCATCCACTCCTTTATTCAAAATCAACACAATTGATGTGGCCACTAGGCCCCATGCTGTGAAGGATAAAGGAAAAGACTAGACTTCTACACCTTTGACATATCCATTATTCATCAAGACCTCTCAACCAACACAACCCAAGATTTCTATCTTGGACATGTCTCGACCAACATCACTAGGGGAAATTCTTCCTAACCTCTCTAGTTCACATGACATTTGGTATAAGCAACTTGTGGACTACTTGACATTTTATCATACCTCCCAATCTCTCTAGCAATGGACGGCGGGCTTCTATCAAAAGCACTATTCGCTACACTATGCTGGGGGGACATCTCTACAAACTAGGTCAAGACGGCCTCCTTATCCAATGCCTAACAACCACTGACACTTCTCATGTCATCAAACAAGTCAATGACAGGACTTGTGGGGGACATTTCAGTGGTAACTCGATTGCCAAGCGCATCCTTTACCTAGGCTATTATTGGCCCACTATCAACCAAGACTGCAACAACTATGTTCGACGTTGCACCAAATGCCAACATCATACTAACTGACTTCATGACCAACATCGACCAAAACCTGCCTACAACAACGACCAACATGTGACCAATTTGGAATGAAGCAAATGGGGCAAGTTTGCTCCTAATTGACTCAAACCTTACATCAACACACAAGCATAGATTAGGGACTTATCATCTGTCTTCTTTCAAAGGCTGGCCAGAACCTGAGCCTCTTAATGCCTTACATCTATGACCATTTTACTATTAGTCAAGAAATCATTCACTTGACGTTTAACTTGAGCTTGTCCCTTGAGCAACCCCCGTCATTGTCATTCTTATTCCTTTCAACCCTTTGTCAACCCTTTTGTCAAGCATGAATGCTTTGTCCTAATAAAAGGGAAACCCTATAAATCACTATAGTCAAGTCCATGACCAAAACTTCAATCAAAAACAAAACATAAAACTGGGATGCCTATTCAAAGGTCATAAACTATAAATGTAGATTGTTCCCTCGAAGGACAGCTGCATCATTGTTGTAATTGATAGACTACTCCCTTGAAGGACAACTATTCAAAAGCCATCAAAACATAAAACAAGCTCAATATAGACCACTCCCTCGAAGGATGGCTATGCCTAAATTTTTTCTACATACACAGCACAACATGACCATAAAACATAACAACATCTCCAAGTGGACTTCCCGCATTGATCAATCAAAAAAAAATGACTGACAAATTATTAAGTCATGGCTTGTCTATAGTCATTCTCAGGGTCACCTATAAAAGGGGTAAAGTTGTCCCTACTAAAGGGAAGGTTACCCTATCCTTACATCTCACACAATCATGCCTATCACCCCAACATACTCAAGGGATTTTGAGCTCACTTAACGCCAAGTGATTTGAATACTTCTCTAACATAAACCAATGGTCACCGACATAATGCATGAACGGAGCTTTTGTTTCCAAAAACCTTATCTATGTTATCATTATAGTCCTTGTCAATGAAAGAGCAACATGCCTTTCACTTCTTATACATCTTGGTCATATCCAACCAAACCAAACCAAACCTTTTTCAGACCACTAACATGACTTAGCCCATTCACACTAGTTTCTATGGAAAACAATACACATGGAAACTATCGACCACACCCAACCAATGTTATAGAATACACCATCACACAATATGAAAAAGGCTATAACATCATCTACAATTCATTTTTAGCATACACCATCACCAATATGGAAAATTGCTAGGGATGAAAGACCACATTACCAATGTTACAGAATACACCATCACATAATATGAAAAAGGCTGTAACATCATCATATTTTCATCATTTTGAGCATATACCATCACACATATGGAAAATGCTGACATCTCTAACCTGACTAACTATCGACCACTTAGACCCTTTTCCTGAACTACATTGGTCTGAGGCCCTTCAAGCAGGGGCTATGTAGGCAGCACTCAGATGACATGACGTCTTCTGGGGTTAGCTCAGCCACATCCGTTTGTTCGTTTACTTGATGGACAAACCATTTAACCTTTAACCATGACTTAACCTCATCCAACCCACATCCATAACTTACCCTCTTCCTCCCTTTTTAGGGAGAACTACATTGGCCTGAGGCCCTTAAAACAGGGGCTATGTAGGTAGCACTCAGTTGACATAGGGTCCTCTGAGGTTAGCTCGGCCATTCCTTTGTCCACCCATCTAATGGACCAACTATCTATACCAACCCAAATCATGACCAAATGACTAGCCCTGACATTGTAAAAGTCACATTTGATTTCTCATGGGGCACATCAGAGATCACATCCATCTCCCTAACAAACAACCTTGAGATCACTTATATCTCAATTCGACTCAACCAACGACCATTGAGATTACACCTATCTCCTCTGACCACGACCACTTTCGAGACAACTCTGCCTTAGTTATTTTGATTGCATGTATGCTACCTCATGGATAGATAGCAAAATTGTGTGCACCTCATATTATGACCCTCACAAGTATCAGATCGCACTCCAGTTGATCCCCACTACTTGTGACATTTTCATGTTTTCCAAGAACACTTCCTGAGCCTGAGATACTTGGAACATGATGACCATTAGAGCTATAGTTATTATCATTTAACCCAATCAGCTATGACTAAATGCTGGGGACCAATTATTTTGATTTTAGCACTCCTCGACCTTTGACTATGATAATTTGACCTATCTATCACGTGAAGTGGTGTACGCACAATCCCAACTATTGCAGCGTTCACACTCAAACTTCACCATATCCATCGACTGCCTATCAAATCAGTAATTAATATCAGGTTACCTTCCCTTGACTCCCACTTTGCGGGAGAATACCTCATCACCATACCTGGGGCATCTACTCCTATTTTCGTCTTGCAGTTCATCCAGAACAACCAACAAAACAAAAAGGGGCAAATGTAGACACCTAAATTGTGTTGACTCCCCTTGGTCCTAACCCACACTTTATTAATTTAAAATAAACAACTTATTTTAAATTATGACCTCACCCTGACACATCACCTAGGACACCTCACCATGGACACCTCACCTTGGACACCTCGCCCTTAAACCTTTTCTCACGCCATGACTCACCTAAGACCTATTCTTACTCCTCCCTAACCTCTTAACTAACTCTAGTGCGTATTTAGCCCAACCTTTGACAATTCTCCAATGGACTATGCACTTGGAGAATGGAGAACAGGCTGTTAAGCCCTTTTACCATTTCTCTACCCATCGACATCGATCAAATGTCGACCGACGCCGGTGGGATAGCCAACATTGGTTACATAAACTGACGTCTAACGTTGAGTTAAGGCCCCATAGAAACTCTTAGATGAATCTTGGTTCTTGGACTCTAGAATCAACTTCTCTCTCACTCAGATCTGGCTCTCTCTCTCTCTCTTCCTCTCTGACTCTAAGACATCAATAAGCATCAGACTTCAATTAACGCTCCCTTGGCCACAGAGACTCTCACCAGTCGCTCTAGATTGGACCGAAGCATTGCATGGGGACCTGGACATCAGCCGTAACAGGCACAAGTGTTCGACATCTTGGTTCTTCTTCTCACTAGAGCTAAGTATTTCTTCTGCCCTTTCATTTTAGTAATTTAGAATAACTTAGTCAATTTTTTATCTCTAAATACCACCAGACCATACCCGACCTTCAACCAAACCCAACCTTCAACTAGACCCAACTTCTTTCGGGGAAAGGCTGAAAAGCCTTCCTCTCACCCTTACCCTTTTTGACAACCTATCATCTACCTTTGCTCTTTTATGGGCCTTATTCATCTCCCTGCAATCCTATAGAGACCCAGACTCCTTCCAGACTCCTCTATCGACCACAAACCCATCCAAGGCCATTGCTCTGACTGACATCAAAAACTACCCATACCGACATCAGCAATATAAACGATGTCGACAACATTTGACCAATCGACGCCGGTAGGACTACCAACGTCGATGGCTGTGGCAAATCGACTGTAAAGAAATAGGTACGCATTATCTAATTTCTTCTTTGTTATTCATTTGTCATTTCTTTATTTCTAACACTTTTACTTATAAACAGTGGACTGTCATCCCTCAAGGAAGTCTTTGCACTTCTGGGACCGAGTATATCGCTTGACAGTCCACCATATCTGTCTCTAACAATCTCTTTGTTTGAGTTTCTTTCTTATCTACACATGTCATCCTCCACAGCCAAAGAGGAGCTCCTTCAATCATCTAGATACGGTGCGCAACTTAATCCAGGTATCATCTAACCCCTGACCATTAACATTTAGTTTCTTTCTTCCTTCTGAATGTAAACAAGCAAAAACAAGTAGAAACATGGATATAATGGTTACAATCAGATTTTGGTCAAAGAAGAGGATCAATTCAAGACAACCTTCATGACTAAGTGGGGGACATTTGCATATAGAAAGATGCCATTTGGTTTGTCTAATGCTGGAGCAACCTTTCAGAGAGCCATGGATATGGCCTTCCAAGGCCTTCTTAACAGGGTTGTGCTTGTTTATTTGGATGATATAATAGTGTTTTCAAAGGATGCAGAAGATCACATGGTTCATCTCAAGCAAGTTTTTGAAAGGTGTAGGTAATTTGGGATATCTCTAAATCTCAAAAAGTGTCTATTTTTAGTTCATGAAGGTAAGCTTCTTGGACATGTTTTAAAGCACAGTTTAAACATAGATTCTAAAAGGATTGAATCCATTCTTGCACTCTCCTTGTCTAAGAGCAAAAAGACTTTGCAAAGTTTTTTTGGAAAAATCAATTTTATAAGGAGATACATTTCAGATTTCACTACTATAGCTAAACCACTTTCAACCATGTTAAAGAAGAATCAAAACTTTAGTTGGTCCAAGGATGGAGTGACAGGGTTTGAAGATGTTAAGAAAGCCATAACAAGTGCTCATATGCTTTTAAATCTAGATTTTACGAAACATTTAATTCTGTATATGTATGCTAATTTGGACACCATTTTAGGCATTGTTATGCAGTAAGATCATGAAGATTTGAAGCAGCCAATAGCTTTCTACAACCAAGGCTTGGAGGAGTATGAGACAAGGTATTCTTTTGTTGAAAAACATGTCTTTTCAATTATAAGATCTCTGAAAAAATTTAGGCACTTGTTGTCTAATAATAAAATACATCTAATGGTTTCTCCTCCAAGCATCAAAGAATTTCCTCTGAACAAAGACAAATGAGAAGAGAACTGATTGGATAACCAAGGTAATGGAATATAATGTGGAAATTAATGTTACAAAGCTGGTTAGAGGCAAAGGACTTTGTGAGCATTTAGCTCAGAGCTTGCAAGAAACTAATGAAGCTATTTTAATGTCAAATGATGAAGAGATTGTTGCTATACACACCTCACCTCCCAGCTGATTTCATCATTTGGTAAGCTATTTGGAAGATGGGTTTTACCCTTCTCACCTAAGTGCTTCAAAAAGAAGGTATTTCAGATTGCAATCAATTTCATTCGTGCTCGTTGATAGTGTTTTGTTCAAAAAGGATATTAATGGAATGTTACTAAGGTGTGTGGAACCAAGCCAAACTCAAGATTACTTGAAGAATTCCATGATGGACATGGTAGAGGACTCTTTTTCGCAAGAACTATAGCACTTAAAATCATGAGAGGTGGGTACTATTGGCCTACTATATTTGGCGATTGCCATACATGGGTTAGGAAGTGCAAATAATGTGCTATGTTTGTAGGAAAAGTTAAACTTGCAACCCTATCCCTTCAGCTAGTTGTTGTGGATCAGTGTTTTGTCCAGTGGGGATTGGATTTTATTGGTCTCATTAATCCTCCTTTGAGTTCAGGGCATAAGTGGATTCTAACAGCTACGAATTACTTCACACGTTGGACGGAAGTGATTGCATTGAAAGAAGTAAACGAAACTAATGTTTTTGATTTCTATGAAGGTCTGTTTACTAGGTTTGGAGTTCCTTCGACCATTATTTCTGACAATGCAATGGATTTTTTGGGATCTAGGATTAGCGAATGGGTTGTTCAACATAGAGTCTATCTCAGCACTTCATCAAACTATTATCCATAAGGAAATGGCCTTGCTGAATCTACAAACAAGAACCTCTTAAGGATCATATGAAGGACTATTGAAGACAATCAGAGGTCATGGCATCTCAGGGTAAAGTCAGCTCTATGCACTGATAGGATCACCTACAAAAGGGCAATAGCTAACTCTCCATACAAGCTAGTCTATGGTAAGGAGGCAAGGTTACCTATTTCTCTTGAGTTTTTAGCTTTAGAACTAATGCATCGACTTGAGTTGATGGAGAATGAACTTATGGAAATCAGGTATGTAGAGCTTATAGAGTTGGAAGAGACAAGAAATCAATCCATGCTAGCCATGGAAAGTTATCAGGCACAGGTTAAAATAACATTTGACAAAGGAGTTTCCTCATGAAGCTTCAATGAAGGAGATTTGGTCCTCAAGTGGGATGAAGATCGAGCCAAACCAAGGAGGCACACAAAGTTTGATTCCCTTTGGAGTGGCCTATACACGATCTCCAGCTGCAAATCCCACAATGTCTTCCAATTTGCCAAGATGGACAGCCAAGAGCTTCCAATCCCAGTCAATGGGATACATCTAAAACATTGGTATTGAAGAGCAAAGCTCTATGTACATAGTTGTGTTTTATTTCCTCCAAGTGTTGTTCAAGCATAGTATTTTGCTTCAGTTTTGTTCAATAAGTGCTTGTTTGCACATTTGCTTAGTTAGTTTTTCTATTTTCATGTTTTTCCCTTCCTTTTTGAGGGAGAAAGGTTACTTCAACCAAGGTTAGGAGGAGATTTTTAGTCAAAATTCAGGGTCACCATTTGGGAATTTGAATAGCATCTATATGGCCTCATTTCTCTTGCATAACAAGCATGCTTCCTAACAGAGTCACCAAAAATGTTGACAATTTTGCCCCCACAGGGCAAATTGTCACCCCTACACTTCGAAACTTTGCTATGGTGTAAAGTTTGTCTTGTGAATCAGTTTTGCGGTCCTTAAATGAGCATTTACAGCCACCCAAGTGGCCATCTACAGCCAAGGGAATTTTAGTCATTCAGAGGTTTCCAAGGAGCTTGCTTGATTATAGCTAAATGTGCAAATACAACCAAGATATACAAGTTTTAAGTTTATTTATTTTGTCTTCCCAAGGAATTTTTTTAGTATAAGAGGTGGACTATTTCTTTGAACATTTTGTTTGAGAGAAAGAGCTCTCAAAGGACTATGTAAAAGCCTAAAAAAATGACTAAGTGGTAGTTGTTCAAGGCTTTTTGCTTCGGGTTTTTTGTCTAAAAGAAAGGAGAAAAGCACAGTTGAGAAGACTGGTTTTCAAGTCAAGACAAAAGTCTGAAGGAATAAGGACAGTTACAAAAAGCCTGGGTGCCCTACAATTCTTTCGAAGGTCACTTTTGAAGGCAGACATGCCCTTGTAGAGGGCACTTGGTCGGTGAAGTGGACTTTTCAATTCTTCCGAAGGGCACTCCTAGAAGACATAGCCCTTGCAGAGGACATCTGGTCGTCGCATAGGGACATTTACAATTTCCCCGAAGGGTATGTGCCCTTGTGGTAGACACTTCAAGCACAAAGTATACCTTAGCAAACTTTCAAAGGACAAAATTCATTTTTTTGAAGGACAACTGCCCTTGCAGAGGGCACTTGGTTGGTGAAAAGACCCTTTCACAAGTTTCGAAGGGCATTCTTGGGAAGCAAATGCCCTTGCGGAGGGCAGAGACATAAGCAAAGGACAAAAGCAAAGTTCCCAAAGGGCACTTTCCCTTCGGGGAAAAATAGCCAAAGGAGACGAATTCCTTCAGACTTTTTGTCCAAAGGAATTCCTTCAGACTTTTTGACCGAAGGAATTCCTTCAGCCAAAAACTCTGAAGAAATTTGGGAGGATAAAAAACCCGAAGAAGATTAAAAGAACAAAGGCAAAGAAGGATCTTTCAGAATAATTGTCAAACAGGAAATTTGCAAGAATTTGAAGTCAACAAAAGTTCAAACAAAATCAAAGGGTAGGACATAAGAGCCTAAAAGAATAAATTCTTGAAAATTGGCAAGGAAACGAATTCCTTCAAAAAATTTGTCTGAAGGAATTAGTCTAAAGGAATAAGGACAGTTTTAAAAAACCCGATAGAAAAGACAAGGGCGTAAGCATAGGCCAAAAAAGATAAACAGAAATGCCAATCCTAGAAAAGAGAAGAGATAGAGAGTCCTTCGGATAATTTGTCTGAAGGACAAAATCTAAAATAAAGATAGATTCCTGAATTAAAATAGAACACGAGAAAAGCCAGAGAAAACATGAAATGAATTGAGCATGATCAATAGCATGAATAGAGACGTAAGCACAAACAGGACTGAGTAGAACTAAACAAGAAGAAAGACAAATGCAAAAATAGAGGCATGAGCGAAGATTGAAGCAGAACTGAACATGGACATAACCATGAACAATGAATAAAACAAATGCAGAATAAAGACAAAGGAAAGGTAAACAAAGATCATCCACAGACTAATGTGAGTGACTCTAACGAAGTGAACACGTTTAAGAAAGCAAGCACGTTTTAGTTCTAAAAATAGAGTTGTATTGCATGATGAATGGACAAAGCATTGCATGTTTCAAACAACCATAAATTCCATGCACGCACTCTCATTTGTCTCATTTGCTCGAAACATTTTGATCGTTCAAGAATAATTTTTAATTTGGCATTTGCATTGATTTCATGCAAAATGGAAACTTTCAAACGTTTCATCAATTCAAGTGAATTCAACTACTCTTATTTTGAAGTTGACTAGTTTTCAAGTCAAGACATCTATTCGTAGGTGTCATGCATCCAAAGCTTGTCTTCTTATTTTTTCAACGCAAGGAATTTTTATGCAAGACAAAATAGACTTTTGTAAAGGTTGAGTTGATTTGAGTTTACTCCCTCTCTATTCACAACACCAATCTCTTGACTTGTTGTAAATTTCTATATTAATGGCTTTTCAGCCTTGTAAAATCTATCCCTCTCTTGATAAGACCAGACTCTACCATTGGTGAGTTGTGTAACCTCATCAATCAATAGAAGGATTGTACTCTCAGATTTTAAGTGCTGGCATAGTGTACAATCATTCAAGAATTTGCATGCATGGTAGATTTCTCTTCCTTCCCAAATTTTGATTCGTACCTAGTTGCTAGCTCATCATGT
Source organism: Torreya grandis (assembly GCA_037957365.1). Classification (NCBI taxonomy): domain Eukaryota; kingdom Viridiplantae; phylum Streptophyta; class Pinopsida; order Cupressales; family Taxaceae; genus Torreya; species Torreya grandis. The sequence goes on along the minus strand of JARHVA010000917.1, from coordinate 1,463,152 downwards.
TATGCAGGGCATGTTCAGTGTTCTCTATGTCTTTTGTTGAAGGTGTACGTGGATGTTAGGTGGATGCAAAGTGTCTTGTATCAGACCTCTCTCCATCATTTTCTCTCACGTTTTTGTCATTAGATCAAGCTTTCTCGTGAAATATTTATGCATAGTGATCAATTGAAATCAAAGTTCTTTTTCTCTTGTTTGATTCAGCGATCAAGGTTCCAAGTAGAGTGGATCAACATTTTGGTGTATCATCGTCATTAGGTAGGATTTCCCTTTCAGGCTCTTTCTCCCTTTTCTATGGTAGATTTGCAACACAGAGTAGAGATCCAATGATACATTTTATAGGATCCAGCCTTCTCTAGAGGTTCTTTTCACCATTGAGGCACCCACCCTCGTGAGAAGATCCCATTTTTTTAATCAGAGAGAGGATTAGCCATTTCAACACCTCTTCGATTCATGGTGTAACTCTAGGTTGACAACAGATATGTCGAGTTCATCACAAGTTCTGTCTATTCCTCCACTTGACCATTAGAGCATATTAAATGCGAGCTTTTATTTTTTTTTCACGCCAGTTTTATGTTCTTTACATTAAACATTGAGCTCCTTTCTGCATCTCACTATCTCCTATATAATTGAATTGCTTTCACTCCTTTCGATCATCCTTGATATGCTTGATCTTTAGCTTTCTATTGTGTCAACTATAGATCACATTGCATCACTGACTCCACTTTGTTTCGTTGGATCTTCTTTATCGAGATTTTCGTGTGCCGTTCAATCTTTGAAGATGTATGATCTTTATATTGGTTTGGTCATTAAATTTTAGCATGTTGACCTCATCTCATTTTCTTCAGCATTCATGTATTGTTTTTGCTCCTTTGATCTGTTCAGAGTTGCTCGACTTTTAACTCGCCTTGATCCTTCAGCAGCACTTTTGATAATGCCCTATGAGACTCCACACTTATCCTTTGGCAATGTTGCAAGTGACCTATATTTCTTCCAAAATATTCTTCGAAAACTTTGTATGAGTCCATTCCATCTGAAAGTATCCTTTAGGAACTTTGTAAGTGTCTTCTCCATCTGAAAGTATCCTTTGGGAATTTTGTGAGTGTCCTCTCCATCCAAAAGTATCCTTCGGGAACTTTGTAAGTGTCCACCTTCTTTAGACAAATTCTCTGAAAGAATTCTTCAATGCCCATCTTCTCAAAGTGCCCTTTGGGACTTCTATAAGTGACTTATTCAGAACTTTTATTTAGATCACATGCCCTTCGAAGCTTTAGCAATGTACCTTTCAGAATATTTTGTTTGGTTCACATGCCCTTTGAAACTTTGGCAAAGCACCCTTTGGGATTTTTGTTTGGGTCACATACCCTTTGGAACTTTTGTAAAGTACCATTCAGAAACTTTGAATGGTTCATTTACCCTTCGGCATTTTGAAAAGATTGCTTCAAAACTTTTGTAAAGTACCCTTCGAAAACTTTGAATGGTTCACTTACCTTTCGGCATTTTTGAAAATATCCCTTTAGAAAATTTGAACGGTTCACTTACCCTTCGGCATTTTGAAAAGATCCCTTCAGAACTTTTGTAAAGTACCCTTCAGAAACTTTGAATGGTTCACTTACCCTTTGGGATTTTTGCAAAGATCCCTTTGGAACTTTTGTTTGGGACAATTTTTCTGACAAAGACTTAGTCAATTTTCTGAAAGAATTCCCCGAACCACTTTCTCTGAAGTAATTCCAAATTGCACTCATTTCCTTCGAAAACTTTGTTGTAGACATTTTGTCCGACAAATTATAAACCATTTTCTCGAAAGAATTTGCCAAACCACTTTCTTCGAAGAATTCCTCGGATAAATGCAAAGGTGCAAAATCGACTAAGTATGGAAACTTAGTAGGCTTTTCGCTAAGGAACAACCTTATGCATTTGTAACAACATTTGCTCTACTTATCCTTATGAATTAGAACTTAAACCACAAAGAGATATATGCAAATGTTGTTAACATCCATTTGTGTACTTATCCATATCTATCAGGATAACCATGTGGGCAAAGACATTCATATGACTGTTCTTGTATTTTCATAGTCATTCAGTGTACACACACAACTCCATGGGGCTTTGCAATAAGTATGTTTAACTCAACACTTTTGTCATTAATGCATAATAGTACTTGCAACCTTTGACATCAATGACAATCCTTCATACATCAATGACTATGTCCTACAATCTCAGAGATAATATTTATCGACCACATGATATACAAGGATGTAAGTCAAAACAATAGATAGAGGTATGACCTTGACGTACGCAATGAAAATTAGTTTGGACTTCATTGGATTTAGTACATTGTGATTTTGATTGACTTGACAAGTGGGAGGTTTATTAGTACATTGTGATTTTGATTGACTTGACAAGTGGGAGGTTTAGACTTCACATAATTGATTAATTGGTGAAGACAACTTGAAATTTGTTCATAAGAACGTTTACAAATCTAATGGGTTTGGATTACTTTTGAATATGAAAACCCACAATGCCATTCAAACCTAGGCCAACAAGATGTTTCTTGGGTTTTGTTGTTTTTGAGACTCAGACAATTGGTGCAGACTCCAAAATAGGAGTATGAAAAAGTAATTTATTAACAAATGGGTTAGACTTTGCTTGAACAATGTCAGGTTGACAAACAACATACTCAGTAGATTTTGGCTTGACATTAAACACAACATGATTTTGGGCACTAGTAGATGGTACAATAGGATTGAGCACACCAACCACAAAGCATGGGGCTCCCCTAGGGTCCACATCTGTTTGATGAGGACTAGTATACACTAAAGTCAACTCGAATGGAAGAGTTTGCTACAAAATGCAATATGATAATGCTTAAGAATAAGAAGCAAGTCGAAGAAAGGAAAACCACAAGAAAACAACATTTGTTATAATCATTGACCAAAGAGTAAGGGCACATTCCCAAAATAGTCATAGATATAAAACTAAGGAGCCTTTCCATATCTAAGTTTCTATAGGCAAGTCCATGCGAAAAATGTTATGACAAAAAACCACAAACAGATGGGGACTTTTCTTTATCATAATTAAGAATGCTCTGTTGAGCATTGGGACATCAAGGCTTTAACTCTATGATTAATTTCAATCCAAAATTTAAAATCACTCATGCCCCACCTTAAGTGGAAATTTGTCATCTGCCATTTGAGATTATGGCACTTCCAACACATGGTAAGGATTGTATTGTCTAAACCCTTGGGCTCATTGATCTACACCATGGGACACATGATGGTGGTGCAGAGTGAAACGAAATAATCTAATATGTTAGAATCTTATGGTCTATTATTATTGTGTTATAATAGAAGAGCACCACATAATAATGCTCTTCTATTCAATATTTTTGGTATAGTACTGGTATACAATAAACCAAAAGATTGAGAAAGAGATTTTTTGTGATTAGAGCCTAAGGATGAGAATCCTAGTAGATTTATTTAGCTATAATAGAACAATTACGATGAATCCAAGGAGTAGAGGAATCTCTTTTCTCAAGGTTAGGTACAATTGTATATACAAGTACAAAAAATAATAATTACAAAATGGATTTGGATTTGTAATGATCGACATTTCATCTTCCTTGTCTTGTGTAAGTGGTGAACGCATAGGTGATGTGATGGCTTCCCCTCATGTCCAAGTGTTTCCCATGTAGGTTGGGTTCTCCATGCTGCGGTAGTGTTCGCAATGCTTGTTGTTGCCAAGTGAGTCTGTAGTGCACTAGTGTAGAATAGATGTATTAATGGCAGATGCAAAAGTATCATACAAGTCACCCAAGTTATGCTTGGATCATTTACCCCTTCTTGAGAAGCGATGAGCCCAATCGTTTGTTCAATGGACGAGTTTGTTTTAAAATTCTATATGATAATACATAACAATAAGAAGCAAGTCAAAGTAAAGAAAAGCACAAGCAAACCACATTTGTTATAATCATTAACCATGGTGCAAGAACACATTCCTAAAAGACTTATGTATAAAGCTAAGGAGATTTTCTTTATATAAGTTTCTACAAGATAGTCCATGCAAAAATGCTACAAATAAAAATTAAAAAACAAAAATAGATGGGGAGTTTTATTGATCGTTATCAAGCATGCTCTATTGAACCTTGACATCAAGGGTTTGACCCTTTGATAACTTTCAATCCAAAATAAAAAATCACTGTTATTGCATCTAATTACCAATCCCACTTCTACCATTGAGATTATGACACTTCCAACACACAGTAACGACTACAGAGTCTAAACCCTTGGGCTCATTGATCTACACCATGGGACACAGATGGTGGTACAGAGTGCAACACAATAATCAACTACGTTATAATCTTTTGGTCTGGTATTATTGTGTAATACTAGAAAATCAAAAGACAATAATGCTTTTCTATTCAACATGATTAGTATAGTACATGTGTACAATAAACCAAAAGATTGAGAAATTATAATTTCCATGTTTAGAGTTTAAGGATGAGAATCCTTTTTGATTTGTTTAGTTGGAATGGAACAACTATGATGAACCCAAGGAGTATAAGAAATGGTTTTCTCAAGGTCAGATATAATTATATATACAAGTACAAGAAAGAAAATAAAAAAATTGGATTTGACTCTATAAAAATTGACATTTGATCTTCCTTGACGTCTGTAGATAGTGATCGCATAAGTGATGTGATGGCTTTCTTGCACTATTAGAAAAAATACATAATGTGTGTGCAAGAAATCAAATTTCAAAATTTACATGCAATAATACAATGAACAATAGATCACCACAACATAAGATATACATGGAAAACCTTGCAATGTGCAAGGAAAAACCAGGGGCAATGGTGGCTTGGAAAACAATGCTCAGCAAGCTACCTCACACTCGTTTGTTTTATAGCCTTCTCCCACTTCCCACATCACTTCCTTTGTTCTCTACCCACCTTCTCATGGTGGAGAACATTCTTGCAGTTACCTCATGCTCTACATTTTGCTAGTCCTCCCACTGGGTCTTATTTCACTTGTAGGTTCATCTCCTCTTGTATTATCTTCTCAAGGTTCACAACCTTCCTCTAATACCAACTTGTGCAGATGTGGTCAGGGTTCCCAATGAAGGAACACCTTACAACATGCAACCCTCAGAGTCGCATAGTGGATCACAAGATATTAGTAGCTTCTTAGCTTTGTAATGGTGCATGAGGCCCCTTTACAATCATGGAGCCCTCGTACTTCCATTTACAATAGGACCATGCACCTCTTCAATCTCTCAATTCTCTCTCTTTGGGTCCTTTGTTTTATCGATAGAGTTTTCCTCATGATCTAGGTGTTCTCCAAACACTTTTCTACCTTTTCGAAGCTCCTCACCCCTTAAAATCCTTTAATGTTGGCCAAACCCCTCCTTTTATAGCTATTTGCTACAATGTCAATGTTGTGTCTAACATGAAATGGTTGACAGTTGTACCTAGGGGGCTTGACGTAAACCTCTAGGCCTACCTCTAGGGGTAGTATAATTTTAATGGCCCTCAGGACATGCGTAACTGACAATCATCAAATCATATCTATGCTGGTAGATTTTGCTGACTATCCTTCTCTTATTGTCACATCAATTAAAGTACCATCCTAACCTTTAAAAGCTCAAGAGTCTGCCCTTACGGTGATAGGTCATCCAACTGTCTTCCTATTTCTTCGGTCTTATACTCTGCATACAACTTTTGTGCTCCCATGCATTAGATGCTCATCTTTGTGCACTAACTAGTATACTAGGTTCCTTAGAACTCCTATGCTCACTTGTGTTGCCCTTCACATCGTTTGTGTGCTTATCAGCTCTTATGCACTGTTATTTTCCCCAATTGTGCCTTTATTATGTAAATATGTACAGTGTGTAGCTTTATCTTTGACAAACTCACCTTTGTGCCTTTTGAACGCTTGACTCCTTTGTATGCCGTCGCATGAGTCCCTTTTCACATTGATTTTTTGGTACCTCATTCTCTTTTTTGCCTAGGCACACATTGTTTGTCGTAGCCAAAATTTTATAACCTATAATTTCACCAACTTTTACACATCTCCAATCCATATTCCTCATGGGCAAGTGGACTCTTGCACATCCTGTAAGCCCTCAAAACTATTATGTCATGCAACCGTGCATCGAAAAAGTTGGCTTTATTCTTCAGTTGATTGACTTTGTTTTCAGGTGATGTAAGATTTTTGATTCACATGGGATACTTGTGCATTAGATTCCCTAGGTAATTAAAATGTAAGTTCCTAATTATAAGTAGGGTTAAGTGGTAGAACCACCCTCTAGGTCGATTGCCAAGGCCATAGTGTTCCCTTTCGCCTGGTGTGTCACCTAAGCAGTGTTACTCTGTGCTTCTTCCTTCTCTAGACCCTCTCTTGGGTCATGAACTGTACTCCTGTGCCTAGATTTGATTTCCTCTCTCTTCTCCTTCTTCCTCTAGTGGGTTTGTGCCTACCTCTATTCATCAACATCTACCAAGTGTTTTGTATTTTTCTCTCTTGTGTGCAACTTATTCCCCTCATACTCCATTCTTTCTTCTTTCATGCAGTTGCACCCACGTGTTGACTCCTGTGTGTTTGTGCCCACTTGTTTCTCCTATGGATCTGCACTCACTTTTCTCATGGGTCTATGCCAATTTGGTTCAGGTTCTCCTACGGGTTTGTGTCCCACCTTTTATCCTACAGGTTTGCGCCCACTTTTTCTCCTACGGCTTTGCACCCAATTGGTTCTCCTATGCGCTTGCCTCCACTTTTCTCCTGTGGGTATGTGCCCACTTGGTTCTATCCACCTCCATTTAAAAGGTCTCTGGACCTCTTTTATGTGCACCTCCTCTTGCACTAGGTGCATCTTCTTTCTTTGTTCCTTTGTGCCAAGTAAACATTCATTGCATGTTATTCTTCCATCTTCCTCTCATGGGGTATGTTTTTACAAATCTCTCATTACCCTTGTTCTCTTCTTTCTTCTCTTGCTTGATGCTCTTAATTGCATTCAAGTCTTCATGGAATTTGTTGACTCCCATCGTTTCTCCCTTTTTTGTTGTTTTGCACTTCAACTCCATGGTACTTTGGATTGATATTTTCTTTCAGTCACATTTCTTTCCCTTTAGGTTCATAGTCTCTTATCCTTTGCTTGGTTGACAATTAATTTTCTCTCTTTTGCGCTTATAATGACTGCATTATTTGGATCAAGATCATGTTGATGCCTCTCATCCTCTAGTAGCCTCTATCATGTTTGTACAATAAATATTGCACTCTCATCAACTTCGGGCTGATATTAGCCATTTTCCTCTAGCAACTCCTCTTTGCATTGTGCAAGCAAGATTACACTCTTTAGCTACAAGTTGATCACCCTTTCCTCTATCATGCATCTCTGAACCTTCATTCTCCATGGGCATTGTTATAGATTTTGTGCACCCTATGGCTAGAATATTCATGTGCTTCATTGCAACATCTCCTGCGAATGAATTCTCCCTTTGGCTCCAAACCTACCTTTGCGCATTTCAACTAGCCTCCCCAGCTTTTCTTCCTTTCATCCTTCCTTCCTTGTGTGATGCCTTGTCATTCCTAGAGCAACTTTAGGTTTGGTTATAGGTTTAAACCTCTATATTCCTTCTCTTGAAGCTTTAGGGAAGCATCTTGTTTGGTTCACCTTGCACCATTCTTTTGGCCCTTCATGCAAGTACTTCCCAATGGGTACTTTTCCTAAGTTGGTACTTGTTCTAGCTTTGCATCCTAGGGTGTATGCACCTCACCCTGGACCTTGATGCACTCTACAACTCTTAGTTTCACTCTTGGTAACTCTCCTTCCCTTGGTGCATTCTCCATGTCGCACACAAGAACACTTGTGTTCTTTCTTGCACAACTGACAATTGTCAAATCATATCCATGTTGGTAGATTTTATTGACTCTCCTTTTGTTATTGCATTAGCTAAAGTACCATCTTAACTAGAAAAAGGGCAAGTTTCAGTCCTTGCAATGATGAGTCATCTCGTTGTGTTCCTCTACCTTGGGTCCTTTACTCTGCATATAAATTTTGCACTCCCATGGATTAGACAGTCTCCACATCTTGTACAAAAACACTTGTGCTTTTCTTAGGATTTTCTATTGCCCCCTAATCTCTGCAAGCAGCTCCTACTCCATGCACATTACTACATTGTTGACACGCATGGAATGATATCCATTTTGCCTTCATTTATTGCATTGTCGAAACCAGGCCTCTCCTGTCTTTTGTTTGTGTGTTCCCCTCTTGCAGTGGTCCTTTGAATGCCTTTATTTTTCAGTGTTGTCTCATGCTCGTCCATTATCTCATGGGACCCTTTTTGGTCCCCGTGTTGTTCCCACACTAGCACGTCCCTTGCATCATTTTTTGTTATGACTGTCTCTTTGTCGCTCTAGTGGCTAGGTTTCACAGGGGTCCTCTTGTGGCTCTTGATAGTTCCCCACTGTTTTAGATCGATTTAAGGATGCACTACTTGGTTTAGTAGTGTGAAAATCATTTATTTCCACTTGTGCACCCTTTCCTTGTCCTACCATCTATTTCTCTCATCGATGTCTATCCAACCCTTTACTATGTTTCCACATAGCCTCTTCTTTGCATACTCTGCTCTCATGAATCCCCTACATTCTTTAGTGTAAACAACATACGACATCCAAGACGCACTCCAACTTTTCCCTTGGGTCTCCTTTACCCAAAAAATTTTGTGCATTAGCTTTTGGGCGACTCTTTGTGTGCCTCCAAGTTCTTGAGGGTTCGCTTTTGCATGTCTCTCCCTAATTCTTTGCATAACCTTTTGTTTTGACATATTTTCTCTCCACTTGCATTGTTTGATCTTATAATGCTTGTAACATGAAGGTCATCTCTTCCATCTTCTTCGAGATCTGTAACTTCCAGATCATGTCTTATCCTGGCTTCTCACCAAGTCAGTGCTTGCATCATCATTCTCTACCATTTTGTGCTTGATGAAGAACAACTCTCTACGCCACATTCTACTCAATACACTGATTAGAAGATGTTACCGTGCCTTGATTATCTCCTATTTGTGATACTACCTGCAACCTGCTTTAAATTATTTATGCGTGTTGGCTTGCTCCTATTGGTGATTCTACCCACACCCCACCTTCTTTTCTATGCTCAACTTGATTTTGGTGATTTAGTTTGTGCTTCACTTCCTTTCTTGCACTCGAATGTGACCTTTAGTGATTTGTTTGTGCCTCCTTACAAGTCATTTTTGGGCTCTAGTTGCCTCCCATTAGCGATTCTGCCTATGCTGCCCTCAACACATGAGCTGCCTCTTGGTCGATAATCGAACAATGCTCCACCTAACTTCATGAGTGAAATGACTACTTCATATTCAACATTGTGTCAACACTTAGACAACTCTTGCAAGTTTCTCGCAACTTGTTTTGCAACTTGCTATTACACTCTCCATCATAATCCTATCAACTTGTCCATGTCAAGTCTTCTCCTCGCTTTACCTTCCTCTCTTTGGCTCTTTACCCATCCTGTTATGGTAGAGAGTGATGATCTATTAGCTACCTCATGATCGACAGTCTGCTAGCTTTTTCCCACTTCCCATGTCACCCCCTTTGCTCTTTACCCACCTTCTGGCGGTGGAGAAACAAATTCTGCTAGTTGCCTCACATTTGGTGGTCAGGGAGCATTCCTTCCACTAGTTCTTATTTTGCTTTGCAGGTTCATCTCCTCTCATTATCTCCTCAAGGCTCGCAACCTTGCTTTGATACCAACTGGTGTAAACATGGTTAAGGTTCCCAATGAAGGGATGCCTTAAACCACACAAACCTCAGAGTCACATGACATATTTTTAAATTCATTTTATCGATTGAGGTGGGATTACAAGATATTAGTAGCTTCTCAGTGTTATAATGGAGTGCTTGGCCCCGTTATAATTATGAATCCTTCATACTTACATTTATAATAGGGCATTGGGCCTCTTCAAGATCGTAACTCTCTTTCTCTCTCTTTGGGCCCTGTGTTTTTCAACATAGTTCTTCCGCTAGTCTATGCCTTCTCCAAACAGTCTTTTGCCTTCCTGAAGCTCCTTCGCCCCAATAATTCCTTACTGTTGGGTTGGCCCCTCCTTTTATAGTTGTTTGTTGCTAGGTCAATACCGGGTCTATCACAAAATGGTGGACAATTGTACTTAGTGGGCTTGGTGTGAACTTGCAGGGCTACTTCTAGGAGTAATATAACTTTTATGGACTTTGAGCCATGCATAACTGACAAATGTCAAATCATATCCGTGGTGGTAGATTTTATTGGCTATCATTTTGAAACATGAAACTTGAAACGTGTATCCTCTAATCAACATAATGGAAAATCTATAAAACTCAAAATTTTCCTTCCCCCCGTCAAATGAAATTGGAGAACTACTACATATAACCTTACCTAAAAGGGGAGTATGCTAAATCATCAACACAAAGTTTTCAACATACATCTGAAGTGCACAATTGTCGGCTTAAACCTCCCTACTAAATAAACAAGCAAGGGCAAAAATGCAATCTCCATATCCTCAAGTAAACAAAATTCTTCCCTATTATATAAATGTCTAATTGGAAAGGGACATTACAATTTATAAGAAGTCCATGCAAAAAATGTTATAAATAAAAACCACAAACAAATGGGGACTTTTATTGATTGGAGTCAAACATGCTTTATCTTTGGGACATCACTCATATGATTACTTTCAATCCAAAACTTAAAATCACTTTTACCCAAATTAAGTGCCAATCCCTCCATTGAGATTATGACATTACCCAGGACTACAGTAGTCTAAATCTTCAAGTTCATTGATCTACATCCCAGCGCCCAAGGCAGTGGTGTAAAGAACACAATAATCTACTATATTATAATATTTTTTATTGTTATTATTGTGTTATGATAGCATAACATAATGTTTTTTTATTCACACGATTGGTATAGTACCTATAAAGACCAAGGAAAATTCTCGTGATAAGAGTTATTCTTAACTAAATGTTTTAGCTGGAATGGAACAGTTATGATGAACAGTCAAATATTTGCTTTTCTCAATGTTGGATACAATTATATTTATAAGTAGTGCACTATGTTGAATTGTAGTAGCAGAGTTATTAGACAAGTCACCCAAATTGTGCTTGGATCATTTTCCCTCTCTTGAGAAACAATGAGCCCAATTGTGTCCCTGTAAACTATGAAAACAATTGTTTTTGGATGTTGTTCCACTTAGCCTAATTTGCATTCTATCCAACCTTGACAACTCTAAACAATGAATGTGGGTCTCGACAAGTTTGCACAGTTAGTTCTCAATGAACTAGTCTTTTAGTGCTAGTTTTAGATAATCAAGATCGAAGTATACAAAATGTTGCACTGCAAAGGCATAAAATATGCTTTGAGAAGCTCAGCACAAAACTTGTGGGTCCAAGTATATGAAATCTTTCCCTTGAATTACACGTAATATGATGTAGGAACCATATCATAATTCCAATGAGGACAAGTGAAATGGAAATGCAATCAAACCTCGCTATATCCTCAAGTAAACAAAATTCCAGGGAGACCGACGTCCAGAGTCCAGTGCACAAGATTATAAATGTTTGCTCGGCCGACATTCACCTCCAAGGGAAGGGAGTTCATGCTTGTTCCACGGATAGTTAGTTCGTTGAACCAAGTGTTTGCATGCAAAGGCTATTTTTGGTCTTGAGTTTCATGTCTAATTATTGTAATTAGGATAGTCTAATTATTGTATGCAATATAAAGATGTAAACTTGTATAGGGAGTAATAAGAAGACAATGGTGTGTTCACCTAGTGCCACAATTGGAAATGGGGTTCTTTATTTGATTCTTAGTAGTGCAAACTACAATGTAAGGTCTTGATTTGCATCAATCTTGGTACGGTTGTGTACTTGACATGGCACTGTTATATGAGAGGTTACTCAATTCAATTGTTGGGACCAAAGACTTGAAAATCACTTTTACCCAATTATTAACAATTGTGTATTATCTCCAATCCTGTGTTGTTTCTCAGTTACCCGTGTTTACTAATACAAGATGGCTCATTGGTGGACAAGATACAGTAGTGTTTATTGTTCTAGGTTCCTGAATCTTTTGGTTGGGTTGACTAGGGTCATCTGGTACTCTACACAGGGGTCAGATTGAGTGGGAGTATAGCCAGGGTAAGCCCAAGGCAGTTGGTGGTAAAAAGAGATTGTTGGTCAGAAGTGCAAAGCACAACGTTGCATTGCTCTGACTATATTTTGCCTCTTTCCATAGCCCGATATTTTTCATGGGTATGCCTTTATTTGTTATTATTGTGTTTATTGATAGCAGAAATTGCACAACACTAAGGAAGTCATGTTTCTTTTCTAATTCTTCAACACTGATTGCGTATTGAATTACAGGCATCTATCTAATAAATTCAACAAGATGTGGCTTCATAGGCTTACCATATGTAGAAGAAAAGGTTTTGAAGCGGAAGTCAGATGTCTTTGACAAGCTAAAGAACTAGAAAGCCTTGGTTTTCATGGAGGAGATAATGGACAAGATCAGGTGAGGAAACTGATTTATTCTAAGCAGGGCTGTGTTAATTTTAACAAGGTTTTGACCCAAAAGGAGCTTTGGGTAGTTGTCACTCACAAGGAAAACACAAAAACTGACGTCGATTAAAAAATTGTTTGGCATCCTCACAGTGATCGACGTCGGCTATGTGCCTGAGGTCGGCAAATCAGGGACAGGTAAAAATTGGCGTCGATCACGAGGACTGACGTCGGTGAGGAAACAGTCGCAGGGAACCGACATCGATCGGGTGCAGGCTTGGATATGGCCGAGATCGGTCACTGGAACAAATGTTGGGCGGACAGCAAGCTGTCAACAAGTCTCAAACGCTCATGTAGAGGTCAGAAACGGTAAGTGAACCTCATATTTGTTGTTCACCTTCTTTATTATTACTTACTGATGGTTGAGAACCAGGAAAATGTATAGAGGCAATGTAGGTAGAATCCAGACAGTGGGAGCATGGCATGAATTCTTCAGAAGAGAACCAAATTTGGTAGATTTGTCAGCTAAGAGAGAGAACTGGGAGAGGAGTGGATTCCCTTATTAGAGAAGAGAGTGAATGGATAAGTGAGACAGAAGGCCAAGGTACATGGTCTTGAGGTAGCTGCAGGACAGTGGTACAGGTTTTGACAGGTGGATGACTAAGCATGGCATTAGTCAATGTCAGTGTAACTATTGTGTTCTTTTCTTTACCAAGTGGATGATGAGTCGTGACATCATCTTGTTACTGTATGTGGAGTGGTTGCTTATTGCAGGTTTACATATGTAGGGAGTTCTCTGAGCAAAAGGTAAATTTAGTTTTAGAGGTATGTTATGAAGAATTTGGTAGCAGTGAAATTCTTTAGCATAAGAGACATAGAGGATCACAGGTTGATTTTGTCTCAAATAAGAAGCTGATGTGAAGGTGTTGGCGAGGTTCAAGATACAGAATTGGAAAGCACACCAAGGGCTTGACAGTTCAAGCAGAGCTTAGAACAAGTGTTTGAAATCACATTTGCAGGTCTAGTGTAGACCTGACAACTTAAACCCAAGCAGTGGGAGTTGTCAAAAAGTATGGAGCCAATTTGAGGAAGAGGTACTGAAGGGTAGTTCAGTGGATTCTTACAGGGATCAAGCAGGTTGACATGCTATGCAGGGTCAAGTATTTTCTACATAGGTTTGTAGATCGGATCAGGTTACTTGGATGACAAAGGCACAAAGGTTAGAGCATCACAGGGTGTTGGTTAGTCTTCAAGATTGATCTAAGAGGGATACAAGCCAAGGTATAAATTAGATAGTGTACAGTTATAGGTACAGTTGTAGCTATTTATCTCCAAGTGGGAGATTGTTAGGATGTGGAGCTAAAAGCTTCAACTGGTGCAAACAAAGAGGAGGTTGCTGAGTTCCAGGGAGACCAGCGTCAGCAAAGTGCAGTGCACAAGGCAACCGATGATGGTAGGATGGACAGGAAGGAAATCAACATCGACAGGAGGTCGGCCGATGTCGATCACCTCCAGGCAGACAGGGACCGACATCGATCACCTGTGGCAGTTCCATAACTACTTGTTCCATGGACAATTAGTTCATTGAACTGAGTGTTTACATGCAAAGGCTATTTTTGGTCTTGAGTTGCGTGTCTAATTATTATAATTAGGATAGTCTAATTATTGTATGCATGAGATCTATATAATAGACTCATAGGCTGTAGTGTAAACTTGTAACTAGGGAGTAAGAGAGCAATAAGCTCCTTCTGAGAGAAGAGAGCAATGGTGTGTTCCTCCTAGTGCCATAGTACCAAGGTGGGTACTGGATTGGAGAATCAGCAGGGTTCTTCATATTTGTATGATCTTAGTCAGCAGGTTAGCTTGGCTTATTTTGGAGATCTACAATGGTGAGTAAGGTCTAGTGATTTGCAGGGAGCAGCAGAGAGCAGGAGATCTACTTGGAGTACGGTTGTGTACTTGACGTACTGGCAAGGTGTTACTGACTGGTTGGAGAGGTGAACATCAATTTTGTATTGGAGTTGATTGTTGGGACCAAGAGAGAGAGGGAAGAAGGTCTTGAGGTGTGGTGAACCTTTGAGGTGGAGGAAGAAGTGGCATCTTCCTTATTGTATATTCTTCTGAGTGATTATTAATACAATTGTGTATTGTCTCTCATATTCCTGTGTTGTTTCATATTTTTAGTTACTTATTGATTCTGGTTAAATTCCGTGTTTAGTTGTTAATACAAGAAGTAATCATATATGTGCTTTATTGGTGGAGCAAGATCCTGACACGTGGTATCAGAGCATGTTTATTGTTCTAGGTTCCTGACACTAATGACAAACAATGCACATCATTTTTGTCTTTATACTTTTTGTAGTTGGTAAGTTAGGATGTGTTGAACTTATCGATGGACCTCTTTCACTTGTGAGCATGACTAAGAACTCATGAGTGTGCCATATGCGATGTTAGGGGGCATGTTTGCCTAAAACCCAAGACTTGTCTAAAATGAACTATGCACAATAAAACTATCCAAAGCTTTGTTGTAAGCATGATGTATGTGTGGCAAATTGTCATCCCATGTGTGTGGGTGCATGTTGTTGTACATGTGCAACAAATGGACAAGAGTTTGGTTGACAACTTCCAACTAAAGATAGCTTTGTCCTTGCAACCTTTAACTATAAACCCACACTAAATATGAGACTAGAGACCCAAACACACATTTGTATTGATCTTTCTTGTGGAAGGACAAAGATTACACACACCAAACCCACTTCTTCTCCCTATGACTTTAACATGAGAAGATTGACAACCACAGTCCCTTTCTAGACTGAATACTCCTCTTTGTTCCTCTAGGCTTCTTAACCAAGAACCCACACTGTATTAGTAACCTTGGAATGACTCTTGGAATCCCCTTTGAGCTTGAAATGCTCAGAATGGAAATCCAAACAATTTTGGGCTGTTATTAGTAGTGTGAAAAATTAAAGATAGTGAAAATTGTGGGCTAGAACTATCGTTCCAAATCAACAAGCAGGGGGAAAATCCGATCTTCATAGCCTCAAATACACAAAATCTTCAAATATTGTCATGTGTTGAGTAACTAGCATGTTCAATAGGAAAACAACCACTCTTCTCAACAAACATCTAAAAACACTAGTTGAGAATATAATCATCATAAATGTCCTAGTGAGAATGTAAAAACATATGTACTGATTCAATATTGATGGAGATAATAGTAAAATTATCAATAGAAATTTCCAATTGATCATAAAACATATCAATAATCTCGTCAACACGTGAACAAGAAGTACTCTTAATCATTAACATAATATACAGGTTCTTGTATATATAGATGCACAAATTAATGTATGAGTTTTCAAGTTACAACTCAAGTGCACAATCGTTTGCAAAAGATCCCCTAACAAATCAACAAACATAGGCAAAAATCTAATCTCGACAGCATCAAATACTCAAAATCCTCAAAGATCACCATGCACTAAATAACCACCCTCTTGAATAAGAAAATGATCACTTTGCCAAAAATACATCTAACAACTCTAGTTGGGAACATCATCATTATGAATGTCCTAACGGGAATGGGAAATCATAAGTACTGAATCATTATTGATGGAGACAACAAAATCCTCAGTAGGAAGCTCCAATAGATCACAAAAAATATCAATAATCTCATCAAATGTGAATTAGAAATGGATTCACAAACATCATCTATGGGAATCGGTTCCAAATTTGCAACCTGCTCTATAAGGTATCATTAATCAAAGAGACCAAGAGAAATCTGAAAAAAAAGAGCATCGACATTAGGGCTAGAATTTGGACTAGTATAATTAGGGTCAACAAGATGTACAAAAACCGAGCTTATCAACATCATAGGAATCAAAGTCAACATTAACTTGATCAACAATGGCATCACGACTAGACAAATCATCATCACTATTAAGAGTGGATTGGACTCTCTTATAGGATTTGGACAACAAATGAACTTCGGATCTCTATCTAAAGGATTATGGATTCTGTAGGTGAAGACTTAACTTGAAATTTGTTCATAAGACCTACGGTTATAAATTTGATGGGTTTGGAGTACTTTGGAATATTAAAACCCACAATGTCATTAAACCCTAGGCTAACACTGGTGTAGACTCGATATTAAGAGTATGAACATGTATTTTGTCCAAAATGGGTTAGACTTTGTTTGAACAACCATAGGTACAAACAACAGATTCAGTAGCTTTTGGCTTGACATTAGACACAACATGATTTTGGACACTAGTAGATGGTATAACAAAAGTCAACTTGAGGTGGAAGAATTTGATAAAATACAATATGAAAATGCCTAAGAATAAGAATCAAGTCAAGGCAAGGAAAACCACAAGCAAACCACATTTATTATAATTATAAAACAAGGAGTAATCACGCATTCTCAAAAGACTCTGAGGTTTAATGCTAATGAGATTTTCCTTATTTAAGTTTCTACAAGCAATGTCATGCAATAAATACTATAAATAAAGATAACAAATAGATGGGGATTTTTATTCATCATTGTTAAGCATGCTCTATCAAGCCTTGGGACATTGAGACTTTAATCCTATGATTACATTTAATCCAAAATTTAAAATCACTCGTACCCAATCTAAGTGCCAATCCCTCATCTTCCATTGATACTATGACACTTCCAAGACATGGTAAGGACTGTGTTAGTCTAAACCCTCAAGCTCATTGATCTGAACCATGTGTCTGGATGGTGGTGAAAAGCGTAGCACAATAATCTATTGTGTTATAATATTTTGGCTTGTTATTATAGTGTTATAATAGAAGAGCACAACACAATAATGTTCTTCTATTCAACATGATTGTTATAGTACATGTGTACAATAATCCAAAAGTTTGAGAAAGAGAATTCCCTTGAAAGGATGAGAATCATAGTTGATTTGTTTAGCTAGATTGGAATAAGGATGATGAACCCAAGGAGTTAAAGAATCGATCTTCTCATGGTCAAATACAATTATATATACAAGTACAAGAAAGAACAATTACAAAATGGATTTAGCTTTGTAACAATTGACATTTCATCTTCCTTGGTGTGCGTAGGTGGTGAGTATGCAGGTTGTGTGATGGCTTCCTTACACGTGCAAGTCTTTCCCACATAGTGTGGTTTCTTTAGGGCGTGATAGCATTCTCAACATTGGGTGCTACCAAGTGAGTCTCTAGTGCACTAGTGTAGAACAGACACACAAATGGCAGAAACAAAGGTAGCATATAGGTCAAACAAGTTCTGCTTGGATCATTTTCCCCTTCTTGAGAAGCAAAGAGCCCAATCATGTCTTCGGTAAGTTGTGAAAATGGTGTGATGTTGTTGGAGGTTGTTCCACCTAGATGCTTGATTGATTTATATTCCTATGCAATTCAATAATATGTGAGATCCCATACTAACTTACCTCTCAATAACCAAAATGTAGTATCCCTTGACAATCCAAACCTCAAACTGCTGACTAGAGGCTCAAGGAATATCGTCAAACACTTTGCATACTACCTTTAGTCTTGTTGGTTTTGTGTTTCAGTCTGATTTGTTCTTGCTTGGATATGATTTAAATACTTGTGAATGTAGTTTAAATGCTTCCAAATGATACTCAACAACTATCAAGTAAACTGGAATGATATGCCATATATTTTGTATTTTCAATGCATAATAATGACATGCAAACTACACCTACAGCTAGAAGGTATTGTGTCAAACAATTTTTAGCAAAACTCCTTAAGTCTCCCATATGAAATCGCAATGGATTGGTAATAGGAAATGAAGTACAAACTTGTTTATTACATATGAGTTCCCATTCTTCTCTTTCACATGAATATGATTGGAAACTACCATGCAAACTTGCTGTGTGTATAACAATGTTACATATGCAATCTCAAGACCATATTATGACTATAATTACAGTGCCAAGGTGTTGATTAAGTCAGCAAAAATGCCTATATGCAAATATGAATCTGAATGAAATATAATACTAACATGAAGAACTTGATATGAGAGCACTGCCAACATGAAACTGATCGATTCTCTTTGAAGAGGCTATCTCTAGCTCCCAAAATGCAGTGCCATGACTCTTTGGTGCCAAACGATACTTCTTGAATTTTGTTGGAATTTAATCTGCCTTCCTTCACAAAATCATCCCTCCTCCTTGAGCACCCAGCATATGCCAAAACCCTTGATTTATATCAGACCAGCAAGCTTGTAATCATCCCCTCTATCAAGGCTTCCTTCTGGATGCAAATCATCCTTTTAAAGGACCTAGAATACCTCCACAAATCTATCAATACTGCAGCACACACTATTCACGTGTACTGTAGTGTGGGTACTGTAGAAGCACACTAAACCCTTTTAATCTTTTGTATTTCTTTACCAATTAAAGCACAGATTGGACTCCTGAATGAAGCCCACACTCTGGCAATGATTCAACCAATATTTCACAACATCAAGATTGCACAAACCAATGAGAGTCTTCATTCTCAAAGGCTGGAATTGATTGAAAACCTTGTGGATTGCTCTACACAACTCCACAACCAAAAGCACAAGTAAATGATATCTTCCATAATCCCATCGATTTTCTCTTGATGCCTTTATATAACCTCTCAAAGGAGCTCGACCCCTTAATAGCATTTAATATGCCTTTCAAATCCACTTTTAGGTTTTTAATAAAAAACTTTATATTATGTCTCCAAACTTGGGTGTTCAAATCCATAATATAATAAATGTACTCTAAGTGATTTTAATTGAGGGTCATGGCCTCATTGGTAATAAAGTACACTTTTTTGACTTTATAATTTAACTTTATATTATTAAATTATCATTAAAGTACCTTTAATGATAATTACTCATTAAATGCTTAATATTTCACCCACCCAATTGATTAAGAGGTCAACACTGCATCTGAGCCCTGCCCAGGTGCCTTGCTATAAATAGAAAACCTAACTCCCTGAAATGGTGAGTAACTATAAATAGTAAGTATGAAAAACTGAGTCAAAATAAGGTCAATCCTGAACCCAACTAAGCTTTGATGAAGAATTCAACCAGACATCTGCCAAACAGGACCCTCTGAGCAACTCCATTAACTTATGAGGGTCAGGGAATAGGCTAATCCTTTCGAAACTAGTGTGCACGAAAATGGGGACATTACAGTCTGCCTTCCCTCGAATTGCTTGTCCCCAAGCAATCTCCACTGCAAAGAAACTCCACCCACCGAGTCCAATGGAAGAATGTGAAATGTCCCACATGGAAACACCACTGTTGCAGCACCAACATAAACTCAACTATGCAAACATAGACAACATGCCAACTGTCCAAACCATGCACACTGTAACTGTGCATCGCACCTAACTCATGTACATGAGAACCTGTGGTGAAACTAAAACTCCCCAGTGAATGTAAATTGGAATCCTAATACACATAAAGGATCCCTCAACATATTGGCGAGTGTCCAACATAATATACCTGGATCCCAAATCCAGAATAGAAGTATGTCATGAAAAACACCCTCAGACTTCCCCTGCTCAAATCTGATCTCAACTTCACCATGCTAAAGTTGGTGAAGCCAACCCATGGGACCCACCCAAACTGCAACACTAACTCTGTCACCACCTAGATTCTAGTGCAATCTATACACACATTCATCCATACTGTGGAGATAGGAATGCCTGAAAACCTCTGCTATGCAACATCTCTCCACAACCTCTGTTAAACTCTCATGGATGTGATATCCACCTATGCCATCATGCCTACCAACATCAAAATCCCTCTGTAACCATGTATCCATAGGTAGTCTCTGAGACAAAGAAGTAACAACCCTTGTTGGATACACATCACCTTGATGGAAAATCGAACACTGATCCTGTAAACACTCCCCTGCCAACAATTGAGTCAGGCTACTTACAACATTTAGTTCCATCTACTAAAGATGGTAACTATCCATCCCACAAAGGATGGTATTACCCTAGAGCCAAACCACACCGATGCATCAAGTTCTTTGTATGTGGATCAAAGGAGAAGTGATGAGCACTCCTCACTATGTAGTTGCAGTAAAAAGCTCCAAACTCTATCAATGGCTCATTCCTCACAACACTGGAATCAGAAGATGACCCTGGTCGCTAATCCCAAAATTTTAATTGGGTAGGGGCTCTGGTAACCCTCTTTGAAAACTCAATCACAAAATCTCTATCAGGAAGCATTGTATTTAAAGTATCTACAATAACTCTCACACCACTCTTGATGGCGTGAGAACCTTGAATGAGAGTATCCTCAGTGACTCCATACGGACCCCCCTGAAACTCTATACTCTCAAGCAAGTACTCAACAAACATATATGTGTAATAAAAACAATATAAGGCTAAATCAACCTTATCTTTTACAACCTACAACTGATCACTCTGACTCTGTAACACAACAAACTGGCATCCAAAATCAGCTGCATGGGATGAAGTAACAGATTTGCTTCCAGGAGAGGGAAACTAATCTACATGAGAGCCATATTCCCAACCAAAAGACACTCTGCAAGTCCTCTGTGAAGATGATGGACTAACATCATGTACTAACACACAACTCTCAAGAGAATCCACCACTGCCATACAAGAGCTATTAGCAATATGACCTGCATCATTTGTCATAGTACTGACCTCTGGAGACCCTGATGCAACAAGTGGTTCTCTACTCCTCTTAACCAAAGTACTCATCCAAACTAAGACTACTGCACCTATATCTAAGATGGATGCAACCACATCCTCAGCACATCCATCACTGTTACTCGTGGATATAAGATCATCACCAGCGACTGCTGTAGGAAACTGAACTGAATCTATAGTTGGTGAAGATTGTGCCCGACTCAACTCCATGATAACCTCCTCTAACCATGACTGTGACTCATGAAGGGCCAATTGGGTGCTCTTCAATGAGTCCATAGTCACCTCAAGCTCATGAGTGAGCTCGTCAACATCTTCTTCCTTCCCCTTCAATGCATCATAAAAAGTACAATCACACTCAAGAAGATAGTTCCTATCAGCAAGTAGTTGCAAATAATTATGTTTCATTTTTCCAATAGCTCCTTGAAGTGCATGGAACTCTACTAGGGAAAGGCCACTATCGCCATGCTCATCTGTCATATGAGTGCTCCAACCCAACATAGCCAACATCTAATAAGCAACATCAAAGTGCTCTATCATTGTGGCAATCATGCTATCATTGACCTTAAGTTACCCAACCAAATGATGAGGTCTCTGAAACTCATGACTCCCATGTGAGCTCTTTGAATCAAGGTCTATACTGTGATATGAGGTTGTATCACTCACCTCATGATAAGCAACATTGTGTGTGCAATCAATTGTGCACACATCAATATCTAAGGTGTTATTTTTATGTACCTCAAAGGATGGCTCATATGGTAGGGTAGAAGCTATTGTTTTAATAATCTCTTTGCACACTTCTGTTTCCAATATAATTTCATGTCCACCCAACTCGTGATCGTGGGATTCCAAGTCAACATATAAACCTTCTAACTTGTTTTCTAAGGTCTGATCTGGAAAATCAAACTCACCATGACATGAATTTGCATCACACATTGCACCCTTAGTACCCAAATCTCGAGTACC
This sequence comes from Torreya grandis, assembly GCA_037957365.1. Lineage (NCBI taxonomy): Eukaryota > Viridiplantae > Streptophyta > Pinopsida > Cupressales > Taxaceae > Torreya > Torreya grandis. The sequence continues at coordinate 1,440,974 of JARHVA010000917.1, read as the reverse complement.
TTCAGGGGATAAATCAATAGAGGCATCTTGCACATGTGTAGTCACTATTGTCTCACGCTGATGCAAAATTTCATTACTGTTGTTGTGAAAGTCAAAATTGTTATGGGTCACTTTTTCTATGTAATCTTCATGTTTGACACATGTATTTCATGTGCCAATACCCAAGGTCTTTCCCACAACACTTTCTGAACATGTCGTGACTTCTAAACCTTCATTACACTCAAGCAAGGGACTGTTGTCATAGAAATCAGACTTGTTATCATGACTGATAACATCATCTTGAGCACTAATAGTCACCACATTCTCCACAAGTTTCACCTTCTTTTCATTTTGTGATGTAGACCCCTTAAAAATAGATGCCATATACCGTGCTAATTTTTCTATGTTTTCAGGGTGTGAAAGCAATTCACCCATCCTTTTCTTACTTTGTTGAAGCTTCTCCAATTCTTCCAGCATGGCATTTGATTGCTTCCTGGGAATAGTCATGTTGTTCCACTAAAACCTCTGAACTGCAACTGAAACTTACTCAACAGGGTGGCAGGAAACCGCTCTGATACCATTGTAGTATCTCTTGACAATCCAAACCTCAAACCGTTGATTAGAGGCTCAAGGAATATCATCAAACACTTTGCAGACAACCTTTAGTCTTGCTGGTTTTGTGTTTCAGTCTGATTTGTTCTTGCTTGGATATGATTTGAATGCTTGTGAATGTAGTTTAAATGCTTCCAAATGATACTCAACAACTATCAAGTAAACTGGAATGATATGCCATATATTTTGTATTTTCAATGCATATAAATGACATGCAAACTACACCTATAGCTAGAAGGTATTGTGTCAAACATTTTGTAGCAAAACTCCTTAAGTCTCCCATATGAAATTGCAATGAAATGGTAATAAGAAAGGAAGTGCAAACTTGTTTATTACATATGAGTTCCCATTCTTCTCTTTCACATGAATATGATTGGAAACTACCATGCCAACTTGTTGTGTGTATAACAACGTTACATATGCAATATCAAGACCATATTATGACTGTAATTACAGTGCCAAGGCATTGATTAAGTCAGCAAAAATGCCTATATGCAAATATGAATCTAAATGCAATATAATACTAACATGAAGAACCTGATATAAGAGCGCTGCCAACATGAAACTGATCGATTCTCTTTGAAGATGTTGTCTCTAGCTCCCAAAATGCAACACCACGACTCTTTGGTGCCAAACGATGCTTTTTCAATTTTGTTGGAATTTTATCTGCATTCACAAAATCTTCCCTCCTCCTTGAGCACCAACATATGCCAAAACCCCTGATTTATATCGGACCAGAAAGCTTGTAATCGTCCCCTCTATCAAGGCTTCCTTCTAGATGCAAATCGTCTTTTCAAAGGACCTAGAATACCTCCATAAATTTGCCAATACTGCAACAAACACTATTCACGTGTACTGTAGCACGGGTACTGTAGTAGCACACTAAACCCTTTTAATCTTTTGTATATCTTCACTAATTCAAGCACAGATTGGACTCCTGAATGAAGCCCACACTCTGATAATGTTTCAGCGAATCTTTCACAGCCTCAAGATTGCACAAACCAATGAGAGTCTTTGTTTTCAAAGGCTGGAATTGACTGAAACCCCTGTGTATTGCTCCACACAGCTCCACAACCAAAATCACAAGAAAATGATATCTTCCATAATCCCATCGATTTCCTCTTGATGCCTTTATATAACCTCTCAAAGGAGCTTGACCCCTTAATGGCATTTAATATGCCTTTCAAATCTGCTTTTAGGTTTTTAATAAAAAACTTTATATTAGGTCTCCAAACTTGGGCGTTCAAATCCATAATATAATAAATGTACTTTAAGTGATTTTAATTAAGGGTCATGGCCTCATTGGTAATAAAGTACACTTTTTTGACTTTATAATTTAACTTTATATTATTAAATTATCATTAAAGTACCTTTAATGATAATTACTCATTAAATGCTTAATATTTCACCCATCCAATTGATTAAGAGGTCAACACTGCATCTGAGTCCTATCCAGGTGCCATGCTATAAATAAAAACTCGGAATCCCAAAAATGGTGACTTACTATAAATAGTAAGTATGAAGAACTGAGCCAAAAGAAGGCCAATCCTGAACCAACTGAGCTCTGATGAAGAATTCAACCAGACATTTGCCAAACAGGACCCTCTGAACAACTCCATTAGCCTACAAGGGTCAGGAAATAGGATAATCCCTCCGAAACTGATGTGCACGAAAATGGGGACACTACACAAAAGTACACTCTTTGCATAGAAAGTATTCCAATAGAGTAAATTTTTTTACCGTGCCTTATTAAAGTGATTGATGATGGTGGATATAATTTGTGGAACTATAATGAGTTTACATAGATTATGGAGATGACATTTATCTGTGTATAGACTTATTGATTGACCCCAAAGATAGGAAGCGCTTAGATTACTCTCAAGGAGGAGGAAGCCTAAAAATGCAAAGATTGAACGATTCCCAATAATTTGAGAAAGGAGTTTAACTCTCCTTACCTTCCCTCCCTAAACCTGAATGATGATTGTTATTTTGAATATTTTAGTGTTGGAATCTTGTAATAGAAAGGATATGGTGAGAAGTTTGTTTTTAAGTCTTTGTGATAAGCTTTATAATTTGTTGCTGTAAGCATTGAAGACAATTTAAAATTCATTGAAATGGGCTCTTACTTTTTTGTGACAAAGGAAGGGTTGGAGCCTTGATTTTGATTGGCAAGGATTGCTTCATATTCCCTAGGTTTGATCTGTTTGGGAGCATACTCTAACCCTATAGCTAGAAGTTCCATCAGTAAAAAACTATTGCAAGAGAAGCCCTCTCTTTGCTTCTTCTTATAGATATTAGCATGTCATGGTGAGAATGCAACGTTGCCTAAGGCCCTGCTCGATTCATTTGCAACATGTTTTACATTGTCATTGTAGATGGTAGGTACCTAGATCGCAACTTGCATGCCTTAATTTGATATGGAAGTGCCTCGTGAAACCACACAAAACCACCCTCCATATTTCTAGATCTTCTAATCTTTTATATTATTTATGGCCAAAAATTTTGGGTCGATCATCTATCGGCAATCAAAGACAATTGTTTTTCTATTTATCCAGTGCATTTTTTTTTTAATGTTAACAAATCCGACAAATTTTCTTTAGTGGTGATGCCTTCATAATTTGAGTATCATTCTAAAAACTTGAAGCACACTTTGAATTCTTTGATGTTTGCCCATGTCCTTGCATTGACATACTTTTATTGGTTTTGTTGGGTGGAAATTTTTTCTCCAAATGATGCTTTAACCCTAAATACAGTTTTTTTGTATTAATAAATCACATTAAGATAAATCATTCTATTGCTAACAAAATTGCTACTTTATCTAATGTCATGCTTCGGACAGGCAGAGAAGGTGGCACTAGAGATGGAACACCTCCCCACCCTCATTGGCCATTGGGGGAATTCCCCTATACTATTAGCAGAGTCCCTGTTAATTTTCGTAGGAAAAATTCTCTAGGGAATACCAAGGGTGGAGGAATTGAGGTAGACGGTGGTGAAGATTTGTAGTTTCTTTACGTTTTGCACACCTCTACCCTGCTAAAGGCTCTCACCCTCTAGAGGGCATGTTGGGTGCCCTTGACCCCAATTCAGTTATAGACCTACAATATTTGGACCTACATGTTGGGATGGTTAGGGAAGACTCGTCTTTGGCAACATCGTCTCCTTGTCGCCAGATAGAGGAAGATAATGAAGAAAAAAATATAGACCCTAATGGTTGGGATATCATACCCGACATTGGGCACCATCATGGTGTTAGTTAAAGAGAGAAGCTAGATAGCTTGCTACCTTATCTACCTCCCTTGGCGAGGTTGGTAATGCATGTTGCCTTTTTATGGTTTTTTCTAAATGTTGGTGGGATGTGCATGTTATCATGTAATGTTTTTGTTTGGTTGATTGGCCTTGGGCATAATATTCATTTAATGCTTTGATCTTAGGGGTGGTCTTGATTTGACTCTTGCTATGCTTCTTGCTCAGTGTGTGATTTCATACCACTTGTGTTTTTTATCGGGCATGTACTATGTTTCTTTTTGAAGAAATAAATTGCCCTTTCAATCAAAAAATAAATTGCGTGCAGGGGCTAAGTATGATGGCAGTATGGTTGTATTTACGCTCTTTTTCCATAAAATACAATCAATATTTTTCGTAGATTGAATTAGGTGCGAAGTGCAATTTTGGGAAAATTGTAAAAAATGTAAAGGATTATAATAAATATTTATATTGCCTTTAATGTTTCCTCCTATGACTATGAACTATACTAGCATTTGAAGGGCAGTGTTTAATAAATAACAATCATCAAAATTTTGCATGACAAATAGTGTCAACCATGAAATTTAATCACTGCCTAGTGCCCCTAGTTATCTTTATAGCCTATAATAGGTATAAATAGCATAGGTCTCTCTATTCGAGCAGCTGAGTGGGCATGTGGTCATCACTTTCTCCTCTCTCTCCCCAACCTTGAAAAAAATAGCTAACCTTTTTTAGAGTAACATTTTTTTGGTAGAGACATGCCCTAGTCCCAATGCTATTACACACTCATGGTATATTTTAACTGGTTCCTATGTTGCTTCCCATTGCCATGCAATCGATTGTTTTTTTGGTCTACAAAAAAATGTGCATTTTTTGAACAAAATGAGCTTGTGATTTTGCTGACCAAAATTTAAGTCACTTGAAAAGAAGCAACGTAGGTGTCGATTATTGGCCTCACACGTGGTTATGCCAGGAGGAATGGCCATAAATGGTAGGAAGCCTCTCTCACCTATACTGGGAAATTCAGCAAGGTTCTTGTAGTTGTAGATACATTGGAGCAGATGCAGGGTATACTCAAATAGTTCAAGAATAATTCAAGTAGGTGATGCAAGAGCATCTGGGTTCTCATGAAATCTTACATCATCCAAAAACACTTAGTCAATAAAATAATCACTTTGGAGGACACAAGTCTTGATTTGTGTGGAAGTTCTTTGTGTTTTCTTATGTTGCTTTTATGCATGCGCCAATATTTTGTAATGTTTTTGCGCTAACTTTGTGTGCACATGTTTGTTTTTTGTTATTTCGCACAACTTTGATGGTGAGCGAAGTTAAGGTTAGTTTGGATCAGCTTGCAAAGCCTTGTGCAAGTTCATTTTCAAGGTCTCTATTTTGTTCGTTGCAAATTCAAAAGATTCGCACAAAGAGAATGATGAACAAAGTCTTGTGATACGAAAGAGTTCTAGTGCGCAGCTTTGAGTTGGAAAATTTTTGACATCCTATGTAGGATGTTGGTCCGCAACAATGTGAGTGGGTGGATCATGTACAAATCTTGTAAATTCATTCCTATGCACGAGTTTTGCTTGCGAGTCATTGCAGCCTAGCCTTGCGAGTTGTGATCTACAATTGTTTCCATGATGTGTTATGGATTAAGATATGTTTGCATTTAATTCCTAGAATCATGGAAGGATATTGGGATTTCATTTAATGAGACTTTGTGATAATTATGCATTTTGTTGTAATGTATTATGGTGCATTGGTATTGTATTAAACATTTAATGTTTGTGGCGTATGGTAATGTTACAAGTTTTTAATACTCTTATTGGGTTGTTGAAAGTAATAATATAAGCAGGTGGGTCTTGTGTGTATATAAACATGCCCCTAGCTTGAGTCAGTTAGTGAGCAAACTTTAGGATGGTAGATCATAGTGAGTTTCATGAGGAATAGCTATAAATGCAATGATTGTGTGTTAGCAAGCAGAGTTTTGAAGTTCCAATGTTGTAACACATCTCTTTGGAGATTGTTGTTGGTGTGTTTTGTCCTAGCAATATTTCTAATTATTGAAATATAATTAAGAATTGAGTTTATTGTTGTTACATTTCATTACATTGTTCCACTAAGTAATTTGGAAGGCTATGTGGTTTAAGGCATCTCTTATTTGAGACCCCTCACTATGACTGCATCATTTGGTATCTAAGTAAGTTTTTCTTTCTTGTAAGTGAGCACATGTAGTTTGATTTTCGTATTTGTGAGTGTGGATAAAAAGTAGAGAAGACATTTAACAGCATGAGTGTTACGTAGGTGTAGTGATTATTCATTGATTTTGAGGAAATGGCAGATAGAGTAGGTTTTGTTGTGAGAGCATTGAGAGTGGATAGAGCACCAAGACTAGCAAACTTGGTATAGGTTTGATGAGAGATATGCAAGCCCGTATAGAGACTATGGAGATCGTATAATGTTGAGGTGTTGTGGTGGTGGATGATGAAAGTGACATGAAGTTGTAGAAGAAGTGCTTGAAAACCAAGTCGCAAAAGAAGAGGTCGATGAACTTGAAGATAGATTTTTATGTGTAGTTACGAGGATGACTAGTAAGCTGAAGTTGGACCCTCCTAGTTATTCAAGGAGTTTGAGTCTTGAAAATTTGACCTTCTTGAGAACCAACAAAAGAGGAGAATAGTCTCGCATGGAGGAAGATTCTATTCAAAACCATTTGCAGATTTGGAGGTAAGCATTGCAAGTTGATTGTTGATAGTGGTAGTAAAAATAATAATATTTTTGTAAGAGATGGTCGAGAAGCTTGGTCAAAGAGGATTGCACATCCAAATCCCTATAGAGTGTCTTGGTTGCTGAGGGGACATCAGAGTCTAGTGAGTGAGTAATGTCTAACTCAAAATTATTAGATTGACACCCTATGTACACAAATCCTCAACTCTAGGCTCATGAGAGTTTAGCGCATTTGTCATTAAAAGAAAATTAAACAAAACTTATTAGCTTGATTCCCTCTAAAGTTCATAAGATTTTTCAAGCAAGAAAAAAAATTGGTTACAAATTTGTACGTGTAACGCTCTTCAAACTCTTCTTTCACGTCTTCTTTCATGTTATTGCATGATTCTAGTCCTGGGAAACCCTCTAAGAAGTCGTCGTCTTCCGTGTACTCTACTAGGTTTGTTAATTGAAATGTAATCCCTGATTAAACAACTCTTAAAGCCTAAGTTCATTTAAAAACACATGCAAACACACAATGAATCACATATATGACACATACACGAGAGAATACACGCCTTCATTAAATTGACTTGAGATCGTTGAGTATTGGATTGCATCATATGGGCCACCAAAGGCTTCCCCATTAGCCTCAGACTTGACTCAGGACGAGAATTTACTTGACAATTAGTTGGTGATTAACATCAACAAGTATGTGACTTATACCTTCTTGATCATAACCACCTAGTGGTTGCATTTCCAAATACATCAGATTAACACTAACCCCATGATTATCACCTTAACACAAAACGTTTTGTCATGGTCAAACTAAATAATTTTGTACGAGCCTTGTACACTAGTGTACATTGTGCACCAATGAGTAACATGTCATCTACCTAACAAGTAAAATTCCCAACAAAACTTTAGGTCCCACGATCTTGCTCACAAGAAAAGATAAACTTAATTCTTCCACAACAGACAAAGGAATTGTCATAAGCAAAATAAATTTTCTTTCTAATATCAAATTTCTGTGGGGTAAATAATTTCAGTCATAATTGTCATGGAATATAACCAATAGAATGATTAACAAGAGTAAATTTGAGACATTTGTTGAAATCCCTTCAATATTTGAGCTCCTCCTCCTTAGGATTTGCATTGGGATTTGTATAAAACCATTGAAAAACCTTTTGTTGTATTGATTGCCCTTCAGATACCAACTACCTTATTTCTATCTTTAGGTGGCATGTTGAGGAACTTATTATAATGTTTAGTCGCTAGAAAATATGCTTTATAATTTTCAGATGGTCATTTCCATACCTTTATCCAATGGACCTTTTCATAATTTGAGCTTGTTTCTGTAACTTGCATAGTTTCTTATACTTCTGCAGTTATTTGTGTTTGTACTTTAACTGATTTTACTTTGGATCTTGTTGGCTTTCTTTTCTATTCGTTCTTAGCTCTACTATTGCAGCATTTTATCTTTCTCTTGCTTAACTGTAGCTGTATATGGTTTCTTTGCCACTTTTGTTACTGACATGTAGTTCTATTTTGTCTTTGTACTTTATTTATTTGGTTCCCCTCTATGATTCTCTCTCCCTAAAACTTTATATTGCTATTGGTTGTATCCTTCAGTCCCATTGACCTACTTTTGGTCATTTGTGGACATTAATATAATTTCTTTCTTTCCTAGGAACCACTCCTCTTTGTGATGCTTTCATTTTCTCAGCATCTTTTTATTTTTGAAACCACCTCTTTTTGGCTACTTGAATGGCTTAGGATTTAAATATGTCCCTCAGATTCATTTTCTTGGGTTCACCAATTGAATATTATGAATGTTGATAAGAGTGTTTTTAAGTATACAGTTTTTTAATTTATTATGGTGTAAATACTTAATACTAAAAAACCACCAGTTCTCCATTCATTCAATTGAGCTATGTAATTCAAAAACAGATAAGCTGAGTCAAATACTAGTATCAAGAGATACTTCTATCGTTTATTGGTATCTTGCATCTGAAACATGAGAAAAATTACATAATATTAGTTTTTATATGAAAATTGACACTTGCATTAATTATCAAGCAAAATATTGTTGCCGTGAGACTTATGCAGCGACTCCCTTTTTCCACAAGTTAAACATGTTCATTTCATCACTTAAAGCTCTCCACCTTCTAAGGCAATAACATTATAGTTGATCTATTACATCTTTCTTGGTAGCTCTGCCTTCTAGATGGCTACTTCACAATATTGCGCTCTAGACATTTCACATTCTTTGTTCTTTTGGGGTCTTGTAAAACACCTCTCTCCAGTATCCTTCTATGCAATATCCAACTTTTTTGAGTTCACATCTACAGGATTAACATGAGTAACAATGATGGAAATATCCTTCTTGGATTTCGTAAACTATCCTTCTGCAATAAGACATGCTATGCACTATGTTGTTTAGGCACTTATGACCATTGCAATGGCTATTCTTCACTTCTGTAATCTCTAATTAAGGCAAACAAGGCTCCTAAGCAACAATTATAGATATCAAATTATTGATTACATGCTGGTTTTACCTGTTGATATAGTGTTTAGAAGTAGGTGAAAAATGTCAGAGAATAAAATTACGAATATTCTCGTCATATGCCTGTCTCACTGATTAAATAGAAATTAATGGGCATTTTTCTTGTACCATTTTCCTATTCGGTGTCCTATATGAATATCTTATTTTAGTTTCCAACTTCCTTTCCTCACAAGATAGGCTTCTTCATTTAATTGGAGTAATTACCAACTGCTTTCCCTCACAAGATCAACCTCCCTGTAAGGCTCAGACATGCCAAACAGTCAAGTGCTTGCAAGGATTGTTCTCGCTTACAATTTTAGTTTCCAAATCAGGGGGTACACATTGCACCGCCTCTTGAATAGGAACGCTGGCGAATGGCCTGATTTGTACTTATTATCTAGGATCACTTATAGACCACAGAAAAGACTTTATTTCTGTTACTATTCTCATTTCCTTCTAGCTTGTCTTGTATTCATACACTGATAGCACTAGGACAACCACATCTCTAAACTACAATCATGAGAACATATTGAGAAGCATTTCAGTTTGTGAAATTAGTCTGAATTAAACCTACCTACATGCCTACATATATATAGGGATGGCTCACAAATAAAATGGATCAAAACATCGATAGCTAGGCTCATTTTATCTTATGTGGATATATTTAGGTCTGCCATCATTGAGTATGAAAACTGAACTTCTAAAATATTTTTGAAGTCCCGGAGCATCTAAGTTTTTAATTTAAAGAAATATGTTGAATTCTTTCAGTGAAAATAAGAATAAAAAATTAAAAAACATTGTGATTAAGTTGAGGTGAAAAAGAATATGGGGGCGGGGCAAAGAAGGGCAAGAAGGCGTTGGTGGGTGCAGGGGCAAGATAATGTTCTTGTGCCATACGTTCCACAACACGATCTGAAAGGATAGTAATAACATAAGTGTTAACAAATTTAGGTCTGAAATGGTAATGATAACATAAGAAATGATCACAAGTTTATGTACTCTACTCCATCCGTTTCCATATTGGTATGTTATACCTTGTTGTGCGAGCACCAAGATAGGATGTCATGGGAGGAGGTTCCAGCTGTAGAATTCCTTCAATGACCTTAATTAACTTATTAATGGGAGTCTTTAAGATTGATTTCTTATACATGCACCAAAAGAAAATTATGATAACCATCTCCATCTTCTTTCAATACAAATTTCCTTTTATTTTCCTATCAACGATGCCTCATAGATGAACTCTCATATTTTTTGATATGCTCGCATACAATGTCTACCACCTTTAGTGAAGTAACATTGAGGTTGATCCTTTCTGTGATTGACAATCTCCATCACATCTACCTCAAAACTGAAACATCCTACTTTGAAGGATTTTTTTTAGAAGAAATTGCGTTACTTAGATGTGTCGTTGGGATTTGAACTAATGCTTAACTTCTGAAGACCAATGTAGGTGCAGTGAACCTATCATCAAGGATGTTTTCAAATACCATTGTAGGTGTATTCCCTGCATTTAGAATGCAGATATGCTATGACAAGAGCAATCCTACTTGCAATATGTGGCCTCCATTTCTAGTTTAGATTGGCTCATCAAACCACCAAAACGCTGTTGATGATGAGTAGCTTTATGTCAATGAAGAATACTTCTGAAATCGAGTGTTGTTAATTGAAACTACTTCCACCCAAACCCCACATTGAGTTGGTTGATTAGTAAAGTTTTCCGATTTACGGAATAATGCCCTTGGAAATTGAAGGACCCAATTTCTGCCTAAATATCCTATTCAAATATATTATATTCTTCAATAGTACAATATAATAAGAGCAAATCAAAAGGTATCTGATTTTCTTCTCCTTCAAATGCCCGAAGAATACCTAATCTTGAACCCACAATAAAATGCTTACATACCCTTTGGGAAGCCCAACAAGGATTAGAGCTAGATGAAGATTGGAAATGGGTCTACTGAAATTGGTTGATTGATCATATTATATGGGTCTACTGAAATTGATTGATTGATCACCTAATCTTGAACCCACAATAAAATGCTTACATACCCTTTCGGAAGCCCAACAAGGATTAGAGCTAGATGAAGATTGGAAATGGGTCTACTGAAATTGGTTGATTGATCATATTATATGGGTCTACTGAAATTGGTTGATTGATCATTTTATAGGGATTAGAAATTTCCTTCAGAACAAAACATATTGCACAAACAAATCATTATTCAAAGAATCCTCCTTATATTTCTTACAGATTTTGATGGTATAGATATGACGAGGACGGGACATATAAATGGAAATGTCTCTTGAAAATGAGCATGGTGGCTTCTTTTCTGCAACCACACAATGCCAATTTTTTTTACAAACTGTACTATTAAGGTCTGGCACAAATTTCCTTATATCTGTTCGGAAACTGCTCTATTGAATTTGATCGATTGATCATTTTATAGGGATTAGAAATTTCCTTCTAAACAAAACATGCTGCATATTTGTCATTCTTTGCAGTTGTAACAACAAACAAATAATTAGCCGAAGAATCCCCCTTGTATTTCTTAGAGGTTTTGATGGTATGGATATTACGAAGATAGAGGACTTACAGAATTAGAAATCTCTCTTCAAAATGAGCATAATGGCTCCTTTTCTACAGCTAGACAATGACACTTTTTAATATTCCATAATATTCAGGTCTAATACAAATTTCCTTTTATCCCACTTTCAACAACACTCTCTAGATGACTTCTTTAGGGAAGTCATGGGTGGCTTCTTTTCTGTAACCACAAAATGGCACTTTTTATATAGTCTATAATATTCAGGTCCAATACAAGTTTCCTTCTATCTCGCTTTTAGCAATGCTCTCTAGATGACTTCTTTGAGGAAGTTGCAAGGAGCGTCACTTCTACTACCAATAATCTCCATAAAAATGGTCTAAAACTTGAAAACATCTTATTTTGGAGGAGTTGGTTGCGAGGAGAATTTTCCCTTCTTGGACATGACAATGGACTTTGAACTAGCCTTTAATCTTTGTAAACCAATGTTTTCACCTTGTTGGTGGCCTTATAATCAAAAGGACATTTTCAATCTTTAGGTTAATGTAGCAGATGCATGCATAATGTACATAAGCTATGGCAAGAGCAATTCTAGTTGCATCATGCACCATCATTTGGTAATTTGGATTGCTTTCTCTCCCATGAAATATCCATGATCTTGAGAACCATTATATACATTCGTGTAGATCAACAACCTGTGTTACTTCCGTATACTAAACCATGAACATGTGTCATGTCCCCTTCTTGGGTTTAGAAAGGAATGAAGACAATTAGCCTATTCTATTGGTTTTCCATAGGCTAAGGGAAGGAAGGAAAAAGGGGAACATGGTGTTTTGTTCAAGTTGCCAAAAAATGACTTTATGTCAACTTATTTCAAATTTGGCTTTTAAAAATAAAAGGGTACTTTTTAATTTGAGCAAATTAGCCCTTAATTAGAAATTATAAGGAGAATCACTTTTTAAATACTTGAATTTTCCCCCACTTGGAGCGCCCCACTTGGGAGATGGTTTGGGAGGGGAAAAGGTATAAAAGAAGGTAGAGAGATCCATTTTTTGGCATCTATTATCATCTCTCAATTAATTCCTTTGAGTTAAGCATGCTTGCTTGCATGTTCAACCATTGAGGATGGAAACCCTCATTAGCTTTCAGATTTGGGGACGAAAATCCTCAAATTCTTCTTGGAGATTTCATTTGGGGGTTACAATGAAGTAGAATATCATCATTTCTAGAACCTAGGGCACATTTGGAAGGTGGCGCAACAGTTTGGCAGCCTTTGGAGGCTGGCGCAACAGTTAGGGCTGCCATTTGAGGTGAAACGCAGCTCAATGAGGCCTTTTGGGGTGTGGCAACCTCCCTAGAGGGATCAAAATTCAGCTGGAGAATTTTTCAGTTGGTTAATTATTATGTTTTTACATTCATACACTCGGCTATAATTTATTCTAATTTTTCAGCGCTGCAAATTATTTTAAAAAAAATAGATTTGATGTGTCAAAAAAATGGATTGAATTTCTATAATTTTGTGAGGGTTTATATGATGTCTAAATTTTATTTTTGTGCCCAAGTAGATCATTTTAGAATTCTAGACAGGAGATGAACAGGATTATCAGGGAGAATATCTACAGATAGTACATTCATACCACTTGGGTTAACCCCTATGGGGGGTTACACCCAAAGATGGCCTTTTATGCAGAGCACTATCCGAAATTGAGTGACGAGCTTATTGTCCATCGTCAATACACTTTCCTCCATTGGATACATGCTCTCCATATTCCCCTTGGATAGTTCAAAGTGGGTTCTCATAGGCTTCAGATTGAGACAAATCACCAGATAGATCGAGACAGACAAGATATGCCAGTTATGTAGCCTTCAGGTAGTCGAGTCAGAAGAGCTCTTCATCTTCCATTGCCCCATCTACTACGAGATCAGAGGGAGGTTCCACTGCATCTTCAAGGAGACTCGGGCTCTCTCCATCTTCTTCAAATATGGGGACTAGAGATGTTTGGCTCTATACATGTAGGAGGCCCTCAAGCTTCATGACCACATGATTCGGGGCCACACTAGACCACAGCCTATCCAACGGATTATTTCCTTCTTCACTGTGCTATCTTCAGGAAGAGGCACTAAGCCCTAGATCGACACCAACACGTCTTCACACTCTAGATCAGTATGGATCTGGGGGACCTTTCACAACCCCCTCGAGATCTCATCGGCATAACCATTGTAGTTCCAGCTCCAGGAGTCAGACTAGATCCACCAGATCATCACGGCGTGTTACTCACTCTAGACAGCAACACACGAGGTAGACCAGACACTCAACCTCCTCCACTGATTATCCATCTATTTTGACTTTTTTCTCAATGATCCTAGATGCTAGGAGAGTTGGGTCCACTCCTTGATGGACCTCTCTAATTGCTTCTCCTGGTTCTTCTCCCATCTTGTATTTCCCCACCTCTCCGTTTGGCTGAGGTCGTTGGTTGCAGGTTTACATTCATACACTCGGCTATAATTTATTCTAATTTTTCAGGCCTGAAAATTATTAAAAAAATAGATTTGATGTGTCAAAAAAATGGATTGAATTTCTATAATTTTGTGAGGGTTAATATGATGTCTAAATTTTAATTTTGTGCCCAAGTAGATCATTTCAGAATTATGCAATTTTTTGGTTAGGGTTTGTACAAAATTTAGAATTGTTTAATTTGATCCAAAAAAGGATATTTCAGTGGTATCAGAGCCATCTCACCAACTATGGGGATTGAGTTGTTTGCAGAGTTGCTTACATGCCAAATAGTGATAGAAAGGTTAGATATTATGAAAGAGAGAAAAAAGGGGCTAGAACAGTAATGGCAAGGGTTTGAACAACAAGGGCACAAGAGTATGGATGATTCAGATGCAGATCATGTTTGATTTGAGAAATTTACTCAAAATCAAGAGTGTATGACAGATATGATGGCTAAAATGATTCGCACCATGCGGGGCATGAATACTTTTCGTCCGTCTAGTGTTGAGGTGAGTGCTTCGGAAGCCAACCCTCCTACATAAAGAACGATTGTTGGATCTACAACTAGGCCTTTCCACCTTAACTTCTTAGATAAGATAAGTTGAGGTAAGATAAATATATTAATGTCTGACAAATGACCACAAAAGTAGGTCAAAGGGACTACAAAGTACAAAAGTGTTCAGAGCAAAGCGGGAAAACCAAACGGTTTCCCAAGGAGAAAACAAAGCTAAAAGAGAGTAACAACATGCAACCAACGACCTCAGCCAAACGGAGAGGTGGGGAAATACAAGATGGGAGAAGAACCAGGAGAAGCAATGAGAGAGGTCCATCAAGGAGTGGACCCAACTCTCCTAGCATCTAGGATCATCGAGAAAAAACTCAAAATAGATGGATAATCAGTGGAGGGAGGTTGAGTGTCTGGTCTACCTCGTGTGCTGCTGTCTAGAGTGAGTAACACGTCGTGATGATCTAGTGGATCTAGTCTGACTCATGGAGCTAGAACTGGAATGGTTATGCCTATGAGATCTCAGGGGGTTGTGAAAGGGATCTGGAGTGTGAAGATGTGTTGGTGTCGATCTGGGGCTTAGTGCCTCTTCTCGAAGGTAGCACAGTGAAGAAGGAAGTAATCCGCTGGATAGGTTGTGGTCTAAAGTGGCCCCGAATCATGTGGTCATGAAGCTTGAGGGCCTCTTGCATGTATATATCCAAACATCTCTGGTCCCCATATTTGAAGAAGACGGAGAGAGCTCGGGTCTCCTTGAAGAGGCAGTGGAACCTCCCTCTGATCTCGTAGTAGATGGGGCAATGGAAGATGAAGTGCTCCTCTGACTCGACCTCCTGAAGGCTGCATAACCGGCATATCTTGTCTGTCCGATCTATCTAATGATTTGTCTCAATCCGAAGCCTATGAGAACCCACTCTAAACTATCCAAGGGGAATACGGAGAGCATGTATCCAATGGCGGAAAGTGTATTGAGGATGGACAATAAGCTCATCACTCAATTCCAGATAGTGCTCTGCATAAAAGGCCATCTTTGGGCGTAACCCCCCATAGGGTTAACCCAAGTGGTATGAATGTCCTATCTGTAGATATACTCCCTGATAATCCTGTTCATCTCTTGTCTGGTAGGTAGAAGGTGGCTAGGAGCATCTAAGGAATACTGAAATGGAGGAAGATGATCCATCATAATCCCCACAGACCCTAAGAGATCTGAAACCTCAACGTACCAACAACGAGCCCGATCGTTAGGGTTAGAACGAGCAATAGCCTCTGAAGAACAATAAGCTAAGTACAGGTATCTGTCATGCCCCTTCATTGAGTCAACAAATCTCTAAATGTGATGTAAGAAAGAGATCAGATTGAACATAGTCTCCAATCTGAAGGGATGGGACCCAAATTCTGCAAAGATGATGTGTTGGGGAACAGTATGTTTGCACTTGGTAGTGCAGCGGAGAAGCGTCTGGACTCTCTCAGTCGAAGCCCAATCTGACTCAAGCAAAGAGGGTCCCCAAACCACATACCCATAGAGTACAGTAGGCCTGATAAGTGTTCCCATGAGGGACATCTTGGAAGAGATGTCTTGAAGGTGGTGTCGAAAAAATTCTCTCTCAAGGAGGGCTAAAGAACCGTACCCCTTGTAGATGTGAGGTTGGAGGCCCTATCTCATGCTAAAGCAGGGTCCAGAGAAACATACCCCCAAGTAGGTATAGGTGTTGGCAATCTCAATCTCCTCTCCTTTGAAGAAGAAATGGAGATGTGAGGTCTTCAACCCATTGAAAACCATAACCTTGGTTTTGTCCAGGTTAACTGTCAACTGTCAAAGATCACATAAAAGAGCCAAGGCATCTAACTGTCACTGTAACCCCTCAGGGGAGGAGGCCATAAGGACCACATCGTTCGCCAACAATAGGATAGAAAACAACACCTGGTGGAGAAGGCAACCATCACCGTCCTAGATATGCTCATGAAGGAAGGTCTCTAATTCATCGATATATATACCAAAGAGAGTGTGGGAGATGGGGGGCAGCCTTGTTTAACCCCGATGGTACCCCTAAGAGTGGGGGATAGAGAGGAAGTCATTCCTGAGGTGGAGATGCAACATTCAATAATGGATGATATTGCTATCAATTTTGCAGAGTACATGGCCCTTCCACATGAGATTAAGGGAGAAATGAGCCTCACTAATTTCATGCAACTGAAGAGGAACAAGGAGACAAGGGATTTGGATTAGACCTCAAAATAATTAAAGTGATCTTTAACAAGTTTTGGGAAAGCTCACTTTTTCTACATTTGATGGATCTACCAAGAGTACCACTCGAGCTTGGATCCAAAAGGTGGATACATACCTATCCCTCCAACCTATGACGGAAGATGAAGCCATCAAATTTGCTACTTTACATGTTGAGGGCATGACACATGAGTGGTGGTACCATGGTTTGGTCACACAAGGGCAACACCTCATCGCCTATTATGATGAGTTCAGCAGGAGGTTGATTGAGAGGTTCAATAGGGCTGATCCGGAAGTCCATTTTAGGGAGTTAGCAAAGCTAAAACAAAAAACTGTTTGGGATGATTATGTGACTGATTTTCATAAGGTTTCAGTGATGGTACTTGATGTCTCTGAAAAGAGGCTTGTGGTTTTGTTTCTGAAAGGGTTGGCTGACCCACTCAAGGGTTTGGTCAAGGTTTGCGACCCTTGTTCCCTCCAAGAAGCCATCAAAAAGGCCTTTGATCTTGAATCAACAGCACCTAAGGGCAAGTTTCTGCCTTTTGGATAGCAAAAGACACCTTTTGGACAGCCTAGGACTTGTAATATCCCTCGTCTGGATTGAGCTTATATGTTTGATGAATTTGTTTGGTTTGTTTGCAAGTTGAGATCTTCGATAATTTGAAATAACATAAAGAAGATATGCCAATAAACTTTCAACAACCGAAATGGTATATTCAAATGGATATGTAAAATTTTCACCAACAGTAACTGCACTTTATTTAAATTCTTTTGTTGATATGATTCAAAATTTATTCATAAATTCATAGACTCAATCCTGAATTACATGGAAATCAGAATTCAAATACTCTGACTTGGTTACAATGATCACCTCCTATGCTCTATCAAGATTTACTGTGACTGTTGTACCAAAATGGAGCTTTAGATATGATATTTTTTTAACGTTACTGTGATTTATCAATTAGAATGAGATTGCCCTGTTCTGAAATTTATAATCTGCTGTCTTGAATTTGATCTCTTTCAACCCTGATAGCACACTTGCAGCGTTTAACAGTTTGATTGTTTACATCTGTAGATCTTTGTATCATATATATTGATGGCTGCATATATAATGGTTGCTGTCCTGTCAATATTGATTGCTGTAAACAATTGCTTCTCATTGTCACTGAAAATGTATATCCTTTTGCATATAAAGGGCGCTGTGTATAAGTATGAATACCTCTATCTTATATTGACAGATCTGCACTTAATCTATGTAATATTCCCCACTCTGTATTACTGCAATTTAATAAGGAATCGCTGCAACATTTACTTGAAGAAATCACTACACTAAGGAACAAAGCGCGACATTTACTTGAAATTGCTGCACTAAGGAATAACAACGCAACATTTTAATTTGAGAGACATTAAGGAACAACAACGCTTCATTAACAAGATCGCCACATATAGGGACAACATGCATTAGTAGTTAAATATTTAGTTAATATGTTAAACAATTCATTGAAATGAAGGGACGCTACCCTTGCGAAAGTCACACCTTTTCAATGTAAGGTTGACGGTATGAATAAAATATTATGGGAATGGAAAGAAATCATCTAATCATTTATGTATGAAATATTTTACCCTGTATAAGTTTAAGGCTTACGATTATAATTGAGGACGAAACCTCTCAAAAGTAAGAGTGGTTACAAGGACGAAAACTTTTGTAATTTCAACTCAAGGATGTAAACCTTTGAGACGTTTATTGTGATATTCGAGATCTGAAATTATATAATAAAATTCATTTAATTTAAATAAATTATTCTAAAATGCCAATCCTATATTTATTTATTTTTAAACGAAATTTCAAGGAAATCAAATTTCTATATAATATTCTGGTTCAGAATATTACAGTGGTATCAGAGCTTTTCATCCTGCCAACCTATGGAACATAAACTTCATGCAAGGTGAAAAAAAAGAAATCCACTATTATTTGAGAAATAAAAATAAGGGTTCCAGTCAACAAAGAGAAGAAATAGAAAAAGAAGAAAGGACAAATATGAAAGAAAGGAATGGAGATGATGAACGGATTGATAGGCTTATCCAAGGTCAGTAACAACTGGCTAATACAATAACTCAATTAGCCCTCGCAATGCAATTTATGACAACTCATAGATATCAAAATGATGAAAATGATCGTTCTAATACTAGCCATAATAAAATCTTATGCAAAATAACCGCGATTTCTTCAAACAAACCTTTTCAGCCCAAATTTATTTCAAGAGTAGAATCAAGTGTGGAAGAAGAAACCCAAACTTCATTTAGAGAGGACCTTACGGCTGATTTTAAAGAATATCGAGCCCTTTCAGATGATTTACGAAGAGAAATATCGCTTACAAAGTTCATGGAAATTTAAAGAAATCGTAATGGCACTAGAGCGGAGCATAGACCTCAAAATTGTTAGGTTGTGGAGCTAAAAGCTTCACTGATGCAGACATGGAGGAGGTTGTTGAGAGGTTGCTGAGTTGCAGAGCAACCGACATCAGTTTGATCAACCGACGTCGATCATATCCAATGAGCAGAGCAACTGACATCGATCAGCGATCGGTCGACGTCGGTCATCTCCAGCCAGATAGGGACCGACGTCGGTTGCCTGTGCGGTTCCAAAACTGTTAGTTCACGAACAGTTTGTTAACGAACCGGTTGTTTGCATGTTAAAGGCTAATTTTAGTCTTGGAGCTGCGGATCTAATTATTGTAATTGGATGTCTAATTATTGTTTGTATGAGATCTATTTAAGAGACTCATTGGCTGTATTGTAAAGTGTGCTAGTTTGAGTGAGCTTGGTTAGCTCCTTCAGTGTGAAGAGAGCAAGGGTAGCTCCTCCTAGTTCTACACGGGTGTCGAGTGTGTATGATCAGGTAGATCTGCGGGATAGCAAGATCTGATAGAAGATCCATCGGGGTACTGGTTTGGAGAATCATAAGGACTTGGTGAGGCAAGGACAAGGGTTCTTCAGGGTGTAGAGAGATCTACATGTGTAAGTAAGATCATTGATTTTCAGGTGTGTGTGTATGTGCGTGGTCTAGATTTGCAGGTGTTGCAAAACCAAGTTGATCTGCAGGTGGCAGCAAGATCAGGGAGATCAGCAACACAACAGGTAGCAAGATCAAGGGAGATCTACTTGGAGTACGTTGTGTACTTGGAGTACAGTGTGTACTTGATTGTGGAGTACGTGGAGTACTTGTGTACTGGCAGTAGTGATACTGACTAGTGGTACTGGCAGTAGTGATACTGACTGGTTGGAGGTGAACACCAACTCTGTGTTTGAGTTGTGTGTTGGGACCGTAATTGAGAGAGTGAACTCTTGAAGGTGAATTATTGTACACTTGGTGTGGGAACCCTGTAAGGTGTGGAAGAGTGTGGCATCTCTTCATTGTAATTTCTTTCTGGAAGAGTATTAATACAATTGGGTATTGTCTCTCATATTCTGTGTTATTTCTGAATTCTAGTTACTTGTGATTCTGGTTAAATTTTGCATTTAGTTGCTCATACAAAGGTAATCAATTGTGCCTCCCGGGTCCTAACAAAAATAATCAAAAATATCTTCAACATGCATTGGGTAAATCAACTTTGTCGACTTTTGATGGCTTTAACAAATGCACAGCTCAAGTGTGGATCCAAAAATTAGATACATACTTATCTCTCCAACCTATGATGGAAGAAGCAATAAAATTCGTCACCCTTCATCTCGAAGGAATTACTCATGAATGGTGGTACCGTGGATGGATTACGCAGGTGTGATCTTATTAAATTGTATGACGAATTTATTAAGAGGTTGATAGAAAGATTCAATAGAATTGACCTTGAAATTCATTTTCGGGAATTGACATTATTAAAACACAGTAACAATGTGGAAGATTATGTGGCAGAATTTCAGAGGCTCACTGTGATGGTTCCAGACATTACTAAAATGAGGCTCATATTATTGTTCATGGAAGGATTGATTGAGTCACTCAAGGGTTTAGTCAAAGACTTTAATCCCCTCTCTCTCCAAGAAACAATTAAAAAAACATTAGATTTAGAGACATTAACACCAAGGAATAAAATTGTGCCATTTATACAAACAAGAATAACCAATAATGGGCAACCATGAACCATGCCTTTAGGACAGCAAGGGACAACAGCCTATTGCCAACAAAGAAAACCACTCCAATTAGGAGGATTCCAACCAAGAAACCCACTTAAAATGGGTAAAGAGATAGAAACAAGAAATGAGTTAAGGAAGAAAAATTTATGCTTCATTTGTAAGTATCCTTGGGTACCAGGTCACCATTGTTTGGGAAAGGGGCGAGTCCATTACATCGAAGTTGTTTTAGATGGTGAACCCGACAAAGAAGAGGTCATAGCTGAAGAAACAATACATGAATTAGACAAAGGGGAAAATAAATTGGAGGGTATCTTTGCAACTTTATTAGGAGCTCTGAGATACCATCCCTTTAGAGTAAGAGGGAGTCTATAAGGACAAAAAATCACCGTATTAATAGATAGTGGGGCCACCCACAACTTCATTGACAAAGGGTTGGTAACAAAAATGGGTTTAAAAATAGAAGAATTTCAAGGTTTTAAGGTGTTGATGGTTTTACCATTCCATGCACTCATGTAAAGAATTCCACTACCCCATCTCATGTTGGGGAGACATCAAATAAACAATGATTTCTCTGTAGTGGGCATTGGCGAAACAAATTTGGTACTAGGTGTACATTGGCTACATTTCTTAATGAAATTTACCCAAAACTATCAAACTATGGGATTAAAATTTAAAATAGATGGGAAGGAAATAGTTCTTTAGGGTATGGTTAATGGAGCCCCCAAGTGGTTACGCCAAGAGGATGGAAATGGCATTCCGGGAAGGCCAAGTTTTATGGGCAACACAATGTTTTGTGAGTTCTACAAAATCGGAACCACAAAGACATCATGAAGATATTCAACCCATAAGTTCTAAACATGCTAAGGTTTTTGAGAATATCCCACATGGGTTGCCACTGGATAGAGGGTTTCAACATATTATTGAGTTAGAAACCAGTACCAAATCAATAATAATTACACCTTACAGCCGCCCCATAATCTTTAAAGATAAAATTGAAAAAGCTATCAAAGAATTGTTGGAGATGGGGCATATTAGGCCAAGCTCAAGTCTTTTCACCTCGTCTGTGGTCCTAGTCAAGAAAAAAAATGGCACATTGAGAATGTGCATAGATTACCATCAATTGAATAAAAAACCTATTAAGAATATATATCCGATACCAAGGATTTATGAATTAATCGATGAGCTTCATGGAGCTAGTTTCTTTTCCAAAATCGATTTAAAATCAGGGTACAATCAAATAGGAATGTGAGATGAAGATGTTCAAAAACAGCATTCAGATGTCATTATGGGCATTTTGAGTTTTTGGTTATGCCTTTCAGATTGACCAATACC
The DNA here is from genome assembly GCA_037957365.1 of Torreya grandis. Lineage (NCBI taxonomy): Eukaryota > Viridiplantae > Streptophyta > Pinopsida > Cupressales > Taxaceae > Torreya > Torreya grandis. The sequence goes on along the minus strand of JARHVA010000917.1, from coordinate 1,418,669 downwards.
CCTGCCACCTTTCAATTTTGTATGAATCATATATTCAGTAAACATTTGAGAAACTTTGTGTTGGTTTTCTTCAATGATATATTGATATATAGTATGTCATGGGAGGAACACTTGAAACATTTAGACATAGTACATGAAATATTGGAGCAACAATCTCTTTTAGCTAAAATGTCTAAATGCGAGTTTGAAATGACAGAAATTTTATACCTGGGGCATGTCATCAATAGACAAGGAGTGCACATTGATCAAAGATAAAATCTGAGCTATATTAGATTGGCCCCCTCTTACTAACATAACTCAATTAAGAGTATTCTTGGGGTTATGCACTTACTATCGAAGGTTTGTTAAAGGGTTCTCTCGGATAATTGCCCCTTGAAAAATTTAACTAAAAAGGGAGCTTTTCATTGGACTGAAATTGCTAAATCAACATTTGATGATCTTAAAAAAGAAATGAGTTCATGCCCCGTGTTGGCTGTACCAAATTTCTCATTACCCTTTGTGCTGGAATGCGACACATCAGATGAATGCATCGGTGTTCTTTTAATGCAACAAGGTCATCCAATTGCATTTGAAAGTCGAAAATTTGAGCGCAAGTACTCTATACAATAAATAAATGTTGGCAATTATGCATGTGCTGGCCAAGTTCCACCAATATTTGGTATGTGGGAAATTCTTGGTAAGAACAGATCATTATAGTTTGCAATTTTTCTTAAATCAAAAGGATTTAAACGATAGACAACAAAAATGGGTGAGCAAGGTCCAAGCCTTTGATTTTGACATCGAATATGTGAAAGGAAAGAACAATGTTGTGGTAGATGCATTATCGAGAAAACCATCTTTGTGTTCCATATCTACAATTGCAGCTGATTGGAAGGTTTTCATAATAGTTGAATATGTTAAAAACGAGTTCGCTAATGTGATCTTAGAGGGAAAAACTGTGAATGAATGATATACGGTAGTATAAGGTCTCATTTTGTATAAAAACATAATCTTCTTGGTACCAAAATCAAAAGTTAAGCATAAAATGTTAAAGGATATTCATAACAGCCCTTTGGCAGGCCATCCAGGTTATCTTAAGACATATAAATAGGTAAGAGAAATGTTTTTTTGGAAAGGGCTTAAATGTGAAGTTCTTAAATACATTCAGGTGTGTCTTACTTGCCAACGAAGCAAAATAGAGCATGAATTTCTAGCAGGTTTGTTGCAACCCCTACCCATCCCTACTAAAAAATGGGAAATTTCAATGGATTTTGTTATTGGATTGCCCGTGATTTAAGGGAAGATTTTCCTCTATGTAGTTGTTGACCGTTTGACGAAATATGCACATTTCTTTCCTCTCCCCACTAAGTATGATGCCCCCTTGGTAGCTGGAATATTTTTTAGAGAAATCTTTAAATTACATAGGCTGCCAAAGAACATTGTTAGCAAAAATAGCAGAGATCGCAGGTTTATGAGCTCATTTTGGCAAAAACTCTTTCACCTAGTAGGTATTGAACTTACCCCAAGTACAAGTTATCATCCTCAAACGGATGGTCAAATAAAAGCCGTCAATAAATGGATTTAAGGGTATTTAAAGAATTATAAATCAGGACAACAAAATGCATGGATCAAATGGTTGCACTGGGGAGAATTATGCTATAATACCTCTTATCACATGTCAATTGGAATGACACCCTTCAAATCTTTGTATGGGTACAATGCACAATCTTTCATGGACTTGGTCATTCTAGATAGTAGAGTTTCGGGAGCCAAAGACTTAATCCAACAAAGTCAAGATATCTTTAGGACTCTCAAGGATAATCTTCAACAAGCACAAAATCAATAAAAGCTATATACATATTAGTATAGAATAGAACGAAACTTTAAAGTAGGGGACATGGTATATTTGCGTTTACAACCCTATAGGCAGACCTCTATCAAGCAAAGTGGAGCCAAGAAACTCAGACCATGTTTCTATGGACCATATAAAGTCACAAGGAAGGTGGGAGAGGTTGCTTACGGGTTAGAATTACTAGGTTGTAGTCAAATACATAATGTTTTCCATGTTTTGTGGCTAAAAAGGACACTTCGCCAACATATTACCCCTTCTATAGAGCGACCACCATTAGACGACAAAGACAAGTTGATTTTAATACCCAAAGCCATCCTCGAGGCTCGTGAAAAAAGGTTAATAAATAAAAGTATCACAGAGTATTTGGTTCGTTGGAAAAATTTACCACTCGAAGATGCCATGTGGGAAGGAGAATCAATTTTTGAATACCCAAATTTACAATTGCTAGAGGACAATCAATTTGAGGACGGGAGGTTTTTAATATTCTCCACGTTGTATTACTTTAATTTAATAAGGGAATCGCTGTAATCTAATCAGGAATAGCAATGCAACATTTACTTGAAGAAATCACTGCACTAAGGAACAACAACACAACATTTTAATTAGAGAGACATTAAGGAACAATAAAGCTTCATTAACAAGATTGCCACATATAGGGACAACATTCATTAGTAGTTAGTTATTAATTATTTAGTTAATATGTTAAACAACATTCATTGAAATGAAGGGACTCTACCCTTGTGGAAATCACACCTCTTCAGTGTAAGGTTGAAGGTATAAATAGAGCATTATGGGAATGAAGAGAAATCATCCAATCATTTATGTATAAAACATTTTAACCTATATAAGCTTATTGCTTACGATCACCATTGAGGATGAAACCCCTCAAAAGTAAGATTGGATACAAGGACGAAAACCCTTGTAATTCCAGTTCAAGGACAAACCCTTGAGACATAGTGATATTCGAGATCTGAAATTATATAATAAAATTCATTTAATTTAAACAAATTATTTTGAAATACAAATTCTATATTTATTTATTTTTAAACAAAATTTCAAAGAAATCAAAGTTTCATATAATATTCCGGTTCGGAATATTACAATCTATAACCTTAACATTCTGGTGTAGAGTTGTGACTATGTTTGTCCATGCACACTACCCTAGAGATCATCATTCCAGCAACATTTGATATTCCAACCAAACCCTAGTTGGCTGCAAACACCAAATTGTTATGTCATTTGTCTGATACGTCTTCTCCAAACAAGGAATGGCATTCACATTAAAAACTCAACGTATATTGAAGTGCCAAGACAATCAACATAACAAAATTCCTTGTGCTAGGTTTCAGTTGTGATTGCAAACTCACAATAGGCATCAGAAATAGAGCCTTTTTATATGCATTTCAGCGGCCAGACCTCTCAACACAAAACCAAACTCCACAAAATCACAGAACCAAACACTATAGAATCAAATGGCATAAACGCTCAGCACAATGGTGAACTCCGTATGAATCCACTTGATATATTTCCTGTATTCAACACAAACCATGATCCTGAATGAACTATGTTGTATTGGCTAGGGAAGATCTTTCACTCTCAAAACCAATCTTCGTCATAGGGTTTTCATCCTAGAGAGGTTGTTGAACAAACCTACTCAACGCCCACACTATGGTTTCAAGAATATGCAAATACCAAGAATGAGCTTTCTCTTGTCTCCACTCCTTTTTATAAATTTTTTGAGAGTAATAAAATATTATTTCTCATAACATTTAATTTTTCTGCTTAAAGTGATTTTATAATTTAATTTTATATTTTGGACCATTAAAGTCACTTTTATGTCTCCTTTAAATAATTAAATATAAGTCGTCTTTTTAATTTTACTTTTTCGACAGCGTAAATATTTAATTATTTTTGGCATATCCACTCAATGTTACAAAAATATTAAAATGGAACAAATATGAATTATGACCATGTCAAAAGCCTCTTAAGCTCTCAGGGTATCGAACTTTATGAAAATTAGTGCTTTCCAAAAATAACAAACTTCTCCAAGAAGATGGAGAGCGCTCAGAATATCAAAACTGCATCCAGAAAGTACCGTTGGACTTATCTTGATTTCTTGAACTCACTGCCATCCTCGCAATTCATTTTTGAAAAAGTTGGCATTCTCTAAGAATCTTGGAACTTTCCAAGAATGTTGGAATGGATTGCAAAGGGACATTACAATGCTTTCTTTCCAAAATTGCTTGTCCTCAAGCAATGCCGACCCAAACCTCCAAATCCCTATAACTGACCCTTTTGCAAGTGCCTGGATCCCAAATCAATCTCAGGGATACTACACCATGCTTCCGTTGCACCACTTTGATTAAAACTGGAATATCAATGTAACTTTCATCTATTTTCATTTTTTGTCCCAGAATAATGAGCCAAGTTGAGATAAACACAATCTGGATTCCTCTGTGGAAGGGAGCACCTCATACCAGAGTGTTCTATGATTTTTTTATTTATCCCACTCTTATGCGTCATCAGTAACATGGCCAAATTATTTTCATGTGGGCTTAAAGCAAAAAGATGAGCATGCCTCACCATGCCACCAGTATGAAATTCACTTGCTCCATTTTTGATTTTGTCTTGAGTGTCCCAAATAATCCCCTGGATCCCATACCCTGCTATTGTCACGCTTTGTGTTTCTTGAATCATGAAGTGTTTCAATATTCATCACAAAATTTGTTTTATTGAGCACTTGGTTAGGTAGTTTACCAACGCTGTGATAAGTGGTTTTCCTGTTGTTAATCGGGTGCATTCTTGTTGTTACTTGCTGTATACCATGGGAGGAGCACCCTACCAGATCGAACCCAAGTTCGACCCCAACTAGAAAAGCAAGGAGGATGTGTGGAAAGCGCTCAACATTGGTGGTTTCACCAAATTCTTGGAAAAAATGAAAGGGCATGACCAACACATCTCTGCCTCCTTCACCGTCAATTGGAAAAATAGAGAGGTCACGTATCGTGGCAAATCTTTCCCCATCACTAAGCAACTCATTGCTTTGGTTGCGAGTCTCAGCTCGGATGGGATCAAATTATATAGGGCCAAGATTGACAAGGAGGAAGAAAAGAGGCTTTTGGAGGGTTCTAATGTCAGGGCACTTACTTATGCCAAAGCAGGGATTGTGCATTCTTCTCTGCCTGACTCTCTTCGTGAGATTGCCAGCATGATTGTGAGATATATCACTCTTGAAGGCAGGTTCAACACCCTCCCTCTGCACCATCTTGTTCTTTTAAACCACTTCCATAAGGGACCTATTGTTAGCTTCCCTTACTATATCCTTCAATCCATGGAAGCCTCCATCCTTGAGGTTCAAATTCACAAGAGAGCCATTCCCTTACATCAAGGAGTCATCCTCCTTTTGCATCAACATTGCAATTTAACCTTGGTGAATGCTCCTCCCTGCCCATTATTGCCTCCTGAATCCTCTTCTAGCACATGATTCACTCTAAGAACCCAATTTCCTACTTCCCAATCCTCCCTCCCCAAAAAGGGTTCTTAGAAGCAATAAAGAGGAACTTGTTGCTTTGGTGGGCAAATAAATTGTTGTTGCTTAGAGTCTAATGGCTATTAGTAACACTGATAGGGGCACTGATCCTTCTCCCTCTTTCAAGGATAAATTGGCCAATTTGGAAGGCAAGGTTAGTGCTCTCAATAAAGAGGTTAAGCATCTGAATAAGAGCACTGGCAAGAGAAAGATGGGGGATACCCCTTCACTTGATGAAGCCAAAGTGGAAGAAGTTTTCAAGACGTTGATAACTCTAGAAGGAAGCTTTGATCAGATCAGGAACATGCAGATTGACTTCTTAGCCATGCTCAAAGCCTTTATGGAGTTCCTAGAATTCCAAGTTCGACAGATCTGCACCTTGGGCAATGTTCACGAAGGCATTTGGAGTAGTGGTTCAGCCAAGACACATGCTTTCATCACCATTGACATGTCTGATCTATCACAGACCACGGCCTTGGGGCTCTTCAATGCTTTCGACAACCTTTAGAAGAATTTCAACAAGTTACTCAAGTGAAGACATCTTTTTGCACTATTTACTCATAGTCGCTGGATTTTTGCTATCTTTTTGCTGGGTTGTTGCTGTATTTTTGTTGTGTAGCTATTGTTGTTTTGTTGTTTTGGTGTCTTACTCTTAGCAGTTGGTTTTTCTGTTGTTGGGCTTCCAAGTCTATCTTGATCTTGATCTTTTGTATTGGGGAGTGGTCCCTCTTTCCAACCACTGATTTTATTTGCTATATCTAGCTTTTGAGCCTTTTTGTAATAGGGTATGGTCCCTTCAAAACCATTTATCAATATACACAAAAAAAAACATTCATCACAAAATTTGGATTGTCAACAGATAATTCAATATCCAAAGTAGAAGATGTATCATCATGAGAAATTTGTTCCTCTAGCCCCATGATATTGCATCCTTGAAGTTAAGTTCATCCCAAGTGCTAAGGACACGTGGGATCTTCATGTGCTATAATTGATGAAATCATTGTGTAGTATCTCATCACTCTTGAAGCCGTCTTCATGTCTCCAAGAGAAGTTCGAGTCCAAATTTTCTTCATCTTGAAGCTTAGCAATTCCTTCAACTATTTTCTTGATTTCCTCTACTCTTACTTTAGATTTCAGCTGCAACATTCATTTGATTTTAAGCTTGGTAGAGTGAGTAGTGAACTAGGCTAAGTTCAACGCTGAGTCATGAATCTCATTTTCCTTCTCTTTGTATGCATCCATAGTCTCCTCTACAAGCTTGATGACATGATCCCTGTCAAAAAGCAAATGCAAATAATTTGATTTCATTATCTGTAAAGCTTCTTTGATGGTTTGCAAGTAAGGGTGTTTCCATTCTTAATTCCTTTTTGCCTCTCTTCAATCTGAGCCTTCCAATAGAGTTCTTCAATGAATTTGTGTGTGCTATCAAAATGTGTTAAGGCTTGCACAACCTTCTCTTCAGTGACCATTAATTGGTTCTTCAACACTTGTAACTCTTTAGGTCCTTGTTCAAAATCAGCACCACACATTAGGATTTCTAATTTGTCTTCAATATGAAGATTTTCAAAATTAGTGACCTCTCCATTAGTTTCTCAGATTTATCTAAGTGCTCAACACCACCTTCAACCAACCTAATTTCATCATTAGTGGCTTCAAATTTTATATCATTTGCATACCTTACAATGATGTCATTAAGGGAGTCATAGGTCTCATAAACTTCACTAGATTGATTTGAATTAGTATCAAAGGTTGTCGTTCTAAAATTTCCAGCAAGCTCTATCCTATCATTTGTAGCTGCAAATCCTACCATGAAGTCATTTTGGATTCCCGTCTTACTTTCTTGTTGTTTTGAGTGTTCATCTTTTTGAAAATCAGGATCTATCATAACTTTAGAAATTTTTGATGTTGTCTTATCTTCTTCCTCATGCTCCATTGACACAATTTCTTCTTTGTTCTCCTCATCACTTTGCTGGAATAAACATGTGATGGAAGTCACTAATTCATCTTCTTTGTTGTTTCAACATGTGTGAATAGGTGTCCAAACTTCATGGCAAGTGAAACAATGTTGTTCTCTCCCCAATTGATTCATGCTCAATTTAGGAGAACATGTACTCTGAAAACCACAAGAAAACAATTCATTTTATGTCAATTATTTTTTCAATCTTTCAATATTATGTTTAACCAATCTCTTTGACAACTCATGTGCACCAATCTCTTTGACAACTCATGTGCAGTTGGTGAAACAACCCAGTCCTTCTTCCAAATAGCCAACAAGTTAGATAACATCTTGAAAATATCATCATTCTCACCCATAATCAAAGACATAATAAATTGCATGGAAGTTATGACATTCTCTGTATGAGCCTCATCAACAATGGTAAAAAATATGCATAGTTCCATGGAGTTTCTTGACGGGGGGCTTGGGGGGGTGAGGGGGATGCAGCGGCAGCAGGGGAGCGGTGCAAATACATATGGTACTTGAAAAATTAGTTATAAAAAGATGTATAAGAAATAAGTATATTGTATTGAACATCAACAATTTAACATTTAAGTTTTATCTTTTTAACAATGAAGTTTCAAGCTTGAACCATTGAACCAATGAACATTGAACATTGAAAATGAAAATATTGAATTCAGAATTTTCAAAATTTCATAATGATGATTCATGATTACAATCAAGTATCAACAATGTTCAAAAACTAAATACTAAATACTAATGAGTTAAGGGCTAATTTTTCCCAAAGTTCTCGCCAAACTCCTCATCACTAGAACTGCTGGACTCCACATGCTCAAGCTTCTCCAAACCAATACCAACCAGCGTTGTTTATGTAGCATCATTATCAATCTGTGTTGGCTCTTCTGGCTCTACATCCCATTTGGTTGTTGGACTCTCCTTGTACGTAAGTGTGTTGCGGTCAATGAGACACAAGACACAATGTACAACCACACGCTTCTCTACCATCCTAGAGGTAAGCTTATTCCTTTTAACATAGTGGATGAAGCTATAAGTAGACTAGTTCCTCTCAGTAGTAGAAGTAGAAACCTGGGACAACAAACGAATGGCTAGATCGGTAGCCAAAGAAGCAGGGCCATGCAAAGTCCACCACAAAATTGGTTCCCCCTGTGCTATTGTCTCCCTATCTATTTCAGCCTCCTATGAATATCCCCTAGAAGTGACAAATTTTGTCTACTCAGTATGAATGATGTTGGCCTCTGTAGAATCGTACATTTTCTGAATGGCCTTCATGAACCCTATCTTCACCTCAACATCTTGTATAGATGTAACTTTACCAAGTCTTTGCACATACCACTTTGGGTTCAATGCATAGGCAACCATGTGCAAGGGAGTGTTGAACTTCGCCCATTTGTGATGAATGATCAACTGAATATGTTATGTGCAGAATTGTAATGTGGAGTACTTCTCGTATAACAACCTTCATTTGATCAAGCATAGTATCAATGCATTCATACACCTCATCAAGGACAGGGCATCAACATCCCCATATTTAATCACTATGAAAACTAGAGTAATGATAGAGACAATATATTTCGCATCAGCCCAAAAAACATCACTCTTCACCACCTCCTTCACCCTCTTCCCTTGCTTTGTCTTCGACTCAAGCCACCGATTCCATTCTGCTATCACAACCATTAGTTGCAATGCTTTTTACAATTCAAGCATCCTCTCCAAGAGAATAAAGTATGATGCACACCTAGTCTCTATAAGTTTCAAGAATTCCTTCTTGGAGAAGGTCCTAAAGAGTGCATGTGCAGTGTGGTGGTTGTAGATAAACATTTGCACATCTCTAGTATCACTAACAACTGCTTTGATTCAACTAAGTTTTCACATGTCCTTGAGTGCATTATTCATGGCATGCACACAAGGAGTCCACCAAATGTCTATGGGCTGCCTCAATTAACTTCCTTGTAGCTTTACACACATGGGCTGCATCTGTCACTACTTGTACCACATTCTATGGCCCAACCTTCTCAATAACATCTTTGAGGATCTGGTACTGGAAATCAGCCTCCTTGCGATGCCTTGAACAATCAATAGCCCTAAGGAAATAAGGGCCAACTGTACTTGTAACCATGATATTGATGAGTGGACGATGCCTAATATTCATCCACCCATCTTTGACGATGCTGCATCCACTTGTGACCTAGGTATTCTTCATTTTCTCCATTAAAATATTAATCTTGGAATAATTCTTATCCAAGATTGTTGTCCTCAATTTAGTCTCCCCTGGTGGCACATATGATGGTCCTGCTCTTATTATTTTTTCCACAACCTCCTCATAATAAGGAGAGCGAGCCACACATAAGAGAATGCCATTGGCAAAGAAGAATTTGCCAATGGCATCACCTACCTCATCCTTTGCTTGCACATTGAATAATTATGTCAATGGATTTGAAGCATCACTAGTTACCTTGCATTTCCTCTTAGGCCCTACTACCCTTGAACTAGATGGATTCATTGGGCTCTCAAAAGTATTAGAAGTAGAGCTCTGTCTCTGATGACCCCTCCCCCTTGGTTGCAAAGTAACAAATGTAGGTGCATCTTCTTCTTTAGTACCCCATAATTTACATATTTCAGCCTTAAATTTAAGTTTTTTATTCACCTTTTCACATACATATACACCTTTGCCTCAGATAAGGAGGTGAGCATTTGTTCTAGTCACGCTGCCAAATCATTCAAGGTCACATATGTTGCACTTCCATTTCCTAGTGCCCTCAGATGTCCTAGGGTTTGTTGGTACTTGCTTGCAAGTTGTTTAAAGGTTTCTTCGGATCAAAGGGCCCCTTAGAATATTGTTGTAGAGTTTGTGAAGGGCAACTATAATTTGGACTCCCAACAGAACTAGTTTGATTTTCATGGTCACCCCTCCTTGCTTCTAAACTAGGATCATCAGGTGCATAATCAAAATCATTTTCACTTACAGATTTAACTCATTTTCATTTACAACTTCAATCTCAACCCCTTAAGATTGACCTTCATCCTTACTCATGTTATGAGAACTCATAATGACACTGTAAATGTGGGGATTTTGGGCATGGGGCGAGATGTGTCCCCCACAAATCCCTACGTTTTTGGGGCAGGGATGTCTCTGAGATGTTAGGGGGACGTCCCCCTGCTGCACCTCCACCATCGTCACCCTGGGACGTTTCCCTCCAAGAGGGAACATATTCGGGGCATTCCTTCAAAAAGGGGGCATTTGGGGGACTTCAGGATGTCCAAGGGATGCCCATATGTCCCTTGACCCCCTAGAAACACACAAACATTCCCTGCATTGGTCGATGTCAAAAAACATTTATTTTTTTTAAATTTAAGAAATTTTTTGGTTTGAGTCCACTACCCTAACCCTAATTGCCAATGGGTCCCACTACCACCCCCAAGGCCTCCCAAAAGCTTATGAGAAGCCCTATCCCTCTCTTTCCAAACCACACAAAAACTTCATTGAGTGAAGTAGAACATTGAAAGTAGAGGCAAGTAGCTAAGAGGGAGAAGTTTACAAGAGTTATAGAGCATTAGGAGAGGGAAATTGTTTGACAAAGTATTTAAAATTGTCAATTTATCACAATGTTTAAGTTTTTAATTTTTTAATCAATGCATAAAAATTTGATTAAATCACAAAATCAATCATAAAATTTGAAAGTCAAATTAGGATCTTAATTTTTGTGTATTTTGTGCTTCTGCACTTCGTGCGACCTGAAGTAAGAAAAACAAAAGTGAAATCCTTGTTTGACAAAGGTTAAGAACAAGGATTCCTATTTGTGTATCCTCTGCTTGTACACTTCGTGCGCCCTGAAGTAAGAAAAACAAAAACAAAATACTTGTGTCGTAATCCCTTGCATTATGCATGGTTTGAAATTTATTTTTTAAATTATAAACTCACAAAAAAAATTATCATTTCTTGAAGTGTCATGAGTTCTCATAGCATGAGTGAGGATGAAGGTCAACCTTAAGGGGTTGAGGTTGAAGCTGTAAGTGAAAATGATTATGATTATGCACCTAATGATCCTAGTTTAGAAGCAATGAGGGGTGACTGTGAAAATCAAACTAGTTATTTTGGGAGTCCAAATTATAATTGCCCTTCACAAACCCTATAACAATACGCTAAGGGTCCCTTTGATATGAAGAAACCTTTAAAACAATTTGCAAGCAAGGTACCAAAAAAGTGTGGGACATCAGGGGGCACTAGGAAATGGAAGTGCAACATATGTGACCTTGAATGGTTTGGTAGCATAACTGGAACAAATGCCCACCTCCTTATTTGAGGCAAAGGTGTAGATGTATGTGAAAAGATGGAAAAAAAACCTTAAATTTAGCTCTGAAATATGTAAATTATGGGGTGCTAATGAAGAAGATGCACCTACATCTGTTACTTTGCCACCAAGGGGGAGGGGTCATCAAAGATAGAGTTCTACTTATAATACTTTCGAGAGGCCAATGGATCCATCTAGTTCAGGGGTGACAGGGCCTAAGGGGAAATGCAAGGTGATTAGTGATGCTTCAAATCCACTAGCAAAATTATTCAATGTGCAAGCAAAGGATTAGGAAAATGATGCCATTGGAAAATTCTACTTTGCCAATGGCATTCCATTCCATGTGGGGAGCTGGCATTCCATTCCATGTGGTTCGCTCCCCTATTATAAGGATGTTGTAGCAAAAATAATAAGAGCAGGACCATCATATGTTGCACAAGGGGAGACTAAATTGAGGCCAACAATCTTGGATAAGAACTATTCCAAGATTAATATATTAATGGAGAAAATGAAGAATACCTAGGTCACAAGTGGATGAAGCATTGTCATGGATGGGTGGATGGACATTAGGCATTGTCCACTCATCAATATCATGGTTACAAGTACAACTGGCCCTTATTTCCTTAGGCTATTGATTGTTCAGGGAATCGTAAGGATGTTAATTTTCAGTTCCAAAACCTCAAAGATGTTATAGAGGAGGTTGGGTCACAGAATGTGGTGCAAGTAGTGATAGATGCAGAGCATGTGTGCAAAGCTGCAGGGAAGTTAATTGAGGCAGCCTATAGACATATTTGGTGGACTCCTTGTTTTGTGCATGCCATGAATAATGCATTCAAGGACATGCAAAAAATCAGCTGGATCAAAGTAAATGTTAGTGATGTTAGAGATGTGCATATGTTTATCTGTAACCACCACACTTCACATTGACTCTTTAGGACCTTCTCCAAGAAGGAATTCTTGGAACCTGTAGAGACTAGGTGGGCATCATACTTTATTTTATTGGAGAGGATGATTGAGTTGTAAGAGGCATTGCAACTAATGGTTATGACAACGGAATGGAATTGGTGACCTGAGTCAAAGACAGAGCAGGGGAAGAGGGTGGAGGTGGTGAAGAGTGATGTTTTTTGGGTTGATGCCAAATATATTGTCTCCATCATTACTCCAATCTTCACAGTGATTAGATATGGGGATGTTAATTCACTTATCCTTGGAGAGGTGTATGAGTGCATTGATACTATGCTTGATCAAATGAATGCTATTGTACGAGAGGACCCCACATTGCAATTCTATACAAAACATATTCAGTTGATCATTCATCATAGATGGGAGAAACTCAACACTCCCTTGCACATGGCTGCCTATGCATTGAACCCAAAGTGGCATGTGCAAAGGCCTAGTAGAGTTACACCTATACAAGATGCTAAAGTGAAGGCAGGGTTCATGAAGGCCATTCAGAAAATGTTCAATTCTACAGAGGCCAACATCATTCATATTGAGTGGACAAATTTTGCCACTCTTAGGTGATATAGACAGGAGGCCGAAATAGATAGAGAGACAATGGCACAGGAGGAAACAATTTTATGGTGGACTTTGCATGGGCCTGGTTCTTTGACTACCGATCTAGCCATTTATTTGTTGTCCCAAGTTTCTAGTTCTTTTGTTGCTGAGAGGAACTGGTCTACTTATAGCTTCATCCACTATAGTAAAAGGAACTGACTTAGCTCTAGGAGGGCAGAGAAGCTTTTGATTGTACATAATTCCCTGCGTCTCATTGACCAAAACACACTTAGGTACAAGTAGAATCCAACAACTAGATGGGATGTAGATCCAGAGGAGCCAACATAGATTGATGATGATGCTACACAAATAGGGTTGGTTGGTATTGGTTTGGAGGAGCATGAGCATGTGGAGTCCAACAGTTATAGTGATGATGAGTTTGGCACGAACTTTGGGGATGATTAGCCATTGACTCATTAGTATTTAGTATTTTGTTTTTGATCATTGTTGATACTTGATTGTAATCATGAATCATTATTATGAAATTTTTAAAGTTTTGAATTTGAGATTTTGATTTTCAATGTTCAATGTTCCTTAGTTGAATGGTTCAAACTTGAAACTTCATTGTTAAAAAGTTAAAACTTAAATTTTAAATTGTTGATGTTCAATGCAATATACCTATTCCTTATACATTATTTTATAACTAATTTTTCAAGTACTATATGTATTTTCACCGCTCCCCCACCACCCCCTATTGCCACCCCCCATCCCCAAACTTAGGGCCCTTATCCCCCCCATTCTGGAAACCCGTCCCCACGTCCCCCCATCAGAAAACTTATGGAACTATGGAAATTTATAATTTGTTGTCTTGAATTTGATCTCTTTCAATCCTGATAGCACACTTGCAACCTTTAACTGTAATATCCTCTAACTAATCCAATGGTTTCCATGTGCACTGCCAACAATAGCCAGTTGTAACATATGTATTTATTATAATAATAAAGACAATTACCAACTCAACTATGAGTTGCTAAAGGAATAATAGACAGAATGATGAATTGCAGGAAAAATAGAACTTGCAGCAGTTGGGTGAGAAGCAATCGCAGCAGTTATTGAGAGCATTGTTAGATGAAATCACTGTACATTAAAGTGACAACATTGAGGGAATCGTTGCACATTGAAGTAAACAACATTAAAGAATCGTAGTAGCACTTGGGATTAATAACATTTAGTTAATCCATTTATTAATTTAAAAACATTCCTTAGTTTGATTAAATGGAAAGTCACCACCCTTGATGAGACACAACTTATGATGATCATATTTGAAGGTATTGATATTCATTGATTGGGAGAAGTGAATCATCAATCAATCATGAAATCAATATAAATAACATATGCAAGCAGTAGCATGCAAATCTATTAAAGACGAAAACTCTTAATTGATTAAAACTGATACAAGGACGGAACCCCTTGTAATCAAGCCCAAGGACGAAAACCCTTGTGGTTGATAATTGTAATATTTGGAAGTTTGAAATCTGAAATAACAATTATAATTTGTTGTAATTATATTAATCTATTATAAAATATTATTTCAAAAAGAATTTGTAATAATCAAAATTTTTGGAAAATATTTCTATTTGAGATATTATAGTGGTATCTGAGCTTTCCATCCTGCTAGCTTGTGGAACAAAAGAAGAAATTAAACTAAAGAGGTAAGCCAGCCAATAGGAGAAATGAGAATTGTTGTTAAGCAGTGGGATAAATTTATCCAGGACCAAGAACAATTGGTAAACACAATGGCACAAATGGCCGTTACCATAAAAATGATGATTGATTTCAATACTCAAAAAACACTGAAAATGCCATTTGTTGTTCCTCACTTGAAAAAAAATTGATCATGTACCTTCATGGAATCCGTCATTTCATTTTGACCATGCCAATTCTGATTTGTTGGATGACAATGAATGCAGACATCACAAGCCATACAACACTAATAGCTTCAGATTGCAGGGACAAGAAGTCACGATAAAGTAGGCTTTGGAAGATCGGGCAAAGGTTGCTAAGATAAAGTCACGTACTTCACCCTCTCCCACTTCCTCCAGGAAGATTTTATCTCCGGTTCCTTCCAAATCTTTAGGTTCATTAAGAAATTCACCACGAGCAGGCGTTTGCAGTTTTGATCCTACTTCTAGTTCACCCAAAAATGATAAAGCATTTAACAAGTATGAGAAGGAACGTCTTGATAAGGAAACATTTTGTGAACAACAAGAGGGCCAAAGTTTGTCTACAACATTTTGCTCACCAGCGAGAAAAGACGTCGTAGTAAATCCTGTTGATAAAATAAAATTTGCAGATAAGATTTCCCATGACAAAAGACAAGGCCTTGCGGGTAAGGATGGCATTAGGTTCAAGTTATCTCGACCTAAGCTATAACATGAAAGAAGTTATGGATATGAAGATGTCGAAAAAGAAATAGACTCGCTAGATTCAAAATTAGTAAGATTTGAGCGTGTAGATAATGATCTTTCTAAAGTAGCAATGATGCATCAAAGAGATACAGAAGAATGCTTTCAAAACTTAGGGAAAAGATCCAATTCTGAAGGAATAACAAATTTATCAGACTTGTTGCTCATGGGTTTTCCAAACTGTGAAAATTCTTATTTCTTGCTAATACAGTTATATGGATTTCAAGCCTCTTTTTACCCTTTTGGAGTCCAAGCAAAAATTAACTAGTCGATCTAGTCCGCTGACGGGTCCTATCCACATTTTTGGCTTCAACAAGATGGACATTGGAAGAATGCAAATGTTGGAAGATGAGATGAATTTGAGTCTTTTAGATAGTGAAAGGTCGTTTCTGGAGAAAGAGATAATTGGAGGTTTAGATTTACTTTTAGAATTAGGACCTACTTTCGATGCATTTACAAATTCTGTCATTCAGGGACAAAGGTGCTTGTAGTCAGGATTTTCATCTTTAGCAAATGATGTATTTGAGTTTAACAAGGGGATGCCATTGTCTCAGTATTTACCAAAGCAAATTAATTCATTGTCCTCAGTTGAACCTTCACCACCAAGTCATCTAGGTGTTGTGCAGGGTATTCAACAAGGAGGGAAGTTTGGTCTGTCATCTACATGGGTTGTTAACTCTCAATTTTGTCTAATTAATAATACTAATTTTTTTTTCTGATGAAAGCTTACCTTATAACAGTAGGTTGATATCTGAACCAAATCATAAGAATGTACGGCAGACCGGCTCCAACCTCCTAGCTGGTGGACACAATTATGGAGTAAATACAACCATACCCCGCCTTGTAAGAAGCCAATCCTTTCATAAACTATCATCCACAAAGAATTATTCTGACCAAGAGCTCACTTTCTCAAAGTCTCTATTGCATCTGGGAGACACCACAATTTATCCTGCAATAGATAAAGATCATCTAATAAAAACAATAGATTCTCCAAAGGATGGGTTTCCGTCGCATTTTAGTAATCGGCTAACCCGTGTAGCTTCTTCACTTAGAATTTCTCAAGCACACAGGAGTCCCATTCAGCATTCAAGGTTTTCTCTTTTTAAGACTTCACCAATTGGTCAAACATCAACTGTATTCAAAATCCCTTCAATTGATGTGTGCATGATCCTTCTAGAATGTCAAACATTAGATTCTAGAACTCTTGATGGTACATTGTGTAACGCTATTTCAAGACCAAGTAGTAGAAAGCGTTGCCTTTCAGATATTGTGCAATTGCATTCCATTCCGTCTTTTCAAGGAATATTAGCTTATGGAACAAAAATTTTCATGAATGGAGAGTGGGTGGGAATCCATCAAGATTCTATTTCTCTTGTAAAGAAATGGTGCAATCTTCGTTGAAATCAACATATCCATCCTCAAGTTGAAATTAAAAAGGATGACAAGCAAAATGAGATCTGTGTTTTTTCTGATGCAAGAAGAGTTTTAAGACCTTTTCTTATCATGAGGAATAAAGGGTTATGCATAGCTAAACATCAGTTTGAAATTCTTACGAAAAGTCACAACCCTTTCAAGTTTCTTATGATAAGGGGCATTATAGAAATATTAAGTGCTGAAAAAGAAGTAGATGTACAAATAACTTATGGGATTGACGTTTTATAGATGGCTGAAAAAAACCCACACTATCCCCAATTTACTTATTGTGAGCTTAGCGCATTCTTTTATCTAACCTTGAATGCTAGCATCATATCCTTTGCAAACTGTAATCTTGCAACTAGAACACTTCTCCAATCAGAGAAACACTTGAGGCAAGCAATAGGATGTTATGCTTCAAATCTCTGCTTGAGGTATGACACTAGTTGTCACTAATTATTTTATCTTCAAAGACCTTTGTTTAAAACTATGTTTTTTTAGGGTCTCAAGATGGCAGAACATTATAAAGATCAAAATCTTGTTGTGGCCATCATTGTTTATTATGGATACAACCAAGCAGACTCATTGGTTATAAACCGTGCTTCAATAGACCATGGGCTATTCCGAATCATGCATTTCCATACATTCACGTCCAAGACAGACCATGATAACAGTGACTCTAAAAGTACGTCCAAGATAGAAATAAAATTTGGAAAGCCAAAAACAGAGAAGCGTAGAGTAGAAAAGCTTGATGAGGATGGACTCCTTTATATTGCTGCAAACCTTTATAAGAGTGATGTTTTAATTGGAAATATGGATTCACAGTCATCTAATTCAAATTTTAGTGTCAAATTGAAGCATACTAAAAAGGGGAGGGTTGATCCTGTTTCGATTGCAATTAATGGAGAGAAAAGTGGTGCTACTTATGTCAGCATCAATCCTAATGATGGTGTATGTGAGGAACTAGTGAGCGCTATCATTAAACTTATACAACAATACATATTGGATGATTCAGTGATGATAGTGGATATCATGGCAAATTCTCTTCAAGGTTTTCTTTCAGCTGAGAAAGGTTAGAAAGTTGCAGGGCTAATAAATGAGTTGGATTTGATAATTAATGAAGAATAGTGTGCCAAAAATATGAAGAATTATGCATTGAATGTGCGTTTTTGAAGGCCCAATTAGGAGATTATAATAATACACTAAGCTTTGTTGAAGATGTAAGACTGGATCTAACATCTCTATCATCAAGCAATGCAATGAGAGTGGAAAGTTTGCAAATCAAGCTGCAATAGATTATTAATACATGCAAGCGATTGGGCCAACGGTTTGAAGAAGTGGCTATTAAAAACAAATTGAAGATGAAGATATTAGCTCAAACACAGGTGGGAATAGTTGGAGGACTAAATGCAAAAAATGAGAGACTTAAGAATGATATTGAGAAGTTGAGAAGAAATACTATGGAAAAAGAAATAAAATCCTCATTTTCACTACAATTGCTTGAGGACAAGCAATTTGAGGAAGGGAGGTTTGTAATATCCTCTAACTAATCCAATGGTTTCCATGTGCACTGCCAACAACAGCGAATTGTAACATATGTATTTATTATTATAATAAAGACAATTACCAACAATTGCTAAACGAATAATAAATAGAATGATGAAATCGCAAGAAAAATAGCACTTGCAACAGTTGGGTGAGAAGCAATCGCAGCAGTTATCGAGACCATTGTTAGATGAAATCACTGTACATTAAAGCGACAACATTGAGGGAATCGCTGCACATTGAAGTAAACAACATTAAAGAATCACAGTAGCATTTGGGATTAATAACATTTAGTTAATCCATTTATTAATTTAAAAGCATTCCTTAGTTTGATTAAATGGAAAGACACCACCCTTGACGAGACACAACTCTTGATGATCAGATTTGAAAGTATTGATATTCATTGATTGGGAGAATTGAATCATCAATCAATCATGAAATCAATTTAAATAACATGTGTAAGCAACAACATGCAAATCGATTAAGGACGGAAACCCTTGATTAAAATCGATACAAGGACGAACCCCATGTGTTCGAGCCCAAGGACGAAAACCCTTGTGGTTGATCATTGTAATATTTGGAAGTTTGAAATTTGAAATAACAAATATAATTTGTTGTAATTATTTTAATCTATTATAAAATATCATTTCAAAAGGAATTCGTAATAATCCAAATTCTTGGAAAATATTCTGATTTGGGATATTAAATTAACAGTTTGACTGTTTACATCTGTAGATATCCAAATTTTTATCACGTATTGATCGTTATCCTTTGGTATGTTGACTTCATCTCATTTTCTTTGGCATCTATGTATTGCTTTCGTGCCGTTGATCTCTTCAGACTTGCTCAACCTTTATCTTGCCTTGATCCTTAGGCACTTGTGAAAGTGCCCTTCAAATCTTCCACAATTAATCTTCGAGACTTGTGTTTGGGGCACATACCCTTTGGAGCATATCCATCGAAACAATTGTTGTGGGATTTGTGTAAAGGGGACTTAGACAAAATTTTTGAAAGAAATCTTC
Source organism: Torreya grandis (assembly GCA_037957365.1). Classification (NCBI taxonomy): domain Eukaryota; kingdom Viridiplantae; phylum Streptophyta; class Pinopsida; order Cupressales; family Taxaceae; genus Torreya; species Torreya grandis. The sequence goes on along the minus strand of JARHVA010000917.1, from coordinate 1,399,100 downwards.
GGGACCTATTTCCTTCAAAAACTTTGTTGCGGACATTTTGTCCGACAAAGTCTAGACCATTTTCCCAAAAGAATTCCCAAGCTTGCAAAATCGACCAAGTGAGGAAACCAAACATTTTCTTGAAGCACTCTTTCCGAACAAATGCAAATTTGTAAGAACAACCAAGTGTTCAAATACTATTCAAATGCCTAGGAGTCCTACTTTGCACCTGTATAACTTTGCTTCTCTCATTCACAAGACATGAAACTTGGTCCACCAAGACTAGGCACAAATTTGAGTAGCCTGGTGTGATTTCTTCCTTTAGATGCTGCCATGTATGCAAATGTTGTCACGAACAACCTGTGTACTCAGCCATATCTAAACAAAATCGTAAAGGCATTCATATGACTGTTCTTGGAATTCAAGGTACACACACAACTTCATGAGGTCTAGGCAACTTGACCATTCAGCTCAACACCTTTGTCATAATGCATAATAGCACATGTTGCCTTTGACATCAATGACAATCCTTCATACATCAATTACTATGTCCAACAACCTCCTCAAAAACCTTTGATGATCTTAGTTTTTTGTAGTGGATTTTTTATATCAAATGTTTGAGAAATACTTGAATCAAAATGAACATTTAGTCTCTCACACTTCTTTTGCAAGAACCTTTCTAATGAACAAGCGTTTTCCTTTTATATGCTGATTAAAAATAAGTAGTTCCTCACCATCACTATTGTTAGGTATTGATTTGGCCATAACATATTAGGGAAAAATTTGTGTCATTCGTTCTTCTTTATCATTTCTACAATCCATAAACTAAAAATTGACACTTTTGGAATTGCAACCTAAATAACTATTTATAAATCCAACAATATTCTCAAACACATAGGCACAATGCCTATCTATGTGTGATTATGCATCTTACGTACCTTTAGCCCCTACGTTACTAACTTTGTCATAGTTGTTTGATTTGAACATAAAGTGTATGCCAACATGCTAAAATAGTTGTACGTTGACAAACTAATCAAGTCTACGAAATTTGACTCGAGGTCATAAAAAGGTATCGATCCTACTTTGTTGGACAATCTTTTTTAATCCCATAATTACATGATTCAAAACTAAAAGATTGAAATTATCTCTTGGGAGAGTGAAATAACGGATCAAGGAACTTTGACACCAAAATCTAAGCAAGAAAGGCAAATGGTTTACATATAGCTATTTAGTCCACTCTCTCCTAAAGACTGTGTGTTCTCCAACCTCATGACATCTTACACCACCCCTCTCATGACACCCTTGCACGTTTCAACAATGATTGGTGGTATACCACAAAACTATCCAAAGTCGTACAAGACCATTAGAAACCTGTAACCACATGACAACTCATTGCTACTTTGTGGCATGCCAAGTGCCACTTCTCGAGTTTGCGCCACATCAGAGCATTTTGTTAGAGAATGATGAGGCCAAAAGTCCAATCATCACACTTGCATGAATGTGAATCGTCACTCGGATAGAAGATAAACAGTTTGTAACCGCCCTATTTTGTAATTGCCTTTGTGCAATGATGTGTATATTGTAATCTAGTCAACCCTTTGGGAATCATTGATTGATGATATCCTAGAGACCAGAAGGACAAATGTTATCATGCCTTGAAGATCAAACTTTGAATTCATCATTTGTATTCTTTCGTGGAAGTTTAGGCAAATCAATTTGGAAGTGCCTTCCCCTTTTTGGTCATGGGAATTCTTGTTCTCAACCTTGTTAAACATTGTATACCCATCTTACTTTACCCTATTCTTTCTAATTGAATCTATAAGTTGCACTATTTTGCAAAATATTTTGCATTCAAATGTGTTTTGATTTACTATTATAATATTTTCATTACGTGTTCTATAAGCCGTAGTTTTCTAGCCAAATTATAGGGTTATCCTACTAGTCTCCTTCTTGGGTCCTTTGGTTCAGATGAGTTTGTGTACTCATAAGGTATTGGTCCAAACTAGGAATTATTGGCATTTTTAATGCTTTTGATGGTCCCTGCACCTTCTTTCAATACCATCTAGATGCTCCCTCTCCTATCTCATTTTTCCCACACAACGCTTTGAGTTCAAAGTATACCAACACTTTTTACATTGTACAAAGTGTTAGGATGCCCCTGGCATGTTGATGTAGTCCCTTCCGATTCTTGCCATATGATCCTATTTTTGTCTTTTTCACCTTTTTGAACATTGGATGTCAGTTTGGGCACCAATAGGGTCCTAATCTGATTTCATTTTTGTAATAAATACATATGCGTTCTAAGCCATTTGTGAAGAAGCAATCAAGAAGTACACTGAGCATTCTATGGATATTGAACATTTTTAAGTACTCTGGAGGAAATTAGGAAATCATTGGAGGATTTATTGAAGCACACAAGATTATGTTAGACATGCACCACATGGCATTGGTTTGCATGATACTGGAACTATTCAAGCATTGAGATCTATTTTTTCCAATATTGTTAATGTCTTGAGGTGTGACATATATCGAGATAGTGTTGCTATTTTCTAGTTTATTGTAGGCCCCAAAACATATTTTGTATTCCTTAAGGTTTTAAAATATTGTTGCCCAATTAGGGCAATAAGAAGAAACATGTTTTTCAAGTGATCAAAGTCAAGTCATAAAAATATCAGCAAGGTTTTTGGAGGTTAGGACCAAATGAATGCATTGTTGAAATCAGTTTCTTCTTTTCTACATGTTTGTCTGAAACATTCCCATTACTTTGTATTGTCAGGAGAGGAGAAAACACTCTTGGACGATTGTTTTGGTTGTCGTCAAAATTTTTGGGTCATGTTTCTATCACTTTTCGGTGTGCATTTCCGCTATCACAATTTGACGACTATCACCAAATCACTTCTAAAAATTAGATAGGTCTAAAACCTGGGTGTTTACACTACCTATGGATATGGAATGAATTAATTTGTCCTGATTACTATTTTGTACATGTTATTTAGCGTACTTGAAAAGTAATCATATATTTCTATCACAATTTAGTTGTAATTCACTTATCCATATTATAACTAGGTTACTTGTCGTTGTAAATATTGTAATGATGTTGATCTATGTACATAGTCTTTGGTGTTGCTGGTATGGTAGTTTGGATAAGACAATATGTATAGCACTTTTTGAGTAATCTAGTGTATAAATATTATTACTTGGTTTTATAAGGTAGTTGGATATAAAAATGTCCATTTTTAAATATAGCCATAAAGAACCAACTAATAGTAAAAACCATTTCGAGTAGATCGAGTGAAACATTTATATATGCTCACTCCAAAATAATGGGAATTTTCTCAAACGTATCAAAATTAGTATATACTTATTTAATTTAATATAAGGATACTAGTTTATTTATTTCAACAACAAAATTCAGCCCCCTAATAAAAACTTTAACCGGAGGTAAGTTGTAACACGGGTTGGATTGAAGATATTTTATTTCAAGGGAAAACCCAAATCTTAGGCGAGGGCTATTTGAAAGAACACAAAAGTAGATGAAGGCCGTTTGAAAGAAATAAAAAAAGCAGATCAGGCTTGTTGCAGATCGGGTGGTGGAGAAAGAAATAGAATTTGGTATGATTAACTATTCCTCGTTATGTTAGTCATTTACTTTCTTTTCATTGTTTCCTTTTTCTATTGTGTAATTGTTTTTGTTGTTAGTTACACCTTGTTGCTTGCTTCTCTATGGTGTTTATGTCTTTGTGTTTGAAATGATATGATCTGAGATAAAAATTTGCATAGCGGCATGATCTGCAGTAATTTGGAAGGTTAACTCATTAAATTTGGGCTTGAATTGTAATTTGGTCATAGCCTAGAGCAAAGCTTAGCAAATTTGTCATTGGAAAGAGGGGAGCACATTATTATCATTTTCTATTTTTGTTTTGCAGGATTCAATTAATATGGATGTTTCCAAACGATAACAGAATTGGCAATTTATATTATAAGAGGGCTTAGGGTTTGTATTTCTACTATATTTCAAAGAAATTATTTTTAGAATTTTAGATGTTATAAGATCGAGATGTATCTTTACCACGGGCAATTGTGATGCCTTATTCTTGTCTTTAATATAACATTTGAACTTTGTCAAAAACTAAACAATGACTTGCCAAATGCCACTGTCACAATTAATTATAGAAATATAATATCCAGTCTTTTGCACATTACGAAAAAATAATTTGAGAAGTGAGTTGGGAATGTAGAAGCACAACAAGACTTTGGAAATATTAGCAAGGAATCAATATTTTCTCCCTGAGAGGGCTAGGGTGGTTGTTTTGAATATCGGCTCTAATGCATCTAAACTTGAATCTTATGAAACATTAAGGCAACCTTCTAACTCATAAAACTTGTTGTCTTTTCTCCAAGAAAAAAATTGTAACTTCATATTAATTATAATTTGAAATTACATTTTGTAGATGCAACAACATTCCAAAAGAAAAGAGGACAAAGAAGGGAGAAAGACACAAAACCCCACACCACAAATGGGATAAGCTACGAAAAATGTGAAGTGTGTCTAGTGTTGGGTGAATATTTCTTTGACCAGCTAACTGGTGAGCAAAATAGGTTTCTTCAACCACAACATAAGGAGATTAGTCGGCCAGGTGTGCAAGTTTACTACATCAACAAGGGACAAATCTCTCCTCTCATCAAGGGGAGGGTTCCTATAAATATGATGCGCTATCTACTATATATATACGCTGAAAATAACACTTGGGAGTAGAATAACACCATCCATCTCTTTTTTTTCAGAGATGATGTTCACAAACAGAGGAAAAAATCTTGGTGAAGACACTTCTCTTCTTTCAGAAGTGTTCTTGCAGGAAACAGCAGGAGTTCTTTCAGGTAGTGACAAGTAACTGGTAACCAAGGGCGTAGTAACCAACAGACTGAGATGTAGCACAAAGTCTCCACCTCGACTGCCCAAGAGTGAGATACAAAGAACAATGGGGGCACAAAGTCGTCTCAAGGTCCTTTACACAGAAATAGAATACGAAGGATAATGAGGGCACAAAGTCGTTCCAAGATCTTTTACACAAGAACAAAAAGAAAACACACACTGAAGACAACTATGACAACACAAAGTCTGAAAGTAACTGGCTTCATGACATCTTCCTTATCACTTCCACTAGCTCTGCTTGTTAATTTGAATAAACAAGAATACATTCAGGAAACAGACATAAGAACAATCTCCTAGAATGATACAAGCTATAACAGCACAAAGTCTGAAAGTAATTTGCTTTTTGATTCAAACAAAGAAATATGATGAACAATCTAAGCTCAAAGTCTCAGTAATGCCTTTATTTGGGCAGAGTTTTGCTTCTGATAATAAAGAGATCTCTTTGCAAATGACACAAGAGACTACAATATATAGTAGCCAAGAAAGGCTTGACGCTTTGTTCCATGGAGCGGCCCATGTTGCATTCAATGCCTTGAATGCATTTCCAATTTTGTCAAGGAGGGCCATGCTTGAGCAGGGCGACTGTCTTAACTATGGCGTGTCGATTCATCTCAAGTGTCTACTCCTGGGTCTGGATGATCTGGTGTTTGCGCCGTTGTCCATTTTGTCTTTACTCCCAAGGGGACAAACAGGTCGTGTCTTCAATGTTTAAGGGCTCAAGAATCCACCTTGCAGACTATTCTACCTACTAAAATAACTACTGCGTAGATATTTACGGTCTTCCCCCTTTCCTGCTACAATTTGAGCCCTTGGGCTATCTTTTTCCCTTTCTGGTTCCTTTGGTTCTTCCTCTCGGCCTTGGCCTCAAGGCTTTTGAATGCATTCGGGTCCGCGTTTAAACTTGTAAAGATCAACAGACATTTTATAGCCGCAAATTTGACGTCTGCGGGTCCATCATCATTTGAAAGCCAATGGCTACTTGGTTGCCTTGAATTTGACGTCTGCGGGTTCGTCATCGTCCTTAGCAATCCCTTCGTGTCTTTCTCGCTTGCTTTGGTCGCTTTTCGCTGTGAAATAGGCGAGGACACGTGGCAACATCCACTAGTCTTTGAGAGAAGCTTATTGGAATAAGCTTTGAAACTTACTACAAACTTGAAACGCGGATGCAGACACTTGTCGCGCTCTGCTGAGTTAAAACGGGACACGTGGCACGTTCTGTTTAACTTATAGAAGATCTAGACCCCCTCTTGAGAGTCTTGCAGAAGATGACACGTGGCGGCTTCTGCTGAGTTTTTAGAAACAGTGTAGAAACATTTGGGACTCATTTGGATTCATGCGGATGCAGACACTTGGCGTGTTCCGCTTGTTTTCGCGACTTACCCAAGGCTCACCACAATCCTTACTCAATAGCTGCGGATGTCGACACTTGGCGGCTTCCACCGGGTTTTACCAGAGACACGTGGCAACTTTCGTAGCTTCTTAAAAACATATTACAAACTTTTCGCTGTTGCCACTTGGCACTTTCCACGAGATTCTGCGAGAAGCTTGTTGAAAGAAGATTTGAAGCTTGAAATGTGGACGCAGACACGTGTTGTGCTCCGTTGAGTTATAACGGGACACGTGGCACATTCCATTTACTTTTAACAATCACACAGACGGTGACACTTGGAGCGTTCCACTTAATTTTATCCATTTCCCTGGGGCCCACCACGGTCCTTACTAAAAATAGCGAAATGAAAGGAAGGAACTCTGAAATTTGACATTTTGAGGCTTCCGACAAGCTTTACAAGGGATACGCGGCGTCTTCCGCTGCTTCTTGAAAATAAACTATAAAATGTCCCGATAGATGACACTTGGCAGCTTCCGCTCGACTTTGAGACTTAGACAAAACCCGCGCAAAATGAAAAAACTCGCGCGTTGAACCTTGGAACTGTTGAACCCTTGAAAAATTGCAAACTCATTGAACCTGTTTCTTTCTTACAGAGTTCGTAGAAACCAACCTGCAAAGTCCGTAGATTTTTGAAAAGCTTGAAAAATGGGGAATTTGAATGCTCAGAACAATTTTGAAAATGGAAGAGGCAATTTTGGTCTTGCAGGGCCAAAATAGTTCATATGTTGTCCCAAAAAATGAGTGATATTTTTGGGGACAACAACTGGCTCCAGTTGGGGAACTTCTTTCAGTTGACAACTTGAAACAATTGAGAGGAGTAGAAACCAGAATCTCCAGTGCTTTGAAGTATGCCATTGGGCTACGGAGTCATGCTATCTGAAAATAAAGGCTCTAAAAAATGAAAACAAAAAACACAAAACAGAACTAAAGACTACAAATGTACATATGTACAGGAGAACTCATCTGACACTTCAAAAATTGAAGTGATTCAGACGCTGCCCATTGTGAGATAGTGAAAATGGTGTTCCGTCTTGATAAACCAGTAAGAAACCATTTTGTCTCCAAAATCGGTGATGGGCGAATGGAACTCTCCATCAGGAATCACATTTTCTGTGCACTCTTTTTGGCTCTCTTCTTGCTCCATGGCAAGACGTGGTCTTCAATCTGAAAACCATAACTCCTAGTTCTCTTGGGGAAGAGTCCCTTTTGCTGACTTTGGAGTACAGCAGTATGGTCCACTACCATAGCTTGTTGTTCTGCTGGTTCAGTCTAGCACATGTTTTGATTGTCAGCATCAAACTCCTGACAAATCATCAGCTCAACATCTTCTTTGGTGTGAAGGAGTTTGATATCTTCATCTTGAGCAGCCTTCAATCTGGGTGACAACGATTCGTACTCGACAGTGTTGTTGGTGTTGCTGACTGCAACTTGCATGAAGAAGGAAAAACATCTCCTTGAGGAGATATTGACACAGTCCCAGCTCTATCATTGGTAGAAGAATTGCTACCATCGGATTCCAGGATCCAAACATCATCAGAAACTAATCTTCTATCAGATTTCTCTTCATTGAAAGTGGAAGATGCTTTTTCATCTGTACTGTGCCCTACCAATTTTTTTGATGTCTTGTTTGACTCGATTTTTAGATTGCCACCTATAGGACTTTTATCTGCTGAAACATGAGCACCTTCTATGGTCAAGAAGTAATTACCCCTGCTTGAAGACTCAAACAAAATTTGCGCTGCAGGGGCCGACGTTTGGGTTACCACGTATTTTGCCTCCTTTTCAGGTAGCAATCTCTTCATTATGCCTTTGACAGGGATTTTTGCCTCAGACAAGGCCATGCTTAATTCTCCACCAACTTCCTTGCAAAAATTTCGTCCAAGCAGAATGCCATAGGAGGCTGGGACGTCGGCCACCAGGACAGTCATCTTGATTCTCTTGTTTGGAAATGACGCAAATGCAAATTGGGTGTCCTTGATTTGTCCCAGTAGTGACACTTGCTTGTTCTCCATGGAGAAACATCTATCAAATGTTTTGGTCAGTGTGAGGCCAAGAGATTCAACCACTTTGGCAGGAATGACATTGTTTGAAGCACCGAAATCAATGATGCAGTTGTTCATCTTGTGATCGTTTATGAATAGGGAAACATAGAAAGACTCTATTTTCCCAGGGGCAGCAGGAGTAACAATAAGATTGTTTGGGATAGACATGTTCCTTGGGGGATCATGAGTTACCTTCTTAGCTTCTTGTCTTGCAGGGATGACTGTATTCTTCACACACTCTACCAACTTGTCCAACTGCTCAGGATTGGCTTGTACGAATTCAAATTCAGTCATTTGGATTTTGGTTTTCTTGACATGGTCATTATGTCAAATGGTTGAAATGGACTAAGAGAGGATGGGAGTTCATCTTTTTGGTTTTTGGGAGGGGGAGGACTGACCTGCGAAGTTGAAGTTGAAGGTGCAGAAATGTTTGGGGTACTTACTTTTTTAGCAACCACCAGGTCCTTTGGCTGGAAAGGTAGAGAAGTTTTTCGTTTGACAATTGAAATTGTAGGCTGAGCTCGCTCTTTTGTTCTTTCTTTATTAGCTTGCTGGACTGACTGATTCTTGGACCGAGTGAATACTGCGTACGATCCCTCAACTGCTTCACCTTTATTTTTGGGTTCATCCTGGTAATTCAAGAAACCAATGTGGGAGTCGCCAACTGATTCTTCTTGATCTTTCGTGAAGAGATCAGCATCATTTTCTTGATCAAACTTAGGTTGAAAAAAGAAATCATGTTCTGTTTTCAAATATCCAACTACTGAGTTGGTTGGAGGCGGTTCAAAGGCAAGGTTCCTCTGTGGGGGAGGAAGACGATTTGACTGCCTTTGATTCCTAGCAGCATTGCCTTGATATGGCTGATTCTGAAATGCCTTCCTTGGCATATCCCGATTAGGAAGAACAGACATACCTTGGGTCGTTTGCCTTTTCAAGGCTAACAATTTATTTGCCAGCTTTTGCACCATTTGATCAGTGGTGCCTGTAGATGGGTACTCAGAAGATGAAGAGGATTTACCTCTGTTTGGATCTCTCTTTATCTTTTCTGCCAAGATAAGGTCATTTTATACTTCAGTAGCCAAATCCTGAGCAGCAGCAAGGTCTATGTGGCTAGCCCGTCTCAGCAGAAAACTCACTTCAGGCTACTGTGAGTTGATGAAGAAGCATTTGAGGTTTTCAGGTGTTGGCTGAGCAATTGCAAGAATTCTGTTCTTCAACTTGTCACACTTAGCAATGAAATCCCTCATAGGCTCATGAGGCTCCTTCTTCATCTGTGTGAGCTGGGACAGTAGGGCATGCACATCTTCTGCAGGCTTGAACTTGGCTTCAAATTTAGCTTTGAGTGTGTCCCAGTCAGTCACTGATCTAGCTGGCAGATGATAGAACCAGTTTGCAGCAGCACCCTATAGGGTTTCCACGAAAAGCCTGACTGCCACGTCTTCAAATTCCATGCCTATCACACCATAGGCTATGCTGAAGACTGCAATGTGTTCATTAGGGTGAACTCTCTCATCACCAAAGAATTTGGAGAATTTTTTTTTTGCGCTGCGTGGGAGTTCATGCAGGGATGGAGTCAAATTAAGTGGGCCAAATGAGTTACCCTAAGGGCCTTGAACTGCCATGATGGGATTATGAAGAAGAGGGATAACAAATCTGGGCAGCGTGTAGATAGGCAAAGCTCTGCTAACAACGAAAAAAATAGCTCTACCTTGTGTTGGTGTCCTGGTATGGGTAGGAGGAACACTCTTGGATCTTTGAACTTGAAGTTGGGGAGGGAACAAGTCGAAATTACCCTGCTGCACCAACTCAAAAATAGGATCAACAACACTTTGGGCTCTCTGGCTTCTGATATAGCATGGAGTTGTGAGATTGTAGAACAAAAATGGGAAAGAACTGACCCTGCTTCAGCTTGAAGCTTGAGACTTCAAACTGTGCGCTTTTTTCGAGCGGCTCTGGTTTTGCAAATCAGATAATATAATGGAGATGGAGGAAGATGGTAAAGCTATAATGATAATGAGTAAGACATGGAACGGAGTCGCCAGAGTCTATAATGGATAAGGGTAGGGACTGCTTCAATCTGAAACTTGAGGCTTCAGATTGCATGTAACATCCCCAACGGAATAAATGGATAAGGCTATAATGATAATGGGTAAGACATAGGTGATGTTTCAATCTGAAGCTTGAGGCTTCAAATTGCACAAAATTACTATCCCCAATGGAGTTGCCAAAGAACTGTTGCGCGAAGCTGGGAGGAAAAATTAACAATGGGAAAGCACTGGAGCAGCTCTTTCTTCCACAGCGGGATAAATGGATAAGGCTATAATGATAATGGGTAAGACCCAGATGAGAGTCGCCAGAGTATACAATGGATAAGGATAGGAATTGCTTGTTCGAAATCCCCAACAGAGTTGCCAAAAAATTGTTGGGTGAATATTTTGTGGACCAGCTAACTGGTGAGCAAAATAGGTCTCTTCAACCACAGCATAGGGAGATTGGTTGGCTAGGTGTGCAGGTTTACTACAGCAATAGGGGACAAATCTCTCCTCTCATCAAGGGGAGGTTTCCTATAAATATGATGCGCTATGTACTATATATATGTGCTGAAAATAACACTCGGGGGTAGAATAACACCATCCATTTCTCTTTTTTCAGAGATGATGTTCACAAATAGAGGAGAAAATCCTGGTGAAGACACTGAAGGCATTTCTCTTCTTTCAAAAGTGTTCTTGCAGGAAACATCAGGAGTTCTTTCAAGTAGTGACAAGTAACTGGTAACCAAGGGCGTAGTAACCAACAGACTGAAATGTAGCACAAAGTCTCCACCTCGACTGCCCAAGAGTGAGATACGAAGGACAATGGGGGCACAAAGTCGTCCCAAGGTCCTTTACATAGAAACAGAATACAAAGGATAATGAGGGCACAAAGTCATCCCAAGATCTTTTACACAAGAACAGAAAGAAAACACACACTGAAGACAACTATGATAGCACAAAGTCTAAAAGTAACTGGCTTCAAGACATCTTCCTTATCACTTCTACTAGCTCTGCTTGCTAATTTGAATAAACAAGAATACACTCAGGAAACAAACATAAGAACAATCTCCTAGAATGATACAAGCTATAACAACACAAAGTCTGAAAGTAACTTGCTTTCTGATTCAAACAAATAAATATGATGAACAATCTAAGCTCAAAGTCTCAGTAATGCCTTTCAATTAAGGCAGAGTTTTGCTTCTGATAATAAAGAGATCTCTTTTCAAATGACACAAGAGACTACAATATATATCATCCAACAAAGGCTTGGTGCTTTGTTCCATCGAGTAGCCCATGCTGCATTCAATGCCTTGAATGCATTTTCAATTTTGTCAAGGAGGGCCATGCTAGAACAGGGCCATTGTCTTAACTATGGCGTGTCGATTCATCTCAAGTCTCTACTCCTGGGTCTGGATCATCTGGTGTCTGCGCCGCTGTCCATTTTGTCTTTACTCCCAGGGGGACAAACAGGTCATGTCTTCAATGTTTAAGGGCTCAAGAATCCACCTTGCAGACTGTTCTACCTACTGAAATAACTACTGCGTAGATATTTCCGGTCTTCCCACTTTTGTGTTACAATTTGAGCCCTTGGGCTATCTTTTTCCCTTTTTGGTTCCTTTGGTTCTTCCTCTCGGCCTTGGCCTTAAGGCCTTTGAATGCATTTGGGTCCGCATTTAACCCTATAAAGATTAACAGAGATTTTATTGCCGCAAATTTGACGTCTGCAATTCCGTCATTGTTTGAAAGCCAACGGCTACTTGGTTGCCTTGAATTTGACGTCTGCGGGTCCGTCATCGTCCTTAGCAGTCCCTTCGTGTCTTTCCCGCTTGCTTTGGCTGCTTTCCGTTGTGAAACAGGCGAAGACACATGGCAACATTTGCTGGTCTTTGAGAGAAGCTTATCAGAATAAGCTTTGAAACTTACTAGAAACCTGAAACACGGATGCAGACACTTATCGCACTCCGCTGAGTTAGAACGGGACACGTGGCACGTTCCACTTAACTCATAAAAGCTCTAGACCCCTTTTGAGAGTCCTGCAGAAGATGACACGTGGCGGCTTTCGCTGAGTTTTTAGAAACAGTGTAGAAACATTCAAGACTCATTTGGATTTATGCAGATGTAGACACTTGGCACGTTCTGCTTGTTTTCGTGACTTACCCAGGGCTCACCACAATCCTTACTCAATAGCTGCAGATGTCAACACTTGGCAGCTTCCGCTAGGTTTTACCAGGGACACGTGGCAACTTCCGTAGCTTCTTAGAAACATATTATAAACTTTCCGTTGTTGCCACTTGGCGCTTTTCGCGGGATTGTACGAGAAGCTTGTTGAAAGAAGCTTTGAAGCTTGAAATGTGGATGCAGACACGTGTCGTGCTCCACTGAGTTATAATGGGACACGTGGCACGTTTTGTTTACTTTTAACAATCACACAGAGGGTGACACTTGGATCGTTCTGCTTAATTTTAGCCATTTGCCCAGGGCCCACCACGGTCCTTACTCAAAATAGCGAAACGAAAGGAAGGAACTGCGGAATTTGACACTTGGAGGCTTCCAACAAGCTTTACAAGGGATACGCGGCGTCTTCCGCTGCTTCTTGAAAATAAACTATAAAGTGTCCCAACAGATGACACTAGGCAGCTTCGACTCGACTTTGAGACTTAGACAAAACCCGTGCAAATTGAAAAAACCCGCACGTTGAAACTTGGAACTGTTGAACCCGTGAAAGCCTACAAACTCGTTGAACTTGTTTCTTTCCTGCAGAGTTTGTAAAAACCAACCTGCAGAGTTCGTAGATTTTTGAAAAGCTTGAAAAATGGGGAATTTGAATGCTCAGAACAATTTTGAAAAGGGAAGAGACAATTTTGGTCTTGCAGGGCCAAAATAGTTCATATGTTGTCCCAAAAAATGAGTGATATTTTTGGGGACAACATCTAGTCTAAAGGAACTAGAATGACACTAAGCACACCCATGGGCCAAAAATCAAAAGACACACATGCAAAACAAACCAATGAAAAACTTAGGGGAGTCCAAAGGCTGACCAACAACTACCACCAAATCATTGTATGTAGAGTCAAATCCCAACATGAGGCCAAGAGCATACGATGATGACAAAAGGAATGTCACAGGAGAAATAAAAACCAGATCAATGGGGATGCAGAGCAAGGAACCCGAAGAAGACAAAAATCCAATCAAGCATAAGAAAATGAAGAGAACAAAAGGTGCGTTGACACCAAAAAAACAATCTGAATCTGGTCTATAAGAGCCAAGGATAAAGAATGTCAATGCAAGACACCATCAGTCAAACTGAAACAACAGATCCAAAATTGAGCGCACGTCCATCCAACATAGAGCATAAGCAATGAACATCCAGCTGCATAAATGAAAGAATTAATGCAAATTTAGGCCTCCAAAACCGATTTGTAATGAAATAGTGGGTAGACATTATCATGATACTCATTGATAACCCAAATATCAGGGTCCATGGACAACCCTTCCTTGGAAGGGGAGTCAGCTTCAATATTTGGCTGTCTGTAGACATGCCAAAAAGAGATGGCATCAAAGGATAGTGACATGTAGGAAGGAAAGACAAAAGGAAAAATATATTTTATTGAAAGGCCAAGTAAAGCCTTGAGTTAACCAAAGTGAATCTTTCTCTTCAAGTTTCTACGCCAATCTTTGGCCTCTTGTAATTTTCTATATAACGGCTTTCCGCCTTGATTAAAATCATCCAATCTCTCTTGGTTAGACCAGACTCTGCCATTGGTGAGTTGTGTAACCTCTTCGATCAATAAGGACTGTACTTTCAGATTTCAAGCATTGGCATAGTGTATATTTCCTCGGCAATTTGCAGAAGTGGTAGATTTCTCTCCTTTTCCAAATTTTGTTTTATACCTAGTTGTTATATTATCCTTGTGCAGGGCATGTTAAAGTGTTCTTTATATCCTTGTTAAAGTTGTAAGTGGATGTTAGGTGGCTGCAAAGTGTCTTTTATCAGACCTCTCTTCATCATTTTTCCCTCAGGTTTTAGTTATTGGATCGAACCTCTGCATGAAATACTTATGCATAAGTGATTAATCGAAGTCTAAGGTCTTCCTTCTCCCTTGTTCATTCAGTGTTCCAGGTTCCAAATTGAGTGGATCGAAATTCTGGTGTATCACCTCTTTAGTTAGGATTTCCCCTTTAAGTTTCCTTTCTCCCTTTTCCATGGTAGTCAACAGCGTAGAGTAGGAATCTTCATTGATACATCATACAAGAACCAGCCTTCTTTGGAGGTTCTTCTCACTGTTGAGGCACCCACCCTCGTGAGAAGATCCCATTGTTTCAGCCGGATAGAGGACTGGCCGTCTCGCGCACATCTTTGAATCAGGGTGCAGCTCAAGGTTGACAACAGTTTTTGGCACGCCCGGTGGGATCCATTTTTCCTAGTTTTTATGAAATTGCAGTTATAGCAGTGTTCTTCAAGAAGTATTTGGTGACTCCAAGCTCAAGTAGTTACTTTTAATAGGTCAGGACAGCTTCCATGTAAGTCTATTTTTATTGAATTATTGTGAATGAATTTTGATGGCTGTGTATGGAGAGAATCCCTATGCTATATTTCCTTATCAGCCTAATGATGGATCATACCAGCCTAGTCATGATACCTATGAGCCTCTTTATGAATCTGATCAGCCTTATCAAGGGTATTATCAAACCTATGTTGAGCCTTATCAAGTTTCTCATGATCCTTATTATCAAGAGCGTGAATCTTACCTTCCTTGTGAGCCATATCAGTCTCAGGGCCGGATTTCATCTTCCCCATATGGCTATGATGTTGCATATGAGCAGTATTGCCTTCAAGAAAAAATGAATGAAATAGAGCTTAGAATACTAGCATATGCAAGAAATGTTTGTTCTAATTCTCAGTATGAGGAAGTGAATGGTTTATTTCGAAATGTGTCCAATGATCCAGAAGAGATAAATGGACTATGTATTCTTGCATTAAAAAAGATGGAGGCTTGGGAAAGGCAGAAAATCGAGTTAAACCAATTGTCTACAAAGGGCTATTGTGCTCCTTATTCTTATGAAGTTCTTAACCATGCCCAGTGTGTGCCAAGGGAGCTTCCTAGTTGGAGTCAAAAGCCTATTCAAGAGCATATCCAAGAGCCTATTCAAGTGACTATTCATGAGACTAGACCTTCCTATAGTCCCATTATCTCACCAATCATCTCTCAAGCTCAGGTTGACCAGGAGGACAAGCAGATTCTAGATTTTGATGAGGTAATGGCCAAATGGAAGGAATAGAATACAGAGGTCTTTAAGAATTTCTCTTTCCCTCCCCTCCAAAACTCTCTAGATAATTCCATTGCCCTCAAGATTCCAAAATCTGATCATGATCAACCTCCCATGCTTCATTTTCTCTCTCAAACAAATGAATTTTATCACCCTCCCGCCATCCCCCTTACTCAGGAGGATTCTGTTCTTTGGAGGATTGAGAAAGAGGTTGCAGGTACAGGGCAAGTTCTTGCAGAGTGTGAAGAAGATGCTTCAAGTGTGTTTAAACATTTCCTATTGATATTTCACTTGAGGTTGTAGTTGAGCATCTAATTATAGCTAAAAGTGGGAAGACTGATCTTGATGTGGAGGAACTTCAAGAGGAGTTGGTACAAATTGAAGTCATACATGAGTTACAGGTATCTCCTATTGAGAAGGATCCAGATAGCGTGATAGCTGATTCAGTTCAAATAGATCAAAGTGAGGAACAAAAAGATGATTGACAGCTATACCTTGAATCTCTATAAGAGATTGAAGAGCTTTGTATGGATATGGTGGCTATTAAAGAGCATGTTTATGAGAAATTTGATCAAGAATCACCTATTCAAGATCCCAGTACAGATTGGGTTGCATGTTCAAAGCTCCTTGAAGAGCTGGATGAACTTACAACAGTCAATAAGGACGTGGTCACTCAAAAGGCATGCATAGATGGGGTATCACTTGACATGGTGATAGACGACAAGCAATCTGAAAACGATCAAGAAATACTTGGTGAGTTTGTCTTTGTTGGTGACTGGTTTGCTGTTGATGACCCATTTGAGAAGATGCTAATACAGTTGGTCAACAAGGCAAATGCCTCATCAAAGGTTATGACTAATAAACAGACTGCCTTGCAACTTGTACCATCTCTCGGAAGGAGTGAGTTCAAGAATTTCCCATTTGATCCAGGCGGATCATGCTTCATCATGGTTAGCTAGGTTATTTAGTTGTTTTTGCTTTCCTCCAAGTGCTGCTTAAGCAAAGTAGTTTGCTTCAGTTTTGTTCAATAAGTGCTTGTTTGCACATTTGCTTTTATTTAGTTTTTCTACTTTCGTGTGTTTCCCTTCTTATTTTGAAGGAGGTTACTACAGCCATGATCAAAGCAGATTTTCAATCAGAAATCAAGTTCACCATTTGGGAATTCAAATAACGTCTATACATGGTCTGAGTTCTCAAGCATAGCAGGCATGCTTCCCAGTTGAGTCACCAGAATGTTGACAATTCTTCCACAAGTCAGATTGTCTCTTGCTATTTAGAAAGTTCACATTGTTTTCCTTGACCAAAGCAAGGTTTCTACGGACTCTGCAAGTCATTTCTACGGACTCTGCAGGGCATTTCTACGGACTCTCCCGACACTTAGGCAACAAAAGGGCCTTTCCAATTTTTCCGAAAGGCAATTTTTAGAGGTCAAATAGCGCTTACGGAGGGCAAAAAAGACAGAAAGAGCTGATGACAAAAAGTCCAAAGAAATTTCGAAAAGTTGCAAAAGGCAAGGAAAAGTCCATTTCAAGAATTCCGAAGGGCACCTACCCTTCGGAAGGGTCACTTTCAATATTCCCGAAGGGCATCTACCCTTCGGGAAGGCACAAGACCAAACTCAAGGACCTTTGCAAAAAGCCCGGGTGCCCTCCAATTTTTCCGAAGGACACGGGCGGAGGACACTTGGTCGGTAGCGGAGGGCACTTGGTCGACAGAAGGGCACGTTTGAAATCCCGAAGGGCACATTTCGGAAGGAAAGGCAAGGTAAAGAATCCTTCGGACTTTTTGTCCGAAGGAATTCCTTCGGACAAAAAGTCCGAAGGAATTCAAAAATATATATATTGAGAAGACCAAGGACCTTTCAAAGAGCAAAGAGAGAACAAATGAATTCTTTTAGACAAAAAGTCTCGAAGAAATTCGGGAGGCTTGCAAAGAGACAAAGTTCGAGGAAAACAAAGAAAAAACAGGAAAAAGCCAAGGCGAGAGAGAAAATGAATTCTTTCGGACTTTTTGTTCCGAAGGAATTCCTTCAGACAAAAAGTCTGAAGAAATTCGGAAAGGCTTGGAACCGACATAAATCTGAAGAAAAACAAGACTAAGACAAAAGACAAGGGCAAAACAAAAGAAAGGAATTCCTTCGGACAAAAAGTTCAGAAGAAATTCAGAAGACCACAGAGACAAAAAGACCGCGGGAAGTAACCGTTAGAGACCAAAGAGACAAGAAATCCGAAATAAATGGAGGCCGACTGTGCAAAAGAGAATAGAAGACAAATAATTTGACGAAGGAGTTGAATACGGAATCCTGCCAGAAATAGACACGATCAGAATTAGAACAGAATACATGCAAGCAAGAGCTATTTTCGAACATAAGAGCTATTTTCGAGTAAACGGTCAAAGTTTCAGTTGACTGATTATCAAAGTCCTGTTCATCTTCAGCCAGCTCATGCATCTGAAAGTCTAACTCAGCTTTAACAGGTGTTCCAAATTTGAATGACGAGTTGACTATTCCAGATTTAGAGTTAACTAATTGATCAAAACGCTGCTTCACTAGAAGCTTTCATGTGAAGGAGAATGATCTCTTCGTCCAACTCAGCTTAAATAACTGTTAACTCAGTTTTCAAATGCTATAACTCGAAAATCAAGCAACTCATATGGAGTTCTAAATTTAACATTTGCGTAGATTCCCATGCAAAAAGAGGTGGGCAGTTCATAACAAAGATAAGTGCATTTCATCAAGCGAAGAAGCTTCATGCAAGGTCAAAAGAAAAAATATATTTTATTGAAAGGCCAAGTAAAGCCTTGAGTTAACCAAAGTGAATCTTTCTCTTCAAGTTTCTACGCCAATCTCTGGCCTCTTGTAATTTTCTATATAACGGCTTTTAGCCTTGATTAAAGCATCCAATCTCTCTTGGTTAGACCAGACTCTACCATTGGTGAGTTGTATAACCTCTTCGATCAATAAGGACTGTACTTTCAAATTTCAAGCATTGGCATAGTGTATATTTCCTCAACAATTTGCATAAGCGGTAGATTTCTCTCCCTTCCCAAATTTTGTTTCATATCTAGTTGCTATATTATCCTTGTGCAGGTCATGTTAAAGTGTTTTTTATATCCTTGTTGAAGCTATAAGTGGATGTTAGGTGGCTGCAAAGTGTCTTTTATCAGACCTCTCTCCATCATTTTTCTCTTAGGTTTTAGTTATTAGATCGAACCTCTGCATGAAATACTTATGCATAAGTGATTAATCAAAGTCTAAGGTCTTCCTTCTCCCTTGTTCGTTCAGTGTTCAAGGTTCCAAATTGAGTGGATTGAAATTCTAGTGTATCACCCCTTTAGTTAGGATTTCCCCTTTAAGTTTCCTTTCTCCCTTTTCCACGGTAGTCAGCAGCGTAGAGTAGGAATCTTCATTGATACATCATACAGGTACCAGCTTTCTCTGGAGGTTCTTCTCACTATTGAGGCACCCACCCTCATGAGAAGATTCCATTGTTTCAGTCGGATAGAGGACTGGTCGTCTCGTGCACATCTTCGAATCAGGGCGCAGCTCCAGGTTGACAACATGTTGGTGCCATTAGAAAAAATGAGTTGGTGCTCAGTTAGGAAGTTGACACTTCCATAGAGTGGGTGCTTTTGAATGTAACTAGTGAGGTTTGTGAGATTTTTTCTGTGAGGCTGGATTAAAACAGTAGTTTCTAGGAGCTTTTCTCACCATGGTTTTTCCCTTTGGGTTTCCACGTAAAAATCTGGTGTTGAGCATTCTTGTGTGTGTGCGATCTCTGTTATGTTCTTCTTTGCATATACTTTAAGTATCTTGTTTAAAAGTTTTAAGAATCAGGTTTTAGCTCATCTACTGATTCACCCCCCTCTCAGTAGATAGTGTGTTCAACAGGTCGCAGGTCTACAAAGGGCCTTCAAGCTGATTTGCCACCCTCCGCCACCCTTGGAAAAGCCCTCCAAGTAGATTGCTGCCCTACAAAGGGCCTTCAAGCTGATTAGCCACCCTCCAAAAGGGTCTTCAACAGCTACACTTCACCTGCAAAACCCTATAAACTGTTGCACTTCACAAATGATGCCCTAGAAATCCACCAACTACTCAAATCTGCATTTTGCAACCTCTGAAATGAAGTTGCCCAAATGAGGTTAAGGATTTTCATCCTTAACTTCAAGTTTTCAATGAAGGTTATCTTCAATGGAGATAAGCCAAGTGTTTCATGCTCAAACTCAAAATTCAATTCATCAAACATAACACGAGAGTTCAAAATGAAACTTCTTCCCCTTTTTATATCATTTCTTTCCAATATACTTTCTAAATTAAGCACCGACTTATATCAAATTAGAGGAGTCCCCTTATTTATTACAAATCAAAATAGAAAAGAGTTGCCGACATATTCACTTTTGGCAACTAAAGCATATTATTACTTTTATTTAAAGTATTTAAAAATACTTTTTATTTAAATAATAATATTATTTTATTTTTATAAAAGGAGACATTACACTAAATTAAATAAAAAAGGTCACATAAAGTGAAGTTTTAAAAAGAAGTTGTTTCAAGAAAGCCCACGGACCCAAACTGGAAGCACGACCATCAACAATTAAAGTTTTTTCTTGCCAATGAAGCTCTTTAAAGACATAAAATTATGCCAAAAAATCACGGGCTGCTAAATATGATTCAATTGGAAGTCTCTGCCAACTTTCTCAATCAATAGTTTTAGAACACAATGATTGATTTTAAGCTCTCTAGTATACTTAAAATTATGTAATTTGTGGACAATGGGAAGTATTTTGGAAGGTTTTCACTATGCCCTTGATAACAAAGGAGAGAATATTTGTCTTCAAAATTAACTTTGCTAAAGAGAGGGACTAGGAAATTGAAAGGATAAGCCCTAGCCCAAGCCTATGAATTTTTTTTTGCTTAATCTATGAAAGACCTTTCTTTTTAAATGGTGGTATCATTGGCCATCCGTATTGGTGTTTTTGAAATGAACACTCTAGTAGTGACAAAACTCAGTCATACGATGCACTCTGATACTTTCTATATTAGTTTACTTCTCTGCTGTAATATAGATGACAAAGATAAGCATGAGAATTGTGAATTGTTATTTATCCTATCTTTCACTGCTCTTAGATCAAGTAGCTGCTCTAAAATTGATGTACATCTCTTTACTTCATTTTATCTCTGCAATTACAGTTTATTTGAACTTGACTCTTGTTTTTTCGTAATTTCCTCACTTTTCCTTTATATATTTTGACCCTTTTAATAAAAAAAATCAAATTGATGGCTTTTGCTATTGTGGCGACAAAATTATATAAATGTATGCATCTTATGTTTTCTTGATATTATAATATAGGTTTTTGTAGAATAAATGTTATACCCAATTTGTAAGCTTCAAGTATGTTTTGTCAGTGGGAATGTAGATATTGACTTTTTTCCATTCTCACTTTTTATGATTGTCAAATTGACAGAGATTATCCTTTTCTGATATTATCTATGTAACCAAACACAATGTGGCAAATGTTGTTACTAGCATGACCAAACAGTTGGACCAAATTGGTATATAAAAATTCATTTCTCTATATGTTGCTTTAATATCATGTGTTCACATGTTATACTTTCTTACTTGATGTTTGGGAGGGTGGAGTCATCCTTGGTTAGTCTGTTAGGGAAACGAAGGGACACTTGACACACATGATTGAAAATATAGATGAAAAGATGGATGAACAGAAGGAACTATCTAAATCAATCAAGAATGAGGTTTCCTCTTGAAATTCAGCTAATGATTTTGTGGAGTTTAATTGTTTAATTGTTAATGGTCATTCCGCTCATGGTTTAGAAGAGAATTATAGATGTCTACAAGGTTATATGTTTATCAATCTTAGACTTCTATTAGCAGGAATTTGATGTTTGCGGAGACATCTCACAGATTGGTTTTGACATCGAAGGAATTAAAAAAATTGTTTGTGGTTTGGTGAGTCATCTTACCAAGTGCAAATGCTGTCCAACTAATTCAGTAATTTGTAATTATTTTATGGTCATTGTCACACATCTATTTTATTTTAATTTTTGCTAAACTTGTCCATGAGGAGAAGATTGGTATGCTTGATGGTAAATAGGTAACTCAAGATTTTCTTTAGCAACTTTTCATGTACTTTCACTTATGTATGGTTATCTTGTACATATTGCCAAAAATTGCCCTGGACCATCTGCATTTTCTTGTATGTGTTGTAACACAGATCTTAGTTCATAATATTACTCCACATGGTTTTTCCAAAAATTGCCCTAGACCATCTGCATTTTCTTGTATGTGTTGTAGCACAAATCTTAGTTAATAATATTACTCCACATGGTTTGTAATATCCCTTTCCAAGCATAAGACAAGGGCATAGCCATTAAGGAGGGCACAACAATTAGAATTGCCCCTCTTGAGTGGAGCACCACATTTAATAAAAAATAAAACTTATATAGGCAGGCCGAGCCACCTAAACACCAAGGGACACCACCCTTTGGGACATCGCCTCCCTTGGGAAAAGACATTTGGAAGAGATACGTCTTTCGATGGAAGGTGATGAAGTATTTATAGTCATTCATTGGTATGGAAGGAATTCATTCAATCATGTATTAAAAATATATAATCATGTACAAGCATTATGCTTTACAACCACTTTTAAGTACATAATCCTTTAATCGTGTAATTTTATTGCAAAGACGAAAACCTTTGTAATCATTATATCCCAAGGACGAAATTCCTTGAGGATTTATATTTTATTATTAATACGATTATATTTTTTATTTTAAATATTGTTCTTAGTACAAGTTATATTTATAAAATATTATTTTAAAAGGAATTCCAAGGAATCCAAATTATCAAATAATATTCCGATTAGAGATATTACATGGTTTTTCTTGCATTTAGCTATACAAATTCGAAGCAGCTCTTTCATTTTGTATAACTACATTTCTTGTCGTTATTCAAATAATGTTGTGTGCTACACTTTGTGGGTGTGCATATTCATTTATGTTTAATGATGTGTTTTGGGATTCTCTCTCAATAATCTATATCTACACCACAACATACCCTGCCATTTGACCATCTATGGATATGTGTGTTTATGTGCAAACATTTTCACAGTGCACACAAACACACATCCTTAAGTAGTGTCACAAAGGACATGTGGAGCTTGAATTTTGAGCCAATTAGTTTACACAAAAGTACTATTACACAACATAAAATTGCATTTTGCAACGAACCATATAAACCCACACACATTTTCTTGTGTCTTGTTAGCTTGCAAATTATGTCAATTATTTAAATTGATATCCTCTATAGTTGTTGAGGGCTCAAAAGTAATTTTAAGGACCAAGGGACATGGAATTATATCAGGGAGTGTAATGTCCCCATTTTCGAGTTATCTTGCAGCACAGTCAGAACTGACTTTCTGGGTTGGTGACAGCATAATTAGAGGAGTATTTCGATGTCACCAAGGTGTTTGGGTGATCCAATGGCGCTGTATGACACTTTTCAGAGAGATTTCGGACTTGTCCGCACTTACTATTTATAGTAAGTGCTTGCATGGCGATAATCTTTCTGGGTTTGTTCTCTTTGGTCCTTGAAGAACTCTACTATTTATATGATGTCTTTCCAAGGGATTTCAGACTCTGGGCTTGAACTTGCTATATTGGCAAATTAGGGTTTTTGTCCATTTCGAGTTTTTCAGTGTTAGAGATGAAGCGTCTCGTCGAGAACTTTTCGGCGAGCTATAGATCATTGAATTCCGAGTTCATTTGGGCCTTCGTTTTAAAATTCGTAAATTAATATTTTTATTTAAATATTAGACTTTGGGATTTAATGGTTAAATGATGAAAAATAAAATATTTAAATGTCACTTAAGTTATATTGTGGAGTGCTCGCCTTGGGGAATATTAAAAGAAATATTCCCTCCAAAAAGTGCAACGACCTCTTGGAGAGTTATAAAAGAGGACAGCCTCATTTGGGATATGCTTGAATATATGATTTTGTTGGCTATTTGCTCTGCTAGGGTTTTCCCTAAGAGGGTTTGAAGAGGATTCGAACCAGAGGCTATTGGGATTGAAAACTCCCTCTAGTAACAACATTCTACAGGGGTGCAAGGCTGTCCAAAGGTGCTAGATTGGCAAATACACATAGTGTTTGCATCCGGAGCTTCAATGGAGTTTGAAATAATGTTGGTTTGAGGAGTTAATGTTACATTACTTGCAGATTTTGTGTTGAAACGCTGAATACAATGGAATAGAGGCTGTTTTTGAGACATCTTGTGGAGTTTGGAGCAGCTGTAATTATTCCCTCTTGTTGGTCGTGCATTACCAGCTTGGTTGTACCATCCATTGGGGTTTCATATTGATTTTTGGGGGCTGCTTGAGACTCTAGTCTAGGCATTTGGAGATGAAATACATGTGCAACAATTGTTGATAGGCTTGGCAATGATTTCCATCATTATTTGAAGGTGTTACAAGCTGCGACATCAACAACAGGTCACATCAGCGCTATATAAGAGGTTTTTCTCATCATATATCCATTTCTTTGCATTGTAAATTTGAAGTAAAATGTCTGAAGATAAATTGCAGCCATTAGGGAGTTGGATGTTAATGCAAATCGGTCATTTGCATTAATCATATTAGTTTGCAAGTTCTATTGATATATTGTAATCAACGTTGTAATGAGTTTGGCACCATGTAATATAAGTGTGAAGATGTTAGAACTGCATACCAAGTGTTTGTTGTAATGCCACTGGCTATAGTTGCATTATCTCAGCTCTACATTAGTATGCAAAGTGTTTGTCAAAATATCTTTGTGCTGTCGCTGCATATTAGTTTGCATACCAAGTGTCCACTAAAATTTCTATTAGTTGTAGGAATCAATTTTATGCATTTTTTAGTAATTACTTTCCTTGGAAAAGCCAAAAAGACTTTAGCATTGCACTTACCTTTCATATCAGTCTTTGAGTAGCTTCATTTCAGTTATATGATCTTTATATGCATTTGAAAACACAAAACAAACAAGCAATCAGCAAGTACAGAATTTGCAAGACAAGTGTTTGACGAAATTCCTGAGCGGTTAGACTGAAAATTAAAAGGCCAAAATTGTAAGGGTTCTTAAGCCTATAGATTCATTATTTGATGCGGATTATCACTAGTTTTTGCAGCCATGTGCATATATATGTGAATACCATTTAATAACTGAATATTGTCGCTGCAAGACTTTGCAAGTGTAGGTTTAGCATATCTTTGTAAGTTTGTTGGAGGAGATAAAGATCGCAGCATGACAAAATTTCTACAGGTTAGTTCCAATGTGTTGAGGATGTCTTTGATTTCTTTCTTGGTAAAACATTTGTCAAACAGGCTGGTTGTTAGAATTTCTCATGGCTGTGAGCAATAGAATTAGGAATTGGAAATCCATTATGCTTGTGATTACATAAACTTCATCTCAAGAGCAGTATAGTAATTCAATATTGGGTGTCAATATATTTGGGAAAGTAGTTGCTTTTTTTTTCCTTGGAGAATTTGATGGGACACATTGTGATGCCTTTGTATTCCTGGATATTTGCATTGCCAACTGCCTCTTGCTCTGATGGACTGGTTAGTCCTAAATTATGAGTGACTTTTGATTTTGTATTCAAAACAGCAAATATCATTAAAGAAAACACAAGGTAGGCATGCAGATGTTCCCCGAGGAAGTCCTGCTCCACTCTGTAGAGATGTGACCAAAGTTCATGTGTAATTATTATGTTCTAAATTTTGTAAGGTAATGTACCAAATCAGGATTAGGCATATAATTTAAAAAGCATCTGTACTTTGAATGGTACAGACTGCTAGATGTAGTCGATGGTTTATGTGTGCATTTTCGAGGAAATATTGTAAAAATTTTATATTATTGCAGTGAAAATATTACAACATGAAAAATCCAAGAAACATCTCTATCTTGCAGAGTTTCCTCTCCCTACCCAGGCAAAAGGGTCAAACATCTTTTATTGGGCTCCCATATCAGAAGATGCTCTGTACATAAAGTTTTACACAAATACAAATGCTCTCTTTTCCAAGAAGTCATGAAAGGTCAGTCAGTCGGAAGACATGCCAAAGTTACCAAGCAGGGCCAAGGGTCATGGAAAAATTGTTGTTGTCCAACCATTCCATGTTCCATAGCTATCTAGCAAATATGCAAGCTCGGAGATGTGCTTAATATCTGCCTTGACCTGCAGATAATCAGAATGACCAGATTTGACTAACCCAGATTTGCTTTTTAGTTGATGCTTGGAACAAAATATATCAGCCAAGCACTCTAATTTTAAATGCACCACGGGTGGACCATATGGGATTTGTTCTCTTTAGAAATTGGAATCAAAACTTAACATGGATTTACCATTTGACCATGCTTAATCTCTCCGAATCAGGGTCTTCCCATGGAGGGCTACATTATATCTGTCACTTTGATCAATCACGATCCGGAAACATCGTGAAATTTCAGGAAATGCCTCAAGGATCTTATGTTTTTTTAACTGCATGTACTGGTTTTGAACATTTAAAGGCATTACATCTAAATGATTTTACCACTGAGATGATAAATTTCTGTAACACTATCTACTTCCGAAGAATGTATGTTATTCGCTTTATTTTTTGTTTTTTATCGCAACGATGTGGCCTTTCTTGTGCAATTAATTTGTTGGTGAAGCTCTCTTCTTGTAAGTTATGTCAACATGGAAGCAACAAAGATGGATTAATGAAGTGAGAAATTCCATCTCTGTGGGATAAGTTAGAGAATGGTACTCATCGAAGCTTTGAGATGATTCACATCTCTTTGCTAAGATGCTAAACAAGTATGACAAGGAAATGAATCCCATGGTTTCTTTAATTAAGTACATGCATGCATGGACGATATTTTTGAGGAATTCACATTTAATTTATGCCATGTTATACTTTTTAAGATTGTATATCCATGCAAAATTTCTATATCAATCCCTGTGTCTTGTATGTTTTTGACATGTTTATATTAGAATAATGTGCCCTTTTTATAGAAATATCCAGTTTCTGATGGTACAAATGTTTTTGTAAACTTAGTATTCATGCACATTTATGATTTGTGACATCCAATTCTGTCTCAGAACTTTGCTGCAAAAGCTTCATAAATGCTTCCTCCCCTTGTATTTGCAGAGGCACAAAGTTTGAAGGTATGGTTTAGAAAACCCTGCATTCAGTCAACTATTATTGTTTAATTTTTTTATGGTTAAACATGCGATGGTTCAGTTACAGTGTGTGTCATTTCTCTAATTTCATGTGTGCTTATTGTATGCATGGTAGTCCGGACAATATCTGTGACTAAGGGTTTGGTGTAAGGGATGTAAATTGATTGTTTTTATTCCTATTAACCATGTGAATTAGGAGAGAAGGTCTAGTTGATGTGCTTTTATTTAAATAATAAATGGTTTTTAAGAGTGTTCTATATGCAAGTTAAGTAATTAGCTGGCTATATTATTGGACATAGTTGAAGCCCAAGAAGACATGCCGTGGAGGTTACATTCTCAATATGTGCAACATGCAGATTAGAATAGTTATTGGTTAGATGTGTGGGATTCTTTTGCTGCTTTTTTCCAGCTGATTTTTCTTTTGATGCAATCTTTCAAGGTCTTCAGTACTTTGCAGACACAATTTAGTCAGGAGGTATAGGAAATACAAATGCAAATCGCTTCACATAATGAAATAGCACATATATGGTGTATGCTTGAGCAGGTTTGTTTGACAGCCTTGAACAAAAGATCTCGGCTCTATTTGAATTAGACAAATGGTGAGAGGTAATTTTGAATTAGACAAATGGTGAGAGGTAATTCAGCATCATCTAACTGCATCACTCCACATGCAGGGCTATTTCGACATGAATCTGCTATGAATTAAACATCATCATGCGAATTGGTGGTTCATTTACTTAGGCATTGTTGCTGATATTATAAACAAGTAAATTCACAATTAATGTTGCATTGATGATGTGTGCTACGATCTCCTAGTGGGACATGCTTGTAGTGTTAAAGATTTTTAAAGTTGGGTATGGGGCCAACATGCTTGGGTAATGAAGATTGATATGTCAAATATTTTATAGTGCAGGGAGCTTATATTCCAATCTTTTGTAATTTGAACATTGAGTTGATCTGCTAGCAAAATTTACATACCGTAGTGTCTTTGTTGGCTTCTCACGTATATCCTATCATTTGCTGTATGCTAATCATGTCATGCACTCAAATTTTCTAGGCAGGACTAGAGATTTTGTAAAAGGTGCTCTAATGCTTAGTTGAAAATCCTTCATGACGACTAAAATTTGATTCATCTTATAGAGATTTTCTAGTGCAACTGTGTTTTATGGATGTTGATATGAGACGGTAAACTTGGAAGGAAAAAGTTATATGTATTATCTTGGAGTTGCATGTCTAGTTCAACACTTTCAAAGGGTTGTGCTATTTTTATTTTGATACCTTAAACAAAGTTCCCTCACCCATACAAAGTTCTATAGCAATAGATACAACAGATTGTGCTATTTTGGTGCTTTCCTATTTTATGACTCTCACAAGTGAGGAGTCTATTAACAACTAGTTGTATGGCTGCTTGGATAGGTCTTCTAAAAATATTATCTTTTGTGTATGGATATTCCATTGCAGAAGAGAGAGGGGCATTTGGTTGAGTAATCTTGCACATAAGATTGAATCGCATGGTGTAGGAAATGCTTAGCTAACATTTTGGCTTACACAATGGAAGTTTATAGAAAAATTGCACTAAAACTTGTACTTTAGTATGAGTGGCAGAGCAAAGCGATGGATGGTAAATGAGAAAATATGAAATGCTTAATTTTTAATTACACAAACATGAAGATAGAAGATGAGAAAGGGTTGTTGCTATAGAACATTTTGATGTATAATAATGTTGAAAAGTAAGAGGGAGTTGGAAAATCTTTTTTCAGGCCAGAATTGTTTTAACAAATCCAATACCAAATCGAGACTAATCACTTCATAATACACCAGCATGATCTTTTTTTTTTTTAGGTTGTAATTTTTTGCTCAAAGAAGAGAATGTTTATTTTTGCTTAGCCCTAAGTTGTGATTCAAAATTAAATAATAATGCAAGGGTATACGAGACTTTCTAGATTAAAGGTTTAAATATTGGATTTAGAAGTCTTTATTAAAGTGTTGGAAGGTTAAATAGACTCACTTGAATTGTAGCGTTAGATTAAAAACATTTTAGAGCCCAAATTTTGTAAGAAAAACTAGTCAGGAGGGTTCAAACCAAATGTAAATTAATATGGATCTTTCTGTATAAATCCAAATGTTTGTGAGAAATAAATGTACTCTAACTCATGATTGTAAGAGACTATTAAGGAGCATTTTGGAGCCTTTAATAGTTAGGGCACTTTTGTATGGTGCATTGTACTTTTTTGGGGTATATCAAAATTTTTAGATTTGTATGACTATATTTTAATTTTTTGAGAGGTTATTTTTGTTTTTTAAAATCTAATTTTATGTTATTTTATTTTATTAATTAATATGTATAGTCTATATTTGTTTTATTGTTTATTTTATCTATATCGATCCATATTTTCTGTAATATAATCTGAAACTTATTTTTAGTTTAGTAGCCATTTGTTGCATTAGGTTATTAATAACATAGAGCTTTAAATAAAAGGTTATATTTTAAATACACAATCATGATTTGTGGTTCCAGATTTACATATATGTTAAGTTTTATGAGAAATATTATGTTTCCCAACTTCTAACCATTTAAATATGGAACATTAGTATTATTGAAAAGGGCCGTCTTGAAAATTGTTTTTTTTTAAAGATTAATGTGGAGCTCATAAAAAGCTTTCTAACTTTACCTTTTTTCTTTTGTAATGTGGTTGTTTTAATTAATATTGTAATTGTGATTAGTACTTGAATATTTGTGCCTTTGAAATTCGTAAGTGTTATTGCCATAAGACATTTGACACCTATTTTAAATTTAATTATCATTATTCTATTTTTATTAACATCAAATTGTAAGCTTAGGTAGTAGAATAAGTGGAAAACAAGGAGAGATTGTTGTAGTGGGAACAATATCATGATGTTTGAGGAGGATGATAACATGCTAAACTAGATCGGTATCCTTATAATTCTCTTCTATCACTTGATTGTGTTGTACTCTAATTTATATGACCACTGATTTTTGTATTTTTAGTATGATTATTACCTTGTCTTATGAGCTATTGGAATGCATCTAAGTTTAAGAGAGATATATAACTCATATTATAAATTTGTGAACAATTGTGTTTGTTTTGAGATTTCTTACAAATATAAAAGTGGAAAGAAAATATCTAGTTTCTTTATATATTTAAAAAATGAAAATTTGAGAAAATAATCTTAAAATTAATTTTTATTTATATGTTTCAAAAATGAATACTTGTGAAAATAATCTTATATTTTATATATCTAAACTCTTCTATTAATTTCTACAAATTTGTTTTAAGAATATTATTAAGGGTTTCCTTGAAATGAACAAAAAAATTATGAGAGCCTATTGTTTCTACAACCCATGATAATACATTGGTGAGTGATACAAGGTGATAGATTAAAACCACTTTGAACTTCACTTGTCTTACTATTGTTTTAACTCCAATGGTTTATTTCTTTGATATTATTAGATCATACCATTTTGCTAAAAGAGCACTAATCCTAAATAGTTTGTTATGATGGTGATGGTGGCAATGATGGTGATGATTATAACAATTGTTTTTAACTTGGTGTCCATTAGTTGAATTAGAAGCCACACACACATATAAATATGATTAATATTCATAATTTCTAATCATGGCTTTTGACTCTACTTGATTCAACCATGGCCAAGCTAGATTCATAATCCATTACAAACTTAACATGTACTTTTCAATGCATCCTTATCACAATTGAGTAGACTCCATTAGTTAGTTACAAATGACAAGATAACTTCTTAATCCATTAGAACTTGATTAGAAGGTACACACTAGCACTTTGTCTCTCATAGGTGTCACAGGAAATAAGCAAGACACTAAATGAGAGCTCATCGTATGTAATTGATCATAAAGCATCTACAACACTTAGAGGCCAAATAACATGTAATATACTCATTTGGATCCCAAAGTGGTTCAGTTAGATCTAATTATAATTGATATGCAAGTCTTTCATTGTAATATTATATAATCTTATCAGGGTGGTGTGTTGACTATTTCTTAATATTTTTTGGAGCATCCCTACATTATAGACATTTTTAATTCTCTATTCACATCCCTTGTGCCACACATTTCATTTATAAACTATTCCCATGGGGATACATAATATGACATCTTGTTTTCAACATTGTTATCATATGCGTTTTGCTCTTTTCAAGATGAATTAAATAACTATTTCTGTTATCTTTTTTCCATTGAATGTGCAATGATGCTTCCTCCTGATTTGCATTTGCATTGTATGTTCAATTATAACTTGTTAGTTTAATTAAATAGATTTGTCTATTGCTTAATATGTAAGTTTTCCTATGTGCCATTATTATGCCCAACATAGATCATTAGTATTAAAGCACACTATCTCAACAAGAGGTCAAATCTTATCATCCAATCATTAGTAAATCATCCTTGGTTCTAGTTGTACATGTGTACCATTCCTACCATTAGAAAGAATGAAAACAACCTTGATATGTCTCTAACTATTTAGCAAAACGGCGATGAAAAACCAAGATGTTTTAAGGACATGAAGAACCCAGATTTGATAGATTTCTAGAAGCTCATTCAAGAAGTGTTGTAGGAGCAAAGGATAGTATTCTTCTCTCACATGATCTAATCCTCCAACTAGGTCCTCTTAAATTTTCAACCACCACCGATTCTTCATTCCAATACTAGAATCAATTCAAGGTACAAGTCAATCATGGCATGCGAGTGTTTTAAGGAAAAACTGACTTTGATGGACTAAATGATTGGATGTGACTATTAGAGGTGTACTATATTGTCAACTTATTTATTAGTGTTGAACAAATCACTTTCCCAACACACGATATGTTGAAACAAGTGCTCCATTGGTGGAAGTCTTAAATTGCAATTAAGAAAAAAGATTGTGATCATATTGATATGTGCTCTATGTTTCTTACTACAATACATGAAGAAGACTACCTATTCAAGTAATATGATGATGAGTACACAACGTTTTCGTTAAGACAAAATAGAGATCAATCAATGCAAGATTATACAAATAAATTCCTTGAACTCTATGCATGCGTGAATGTTAGCAAAACTGAGCATCACAAAACACTAAAACACATAGATGAGCTTCACTTACACATAAATTCCATAATGGAATTATTTCCTAGTGAAACCTTGGGGCAAGGATATTATTGTGGCACCTTGATTGAGGAAGAATCCAAGATGTTTGCAAAATTGAAAGCCTCTAGTAAAAAATATGACAAAAGGAAAAGAGGAACAATGTAGTTATCACAAGGTTAACAACATGATGATTGCGAATGATATACATAAAATACATTGCTCACTTAGGATACGCAATTCACATCGAGAGTGAGCATAACTTTGATCTTGATGGTCAACTTGTTTGAACATCAACACCAAGATGACACAACTCGATGTTGAAAATAAGAGTCTCATTTCCACACCAAGTGTTAGGTTAGGGGACAACCTCTCCATGTGATCATTAACACTAGAATCTAGAAGAATTTTACTATGAATGACATTGAAAAACACCTATGCTACTAAAAAATCACAAAATCAATCTTATTATTTTGGGTGGTTCCAATAAGGGCAAGAACAAAGTGGCATACCAATGCACAATTGAGTATGGTAGTGTGCACATGATTGATGCAGGAGTATCACTCCATTTGCTCAATTTTGGTTTGGTTTCATTGTTGTTGAGTCGTAGGACGATCTTAGTAGTCTCTAAGATCATGTAGGAGTCATTTCTAGGTCTTAGTTGGTATTAAAATTTGAATTTGAGCCTTCTAGGCATTTTCCTGTCAAATTCAAATTTTTGAATGTCTTTCTATAGTTTTGAGATCTTTAGCAAGATTTTGTTAGGTTCAAATGTTTGGTTTTGGTTTGTTTAGGTGTCTTAAAGGTCTTAGAATTCTTTTAGTATTTGGCCACCTTTGTGGACTTATATGTTATGATCAAATTACTTGCAACGTTCAAGATTGTATCTTGTGCATCCATAACCATGTGTTGGAGGTAATCAAAAAGTAGTTAGAGTTTTTATAGGAACATATAATGTAATGTCTCCTTTTCTAGCTCACATTGTATGGTGTTGTTGTTAGCCTATTTCTCCTTGGTTCCGTAGGTTAATCAGGGCTTTTATGGAATCTTGAGGATTTTTGGCCTAGGTAATTTTCATTGCAGGTCAATCTGGGGCGTTTGGAGGCAGTTTGGAATACTTACTATTTTTAGTAAGTCATTAATGCTATTAATAGTAATTCATCTGGTGGGTCGTGATCTCCAGTGTCAGTGCCTTTTCAATGGAAAATTTGGTTATTATTGTAAGATGATTTCAACTCCATTGGTTTAATTCATCTCTGCATTAATAAAGTTTAAATTATAAAGTTAAATTCAAATATTTAACTTTATTAATGTAAGTTAAGTGGGGAATGAGTAGTAAAAGGGACCCCTTGTTTTAAATTACACGAGACATCAAAAAAGGCAAAAGGGAAGTTATGTTTTATCCCACATTGGTTAAATATGTGAGCGAGCTCTTATGAGAAGTTTATAAAAGTGTTGCAAGGGCTCACTTTTAGCTATGATTGGTTTATGCTTGGTTATTATTTTCTCTTAGAGAATTTTGGGAAGCTTTGGCTTTTAGCAGGTTTGAGGACGGAAACCCTCGAGCTTGGAGGCAGTAGACGGAAACCCATTGTCTATTGGAGATATTATTCAGGTGTCTCACTTTGTGCTTCAAATTCATACTTCTAGTTATCCAATCCGACTGTAAGTTCTGTGCCTATGATTGAATATTTCTACGGTTACTCTACTGAAGATTTGAAAGCAATATTCATATGTAATTTCAGATCCTTGTTCTAAAACTATTATAATATGTTTTGCATTGAAATTTGCTTGCAAGTTATTGGATGAATATAAATTAGTTCATGCAAATGGTTTGTTTAAATTTTCTGTGAAACATTTGGAAAAATTGGGGCAAATATCCATAGGGGATGTTATAGTGATATCAGAGCCATGATCTTACCATCCTATGTTGGTTTGCAAAAGAAGATTTTCAAATGATGCTAGGGTTCGATGAATCTCATAAATTCTTTGGTTTGATATCAGAGTTAATTAAAGAATTTGAATTTGAAATTGGTCTCTGCCTACAGATTTCTTATTTTTGAGCGCAGCATATCAAGTGAATCGTATTCAAGTCGCCCATTCACAAAGACCACCATCAGGTACAACAGTATCATCAGACTACATCAATTACAAACAGTGTTAGCTTCATCTTAAGGACATGAATTGTATAATATCAATTATAGGTAGTTTGATTTGACATCGGAAATTATTGGATATATCAAAGAGAAGTAGCATAATCTATGGTGTTCCGTGATCCTTCATTATATTCACCAGTTCAAAAGAAAGTTTTTAAGGCAGGGGCTTGCACCAATTCTTCAGTTAGAAGAATGTAAGTCAATTGTTTGACTGAATGTCTTTTGTGATATAATCTGCAATATTAGAATTCCTGAGTGTAAACAGTAAGGGGAACATTCAAATCTTAAATTTGAATGTCAGTTATTTGTATTTTGTGATATAATCTAGCTTCCCAACTATTTGATAAATTGTAATACATTTGGTAATGTTTCTTTCTAGCAAATGCATGTTATATATTTGATAAAATGTCTATTAGATTTTGGAATTGAAATTGCATAAGAAGACATCATAAACAACATTTCAAACAAGCTAAAGATTCAGAAATACAGAGACTTACAACATCATGCCAAGAATTTGACGAACAAAAAAATTCAGAAATCGAAGGCAGATTTGTTCGGGATATTACAGTAAATAAAATGAAGACA
The DNA here is from genome assembly GCA_037957365.1 of Torreya grandis. Taxonomy (NCBI): domain Eukaryota; kingdom Viridiplantae; phylum Streptophyta; class Pinopsida; order Cupressales; family Taxaceae; genus Torreya; species Torreya grandis. The sequence continues at coordinate 1,364,386 of JARHVA010000917.1, read as the reverse complement.
ATGAAAAATTTGAAAAGTGTCCTTTTCTCAAAAGAATTCAACGATACTTTTAATGGTGATTAGTTAAGGGATTTACAGAAAGAAAAGGATGTAGGGAATTGGCTTTATGTAATTGGATTACAATTGAAGTCCACAGAATTTCTTGATGATGTTCTCTCTAAGTTGGAGGAATTAGACACATATTTGTCCAAAGTAGACCAATCAGATTGGAGGCTTCTGAATTGGGCCTTGTAGCCCTTAATGCTTGCTTTGGCTCAGCACAGGTTTGTGGAACATCCTTATGAAGAGGTGAGACTTGCAGTTGTTTCTTGTCACAGTGAGATCATAAGGATAACAGCACCTGTAGCACCCTATAATGATGACATACTAAAAAGGGTTCTATAGCTAATTGTGGAGAGCCTACATAGGTTACATTATGTCAAAGCCCCTACTTTTGGTAAGAAGGCTAAGATTTTAGAAAACATGGCAAGAACCAGATCATTTATCATTTTGTTGGATCTCAGATGTGATAAATTGATTCTTCAAATGTTTCAATGCTTCTTTACTGAAATTAGGAAGCATCATCCATACAATGTGAGGGCTTGTATGCAAACTATTATGTCCTTAATCTTAGATGAGGATGTTGATATCTGCAAGTGGTTGCAATTAGACTTCTTGGCCATTTGGAGGAAGGAGCAGTGTGTTTCCTCCATGGCTTATGCTTTCTCAAAAGGTTTGGCTGAACAGAAAACTGGGTGGTTCAAGGAACATATGACGGCTGCAGAGCTAATTTCTTTGGGTATACAGGTCCCAGGATCACCCAAAAAGAGCAAGAACCAAATGAGGAAAGAGCATATTTGTTTCACTTGTCAGGGACATTGGTCATTTGATCACATATGTGGAGTTAACAAGGAAAAAGAACCATTGCAGCCAAGCAGTGTTGAAAACATACCAACAAATGAGGTTACAAAGTTTGAAAAGGATGGCTTAACTCAAGAAGGGAGTATGCTTGAGTCTCAGGATGTCCCTAATGAATTGTCAGAATCTTCATATGATAGAGTTGTGTGGAAATGAGGACATGGCAGTAACATTAGCCTTGCATCTAGATCATTCCTACAGAGATTTTGAGGCGTCTACAAAAGGGTGCATGAGTCTCTTAGTGGGTGATGCAGAGATTATGATTGACAATCCATATGAAGGTATGGTTTATAATGGTGTTCTTTTGGTTGATCACAAAGTGGAAGATAATGCAAACCTGGATCAGCCCTTTAGAAATATTGTAAACATAGCTTCCCTTGATGTAGAGCACGAGGTTGACATGGAAAATGATGGTGTGGATTCTTGGAATGATCAAAATGCATCTCTTAGTGAGATAGTTGATTCCTATGATGACACAATTCCTACACATGAAGAAAAATTAAAAAAAAAAATTGGTATGGGAAGATAAAGATAGGGAGATCATGGATCTTTGTCTTCAGTTGAGTATGTTTGATCATTCCATGCATAATTCAGCAAATTGGTCCTCTATAGTAGTCCCTTCCATGATACAAAATGACAAAGCAAGGGGCACAAAAGTTGAACAAGTTTATGAAAGAATAGAAGAGCTTCACAAGGACATACCTTGCAGCCTTGTGACATCAATTGAAGAAGAATTACTTGACACACTACCATCTCTAATAACATGGGAAGGACGTGAGACAAGTTTAGAATTGGTGATGTTTGATGGTTCCAGTGGAAGCAAAGAAGAAGATCCCAAAAGTCTGATTTGGGGCAGCGTTAGCCTACATCCTCCTTCTCTTGATATTGTGGCACTTGCACTTGAGAATATTGATGAAGACAATGTTGTAAGCATTAGCCAAGAAATTTTCAATGATGATATGGTAAAAGGGGTCAAAACATGGCTCAAGCACATAACAATAATTCTAATTTGAATGACAATAGTTATGTTTCTATTTTTTAACAGGAGGTAATGACTTGGTTGCATGGGGAGGATAGCATTATGGAATTGACCTATGATGGCAACCAAATTGTGTGTGATAACTATGGGGAATATAGGGTGGATTCAAGGCACCATGGTATGGAAATTCCTCATCATTCTAGGGAAGATCACATAGGCAAGGACACAAAGGTTGAAACCAGTCCTAAATTTTAGTTTGAGAACAGTAGTGATATATTTCACCTTTCTCCTAATGTTGCCACTAACAATCATGAAGAAAGTAATGGCACAGTTTCACCTGCTGATGGACTACAAGAGGCAAGTATGGTACATGGTAAGTTTGATGGTGTCTCTTGTCATAGGAATGAGTTTATACATTTTGATACAGCTTATATAGAATATGCCCAAGTTTTGAATGAAAAATGGTTGGAAAGAGATAAACAAGCTAAGATTGTGGTTCAACAAGTCAATCTTCCCTTTCAACATATTCATGATATTCACCATTCTTTTAATGACGAGAGGCACGAATTGCCTAACCCAGAGTCTCTAGTTGAGATAGTTGATCATTCCCATGATGGTGATAGTGATTGGTTTGATGACATATTTGATATCATCTATGCTTCTAATCAGGGTTATGACAATGAGGTTTGGTGGCCATTTGCGCTGGTTTATGGGCATATGGGGGTTCATCTTCACATTGACTGGATGTCTTACATGCATAGATGGTTACGTAAGGGTACTTGGTTGACAAACTTCTTTTTTATCTCTTACAATGGGTTCTACATGTTAGTTTGGGATCCAAGTATTGACACGATTGGTGCATTGGCTCTTATGGATTCCATGATGTTGCTTCACAACGTGTGGAGTATGGTGTTTTTATCAGGATGGAGCAGCGGATTGGTTGATGTTTGCTTGAGGGCAAGCAATCTTGGGAAGGGAGGACTGTAATGTCCCCTTTTCTAGCTCACATTGTATGGTGTTGTTGTTAGCCTCTTTATCCTTGGTTTCGTAGGCTAATTAGGGATTTTATGGAATCTTGAGGATTTTTGGCCTAGGTAATTTTCGTTGCAGGTCAATCCAGGGTGTTTGGAGGTAGTTTGGAATACTTATTATTTTTAGTAAGTCATTAATGCTATTAATAGTAATTCATCTGGTGGGTCGTGATCTCCAGTGTCAGTGCCTTTTCAATGGAAAATTGGTTATTATTGTCAAATGATTTCAGCTCCATTGGTTTAATTCATCTCCGCATTAATAAAGTTTAAATTATAAAGTTAAATTCAATTATTTAACTTTATTAATGTGAGTCAAGTTAAGTGGGAAATGAATAGTAAAAGGGGCCCCTTGTTTTAAATTACATGAGACATCAAAAAAGGAAAAAGGGAAGTTATGTTTTATCCCACATTGGTTAAAAATGTGAGTGAGCTCTTATGAGAAGTTTATAAAAGTGTTGCAAGGGCTCACTTTCAGCTATGCTTGGTTATTATTTTCTCTTAGAGAATTCTGGGAAGCTTTGGCTTTCAAAAAGTTTGAGGACAAAAACCCTCGAGCTTGGAGGCAGTGGATGGAAACCCATTGTCTGTTGGAGATATTATTCAGGTGTCTCACTTTGTGCTTCAAATTCATACTTCTAGTTATCCAATCCGACTGTAAGTTCTGTGGCTACGATTGAATATTTCTGCTATTATTCTACTGAAGATTTGAAAGCAATATTCATATGTAATTTCAAATCCTTGTTCTAAAACTGTTATAATATGTTTTACATTGAAATTTGCTTGCAAGTTATTGGATGAATAGAAATTAGTTCATGCAAACGGTTTGTTTAAATTTTCTGTGGAACATTTGGAAAAATTGGGGCAAATATCCATAGGGGATGTTACATATAATGCATGAAAGAGCTTGAATGAGTCATTATTCAATGTATGAAGAAGGCCTTGAGCTCCAAGAAATAGAGAAGAAGGTTTAGGTTGCACCAAAAAGGTTTTGTCAAGAATTTTGTGTATGCATGAGCATAATATGAAATAATTGCATGAGAACAACAGTTGGATCACATTGTGAATGCAAGTTTGATATTGGCAAGTGAATTAAATTTTTACTATTAGATTATTGATCTAGTTTGCATTGGAAACATTCATCTACAAGTGAAGAAAGAGAAGAACGGACCTTAAGCACAATTTTGTGTGTCACAGTCCATTTTCAAGTAAGGTGAGAGGCCTCTTGTGTGTATTTTCAAGCATTATATTGATTGTAAAAGTGTTGTAAGGTTGTCATCAATTGAATGGATTTTTTTGAATGTTTATAAAACCATTGTGAAGGTTAAATTTCATCTAAAACTCAAACTCTATTTATACAGTCCTATACCCTATTTGCATTGTAGATAGTCAAATTGGAAATTAAGGGTTTTGAGTCTATTCATGAGTGAGTTGATTGTTATTCCACTTAAAAAAGGTGTCTTAGGTTATCACAAACCTTTTCCACGAGTTTTTAGTTCTTGAAACACATTTTTGTTCTTGAAAACATCAAACAATCACCTCTCGCTTGTGTAGAAACTTAATTTAGGGTTCTTGACCATTTCTTGGTTTGGGTAGTTATACATTGTTTTAGGCCTTCAAATTTGACCTGCAGCTTGATATTAATGACCTTAAAGTGAATCGAACACTTCTCTAAAGTATTGGCACATGTAGGGAGTTTTGGAGCAAAAACTTAGTTTTGAAGTCAAAGAGACCTAATTGAGGCCTATTTGGAGAAAGGTCAAGTTGAATTAAAGCATATGCCTTAGGATTTGGCTCATAAAATTTGGTAGAGAGTTTTATGCCTATAATGGGTATCTTAAAATATCATTTGTTTGTTTTGAACCTCTATGTACTTGTCAAACCACCTAGAAAAGTGTCTTAGGAGGGCTACAAGAAGAGACATAATGTAAAGAAACAATTATTAGTTGATACACTTCCCTTGAAAGTTTGAGTGTAAAAATTTGTGGAGAGTAAGAAGAATATAAAGGGTATCTAAAACAGGTCTTTGATTGGCTAGAACCCCTGTGCATTTCTAAAACTAATTAGAATTGTCCTTGTGAAGGGTTATAAGGAGTTAGTTCTAAAAGAAGAAAGTTGCCAAGCGATTGTTTCTCTCTCCCTCTACATCAATTACTAAGCATAGATTGTGATAGTAATCTCAATCTTGTTCCATGATAGTGAGCTCCCAAATGATAGCTCATAAAATAATCCTCTTCTCACAAGAGATTTCATAGGTGATTATGGACAAGAAAATGATGGGCTGGTAGTTGATAACGGTTCAAGAATCAACATTTGTATTGAAAATTTTATGAATGGTCTTGGAATCTATTGAAACTATTTGACAAATACTTCAACAATAATTATGAGATATGATGGAATTCATAGAGACCCATTTGGTTATTACTTTATCTTGCCTATTGAGGTGGTAACTATGACAATTTTAACTTTCTTTCATATGGTGCCCAATAATGAATCTTATGATGTTTTTATCGATAGATCATGGATAAATCAAATGAGAGAAATTCTATCTATTTTACAACAATATTTTTTAAAAATGTACGAAAATCAAGTTATTACAATTGGATTAGATGTTTAATATCAACCACAATGAGTTCAAGAAGAGGTCTTGCATAAGGAAAACCCAAAAGAACAACCAAATATTAAACCTTAAGGAAAGAGAGAAAGACATTCATGAACATAAAACTACACCTACAAGGGTACATTTATCATAACCTATTGGTATTAATTAAATACAAGAGACTAAAAAATTATCAAATTATTCAAGATAACATTAATCCAAATGGTCATATTGTTATGTAAGAAGATACAATGGATAATGAAGATAATAAAAATGATGATGATAATGTGTTATCATTTTTTGGACTCATGGGACCCGCATCACCTTTATTTTAGTTTTGATGATATATATGCTTCAATTTATATAAATTCTTATGATTATTACGAATGACTTGACTATAATTGTATTATTGATTAAGTTTTCCTAATTAACTGCTTATGTTTGCAAATGAACCCTCTCTATTTATTTGACATATTTTTGGGTTTTTGTTTCTTTGTTGGCATACTTTATTTTATTCTCTCTATTTATTTCCTCTTCCTAAATGTTTTGCATATGGCTTTTGGGAATCAATGCTTATTCTTCAACTTTATTCTATGATAGGTCACCCCTTGGGTACTTCTTTGTTCTCCCATTTTTAATTTTAATAATTTAGAAGGCACCACCATGCTTGTCCTAGATATTTTTTAATAATTTAATAATTAATTTTTAACTAATTTCTTAGTAAAATATTTGTAGAAGTGGATAATTCACTGTGCTCCTGCTGTATATATATAAAAATCAATTCATTTTTTTTTGAATATGCATAGAACTAGGTCTAATTTGTCCCCGTATACTTTTTTTCACAATTCCGTGAATAGATCCAAAAATACATAAATGAATAACTAGCTATAAAAGTTAGGTATGCTAAGACATGATCTTAATAAAGAAAGAATAAATATTTCTCCATATCATGCGGTAGAAAAACAAATATTTTTAGAAAGCAAAGCCTAGATCTAATTGTTCATAACATTTTCATGACATTAGCTTATGAAACTTGTGACAATTTTCATTGCGTAAGATCATTTTTTTATGATCACTTGAAAATATGGATTATGTTGTGTATTTACATGTCCAAACCTTAGGCTTAAAATTGTGGCAAATTTTGAGCCTATAGCTTGTATTTTTAATTTCATTTTTTCATAATGCATATGGGTTATAATGTGTAAGCACAATAATGCCTATGCATTTTCTAAAATAGACAGAATAAAAAATTTGGTATAACAAAAATATATACAATATATTATAACACATGCATGAATGCATCCTTCCATCTATTGAATTAGTTATCAGTCATGATATAAAGCACTCATTCATTTGAGTTTAGTGAGATGAGGATTTCCAACGAAAGAAAGGGGCGATTGCCTTTTTGTGTCAAGTCCATGGATAGGTGAGAGATTGAGGAACACATATGAAATTGACTAAACATGTCCCCTCTCACATGAAATTGAGGACATAGAGGAAGATTTAGGGGCATGAGACACATTAGAACACCATGTGTTATTTTTATATGTCCTTTTTAGAGTGAATTATTAGTAACGAGACCCCTTTCACATGCAATAGAGGTGATGTTAGTCGATTTAGGGTCAAAGGACATATTAAAGACCACCATATGTGTCATTATTTTGTGTCGATGTTTCTGTTTTAGAGGGAATTCATATTAAATGGGCCCATTTCACATGCACTAGAGGTAACATTTGTCAATTTAGGGGTAGGGGACACATTAGACCACCACGTGTCATTTTGTATGTCCATGTTTCCTTTCTAAAGTGAATTGACTAAAATGGGCCCCTTCCATCGATGAAACAAAGGAAGATTTAGGACTATGGGGAGAAAATATAACACCATGTGTCATTTTTGTGTGTTCATGTTTCCTTTATAGAGATAAATCAACTAAGCATGGTTCCTTTTTCATGTAATTGAGGCAATAAAGGAATATTTAGGGGTGGTATAAAAATAGACCACCATATGTCTTTTTTATGTGTTCATGTTTTATTTTACAAATATTTTTTAGTAACAGGGCCCCTTTCATATTCAATAGAGGAAAGATTTGTCAATTTATGGCCAAGGGACATTAAATATCATCACATGTGTCATTTTTCCATGTCGATGTTTAGTTTATAGAGTGAATTCATAGTAATGGGGCCCATTTCATGTGCAACAGAGGTAACATTTTCTTATTTTTGGGTAAGGGACACATTAGACCACCATGTATCATTTTTGTGTGTTCATGTTTTTTCCCTAAAGAGAATTTGACTAAAAAATGGCTTTTTTCACATGCAATTAGCACAATAGAGGAAGATTTATCACTATGGGGAGAAAATAGACCACCATGTGTCTTTTTTGTGTGTTTTGGTCAATATTCTAGAGTGGAATTGATTAAACAAACCCCCTCTCACATGCAATCGAGGCAACATATGAATATTTAGGGGTAGGGGACACATTAGACCACCACATGCCATTTTCTATGTCCATGTATGCTTTTGGAAAAAATTGTAGTAATTGGGCCCTTTTCACATGCAAAAGAAACATTTATCAATTTGGGGCAAGGAGACATATTAAAGGCCACAACATGTTTCATTTTTATATAACTATTTTTCATTTTTAGAGTGAATTCATAATAATGGGCCCATTTCACATGTGATAGAGGAAAATTTTGCCAATTTAGGGGTATGAGATACATTAGAGTACCTTGTGTCTTTTTTGTTTGTTCATGTTTCCTTTCTAAAGCAAATTTATCTTAAAGGGGACCTTTCACATGCAATCAACAAAACAAAGGAAGATTTAGTGGTAAGGGGATAAAGTAAACCACCATGTGTCATTTTTATATATTCGTGTTTTAATTTTTAAAAAAATTTGACTAAATATTGCCCTTCTCACATGTAATCGAGGCAACAAAGGAAGATTTGGGTCCAAGCAACACACTACACCAATGTGTATCATTTTTATGTGTTTGTGTATCCTTTTTAGAGTGAATTCATAGTAACACAACCCCTTTCACATGCTATGGAGGAAATGTTTGTTTATTTATGGCTATGAAACATATTAAAGACCACAACATGTGTCTTTTTCTATGTCTACGTTTCATTCTTAGAGTGGATTCGTAATAATGGGGCCCATTTCACATGCAACAAAAGTAACATTTATCAATTTAGGGGTAGGGGACACATTAGACCACCATGTGTCATTTTTGTGTGTCTAGGTTTCATTTATAAACTAAATTTGACTAAAAGAGGCACCTTTCCCATGAAATTAATGCAAGAAAGGAATATTTTTGGAAATTGGGAGAAAATAATCCACCATATGTCATTTTTGTGTGTTATTGTGTCTAGGTTCCACCTCTCATTTAGGGTTGTGAGGAGGTGGATATCATATTTAATTTGTCCCAATAGATCCATGTTACCCAACCCTATCTAGTCTAAAATGGCCTAGTCAACTGTATCCAGACCCAAATCTACTAGAGTAGAAAATGCCTATCATGCCAAAAATATCGAATATGTAAATTCTTCTACAACCAAAAACACAACAAATAATAATTGGAAATCAAATTTTGGTTCAAAAATATATAAGTTACAATAAAATATTCATAAAATAAAAACATAGTAGTGTCATATGCTAGTGTCGATGCAGGACAGTAGTGTCAAACACTAACATTGATGTAGAACAGTAACACCAAATGATTGCATCTGAACTTGGACACTAGCCTTATATTGCAAAATAAGTGTCTTGGAAGTCAATGCAAGTGTTCTTTGATCCACTTAGAAATAAAAAAACATGCCCAAAATGAAAAATTTTCAAAAAATAAAAATTACTAATAAATTGACAACTAAACCTATTTACCAATTTAGCAAAATCCTGGTATGCTAAAGCTATCCAAAGTACATCAAATCACACTGGTTGAGGGGTTATACCACATGGCATGGTTATCTTATAATCAAATCTTGAATTTTTTAAAATTTCAAAATGCTAATGACTTCAAATTTTAATTCAAAGTACCTAATATACAACTTTTGCACAAACTTCAAATGTGCATATCTTGAGCACCAATTGTCCAATTTTAAAACCACAAGTTGCATTGGAATTCAGAAAATGAGTTCTTACATATTTAACCAAATTTATAATATTTAAAAAATTACCAAAAATTTCTAAAAAAATCCTACCCATATATATTATACTAGATTCTAGGTATTACCAAAACAATGTTCCAAATTACCACTACCAATACTATCAACATGCATATTGATCTTTATGTCAAGAAAATTATCACCTTTTAATTTTGAGAGGAGATGAATAGTAGATAATATATTCCCTCCCAAAATGGGGCCATCTTAGTAGGGGAATGTTTAAAAACATGTTCTTCATAGTCAATTACAATTTGCACATTCTTCAGATTCAGTGGGGGCATGCTTTCGAAGCATGTTCTCCACGCTTGTTCAGTATTCAACATATCCATATTGAGTGGAGGAATGTTTTGGGAACATGTCCCCCACATTATCACTTATATAATTTTCCATATTTCTCCATAGTGGGGGCATGCTATGGTAGCATGCTACCCACACTTCTACAAAATTCAAATTTGGCAAAAACACATAGTTATATGATTCAGATTCATAGTTTTGGTGGAATTCTATACATTGGTACCATTTTAATATACATTTTCAGCATGAGACATATGTAAGCTTCATATGATATGAAATGTGTCTCTAATATCTCAAAATTCAAATTAGTTTCAGATTTTAAAACTCTTTTATGGACTATTTCCATATCATGGACTTTTACACACTAATACCCAGGTTGGACTGCTACAAATTATATAGAGCCTTACATGTCTACAATGGTTAGATATTTTTAGTTAGATTGGAGTGATTAAATCATTTGATCTCACCAAGTTTTTGGGTGATCTTGATTACATCACTCAAACTATACCGAGTTATATATACATATCTTTTGCATTCGATTTGTGTTGGCCAGGAAAAGATTCTCTCGATGGCCAAAGCACCACTCTTCCTATTTTGGGTTGGGGGAATGATCACCTCCAAAATCTCCCTACTCTAGGTAAATCAACACCACAATGCAACCCAAATGACCACTTTTAATTTCATTTATCTTCTTGTCTAGAAGATGGATGAAGTTGCAGGCCACATGTCTACTTCTCCAGTTTCCAGTACTCCAGAACCATTACCACATGACACATACACATGTATTTTATCCATGCTCTTTCTTTATGATACTTTTTATTATTACTTACATATATATTATATATGTTGATTAATTTATGTCATGCCCTTGGTTTCAAATAATGTTAAAACAAAAGATTAAAGAAAATCTCAAGCAAAGACAAGGTGTGTTGTCCACACCACGATGTGCATTTTTCTTTTCCTTAAACTAGTAAATGAAATCTTTATACATTACTAGATTAATGGGGGGGATGTAGACACCCATGTGTGGTATAATCATAATTTTTTATCATGTTTTTATAGCCTATTTTCATGTGTACATATATTGACTAAGGATTGGATATCTAGTGACGCGGCCTCTTGTGGACATCTTCAGTTCCATCTTATTTCACTTGATTTACCTACACCTTGGGCCTGTATGTTATTTCATTACTCTTCATCCAATGTATGTCATGGATCCATACCTTTTGTTTTATGTTATCTGTATGTTTTTATCCCATGGACACTTGTCTTCATTTTATACACTAGCATCGACGTTGATGTCCAACTATGACGTAGGTGTCTAGGCTTATCTTTTTGTCCTTTTCTATATCTTTTGATTTGTGATCATTTGTTTAACCCTCTTTTCCCATCCTATTGTTGGCTTTTCATGCATCACTAGATCTTATTTCAAAATTAAGAGCACCCTATATATACAAAGGCTATAGTCTAATTACACTACCAAGCAATTTGATTTGACAATTACCAAATTGGAAAATACTGTATATTTCAAGTTATCAAACTATAATATAATATTTAATTGAACATCTGAAGCATTCAAAAGGTCAAATATACTATTGAATTGTTTGTACCAAGGGTTACTAGGAGAAATAACATATAGTTACATAGTTATAATAACACACACATACCTCGCAGGGAAAACTACATAATTGTCTAAGGCCCTCTTTGGAGTATTGGCTATGTAGGTAGCACCTAGCAAAAACTAGGATTTCTAGGGTTAGCTGAAATCATGTGCTAACCCCTTTTTACAAAGTTATAGGATGTCCAATGCAAAATAACTAGGGTTTATTTATTGGATGAATTTGGTGCATGTGTAGATATAATTTGAGGCACAGGGCAATTATACATGTGACAACATGGTCCTGGTATAAATTTGTATCCATTCATGTGTATATAGACACCTGTGTCAGAGGAAAACACCTATATTGACACTATTGTCCTTGTTTGACATGACTTTCCAATGTAAAAAAATAGTCAAAACATAAAATGAACAAGGTCAAAACCTATAATGTAGCCCTGTGATGACTCCTAATCATTGTCACACCTTAGAACAAAATATCAAACAAGATAAGATCTCTATATCCATTAATTTCCTTTTACCTATTATATTTATTACACATGATAGATTAGACAAATATGTATTATTGACTATATTTTATTTTAAAACTGAATATTTTCATTCCCTTTAAATAATTTATCAGTTTTGTTTGTCTTCTATGAAAATACCCAAAAACCATAAAATAGTAGAAACATGGAGAGGTAGGGCATGTAACATCACTATCTCTTCTCCTAGTTCTCAAGATTGGTTAAATTAAAAAATATCCTCCCTGCCCTGCACGCCCCTACCCCCTATGCCCTATCCTTCTAAGATTCTAATTCAAGCACCTAGGCCTTATAATCTTATACACCAACTTCATAAAATGCAAGCTAAGATTTCCATTTTAAAATTATTTGAATAATCAATTGCTTTCATATATATATTATGTGATGTTCTAAAGGATTAAACTTTACCAAGCAACACTAAACCATCCTATTTAATTTCTCTTCTTAAAACTTTAAAATTTATTAAACACCTCACTTCAGTTGAATTAGAGGATTTACCCTCTAAAGACATTATTGATCAAAACCATGTGTTGTACATCCAAGCTAAAATCAATCATTTGGGAGTCAAAAGGGTCCTCATACATAAGGGTTCAGGATTGAACATATTTAATGAGTCCTTCCTATATGCAATAAGAATTTATTGAAAGAACCTTACACCTTCATATATGGTTATTAAATAAATTTAAAATCAACCACAATGCCCTTTGAAAAATTATATTGAACATAAATGTTGGGCCTAAAACACTAGCTACAAAATGTCAAGTAATATATAATGAAGTTAGCTACAATATTTTACTTTGTTGAACATGGATTCATTTCCCCTCTACATTACATAGATGCATAAATAGTTTACATTTGGGCTAAATTTTATACTTGTCTTACAGACAATGTCCCTTTCGGGTACTACAAAGCTTCCAAAACCACAATATTTATTTTCCCCCACTTTAACATACCTCATCCAAAGATCATAGCACCTCAACCACCCATTCCCATGAAATGGATGCATACATATGATGTGGGAGAAAAAATTAAGGCCAATAAGGTTAGTCATGCTTAAGATGATGAAGATAAATATGATTACAAACTTGATTTCATAAAGGAGCATTTGTAAGAAAAAAATATTTACACCATGTGGTCCTAGATGATATCATGATGACATGAATACATTTGGTATTATCCAATTATATTTTAATCCCCAATAATATGTGTGACTTTTCCCATGCTCCATGCTTAAATACACACCACCTTCTATGGATGAGGGAAATAAACCTATAGAGGACACTTGTTCTAATACTAATCAACCAATACAATTTAGTGGTCCCTCACCAATCATCTTTGAAAAATGTGACACTAGATTCAAATATATAAAACCAAAGAGATGCAAAGATAGTGAATTGGGTGAAAATCAACAAAGTCATTGAGAGATAATAATCCTAGAGTTCCTAATCAATCTAAACTTAATATTATCAAAATTAAATAGACTAAATTTGAAGAGATATCATTCCAAATGGATCATCGGATGCTTAATGTTTAAAATCAAGATTGTGTTTTAACATATTAATATTTAAATTGTAATATTTTACCATTTATTACATCTTATCATAGTGATGTTTATAATGTTACATCCCATGAGAATCACAAGCAATAAAAGAAATCATTTTCAATCACAGTTTATGAACATAAGATATAAAATGATGATTCAAATATTAGTCCTTTATACATTCATTTTTTGTTGACTATCATTCTTTGAGCACATGTGATATCATGATTTACAATGATTATATCAAAAATATAATAACAATGTTATTTTTATCTATTCAAGGATATACTAGATGATATTTACGTAGTATGAATATTATAGTTTTTAATTATGAAGACATTTCACACACATCAGTTAGTGGTATTACACTATCATTTATTATCGATCCTAGGACCCTACTAGTTTGGTTTTATGTAGTATCAGATACAAGATCATATCATATATTACTTGGATGCCCATGCTAATCAATGAAAGTGATACCTTCCACACTATATCAATGTTTCAAATTTGTGTGTGATTATGAAGTACATACCATTCAAGGCACAAATTTTGAACTACTTATCTAAACTTAAAGATCACATGTGTGATCATCTAGTTGTAGATTTTTAAATATGGATTTATATGTTAAAATAGTCTTGTACACTTGAAAAATATATCTCAAAGATATACCCTTAAATTTTACCTTTTTTCATCTAAAAGGCTTGTGTTTGCCACCTCACTAGGTCTAATTACTTATATCTTAGTCCAACCTTAATTACTCTAATTATATAGATTACCTATAACCACAAAATGTCTAAAATCTTATATATATTCTTCAATGTCAGTCACAGAATCTTAGTAACTTTTCTCCTCTCTGAACAATTACATTCAAGATAAGACAATAACATCTATGTTATTATCCACGCTCCAATGTAGCTATCCTTGTCTCTCAAACACTAAAATATGTATATCTTTTGATGTATACACGTCAGTAAAATTTCATTAACCCTTCCATGAGGATCATTTCAAAATAGTTAGTATAAATATAAATCAAAGCTTACTTATTATTCATCTAGAAAATATCGAGTAATCACCTCTCAAACTTAGACATACTATTGGATTTAAAAACACATAACTAATATATTATACCATATTCATCTCTATTTTCATATCAATCATAGGAACAATCATATTATAGGCCTGAATCACTCAAAATATAACCCATGAGCCATATTTGTCAATTTATAAGCTAGATCACTATATGCATCTTCATATAGTATATTGCACCCTTGTACACACACATTCCCACACATAGAGGATAACTACATAAGTCTGAGCCCCTCCTTGGAGTATTGGATATGTAAGTAGTGCTCATTGATAGGGGGTCTTTGAGGTTAGCTCGACACCGTGAACCCACTAAACCATTTTTTATAAGCTAACCTAACCTGAGGTGGATATATATGGTTTGAGCTATAAACAATGATACAAGGTATGTGCATGAGATCCAAATACATCAAATGAAAGGTGATAATTTTTTTATAAAGACTTAGGTAGTCACATATTGATACAATGAGCATTCTATACATGGTAATTATGTCAAGATTTAGATAGTAGCATCGACACAAGTGTCTACAGATTGATGCAAGTGTATGGGTGGCCAAAATGAATATTTTCAAAATGTGATGATTGTTTCCTAAACATCAAATAACTTGTTTCCATATCTGTAGATCTCAAATTTTTATACACATCATTGTATAAGCTAAGTATTATTTCTTCTTTATGATTATGTAATCAAAATCTTATTTGGCATTGTACTTTATATATTTAGTATTTTTTGTAATTTAGCACTAAAATTGAATATCATAAATTGAACTATTTAGTTGGCTTGGATTTTAGGAATAGTATATCTCATGCTTGAATATCCTATTCTTCATAACATTTAATTCTTAAAAGGATCAAACATTTGGTGAGCCTAACCTCTGAGTCTTCCACTAGCTTACTCTAGAGTTTTCAACCTCCTAAGTTATTTACTTATTGTTTTCATTTAGATTTGTTATAATTTTTGCATGCAACCTAAGCGTAGTCATATATTAGGTGGTGTTCCTATTGAATATCTTGAGCTACCCCTTGGGCTAGCTAAAATGTCTTAAGATAATACCATGTAAAAATCTTCTAATAATGACAGTGCAAATAATGATAATGGGTCGCATACTACAAAAGTTTCTATAGAAGATATATTTGATCATGAGGATAATGAAACACATGAGGATAATTAAAATTAATAAATAGATCAATAAAAATTTAAATCTATTACCTTATTTTGAGAGTGCATTCGTACAACTAGTGAAGATCTCCACAAGATCTTACATATTATATTAACAACTCAAAAATCTAAAATTATTGATGAAAAACCATGTGCATCTATTGATTATGATATTAGAGATATGAGACATCCCCATATTCCTATCTCTCTCCCCTTGAGTACTACATTGTATACTACAGGTATTGGGGGCATGGGATATGTTTTCAAATAATTGTTCCCCAAAATTCAAGCCATTATTGCTACATCTTCCATGGTAACCATTAACACTTCAACCCAATTACCAATTTCAATGCCTATTTCAACACAAGTGTTAGCATCCCCTTTGGCGAGTTCTTAAAATTCAAACCTTAGAGGTCAAAATGTGAAATATATTGTACAAACTATAAAACTTTTGAAAGCTAAGGTTACCATCATTGAGAAAAATTCTAGGAAATCACCCCATGATATTGATTCACAAGATGTATTGCATAACCCTCTTACACCTAAGATATTTTTAGACTCTTTACAAACCCACCCAAGTTCATACTTTATCATGGTAAGTGTGATCCTGAGAAATGTCTTTGATCATTTTCTATGGCATCCCTTGATTATGCTTCTAATGACAAAATTTTTACCAAATTATTTCCAAAAAACTTAATGGACTATGTTTTGAGATGATTATATGATTTACTAGTATAATTACTAAGAGCATTTAAACCCCTAGCTGATCAATTTTTAGCATGATTTTTATAAACATTATTAAAAAAATGTCATGTGCACTAATGTCCAAGATCAAATAAGGAGTCAATGAAATGATTAATGAATGTGGCTTGAGATAGAAGACAATGTTGGCCAAAAAGACAAATCCTATGGTGGATAAATAACTTCAAGTCATAATCAATAAATTTTTTATTTCTCCCTTATATGAGTCTATTGTTTTCAATAAATTCTAATATTTTGATGACTTATGCCATATTTTTTAAGTTAGAGAAATGAAACTTACTGCATTAAACAAGCTTAAGTATGTAGTTAACACACCAACTACATCCAATAATATGTTTCATATAAAACTAAGCTACAAGGTAAAATTTATTGAGACTAAAAAAGACACAACTACCACGGTTAATATAGTGTCACAATAAACTAATAGTCTCATCTTATCTAGTGCACCTAAGAGATAATTTACACTATTATCCAAGTCTTCAACTTCATTACTTCTAAAGTTTCTAGAATGTAATTTCATATCTCTCCCTCCTCCTATGGTGGTTGATACGAATTGAGCTTTATCAAAAGAATATGATGTCAATACCTATTGTGACTATCAATAATGTGTAGGTCATTATACAAATATATGTTCTAAACTAAATCATAAGATACAATACCTTATTGATAATGATCAAATTACCTTTGAGGATTTTCCCACAACATTAAAATCATAACCAAATGATCATAAAAACCAAAAGATATTCAATAATATATTGCAAGATCATTCTAAGATAACTCAAAAAGTTCAAATGGTTTATCATGCACATCCTCCATCACATTATGGATAACCATTAGATGGTATTATTGCTACATTTATATGCGAGATACCTTATATGGTTATGATACCTTCTATTTCATTTGATGATAGTGAGATTGTGGATAATGACTCATAACTTCATTCCTTATTTATCAAGGAATATATTTATCATTAACCTATACATAGTGTTATGGTTGACAATGGTTCTTGTGAGAATGTATGTACCATGACATTAATCACACATTTGGGATACACACATGATGATTTATTCCCTTCAACTAAAATGATAAAATCATTTGATGGGAAGACACAAGAAGTTTTTGGTGAGATTGATTTCCCTCTTTAGGTTGGTTAAAACACCTATGACCACTACCTTTTCATTATAACACATACATGAGTATTTTATTTATTATTAGGACATCCTTGGATACATAATATCTATGCAATACATTCCACAGTGCATGGTTGTATTAATGATCCGGACAACAATTCAGATGATAATTCGGGTGATGGGTCCACCCCATTTGATGGCAGAACTTTCGGGAGCCATAACTTTTGCACCGTAGCTCCAATTGACTCACCATTTGAACTGTTGGAAAGCTAATAATGAGGGGAATGTCATGAGATGGCATGGAGCTCTACTCAATGAAGTTTGACCCCCTAAAACCCAATAGAAGTGTCCCAAATTTCAATTTTAGTAGTCCAGTCTAAAAATAGTAAGTTTCTAAAAATAGTAATTCCTCAAATTCTGTATTGTTGTAAATCGTGGAAGTCAAACCAATTCATCTCCCTTGAGATTGGTGACCTTCCATATCCTCCCCACACCTTCAAAACATGTATAAATGAAGATGTAACCTGAAATGGAAATCAGACATCTCTTCTCAGAGATAAGCATATGTTTGGGTCTGCAATTTTGATAAATAAAGCATCTCTTTTCAGAGATATCATTATTTGAATTGTGTTGTTCTTATTTTTCTTGAATTATCTTTCAACCAAAGATTTCGAGTTTTGGATTAGTGGTATCAGAGTGGTTTGTCTTGAGAGTGTATGATCCCAAGGACAAGGTCAGGCTACAAGAAGCTTGGGTGGGAAACAACAGAGCTTCCAAATTTTCCACCTATTCGCTCCAAACGATTTCAAATGGTAGACGACATCGAGACATCTGATCCTTTCAAGGAAATGGTGAATGAATCCCTCCAATGGCAACAAGTGCAGATGCTACAATAGTTTGCCCAAATTCTTCAAACACTTTCGATGGGAAATCTTGGCTCTGTGGCTCCACTTCCTAGCTCCTCAACCAGGGAATGTCCTTCCAGTGCCCCAACACCCTTCAAGGTCAAGGTAAATTTTGATATTCCTACATTTGAAGGCAAAATCAATGCCGATGCAGTAGGAAATTGGTTGGATCAATTGTCTTCCTACTTCTCTATAAATAAGTTCACCGATGGATAAAAGATTACTTTTGCTCTTTTGAAATCAACATTGCCTGTGAAAAACTGGTGGGAAGTGTACAAAAAGAGGTTCAGTATAGATGACATCGGTCTTGAGGTGGAACCTACCTGGGATAATTTTGTGGAAGCGGTGAAGGAAGAATAATACCCCATTGGAGCATATGACGATCTGTATATAGTGTGGCAACAACTTCACCAAGGTAAGGAACAATCTGTTCAAGATTACATTGACATTTTTCATTCTCTATCTGCAAGATTAGGCATCCAAGAAAGTGAGAAACACAAGGTTCTCAAATATCATGGTGGACTACAATGGTACTTCTGGGGAGAAATGGAACTCTTCAATTTGGAAACCATTGGTGAGGCATACAAGTTCGCAGTAAATATTGAGCAGAAGCATGGAAGAATGAATATAAAGAATCAGTCTTCAAATTGGAAAAGTGACAAAGAAGGGCAAACACGAGGCCAAAATTGGAAGCAAAAGGAAGGAAATACTAGGTTGTGGTGTGATTATCACAAATCTAGAACTCACTCCAAAGAAGAATGTCGAGCTATCAAATCACTGCTTTCTGAGTCATAATCCTCTGCTCTACCTCATACAGACCCTATAGTCGAAGAGGTTGAAGAATAAATTATAGATGCTAATCTTGAAGCCATTGTTGCTTCATCACAGACACATGACAAGATGCTAGATGACAAGGAAAGGTTGTTTCACTCTAAGTTATGGGTGAAAGGTAAGCCTCTACATTTCATTATTGATAGTGGAAGTCAAAATAATTTAATCTCTATTGATGTTGTGAAAAGCCTAAATCTATCTATGAAGCCTCACCCAAAACCATACAGTATTGGATGGTTGAGTCCAGGGAGAAACCTCCATGTCACCCACCAATGTCTTCTTTCATATGCAATACAACCTTTCCAAGATGAGGTCTTATGTGATGTGGTCAATCTAGATGTTTGTGATATACTCTTTGGTTAGCCATTCATGTATGATCGACATGGTATATATGAGTCAAGAACTAGAAGGATCACTCTCACTCTTGGAACACGGTGCTATAGGGTACCAGAAGTACCACCTTCTACATCTGTCTCTCTGATTAGTGCCAAGAAATTTGTTCTCATGGTGGTCAAGCCACAAGAATCAGAAAGGGCTGATATTATAGCCCTGACTACATAAACAACACAACAATAAAAGCAAATAGATATTGAGTTGAAGAAGTCCACAACCTTCCATCCACAGAATGATGGTCAGACATAAATGGTGAACAATCTGTCAGGGACACCCAGAACAACAAACAGCTCTGGTGCCCCCTTGTCAGGATCTTGCTCTCCACAATAAGAGCATAATATGATTACCTTGTATAAGCAACTAAACACGAAATTTAATCAGAATGATAAGTAACTAGAAATATGAAACAACACAGGAATATGAGAGACAATACCCAATTGTATTAATACTTATACATAAGGAAATACAATAAAGAAGTCGCCACACTTCTTCTCACACCTCTAGAGCTTCCACACTTCTAGGGTTCACTAGTAATTCTCCTCCAACACTTTCCTCTCTCAATCATGGTCCCAACAATCAACTCAAATATAGAATTGATGTTCACCTCCACCAGTCAATAACACGCTACCAGTACACACCAAGCACACAACTGTAATCCAAGTAGATCTCCCTGCTCTTTGCTGCCACCTGCAAATCACCAGACCTTACTCACCATTATAGATCTCCAAACGTGGTCCTGCACACCTGCTGACCAAGATCATACATACACAAAGAACCCTTTTGATTCTCTAAACCATCACCCACACTTGGTACTATGGCACTAGGAGGAACACACCATTGCTCTCTTCTCTCTGAAGGAGCTTATTTTTCTCTCTTACTCTCTAGCACAAGTTTACAATATAGCCTATGAGTCTATTATATAAATCTCATGCTTACAATAATTAGACTATCTTAATTACAATAATTAGACTCGCAACTCTAAGACTAAAATAAGTTTTTAACATGCAAACTGACAGTCCAAAAATAGACTCTCTAGAATCTGCATGCAAACTGCATGCTCACACAAGTTGCCGACGTCGGCTCCTCCTGACTGATGTCGACCGACTCATAACTGACGTCAGTTTCTTCTACACTGCACTGTGACCAATGTCGATTGATTAGACCGACGTCGATTGCCCTGCAACTCATTCTACAACTCTTCGTAACCTCTGTAACTCCTCCTATTTGCATCCTGGTGAAGCTTTTAACTCCACAACCTAATAATCTCCCACTTAGAGATAAACAAATGCACCTGTACCTATCCCTGTACACCATCTAATTTATTCCCTAGCTTGTATCCCTTTTTAAACTCAATCCTGAAGACCAACCACCACACACCCTATGGTGTACCTCCTGTCATCCAAGTAACCTGCCATATCCGAACCTACAACTCCATGTAGTGAAGACCTTGACCCTGCCTAACATATTAACCTACTGCTAGTCCCTCTCAGATACCTGAGAACCCACTGAACTACCCTCCAGTACTTCTTCCCTGAATTAGCTCCAAACTTTTTGACAACTCCCACTGCTTGGGAAAACTTAGGTCTACACTAGACCTCATGTGATTTTGAACACTATTCTAAGCTCTGATTGAACTGTCCAGCCCTTGGTGTGCTTACCAATTCTGTATCCTGCATCTTGAACCCTGCCAACACCTTCTTCACATCAGCTCCTACTGGAGACAAAATCAACCTGTGATCTTCCATGTCTCTTATGCCAAAGAATTTCACTGTTCCAAATTCTTCGTGACATACCTCTGAACTAACTTTACCTTTAGCTCAGAAACTCCCTGCATGTGTAACCCTGCAACAAGCAACCACACCACATACAGTAACAAAATAATGTTGCAATCATTATCCACCTGGTAAAGAAAACACAATGGTTATAATGACCTTGACCAAAGCCATGCTTTGTCATACCCCTGTCAAAACTTGTACCACTGTCTTGCAGCTTGCTCAAGACCATATACCTTGGCCTTCCGTCTCACGTGTCCATTCCCGCTCTTCTTCATCTTGAACATCCATTTGTCTCTCAGTGCTTTCTTCCCACTGACAACTCCACCAAAAACTCTTGTTTGATTCTTCTCCAAAGAATCACAATCCTCATCCATGCCAAGCTCCCACTGTTTCCTAGATCTACCTGCTCTGCTTCTTTAATGACTTTTTGATTCTTGACCATCAATGAGCAACAAGTAGTGTAAAAAAGGGAAATGATGAATTTGAGGATTACTTACCTTTTTAGTCCTCCATATGGGCGTTTGAGACTCCTTGAAAGCTTGCTGTTTGCCTAAAATTTGTCTCAATAATCGATGCCAGTCACATCTCAGTCTGCACCCGATCGTCATCGGTTCCCTACAACTACCTGATCGCCGACGTCGATTCTCCATGACCGACGCTGGTGTTTATCTGCCCTTGAGTTGTCGATGTCAGTCTACACATAGTCGATGTCGGTCCCTGCATGGACGTTGATGTCTATTTTTTCTCCAACGTCAGTCTCTGTGTTCTCTTTGTGAGTGATAACTTTTACCCGCGAGCTCCTTTTGGGTCAAAACCCTATTCAAATCAACACATCCCTACTCAAAATTCCTCAACCCCTTGAATTGATCTCTGTCCGTCATCTCCTCCATGAAAACCAAGGCTTTCCAGTTCTTAAGTTTGTCAAAGACATCTGACCTCTGCTTAAAAACATGCATTACCCTCTTACATATGTGACCAAGCCTACAAAGCCACATCTCTGCAACAAAAGGTGAATCAGTAATATAAGTAGATAGATAAATGATACCTACTTTCTTACCACCATCTAATTCAAGTGCATCTACTGTGAGAGTTACTGTGCATCTCTCATCACCCAACTTTCCTAAAGAAATTAGACTCATCTCCAAGACTGGTCCCTGCATGACCTCCTTCAACACCCATGTGTTATCCATCTGCAATTTCAGCTTCACTTTCCCTTCATCAATAATTTGACAAGGCTCACCAACCCCTAAATAAATCTCTCTAAAGTCTCCCAAGACATACCCATGAAAAGATGCTCTATTTCGGTGTGCATGGAAAGAAGAAACAAAATCTATGAAGCAAGATTCTACTTTATCCAGAACATCCTGTGCAACATCACGTGCAACATCTGCTCCTCCCTTTTCCTCATACTGATCTTCTACCAACCAACAATCTTTATTTACCTGCTCTTTCTTTCCATCAATCAAACCATTCATGCTATTTAGTTTCTCCATTCGTAGCTTACTTTCTTTTGCCATTGCTATACTCCCATCAAACAGAAACCCCTATGAGTACCCTGTAATCAACAAACACTAATCAAATCTGAAACCACCTGTTAGTAACCCAACTAAAAGCTCTGATACCAATTTTTAGGGACACCCAGAACAACAAACAACTATGGTGCCCACTTGTCAGGATCTTGCTCTCCACAATAAGAGCATAATATGATTACCTTGTATACGCAACTAAACACGAAATTTAACTAGAATGATAAGTAACTAGAAATATGAAACAACACAGGAATATGAGAGACAATACCCAATTGTATTAATACTTATACAGAAGGAAATACAATAAAGAAGTTGCCACACTTCTTCTCACACCTCTAGAGCTTCCACACTTCTAGGGTTCACCAGTAATTCTCCTCCAACACTTTCCTCTCTTAATCACAGTCCCAACAATCAACTCAAATATAGAATTGATGTTCACCTCCACCAATCAGTAACACGCTACCAGTACACCAAGCACACAACTGTACTCCAAGTAGATCTCCCTACTCTTTGCTGCCACCTGCAAATCACCAGACCTTACTCACCATTGTAGATCTCCAAACGTGGTCCTGCACACCTGATGACCAAGATCATACATACATGAAGAACCCTTCTAATTCTCCAAACCAGCACCCACACTTGGTACCATGGCACTAGGAGGAACACACCATTGCTCTCTTCTCTCTGAAGGAGCTTATTTTGCTCTCTTACTCTCTAGCACAAGTTTACAATACAATCCATGAGTCTATTATATAGATCTCATGCTTATAATAATTAGACTATCTTAATTACAATAATTAGACTCGCAACTCTAAGACTAAAATAAGTCTTTAACATGCAAACTGACAGTCCAAAAATAGACTCTCCAGAATCCACATGCAAACTGCATGCTCACACAGGTTGCCGACATCAGCTCCTCCTGACCAATGTTGGCCGACTCATAATCGACATTGATTTTTTTTGCACTGCACTGTGACTGATGTCGGTTGATCAGACCGACGTTGGTTGCCTTGCAACTCATTCTACAACTCGCTGCAACCTTTGCAACCTCTGTAACTCCTCTTATTTGCATCCTGGTGAAGATTTTAACTCTACAACCTAACAATCTCCCACTTGAAGATAAACAACTGCACCTATACCTGTCCCTGTACATCATCTAATTTATTCTTTGGCTTGTATCCCTCTTCGAGCTCAATCCTGAAGACCAACCACCACACACCCTGTGGTGTACCTCATGTCATCCAAGTAACCTACCATATCTAAGCCTACAACTCCATGTAGTCAAGACCTTGACCCTACATAACATGTTAACCTGCTGCTAGTCCCTCTCAGATACCTAAAAACCCACTGAACTGCCCTCCAGTACTTCTTCCCTGAATTAGCTCCAAACTTTATGACAACTCCCACTGCTTGGGAAAACTCAGGTCTACACTAGACCTCATGTGATTTCGAACACTGTTCTAAGCTCTGCTTGAACTGTCCAGCCCTTGGTGTGCTTATCGATTCTGCATCCTGCATCTTGAACCCTGCCAACACCTTCACATCAGCTCCTACTGGAGACAAAATCAACCTATGATCTTCCATGTCTCTTATGCCAAAGAATTTTGCTGCTCCAAATTCTTCATGACATACCTCTGAACTAACTTTACCTTTAGCTCAGAAACTCCCTGCATGTGTAACCCTGCAACAAGCAACCACACCACATACAGTAATAGAATAATGTTGTAATCATTATCCACCTGGTAAAGAAAACACAATGGTTACAATGAACTTGACCAAAGCCATGCTTTGTCATACCCCTGTCAAAACCTGTACCACTGTCCTACAGCTTGCTCAAGACCATATACCTTGGCCTTCCGTCTCATGTGTCCATTCTCGCTCTTCTTCATCTTGAACATCCATTCATCTCCAGTACTTTCTTCTCACTGGCAACTCCACCAAAAACTCTTGTTTGATTCTTCTCTAAAGAATCACAATCCTCATCCATGCCAAGCTCCCACTATTTTCTGAATCTACCTGCTCTGCTTCTTTAATGACTTCTTGATTCTTGACCATCAGTGAGAAACAAGTAGTGTGAAGAAAGGAAATAACAAATTTGAGACTTACCCTTTCAGTCCTCCATATGGGTGATTGAGACTCCTTGACAGCTTGCTGTCCACCCAAAATCTGTCTCAGTAATCGATTCCAGTCACATCTCAGGCTGCACCCGACCGTCATCAGTTCTCTGTGACTGCCTCATCAACGATGTCAGTTCTCCATGACCGATGCTGGTGTTTATCTGCCCCTGAGTTATTGATGTCAATCTGCACATAGCTGATGTCGGTCCCTACATGGACGCCAATGTCAATTTTCTAATTGATGTTGGTCTCTGTGTTCTCCTTTTGAGTGATAACTTTTACTTGTGAGCTCCTTTTGGGTCAAAACCCTGTTCAAATCAATACATCCCTGCTCAGAATTCTTCAGCCCCTTGAACTGATCTCTATCCATCATCTCCTCCATGAAAACTAAGGCTTTCTAGTTCTTAAGTTTGTCAAAGACATCTGACCTCCGCTTAAAAACATGCATTCCCCTCTTACATATGTGACCAAGCCTACAAAGCCACATCTCTGCAACAAAAGGTGAATTAGTAATATAAGTAGATAGATAAAAGATACCTACTTTCTTACCATCATCTAATTCAAGTGCATCCGCTGTGAGAGTTACTGTGCATCTCTCATCACCCAACTTTCCTGAAGAAATTAGACTCATCTCCAAGACTAGTCCCTACATGACCTCCTTCAACACTCGTGTGTTATCCGTCTGCAATTTCAGCTTCACTTTCCCTTCATCAATAATTTGACAAGGCTCACCAAACCCTAAATAAATCTCTCCAAAGTCTCCCAAGACATACCCATGAAAAGATGCTCTATTTCAGGCTGCATGGAAAGAGGCAATAGAATTTGTGAACTAAGATTCTACTTTATCCAGAACATCCTGTGCAACATCACCTGCAACATCTGCTCTTCCCTTTTCCTCATACTGATCTTCTACCAACCAACAATCTTTATTTACCTGCTCTTTCTTTCCATCAATTAGACCATTCATGCTATTCAGTTTCTCCATTCGTAGCTTACTTTCTTCTGCCATTGCTATACTCCCACTCAATCAAAAACCCCTGTGAGTACCCTGTAATCAACAAACACTAACCAGATTTGAACCCACCTATTAGTAACCCAACCAAAAGCTCTGATACCAATTGTCAGGGACACCTAGAACAACAAATAGCTCTGGTGCCCACTTGTCAGGATCTTGCTCTCCACAATAAGAGCATAATATGATTACCTTGTATAAGCAACTAAACACGAAATTTAACTAGAATGATAAGTAACTAGAAATATGAAACAACACAGGAATATGAGAGACAATATCCAATTGTATTAATACTTATACAGAAGGAAATACAATAAAGAAGTCACCACACTTCTTCTCACACCTCTAGAGCTTTCACACTTCTAGGGTTCACCAGTAATTCTCCTCCAACACTTTTCTCTCTCAGTCATGATCCCAACAATCAACTCAAATATAGAATTGATGTTCACCTCCACCAGTTAGTAACACGCTGCCAGTACACCAAGCACACAACTGTACTCCAAGTAGATCTCTCTGCTCTTTACTGCCACCTACAAATCACCAGACCTTATTCACCATTGTAGATCTCCAAACGTGGTCCTGTACACCTGCTGACCAAGATCATACATACACGAAGAACCCTTCTGATTCTCCAAACTAGCACCCACACTTGGTACTGTGGCACTAGGAGGAACACACCATTGCTCTCTTCTCTCTGAAGGAGCTTATTTTGCTCTCTTACTCTCTAACACAAGTTTACAATACATCCCATGAGTCTATTATATAGATCTCATGCTTACAATAATTAGATGATTTTAATTACAATAATTAGACTCGCAACTCTAAGACTAAAATAAGTCTTTAACATGAAAATTGACAGTCAAAAAATAGACTCTCCGAAATCCGCATGTAAACTGCATGCTCACACAGGTTGCCGATGTCGGCTCCTCCTGATTGATGTCGGTCGACTCATAACTGATGTCAGTTTCTTTTGCACTGCACTATGACTGATATCGGTTGATCAGATCGATGTTGGTTGCCCTGTAACTCATTCTGCAACTCTCTGCAACCTCTGTAACCTCCGTAACTCCTTCTATTTTCATCCTAGTGAAGCTTTTAGCTCCATAACCTAACAATCTCCCACTTAGAGATAAACAGATGCACCTGTACCTATCCTTGTACACCATCTAATTTATTCTCTAGATTGTATCCCTCTTCAAGCTCAATCTTGAAGACCAACCACCACACACGCTGTGGTGTACCTCCTGTCATCCAAGTAACCTGCCACATCTGAACCTACAACTCCATGTAGTGAAGATCTTGACCCTGCATAACATGTTAACCTACTGCTAGTCCCTCTCTGGGACCTGAGAACTCACTGAACTAGCCTCCATTACTTCTTCCCCGAATTGGCTCCAAACTTTCTGACAACTCCCACTGCTTGGAAAAACTCAGTTCAACACTAGACCTCATGTAATTTCGAACTCTGTTCTAAGCTCTGCTTGAACTGTCCAGCCCTTGGTGTGCTTACCGATTCTACATCTTGCATCTTGAACCCTGCCAACACTTTCTTCACATCAACTCCTACCAGAGACAAAATCAGCCTGTGATCTTCCATGTCTCTTATGCCAAAGAATTTCGCTGCTCTAAATTCTTCATGACATACCTCTGAACTAACTTTACCTTTAGCTCAGAAACTCCTTGCGTGTGTAACCCTGCAACAAACAACCACACCACATACAATAATAGAATAATGTTGCAATCATTATCCACTTGGTAAAGAAAACACAATGGTTACAATGACCTTGACCAAAGCCATGCTTTGTCATACCCCTATCAAAACTTGTACCACTATCCTGCAGCTTGCTCAAGACCATATACCTTGGCCTTCCATCTCACGTGTCCATTATCGCTCTTCTTCATCTTGAACATCCATTCGTCTCTCAGTGCTTTCTTCTTGCTAGCAACTCCACCAAAAACTCTTGTTTGATTCTTCTCCAAAGAATCACAATCCTCATCTATGCCAAGCTCCCACTGTTTTCTGGATCTACCTGCTCTGCTTCTTTAATGACTCCCTGATTTTTGACCATCAGTGAGCAACAAGTAGTATAAAAAAGGGAAATGATGAATTTGAGGCTTACTTACCCTTTTAGTCCTCTATATGGGTGTTTGAGACTCCTTGACAGCTTATTGTCCACCCAAAATCCATCTCAGTAATCGATGCCAGTCACATCTCAGTCTACACCCGACCATCGTCGGTTCCTTGTGACTACCTCATCACCGATGTCGATTCTCCATGATCGACGTTGATGTTTTTCTACCCTTGAGTTGTCAACATCAGTCTACACATAGCCGATGTCGGTCCCTACATGGACGTCGATGTTGGTTTTCTAACTGACGTCGGTCTTTATGTTCTCTTTGTGAGTGATAACTTTTACCTGTGAGCTCCTTCTGGGTCAAAACCCTGTTCAAATCAACACAACCCTACTCAGAATTTCTTAGCCCCTTGAATTGATCTCTGTCTGTCATCTCCTCCATGAAAACCAAGGCTTTCCAGTTCTTAAGTTTGTCAAAGACATCTGACCTCCACTTAAAAACATGCATTCCCCTCTTACATATGTGACCAAGCCTACAAAGCCACATCTTTGCAACAGAAGGTGAATCAGTAATATAAGTAGATAGATAAAGGATACCTACTTTCTTACCACCATCTAATTCAAGTGCATCCACTGTGAGAGTTACTATGCATCTCTCATCACCCAACTTTCCTGAAGAAATTAGACTCATCTCCAAGACTGGTCCCTGCATGACCTCCTTCAACACCCATGTGTTATCTATCTGCAATTTCAGCTTCACTTCCCCTTCATCAATAATTTGACAAGGCTCACCAAACCCTAAATAAATCTCTCCAAAGTCTCCCAAGACATACCCATGAAAATATGCTCTATTTCGGGTTGCACGGAAAGAGGCAACAGAATCTGTGAACCAAGATTCTACTTTATCCAGAACATCCTGTGCAACATCACGTGCAACATCTGCTCTTCCCTTTTCTTCATACTAATCTTCTACCAACCAACAATCTTTATTTACCTGCTCTTTCTTTCCATCAATCAGACCATTCGTGCTATTCAATTTCTCCATTCGTAGCTTACTTTCTTCTGCCATTGCTATACTCCCACTCAATCAAAAACCCCTGTGAGTACCCTGTAATCAACAAACACTAATCAGATCTAAAACCACCTGTTAGTAACCCAACCAAAAGCTCTGATACCAATTGTCAGGGACACCCAGAACAACAAATAGCTTTGGTGCCCACTTGTCAGGATCTTGCTCTCCACAATAAGAGCATAATATGATTACCTTGTATAAGTAACTAAACACATAATTTAACCAAAATGATAAGTAACTAGAAATATGAAACAACACAGGAATATGAGAGACAATACTCAATTATATTAATACTTATATAGAAGGAAATACAATAAAGAAGTTGCCACACTTCTAAGGTTCACCAGTAATTCTCCTCCAACACTTTCTTCTCTCAATCACAGTCCCAACAATCAACTCAAATATAGAATTGATGTTCACCTCCACCAGTCAGTAACACGCTGCTAGTACACCAAGCACACAACCGTACTCCAAGTAGATCTTCCTGCTATTAGCTGCCACCTGCAAATCACCAGACCTTACTCACCATTGTAGATCTCCAAACATGGTCCTGCACATCTGCTGACCAAGATCATACATACATGAAGAACCCTTCTAATTCTCCAAACCAGCACCCACACTTGGTACTGTGGCACTAGGAGAAACACACCATTGCTCTCTTCTCTCTGAAGGAGCTTATTTTGCTCTCTTACTCTCTAACACAAGTTTACAATACAGCCCATGAGTCTATTATATAGATCTCATGCTTACAATAATTAGACTATCTTAATTACAATAATTAGACTCATAACTCTAAGACTAGAATAAGTCTTTAACATGTAAACTGACAGTCCAAAAATAGACTCTCCAAAATCTGCATACAAACTGCATGCTCACATAGGTTGCCGACGTCGGCTCATCCTGACCGATGTCGACCGACTCATAATCGATGTCGATTTTTTTTGCACTGCACTGTGACCGACGCCAGTTGATCAGACTGATGTCAGTTGCCTTGCAACTCATTTTGCAACTCTCTGCAACCTCCACAACCTCCGTAACTCCTCTTGTTTACATCCTGGTGAAGCTTTTAGCTCCACAACCTAACACAATCAGGTATGCAACAGGAATCAAATCAAAGTAAAGCTACCAAACTTGATGAAAAATCTTGATGCAATGGGGACCATTGCTTTTCAAGGAGGGAGAAATGCTTCGGACAATAATTTAGATGATAATTTGGGTGATGGGTCCACACCATTTTATGTCCAAACTTTTGGGAGCCATAACTTTTGCATCATAGCTCCAATTGACTCACTGTTTGAACTGTTGGAAAGCTAATAATGAGGGGAATGTTGTGAGATGGCATGGAGCTTTTCTCAATGAAGTTTGACCCCCTAAAACTCAATGGAAGTGTCCCAAATTTTAATTTTAGTAGTCTAGTCTAAAAATAGTAAGTTTTTAAAAATAATAATTCCTCGACTTCTGTATTGTTGTAAATCATGGAAGTCAAACCAATTCATCTCCCTCGAGATTGGTGACCTTCCATATCCTCCCCACACCTTCAAAACATGTATAAATGAAGATGTAACCTGAAATGGAAATCAAACATCTCTTCTCAGAGATAAGCATATGTTTGGGTCTGCAATTTTGATAAATAAAACATCTCTTTTCAGAGATATCATTATTTAAATTGTGTTGTTCTTATTTTTTTTGAATTATCTTTCAACCAAAGCTTTTGAGTTTTGGATCAGTGGTATCAGAGTGATTTGTCTTGAGAGTGTATGATCCCAAGGACGAGGTCCGGTTACAAGAAGCTTGGGTGGGAAACAACAGAGCTTCCAAATTTTCCACCTATTCACTCCAAACGACTTCAAATGGCAGATGACACCAAGACATTTGATCATTTCAAGGAAATGGTGAATGAAGCCCTCTAATGGCAACAAGTACAGATGCTACAATAGTTTGCCCAAATTCTTCAAACATTTTTGATGGGAAATCTTGGCTTTGTGGCTCCACTTCCTGGCTCCTCAACCAGAGAACGTCCTTCCAGTGCCCCAACACCCTTCAAGGTCCAGGTAAATTTTGATATTCCTACATTTGAAGGCAAAATAAATGCCGATGCAATAGAAAATTGGTTGGATCAATTGTCTTCCTACTTCTCTGTAAATAAGTTCACCAATGGAGAAAAGATTACTTTTGTTCTTTTGAAATTAACATTGCCTGTGAAAAACTGGTGGGAAGTGTACAAAAAGAGGTTCAATATACATGACATTGGTCTTGAGGTGGAACCTACCTGGGATAATTTTGTGGAAGCAGTGAAGGAAGAATACTACCCCATTGGAGCATATGACGATCTTTATATAGAGTGGCAACAACTTTGCCAAGGTAAGGAACAATCTGTTCAAGATTACACTAACATTTTTTATTCTCTATCTACAAGATTAGGCATCCAAGAAAGTGAGAAACACAAGGTTCTCAAATATCATGGTGGATTACAATGGCACATACGGGGAGAAATGGAACTCTTCAATTTGGAAACCATTGGTGAGGCATACAAATTCGTAGTAAAGATTGAGCAGAAGCATGGAAGAATGAATATAAAGAATCAGTCTTCAAATTGGAAAAGTGATAAAGAAGGGCAAACACGAGGCCAAAATTGGAAGCAAAAGGAAGGAAAGACTAGGACGTGGTGTGATTATCACAAATCTGGAACTCACTCCAAAGAAGAATGTCGAGCTATCAAATCACTGCTTTTTGAGTCACAATGCTCTGCTCTACCTCATACAGACCCTACAGTCGAAGAGGTTGAAGAAAAAATTATAGATGCTGATCCTGAAGCCATTGTTGCTTCATCACAGACACATGACAAGATGCTAGATGACAAGGAAAGGTTATTTCACTCTAAGTTATGGGTGAAAGGTAAGCCTCTACATTTCATTCTTGATAGTAGAAGTCAAAAGAATTTAATCTTTTCTAATGTTGTGAAAAGCCTAAATCTATCTATGAAGCCTCACCCAAAACCATACAGTATTGGATGGTTGAGTCCAGGGAGAAACCTCCGTGTCACCCACCAATGTCTTCTTTCATATGCAATACAACCTTTCCAAGATGAGGTCTTATGTGATGTGGTCAATCTAGATGTTTGTGATGTACTCTTTGGTCAGGCATTCATGTATGATTGACATGGTATATATGAGTCAAGAACTAGAAGGATCACTCTCACTCTTGGAACACGACGCTACAGGGTACCAAAAGTACCACCTTCTACATCTATCTCTATGATTAGTACCAAGAATTTTTTTTCATGGTGGTCAAGCCAAAAAAATAAAAAAGGGCTGATATTACAACCCTGACTACATAAACAACATAACAACAGAAGCAAATAGATATCGAGCTGAAGAACTTCACAACCTTCCATCCACAGACTAATGGTCAGACAGAAATGGTGAACAATCAGGTATGCAACATGAATCAAATTAAAGTAAAGCTACCACACTTGATGAAACATCTTGATGCAATGGAGACCATTGCTTCTCAAGGAGGGAGGAATGATCTGGACAACAATTCAGATGATAATTCAGGTGATGGGTCCACCCCATTTGATGGTGGAACTTTCGGGAGCCATAACTTTTGCACCGTAGCTCCAATTGACTCACCATTTGAACCATTGGAAAGATAATAATGAGGGGAACGCCATGAGATGGCATGGAGATCTACTTGATGAATTTTTACCCCCTAAAACCCAATGGAAGTGTCCCAAATTTCAATTTTAGTAGTCTAGTCTAAAAATAGTAAGTTTCTAAAAATAGTAATTCCTCGAATTATGTATTGTTTTAAATCCTGAAAGTCAAACCAATTCATCTCCCTCGAGATTGGTGACCTTTCATATCCTCCCCACACCTTCAAAACATGTATAAATGAAGATGTAACCTAAAATGGAAATCAGACATCTCTTCTCAGAGATAAGCATATGTTTGGGTCTACAATTTTGATAAATAAAACATCTCTTTTCAGAGATATCATTATTTGAATTGTGTTGTTCTTATTTTTTTTGAATTATCTTTCAAGCAAAGCTTTCGAGTTTTGGATCAATTAAGTATATTCATTCCAATAGGGTAATTATAGTTTTTGGGATTCCATATGAACATCCTTTGTAATAGGCAAAGTTTATTCCATGACGATTGATTATACAACATATAATCATGTGTGAAATGGTAAGAATTAGTAAATCACCTTTATTAGGTGACCTATACTTGAGAGGCATTTGCTTCAGATATCTATAGTAGAATATTTGAGATCCTCATTTACACCTCCAAGACCTAGCCATTTACCTACATTACATCGCCATGTTTCAAAATGGGTAACAAGACCCACTATTACAAAGAGGAATTATAAATCATAAAAAAATGGGTTACAAAAAATACTACACCTTATCTTACTACTTCATGACCACAAAGTACTAGGAGACATACATAGAGCATCACAGATTCTACACATTCATATTTGGCACATATACATGATTATTAGAAGCATGATCCGATAATTATAACACATTCAAACTATATCTCCCCTATGAACATCCCTTAGATGGTATCATTTTCTATCACTCTCTTTCCAAGCATTCCAAAAAATACCAAAAATTCTAAAAAAACTCAAATATTCAAAAAAATTCAAAGACATTCAAATAATTTAAAAATACCAAAAATATAAAGCATTTAACATGTTTTATAGCTTTTGCATATGTTGATTACTTTGTGTTAGTAAATAGCATATCATATATATACACACATATATTTCATGGGTACTTGAGTGTGAGACATGCATACATTAGACCCACGATATCTCAAGCATGTAGATGTTGGACCTTT
The DNA here is from genome assembly GCA_037957365.1 of Torreya grandis. NCBI lineage: Eukaryota > Viridiplantae > Streptophyta > Pinopsida > Cupressales > Taxaceae > Torreya > Torreya grandis. The sequence goes on along the minus strand of JARHVA010000917.1, from coordinate 1,330,060 downwards.
CTTTTTCTAGTGTGATACACTACGTTGGGCGCATCTTGATTCCATATGATTATGATTAGCATCAATTTTATTATTTTATGATCACTTTCCATTATCTTACTGAGCTTATATATATTACACATACCTATAATAATTTTTCTATCTCACTTAGTGTATTTGCTATGTTGTTTTAAATGACATTTTGCTAATACATGTATGCAGGGACTAGTATCACATGATTATGCTAGTTACTTATGTCTAATTACTTCATCTATTTACATTAGCTTACTTGAGTGTAATTATTGTTTTCTTCTTTGTTTTGATTTTGGAACATTTGAACATGCTTCTTTGCTTATTGTCTAGAGTGCCCTGAATGTTGCTTGTTTATTTGGTGTGTAGAATTTTGCATGTCCTCCACTTGAGTGTGTGGCATTTGAACATGCCCCTTGTCTATGGTATCCTTGGACCCCTTTTTATGTGACATTTGAATACTATTGTATGTGTTCTTGATTTTTTTCTAAGCTTTATATATTCTTTATGTTTTCATGATTCATATCATGCATCTTAGGGCTTAATACTTATGCCTATTTTGAGATTCATTGATATATCTACTTCAAGATGACACTACTATATGCTTATTTTACTACATGATTCACACATATACAACATATTTGTCTTATCCTTTTGAGATAAGGTGATTATCACTTTTCTAATTCCCTCACCTCAAAAGGGGGCATATCGGTGAGGTCATGTCATAAAAGACATGACTCAACATACATACAATTTATAGAATAGGAAAAGTTTGATCTAGTTTACATAGTTTACATGAATCAAATATACATTTGGGGCATAACTCTATGCATTAGGCATAGATTTGAGATATATATTTTTAGATTTAAGATACATATTATACACATGTTATAGATCAGAGGTTAAATTTTGACAAATAATTCATCTTAAGACATCTTTGAGGTGCACATGAACCAAATTACAAGTACATTTTCAGATTATACATACATTTGTGCACTGACCTTATCAAGATGTATCATTTGAAATTTTTATATGTTGTTGTAGTTGGTTATTTTTTATTAGTGTGATCAAGATTTTACACCTTCAATGGACTTGCCACTATAATTCTATTATTTTAGGTTGGTATGGTTATACCATTTAATTTGGGTGAGATTGCCTTAATTTTATAGATTAGCTAGATTGGTTATATGAGATATTAATACACTTAAGTTGTGCAATTGAGATTTCAGGCTTTCAATAGACCTGGCACAATCCATTCTTATAACATATTTAGGGCATGATCACCCTTCAATTCCCCTATTCACATCTCCAAGGTTTAGTCGTGATCCTCTCTCCAATGCTTCAGTTAGGAAGCATCTCTACCAAGAAAACTAAGGGGAAACATGGTTGAATCAACACATAGGTGTACTCCTTTATTGCTTTATTTCTTTCAATATTTTCAAATTATTTAATTTTAAATTATATTCACTAATTACACCTATAACATGGTCTTGGTTGTAAGTTATTCACATACATCAAATTCAAGTGGGCTTAAGCAAAGACAAGGTGTGTTATTCAAACCATGGTATGTTTTCTTTCCTTTAACCTAGTAATATCATCCTTGTGCATTAATAGATTAAAATGGGGGAAAATGTAGATGTTTAAATCTGAATTTATATGTTAAACTAGTCATTTACATTTGACAAATATATGTCAAGGCTCTACCCTTCAGTTTAATCTTACTTGCATCCAAAAGGCTCGTGTTTACCACCTCATTAGGTCTAATTACTTATTTCTTAGTCCAAACTTGATTACTCTAATTATTTAGATCACATGTAACCAAAAAATGCCTAAAATCATATATCTATCCTTCACTATCAGTTATAGAATCTAAACAACTTTTCTCTTTCCTTGACAGTTGTGTTCAAGACAAGACATTAGTATTAATGCTAATGTCCTTGATCCAATGCAATTGTCCTTACCTTCAAAACACTTAAATTTTTAGATGTTTCAATGTGTATGGGTTGGCCTAATAGTTTCATTAACCCTTCCATGAAGACCATTTCAAAAGAGGTATTATAAATGCAATTCAAAGCTTACTCCTTATTAATTTAGCAAATATCAAACAATTACCTCTCAATATTAGACATACTATTGGATTTCAAAGCAAAAAACTCAGCTATTATGCCATATTCATCCATAATTTCATATTAATCATAGGATCAATCATACTATAAGTCTGAAGCACTCAAAAGACATCCCATGATCCATATTTATCAAGTTACAAGCTAGATCACTACATGCAACTTTATATAGTATATTTCACCTTTGCGTACACACATTTCCACACATAGGGGAGAACTACATAATTCAAAGACCTTTCTTAGAGTATTGGCTATTTGGCAATGCTCATTGACATAAGGGTATTTAAAGTCAACTCAACATCATGATACCGCTAACCCATTTTTCAACAAGGTAACCTAACCTAAGGTGGAGAAATAGGATTTGAGATATAAATAGTGATATAGATCCTATGTGTGACATATAGATACATCAAACAAAAGGAAATAGAAAATCCTAAAATACCCAAGTGGTTGCATCTTGATATAGTAAACATACTATAAAGTATAGTTACATTGAAATTTAGATAGTAGCATCAATGAAAGTGTGCACAAGTTGATGTAAGTGTTCAGGTAGCAATAAAGAATATTTTCAAAATATGATGACTCTTTACTAAACATCAAATAGCCTATTTCCACATCTATAGATCTTAAATCTATCTACATATCATTATACAAGCTACATATTGTTTCTTCTTTATGATTGTGCAATTAAAATATTTTTTGGTATTGTAGTTTATATATTTAGTATTGTTTATGGGTCATTCGACACACCAAATCTAGGGGAGGATGGTTTCTAGTTTGGTCTCTCCTAAAAGGAGGTCTGTAGGGTCTCCCTAGGTTCTATTATTGTCAATTCATAGAGTTGTGGGTGACCTAGTTAGTCTATGCAAAATTGTTTCAATTCAAGGGGCATGTTGGTGCGTAATATTATAAACCTAGTTTCAGTGTTGTTTAGGTCTTTTGGTGGATTTATAAATAATGCGAGTTTAGTTTTTTCATTCTTATGGGGTTTTAGGCAATCTAATTATTTTTTCAATTTTAATTCTAATTGATTATATTTTGAATGATATCTTTCTATCCCCTAATGTTTTTAATAAATATAAATAAAATCATATTAGTTTAAAAGAATGATGGTAGGTCAAATTTTAACAAGCAAAAGAGTATGCATTTATGAATGCTTAAAGTAAATAAAGCTCAATTTAGGAATTTTCTCAAATAATGTATTTCAGGAGATAAAACAAAATAATATTCCATATTTTCCCATATGATCAAATTAGCATTTGGTTTTGATTAAATGAGAGTGTGGTTGATTTATATGTTCATCCATTTCATTATTTACATGTTCAAAAATGCATTAATGATAATGGATAAGATCTTAAAATCATAATAAAATGATTATAGCATAATTCATTCACCTACATTAACCCTAGATAACAAGAGAATAAAAAAAGGAAAAAAAGAAATGGAAAAAGAGAGATAAAATCATGTTGAAAGTGCAACCAAGTTTAAAGTCATTTGATTGAATGCACCAATAAACTGATCCCTCATTTATTCATCATTCACACAACCACAATGGGAACTAGTACCAGAGTCTGAGGATCATGTCATGAAGAGAAAATAAAACACCAACACCGTATTGCACGTGCAAGTAAATGAAAATAATATTTCACAACTTGTATTAATAAAAATGTTTGTTTAAAGCACAAATACAATTTACAATCAATCATTTATGTACACATTTTGGAATCATAACCCTAAGGAAACAAGAGAGAGAGATTAAACTATAAATGTAAAAAAAAGTGATTGGTATCCAAGGAGGAAAAATGAGATATCCATTGATATGACTCTCATCTCATAATACATAACAAGTACAACTCCAAAGTAAAATTATTTTCCATCCAAAATGCAACTACCTCCATTAAATGTAACCACCAACCAACTTTCCCACCACTTTTCCATGTAAAAAGACAAAACAACAAATTAGAATTGGTAATTAAAAGAACCAACAACAAAACATGAAGGTAAAACTCAAACATCTTTTAGAATAGGAAAAATTATATGAAATTTAAAACACGATTGCATTCAGGCCAAAATGAGCTTTCCAACAACCTGAAAGTTCAAAAAATTGACAACCAAGGCCAAAGATATCACCAAAAAACCAATTTGAGATCTAAAAAAGGTCACCCAAACCTAATTAGGATTTTAAGAGGTACATGTTAGTTAAAAATGCACTTTTTTGAATTTTAGAACTCTTAGTGCTAATTGGGATTTCAACCCCTGATTAGCATTAGGGTGGACTTTGGAAGGCTCAAGACCTAATCAGGGGATCAAATCCCCATTAGGTAAGGATTTTAAATTTTAAAATTGAATAGGGGCCCCAAGACCTAATTAGGATTAGGAACATCAATTAACGCTAATATATATAGCCCCTAGGTTGTACATTGTAACTAGGGTTCCAAATCTTGAATATAATTGTGGTGTCAATGGGAAGGGCTCATAGACCTAATCGGGGTTTGCTACCCAATTTGTAAAGGATTTGGGGCCTAGATCTTCAATGACCTAATTGAGGTTTGGGGCATGACTAACATAGTGATACAGAAGAGAGGAAAACCTTGAACTAGTAAGGGATTTTTCCCTGATTAGGTTTATAGCGTACAAGCCTAGAATGTCAAGATACTTAAATTAGTTAAAAACCTTGATTGGAACTACACTACCCCTAAGACTAATACCAAGATCTAATCATTAAAAAAATTTCCTCTTAGAAATGGAACATGACCCTTGACTATGATCGATAAATAATCAGGACTTGACTACCTGATTAGAACTAAACCAATAAAATAACACCTCCCTAAACCTAATCAGGGTTTGGAAGCTTGATTAGGTTTATGGGAATTACATAAATATGATGAAGAACTGGTTGAAGAAAAAGGTCTAAATACAACTAGACATGATGAATTTGAACTCTAAATACCTAATCAAGGTTTGAAATCTAGATGAGGTATATCAACTTAGAAATTTTTTCAATGAGCTACAACATGGACCTAACTAGGAAATTAGACAAGTTTTTATGAAATCCATCTAAAAAAGGGCACCCAAAAATCATTTTAGAACCAAGTGTAAAATATGAAACCTTATCACATGAGCTTGGTCATTGAAATGGGATAGGTCATGGGGAATAAATTGGCACACATCAAAAATACCCCCTGGATTAGCTCTAAAGAGCCAAGTGGGCCAAATTTTCAAATGCAAACTGGGAGATCAAAACTCTGCTTTCATGCTAAGTGCCTTATATGATTTTTTCTCACATGGATTTGGTCTATCCATCAAAGGTTATTATGATACATAATTTGATACACAACCTAATACAACCCACCAAGGCAACTTGAGAGTGTTGAGACCAACTAGTCGTAAACATAAGCAAGAGCGTAACAAGAAGCTAAAAAGAGGGTTCCATGATTCTTGAAGAATTAGGGCACATTTTGAAAGCAAAAAAATAATTTTTAGTAATTCAACACTTAATTAAATATCATAAACTTAATTATTTAATTGTCATATTTTAAGGAATAATTTATCTCACTCTTGGAAACCCTATTCCTCATAACCCTTAATTACAAAAAGCATCAAACACTAGTGTGCTTTGTAAAGAGTGAATTATTCAACCTAGTGTGATACTTGTTACCAATTCACCACCATTAGTCATGGTTCCTACTACATTTGTGTCTATGACACCACCATCTAGTGTAAGATATCCTAGAGCTCTAATTCTTGCAATTGAATCTTTGAGACATACAATATGTAATAATTCATGTCCCAATATTGATTTACAACCTTTTGCTACATATTATATCTAAACACATGTTTTATCATGGCATATGCCTATGCATGTTTCTCATGATGTTTTGATTACTCCTTGAGCCCACTCTCCACATATTTCTATTTAAGGTGATGATTTCAATTACTAAACATCTTGTGATTACTTTAAAATACTTTAAGAAACACATCTAACTCATATAGTATGGCATTTCACATTATAGATGAGATCATCGGTAGTTATGCTAGCATATATCTTGCACTTCATTGATAATTTTTATTGTACTATATTTTTATACTATACATAGATTCTTTATTATATGTTTCATACCATTCATGTTTTTTCTCATTTGAGTTTGAATGCATTGTTCATCTATCTTCTAGATTTGTCATCATGGAACTTTCCTTCTATTTTTCCTCAACATTCTTCTAGCCACTATGTTTTTGGTAATTCTATGTTAAATTCTCCTTCACCCCTTAATTTTTTACCCCATCTTAAACACTTGCAAAAATTTCTTGATGATGATAACATATATATTAAGACCTTTCATCTTATTATGCATTGAGTTTTGAGATAAGTTGTAGATTTTTGGAATCTTTCTCTTTTTATTCATATTGTTTGAACCCCTTAGCTTGCATGTTTATATTATTCTCTTGATTTTTCACCTAGGCTTCTATTTTTTTCAATTGAGCCTCACTTTTTTTATAATTTGTATAGCCCTTTTATTTATTTTTATATCATTTAACTACTACTTATTAAAAAGGATAAAATTATAAAATAGAAAAAACATTAGAATTTAAAAAAAAAAAAAAAAAAAAAACTTTATCAATAGATACATATAATGCTTATATTCTTATGTTATAGGTATTTCATACTCATCTATTACACACATGTGTTTAATCTTGACATCCTTACCTTGATATATTTACCATTTTATTAACTCACAATATCTATGAGAACCTTAATTATTTCATTTTATTGTCTTGAAATTACTAAAAACATAATTCAAGCATCTCTATTTTTCTCATAGGTTCCTGTCATCCAAATCTCAATAGACTTTGTTCTTCTAGGACAATACTGAAAAAGAAACATAAGACCATATCCCAACCTTGTCCACTATTGTGGCCTCATCCCCTACACTCCAATTATAACTTTCCAAATTTGATATGTTTCATATTTACTCTCTCACTCTTTTAGCAAGGTTGGTTAACCGAAATATTTTTCTATATAAGCAATTTATGCCTCTCAAAGCATCATCTAGCTTATTGCACATTGAGTAAAAGAACACTAATCCTTCCAATTCAAAATTTTGATTTATTCTAATAGTCATAGCCAAGTATGAATTCATTTTATTATAGGTCAAGGGTAATCACTATCAAGCATTCAAGTCAATATATCTAATCATATTTATATATAAAATGTCAATATTCACACACTCACTTTAAGATGGATAAATACATCAGCCTAAGGCTCTTTTGGGCTATGTAGGTAGCACTAATATTATGCAAGGTTTTCTAAGGATATCTTGGTTATTCCCCTTGTCTAAATTCCTCTTGGTATTTTATCTCTTATTTCTTTTATGTGTAGAATATAGGGTTTGTAATTATAGGTACTTATACATGTAAAATCAGTGCCTGCAAGCTAATAGTTAACCATCTCAGACCATCACAAGAACTCACATAAAAAAACCAATTGCACAATCAAATAGGATGTGGTCATAGCCAATATACAAGGTTGAAGTGTGGCCCTATCCACATAGTGCAACTAAAATACATCATAGAATTTTATTTTTGCCTGTGATAGTTCACAGGTATTTTTAACTAGTTTTACATCATGGATTTTCCTGCACAATCCACATAAATCATATCCAAGCTAGGTTTATGAATTTCATTTATTATTATTATTTATAACTCATTTTAAATTATGTAAATTATTGTTTTTCACATTTGAGTTCTATATATTTTGTAATCTAATCAGTACTTCAATAGTTTGTTTATTGCATTTCATTGGTAAATCATAAATAAACATATAAACATTCTTTTGAACTAATAATTTTATTTGAATACCACTTGTTGTTTGCTTGATATTTGTCATATAGTTCCATACATTTTTTTAAAAATCCTTAACACTTAAATAAAATAAACTTATATCTCAAATATAAATCCAACACCATGAGACAATCTTATTCGACCTTGGATTTAATCTAACACTAAAAAAATTGTCTTGTCACCTTAGATCAAATTTGACACTGAATCTTATATCAACTTCAGGTAGAAATTTTTTGTTCTATATACATGAAAATCTTTCAACTTTTATTTTCTTTATTTTTTATTTACTTGCTACTTGTTTTTAGTAACTATGTTCTGACAGTTGTAAAACTACTTAATGGTTGTCATTACATGCTATTGTTTACACCATATGAAGCTTGTTTTAGTAATTTGATTTGTGGTGCACCTGAGAAGAGCATATCACCCAAAAAATATAATCTCATTGTATCTTTAGATATTGAAAATAAATTTTAAATTCCTTGGTCTAATGAATTTTAAAATCATATTTATTCTAATACTTAAAATAATGAAGAGAGTTATGATGTACATAATGAACATGAAACTCATATTGATCCATAAGAGCTTAATGAAGTAGATCAAAATCAAGTGAAATAATTATTTGAATTTCATCAAGGTCTTTAAGAGAACCCCCATGAGGTAAATAAGATCATTAGTCTTCTTTTAGCATCAAAATTTGAGCATCAATCTAATTTGGCCACAACACTACCACAAGATTTGACTTTTCAGGTTGTTAAATCCCCTACTTCAATATTTCCACTTCCACTAGTGCATCCATATCTATTAATATACCTCAAATTACTTGAATATCATCATCCCTTGGTTTCCAGTAGGTACCTATGCCTATATCTAGTCATGTTACTTATACTCCTCAAATCACTTCTACAAATACTACTCTTGAGCATACAATTCTTTCCTTACAAGACAAGATATCTCAAATTTAGAAAACTCTTTATCATACTAGCCCCTTCATGGATTAATTTTCCCTATTACATAACCCTTTGACACCTATAATTTCATATTATCCATTTATAATTAGTTTTGTGGCTCCTAAGCTTCCCTTAAATGAAGGCAAAGGTGATCATGAACAACATTTATTTACATTCTATGTGTTGAAAATAAGCCACACCTAGAAAAATGATGGATTGGCCATGTTGGAATATAAATGATTTAGATGGGGGGGTGAATCAGTCTTCAAAAAACCTTCATTAATAATCTTACTTAAGCAATCACAAATCATTTAAACAAGCATGTATATCTTAGCAAGCATAAGCACCAATCCACAAGAGTATGAAACACATGAAAACAATATATATCTGGGAAACCCTCAAGGAGAATAAAACCCAATGATGATGAAAATGGACTATAGATCTATAAGAAAAACATCAAATTTAGTGAATCACCCACTTCACATGGAGTACCAACCCCAATTAACTAAGCACCAACTCAACTAGGCTTTAACAAGTAATAACTTGCAAAGAGAAACCAACCCCCTAGATGACTCAATCACCTAAAACACTTGATCACCTTCAAAATAAATTTTTTATCATATAATATATGATGATCTTCTTCCTTAGCTCTTCACACACTTCTATCCCTCTCAAACTAGCCTCTAGCCTTCTTCGCTCAACTAGCCCTCTTCTTGACTTGATTAGGTCATATGAAATTAATTTTCATATACATAAACTATATCATAAATTCATCATAGTTCTTATAAACACCACTAATGGTCTACATGATCTTATTCTACTTACCAATGTTCTTTTTCATTCGCTTATTTTCCACACATTAAATAGACCTAAAATTGCTTAGTATTTATACAAACTTCTTGTTCATATCCTTTTTGGTCAGCCATACAATTTTATAATCTTAGGTCAGCCATGGAATGGATATTAGGACATATCATAGACATGGATAGAATTTTATTTGAGTCTCTTTAGGTCTGACATACTTCAATTATGCCTTATCTCTTCTTTAGGTCTCATGGAGACCTAATTCTATTACACCTACTTAGTACACATTATACTTTGATGTTATTGGAGCATATTCAAAGACCTAAAATGGAAGGAATACATCATATGACACTAAAATATACCCATGATAATATTATATGGGATTCATAACACTTATTGTCTCAAACCACTACTTGGAGCACATCATTAGTATTGTTCATATAAGGCCTATGCATATCCAAAAAGTCTATCTTGAATAACTAAAACATAAACACAAATTTTATAAAAAATAATGGAAATAAATAATATATTAATAAACCTCATGACCTTAGGGTCATAAAAAACTTAATAATATGCTTCAACTCAAGGTATATAGGCTCAAAATCTTCTCTACAAGATGCTTACTCGCAATTTCCAACTGACTTAAAAACACAGTCAAGGAAACTTGATATTCAACACCTAAAATAATAATTTATATGACATAAACCTTATATATATATATATCACTCTCAAGGATAAATATCACAAAGTTTAATTCTAAATATTAGTCTTGCAGACCAATCTTTTATCTTTAGTATACAAAGTCAAATATGAACTAGTCAACCCATTTTATCTTTACCATTTCAATCACTTTTACTAACTTCCAAGATTTTTAAAAGAATGGATAGGAAATTAATGTCAAAAATAACATCATATTCATTTAATGCTTTATCTCAGGGCAAATATCTTTCAACTCATCACTGTAACTTGCTTACCTAGATCTGCTAGTTTACCTTCAAACACAATCATGGTGATAATGACCTTCAACACATGTATAAACACTTTTAGATGCTTCCAATGAATTTGGATGATATTATAATATAATTATAATAATTTTAAATATACATATAATTGGTCATATGTAAAAATTAGTCTTGCAGACTAATCTCACAACCTCACACCTTCACTGTCTTATCTGCACTAGATAGGTCAACTTATGAGCAACATTTTTATCATATACACTAAACTCAAAAAATCCTATACAAAATGAAAATATATTAAAGTTATTTAAAAATATGTTCTTTTACTTTTATTCATCCATAGTCCATGATAACACATCCCTAATCATCTTCTCACTTCTACCTAGTTTTCTCACTATTTGCACCATTAGGCCTTTTAGCGACTGGTCAACTTGTCTCACCAATTAAAAAAATATAAGGGATAGAACCTACTAAAAAAAATTAGGAAATAAGATACAAGTTTTAAGCTTAAAATTTTATCCAATTAGTAACTTTGACTTAGTCAACTCTGTGTGCTATAATAAATCTTTGATAAACAAGGCCTATCTTGTAGGGTCCACTCATTCCCCTGATAAAAAAATCACACCTAGAGATGTTTAAGAGAGTTGAATTCATGATACAATAGATAAAATATTCAAATCAATCCATTCTGATCACTTTAGAACAAGTTCTTTCACATTGGGTCACTATTAGGGTTCTTTAAGGGTTTAAACCATCTCATAGTCTTAACGTTCACTCATAAAGCTTAGCCCCTTATTTTAGAAACCAATAATCAAAACTTTGATATAGAAACCTTACCCATATACCATTAATATATTATGTTCTCATGTAGAGGTTACACATGCCAATGAACACTTGAAATTTTTTTCGGGTTGAGAACCCTTCATTTTGTGCACTCAAGAGACCTCATAACACTTTTTCTTGCTTTAAACTTTAAATTTTGATTTGAAACTTGGTAAACATACTTGAATAAACATTAAATACCTATTCAAATGTACATATACTCACACTTTCCTTGGAAGCTGATCTTGATACCCCATCTAGCCACCATTTCTCTTTTTGCTCTTTAAGCCTTTGACTTGTAGGTCACAATAGGTCTTGAAGCTGACCTTATAACCACTGTCCAATATCTCAACACCTCATGTAAAAAATAAAACAACCTCTTATGAATTTTTACATTCATCATACTAAGCCACTAAGCTCATACCTTCTCACAAGGTTTCTTCATGCAATGACCAGTGTCATGACTAGACTTCTCAAGCACTTGAAGCTTGATAACTAACTTTGAGACACTCCTTGATGCTTATACACTTTGATCACATTATATCATGATAATTAGAAAATATCATACCTCTACACATAATGATTCATGCTGAACATGCACAAGCTCATGATATGAGTATGCTTCTCAAGATACCTTGTATTCAAAGACTAGTACTTCAAAACATGCTTACCCTGACTTGAAACTTGACATCAACCTCAAAAGAATCATCAAGTTGACTTTAAATTCTATCTCAATAGAGAGACATTATTGGATCATTTTAGATTATTACTATGAATAGTAATGTATAAAAGATGATATCTAAAGAGGGAAAACCTATATATGTATAGTAGATATCTTTAGAGTTACTATATTAATTTGTATAGTACAACTAGGCATCTTTAGAGCATGGCTAGATAGGGATTTAGAGCTTCATCAGAACACCTTTATAGCTTCAAAAAAACATCTTAATAGCTCGATAGAGCATCCTCAGAGCTGCTTATGTAGATTTTTAGAGCTCGACTAAGGATCTTTGTATCTCACTATGTTTTATGCTGAGTCTTCATATCAAGCATACAAGCTCATACCCCACACACCATGTATCTTCACCAGTTGCATCTTAGACATCAATGGAAACATAATTTGGCATTAATGAAATTAGATTTACATCAATTATAAATATCCTTGACATCAAATGATAACACTTCTCAATAATAGAAATAATGCTCAATAATCTGCCCCTTTGTCATTGATGGCAAACCATACTAAACAATGATCATCCTTATCTCCCTCAAACTAGTATTTCTCCCCCTTTGACATTAAATAAAAAAGGTCTTATATAAAAAAATTATTTGATCCTTGCACCTAAATTTCAATAAACCACATAATGAAATGTTGACCAGGTACTCACCTTAGGCTCGTCAATTGTTGTAGATATCTTCTGGAAATTCTCTTTCTCCCACTGAGAAGATACTCCCTCGTAAAGACACTAAATGGCACAATTTATTTATAGAATTATTTCATGAATAACCTCACTCATAACAAATATTTCATGCACCTAATCACTACCAACCATACTCTATCAATTATCTCAATGCACTTTTGATATCCACCTTATACAAGATGTTATTTGATATTAATCTTGATCACTAATTAGAGAAGTTAATGTTCAACAATATCACCTTGAATACATCACTCAAGCTATCATTATCCATACATATAATATGAAAACAATCTCTTCTGATCTTCTATGAGCTTCATAGGCCATATTTGATCCATATACATCATGATAACCCTTCTTATACTAGTTTACTATTCATTGGGACTGTAAAATACTTAGTTCATTGTCTACCAAAATTATATCTTGCTTGATCACCTTCACCTCACACAATTAGGGCATACTAAGCATATATACCTATGACACATGACCTAAATTTCATCTTCAAACACATAGAATAATCACACTTAATGCCTATGACCATAAAACATCTTTGTAATCAATACTTGTCCACTATGTCAATTAGGTATGTCTACTATCAAAGATATTATTCCAAGGGAAAAATCTAGTCTTTCATGCTAAATAAAATATAACTCATTCCATGTCCATATTCCATATTCATGTGTTCTTCTTGCATCAATCTTTCTCCTTCATCTTTCTCAAGACATCATGATGACAGCCTCCTTCCATCATTTTATCAAATAGGTTTGTGCTTATATGCTTCACTATGATAGACTTGTATCATAACTTGTCTTTTTCATGATATCCAAATTGAGATAATATAATATGTGCCTTGGTCTTCTATGACCTTAAGGTCATATTGATGCATATAGAACACTCAACTCTCTCTCACAACTCTCAACAAATAAAATCATGAAACTTTTTATATATCATGCTCCCCATAACTCCATGCTTACCTATATTTAAATAAAAAGGCAACCACTCTCTTGAAAAAGAACTCAAAGCTACCAATATCTCATTAAAACCAAGCATATATCAATCAATTCAACAACTCAACAAAGAAGGATCATACATAGCTACAACCCAATGCTCCCTCTTTGTCTTCTCAACTTGCTTACCATATGAATAAATATTACATACATACCATATTCAACACAAATAAATCACCTTGGTACAAATACTTACCTTTCAAAATGCCAAAAGATCATATTTCTAGCTTAGACTCAAAAATCTTCAACATGTTTTCATACTATACAACACCTATCAAAGCTCAACAAGTATCCACCATGCTTTCACTTACTAACGAGTGTCTCCATGAAGCCTAATGGAGTCACCCATTTCCATAGGACACTAAAGCAACACTAGTTTAGGATATTCTTAGTTATCCATAATCTCACAAGATTGAATGTTCTCAATATCCTTTTGGGCTTGATTGGCACTGTAGGCTTGATCTCATCATCAACCATTTGATCATTAATGTGAGTTGACAATAAACATTCCTGACTTGATTTCACACCTGAACATGATCTATCACAAAAAATAGTCCACTTGAGAGACTGATCATGACTTATCTTTACTACCTTTGGTTTCCATACATTCATTTGCCTTCTTTCTTATACTCTAGGGGCTTCAAACTTCCTGTTTTGACTTGATAACCTTCTAACTTTGTTAGGAAATAATCTTGAAATGTGTCCTACATTATGACATATGTAACAAAACACCTTATACATACCATTTGACTGATGTAAATTATGACTCCTTCCATAGTTCCATGAGTACTCATTCTTGGAGGGTCTTCTACATTCTCTTGTTTTATGACCAAATTGACTGCATACAAAATAGTAACCATTAAAAGAACTAGCATACCTTATAGCATTAGGATGTTTGATAGGTCTTTTCATGTCGACCTTTTTGTCTTCAACAATCTTCTCCTTGACTAGAGGTGCCTCATTTTGGTCTTGTTTGAAAATAAGACCTATCTTGTCACTTGCATAATTTTGACTACTCAAGATATCATCTAGATCCTCCATGATCTTTTCAAATTTCATAAATCTCTTCACCTTGATAGATGATTGATCCAACTCAAATTTTAGGGATTTTATTTTAGTTTCATACTTGATTCATTTTTCCTCTTTAGCCTATAGGTTTGCATTGAATATCTCCATTTGTGCCTCAACATGATTTATTATATCATCATACTCCTTGGAGGTGTTATTCAATATCTCCTCAAACAAGCCAATATAATCTTGATAGTCTCTAACTAGTGATCTTAGTTTGTGATTCTTTCTTATTTGAAACTTCAACTCCTCTACGACACTTACCAGTTTTGCCTCAAGATTCACTTTTATTTCTTCTTCATCTGATTCTACATCAACCATAAAGCCTTTCCCATTTGAACAACCCTCATTGTTTGATTCTATGGCCATAAACAAGGTTTTATTATTGTTATGTTTAGATTCATTATTGTGACCATTACTATTAGATTGAATTCAGTCACTTACATTAGAAGAGTTATATTATTTAGTTTAGAAGCTTCTCTTATTTTTGAAAGTTCCTTTCCTACCATCATAATTCTTGAACTTTTTTTTAAAATCAGGATTATAGGTCTTTTTGTCATCTCCATGATGTTCATCATGCTCAGATTTATCCTTGTTAGAACACTTAGATGTGAAGTCACCAATCTTTCCATAATTGAAACATTTGAAGGACATCTTACATTTGTACTTACCATATCCAAACCTCAACTTCCTTACAAACATGGATATTAGTTGATCATCATCAATATCTAATCATTCTTCATCGTTGACATTCTTATATTTTAGATTCTCAACTTTGAAAGTTGTTTCCTTCTTAGGAGGTCTTCCTTCATTAGTTCTCATCTCATAGACAATAAAAATTCCATGAAGCCCATCCATTTATAGCTTATCCAAATCTTGCATCTCTTCTACTACAAACACTTTAGAGTCAAAATTGAGAGTTAGTGATCTCAACACTTTTTGATAAATAGTATATTCTTTCACTTATTCTCCCAATCCTTTGATGACATTGATGACATCATCAACCCTAATAGATAAGATGCAATGGTTTCATCTTCAGGATTTCAAACTATCTTTGATGGGTCTATAACTTAACCATATTCACCTTGGTGTCTCTTTCTTAGATAGTCTTCAACTTTTCCCATGTATCTCTAGTTGATTCATAGTGCATTACCTTCTAAATCTCTTCTTATGATAGGCCACAAAGAATGGTATTCATTACTTTAGAGTTATTTTTACTAACTTTCTTACCTATTGCATCAGTTGGTGGAATAGGAGGAACACTATATCATGACCTTGAAACATCAAATATATCTTCATCTTGACATTCTAAAAGGCATAATTGGATCCATTGAATAATAGATCCATATTGATAGAGAAACCACTTTGAGCTTGTTGACTAGTCATCCTTGATTTTAGGATCTCCTTTAGGTTTTAAACCTAGTTTAAATGACCAAGATTTGATACCAAATGTTGGAATATAAATGATTAAGACGAAGGATGAATCAGTCTTCAAAAAAAATTATTTAAAAATATTAAACAATCATAGATCATTTAAACAAGCATGCACATCTTAGCAAGCATAAACACCAATCCACAACAATATAAAACATATGAACACAATATATATGTGGAAAACCCTCAAGGGTAATAAAACACATTGATGATGAAAATGGAATATATTCCTATAAGAAAAACATGAAATTTTGTGAAGCACCCACTTCACATAGAACACCAACCCCAACTAGCGAAGCACCAACTCAGTTAGTATTTAGTAAGCACCAAGTTTCAAGGAGGCACTAACCCCCTAGATGACTCGACACCAAATTAGCCACCTAAAACACTTGATCATATTTATAATACCTTTTTTCTCATATAATAGATGATGATCTTCTTCTTTAGCTCTTCACACACTTTTATCCCTCTCAACTTGGCTTCTAGCCTTCTTCGCTCAACTAGCCCTCTTCTTGACTTGATTAAGTTATATGATCTTGATTTTCATATAAATTAACTCTATAATAACTTCATCATAGTTCCTCTACACACCCCTAATTGTCTACAAGACCTTGTTCTACTTTCCAATGTTGTTTTTCATTTGCTTGTTCTCCATACATTAAATAGGCCTAAAACTACCTAGTATTTATACAAGCCTCTTGTTCATATCCTTCTTGGTCAGCCATACACTTTTATACTATTAGGTCAGCCATGGAATGGATCATATAACATCTCATAGAAATGGATAAAATTTTCTTTGATTCCCTTTAGGTTTGACCTACTTCAATTGGGCCTTATCTCTTCTTTAGGTCTCATGGAGACCTAATTCCATTAGGCCTACTTAGCACACATTACCCTTTGATGTTCTTAGAGAATATTAAAAAACTTAAAACAATAATAAAAAATCATATGAAACTAAAATATATCCCTTCTAATATTATCTTGGCTTCATAACACTTTTTATCTCAAACCACTACTTGGAGCACATCATTAGTATTGTTCATATAAGGCCTATGCATACCTAGAAAGTCTATCTTGAATAACTGAAGTATAAACATAAATTTGATAAAAAATAATGATAAAAAATTATATATTAAAAAATATAATGACCTCAAGGTTATCACAAACTTAATAATATACTTCAACTCAAGGTATACAGGCTCAAACTCTTCTCTGCAAGATCCTTACTCTCAACTGCCAACTAGCTTCAAAACATAATCAAGTAAACTTGATCTTAAACACTTGAAAGAATAATTTATATGATATTTTAAAACTTAAATATATTATTTAACATATTTATATCACTCTTAAGTATAAATATAATAAGTTATAATTTCAAATATTGGTCTTCCAGACCAATCTTTTATCTTTAGTATACACAGTCAAATTTGAACTAGTCAACCCATTTTGTATTTACCATTTCAATAATTTTAAATGACTTAAAAGATTATAAAAAACATGTACATGATATTTATTTACTAAAAAAAAATATTATATGAATTTAATGTTTCAGTTTAGGGAAAAGACCCTCCAACTCATCACTACAACTTGTTTATCCATATCTTCCAATTTACCTTCAAACATAGTCATGGTGATAATGACCTTCAACACCTATGTAGACACTTTAAGAGACTTAAAATTTATTTGGATTATATTATAATATCATTATACTGATATAAAATAGATATATAACACGGTCATATAGAATTGGTCTTGTGGACCAATCTCACAACCTCATACCTTCATTCTCTTATCTACACTAGATGGGTAAACTTATGAGCAACATTTTCATCATATCCATTCACCTCTAAAATTTATATCCAACATGAACATGTATTATATGTCTTTAATTACATCATAATTCACTTTTATTAATCTCTATCCATGATAACACATCCTTAATCATCTTCTCACTTCTGCCTGATTTTTTCACTGTTTACACCATTAGGCCTTTTAATGATTGGTCAACTTGTATGGATAGTTTAGAACCCCTAAGGGATATAACATGATAAAAAAAAACATTAAAATAATATACAAGTCTTAATATTCAACCTTTATCTAATTAAAAAAATTGACTCGCTCAACTTTGCCTACTACAGAAAATCTCTGAAAAATAATATCTTTCTTATAGGGTCCACTCATTATCCTAACAAAAAAATCATACCTAGAGATGATTGAGAGAGTTTAATTCATGTTAAAATATATAAAATATCCAAACCAATATATTTTGAGCACTTTAGAACAATTTCTTTCATATCAAGTCACTATTATGATTCTTTGAGAGTTTAAATCATCTCATAGTCTTAACGATCATTCATAAATATTAACCCCTTATTCCAAAAACCAATGCTTGGAAATTTGAAATAGAACCCTTTACTATATACCATTAATATATTAGGTTATCATGTAGAGGTTAAATGTGCCAATGAATTCTTTAAATTTCTTCTCGTGTTGAGAACACTTCATTCTGTGCACTCGAGAGACCTCAAAACACTTTTCTTTCTTTAACCTTCAAATTTTGTCTTAAAACTTGGTCAACATACTTGAAACAACATAAAATACCTATTTAAATTCACACATACTTACACTTTCCTTGAAAACTGATCGTAATACCCCATCTAGCCACCATCTCTCTCTTTGCTCTCTAAGCCTTTGACCTATAGGTCATAATAGGTCTTGAAGCTTAACTTATAACCACTATCTAAGATCTCAACACCTTATATAAAAAATCAAAAAACTTAATACATCCTCTTATTCCTCTATAAATTCATCACACTAGGCCACCAAACTCATACATTCTCACAAGGTGTCTTCATGCAATGATTAGTGTCATGACTAGACTTCTCAAGCACTTGAAGCTTGAAAACTAACCTTGAGACACTCCTTGATGATTATACACCTTGATCACATGCCACCATGCTCCTTAGAAAATATCATACCTCTACACATACTGATTCATTCTCATGATATGAGTATGCTTCTCAAAACACCTTGTATTTAAAGATTAGTACTTCAAAACATGCTTACCTTGACTTGAAACTTGACATCAACCTCAAAAGAATCATCAAGTTGAACACAAATTCTATCTCAATAGAGAGACATTATCATATCATTTTAGACTATTAATGTCTAAAATATGATATCTAAATAGGGAAAATCTATATATGTATAATAGATATCTTTGGAGTTGTTATATTAATCTGTAGAGTATAGTTAGGCATCTTCAAAACACAATTGGATAGGTCTTCTGAAATTCATAAAAACATATTTAAAGTTGCTTGGAAGGTCTTTAAATCTTCAACAAAACATCTTTGTATCTCTATGGAGCATCTTCAGAGCTGCTTACACAAATCATCAGAGCTCGATTAAGAATCTTCGTAGCTCATGATGTAATATGTTGAGTTTTCATATCAAGCATACAAAATCATACCCCACACACCTTGCATATTTACCAGATGTATCTTAAAAATTAATTAAAACATAATTTGACATTAATTACATTAGATTTAAATCAATGACAACAATCCTTGACATCAAATGATAACACTTTTTAACAATAGAAACAATGCTTAACAGGCCATAGAGGGGCCAATAGCTCAGTTAGTAGAACACTCTAACAACAAATGGAAGGTCCTAGTTTCAAGTCTTAGCTATTCTATATGAGTTGTATCTCAACATGTGGAATCGTATCCTAAGGGAGTTTGAATGATTGACAAGCCTATTCATGTATTGGAAGATCCCACTAGAAGATCTTGCTTCAAGTAACCTGTGTTTAAAATGATAAAATTTATATCAAATTTGTTTAATATTTTAGAGCATTCGGAGGCTATTTTTGGAATGTATGAACTATAAATAAATAAATATAATTTTTTAATCAATAAAACTCAATTCTATTTATGCCAAAAGCTTATTTTGACCATTTCAAGGTAGTTTAGACCTTTACATGGTCAGATTTGGCCTCATGTACCCTGTAGAAACTTCACTATTATTTTTTAGTACAATTCTTCTATGTGTATGACCCTGTGGCATTGGAAAAATTCAAAAATTAGTTTTTTGGCATGAAAATTTAGTTGTGAAAGTTCTATCTACTTAGTTTTGAGGATTAAAGGCTCCTTGCAAAGTTTTAGGTCTTGAGAAGCCCATTCCAAGCCTATGTGAATTTTCCTAAGCCTCTTGAAGTGCACCTATATGGAATAGAGGAGTGAAAAATTTAGATTCTTCATCAAAAATTAAATTTGGAAGATCATATCTACTTTGTGACAAGATTTCAATGAGTTTGACAAATTCTTATGGTATTCGGTGGCATACACAGATTATTGTGACTCTTTAAACTTATCAATAAGTGTCATTCTTCCATTTGAAGCTACATGTATATTTTTTTTATTAATATATTTTAGAGATTTATTTAAAAAATAATTTATTTTTTAATTCTCAAATTTCCATGCAATCGGGCCCCACATTGTTTGATTATTTTTTCTAAAAAGGTAAATAAGTCTTTACATTTTTTTAAAATATTTTTACATGCACGTTGGATATATATATATATATATATATAATTGTTTAATTATTTTTTCTAAAAAGGTAAATAAGTCATTACATTTTTTTAAATATTTTTACATGCACGTTGGATTTATATATATATATATATATATATATATATATTAAAAAAAGATTTGAATATTACTTAGTGCATGTAAATGATTAATTTAGCTTCTAGATGAGTTGGTGAACTTTGTTTTACTAAAACTTATAACTAAGAAGATCTCAAGTTCAAAACCCCCTAAAATTTTTCTTTTTTGATCTTATTGATTGTATTCATAAATTAAAATCAAATCAAATTAATTTTATTTTTATTTTTTTGGTTGCATGCCAATTTTCATGCATTCAAAACTCTAGTTAACCTATCAACCTTGTTTCGACATTTGTCCTAGTCAAAACCTAGATAAGCATGGTCATGTAACCAGTCGATCCTTAGGTTTTAAAACATTATATATGCATATACATGGTCCATTTTATGTTTTGAATTCTTATATTATATTTTTTAGTTTTTTTAATAATAGCATCTAGGTGGTCGTTCTGAGTTTAACTCTTTTGACACCTAATTTAGTGCAATTTTAAATCAGATTGTTTACATTATTTGGCATCTAAATTATGTAGTCAAGTATAGTTACATGTGTGGTTCACTTTATTTTAGAAAACAATATGAAAAACTCTTTAAAAAGGTTAATTTGTTAAATTGTTCTTACATTAGAATATTTTTGTGACACTTATGACACTCTTTTGTCTTACAATATTTCATAAATTTTTAGCATTAAATTGAATAATTATTATGCATTTTCACTTTAAAATTTGTTTTACTATCAAATTAATTTAAACTTCACACTAAAAGGTTTTATTTTAAGCATTTGTTTAGTGTCATGTTTAAAGGGAAGCTATGGCTTCACCTCTTTTTTCTTAGATAAATATCTAAGAATACAAATAACTATAATATACAGAAAATTTGTGTTAAAGTTAAATTTATGATCCAAAATTTGTAGAATATTATTGTTGGGATTGAAAAATCCCCTTTAGATGACATGTGACTCCTGAACTTACCAATGCATTTCAACAAAAATCATAAGAAGCTATTTCTATTATCTTAAGAAATGTTAAGGATGAATTCCTATCCACATTAGTAATTAGGAGTCTCCTATTTATGTTTATAAACTCCTTAGATCCATGCATGAGGGCACTTATCTCTCGAAGATTATTAAGTTAATCCTTGAATTGTTGACAACACCTATGAAAGGTGATGAGAAAATTGTGAATTTTCTTGCTAAAATTAAAAAATAGTAAAGCTTAGTTAGATGGATGTAATTGTAATTTGATTCTTTTTATATTAATTGTGATATCAAAAAGAATTAACAACTCCTTATTACCTTCAGCAAAATGATATTACTAAAAAAAAAAATTACACCATAGAAATTATTATAACAATGTTGTAATCCATAAATGTTACTAAATTTTAATGGCCCAAAGCTATGAATATTACTGTACATATTCTGAATAGAGTCCCTACCAAAGCTTTGCATCTTTCTACCCCTTTAAAAATGTAGACTAAAAATAAACCTGGTGTGTTTCATCTCAGGATCTTTGGTAGTCATGCTTCTATCTTATTGTTAATGTTAAAAGAAAGAAGCTTGATCCCACTTCCTATTCTTGCATTTTTATAGGTTATGGAGGTAAGACAAAAGGTTTAAGAGTGTATGATATTTCTAAATGTCATATCATTGAGAATAGGAATGTTCTTATTCTTAAAAAAAAATTGTGATCCCTCTGTGGAACCTTCTCAATGTTCTTTTGTTGATGAACCTGACTCTAATATTTCTCTTTGTGATAAAATGAATGCCCTTGAAAAAGTTGATCCAGTTATGGATAACTTAGAGTCTGAGGAACCCCTCGAGTTTCATGTTCAATCTAAAAGATCTAAATGGATAAAATCTTTAATCTAATATTCTAATGTTGAAAATCTTAATAAATTAATTATAAGTTAACATTATTATTATGCATTAATGACTATGTATGAATGTGAACCTCAATCATTTAAAGAAGTCATTCAAGATGAAAGATGAAATATTATTATACAAGTTGAATATAATACCTTAATTAAAAATCAGACTTGGGATCTTATCCCTCCTCTGCCTAAAAGACATATTATCATTTATAGGTGGCTTTATAAGATTAAATATAATTTAATTAGTAAAATTGATAAGTTTAAATCTAGATTAGTTACTCGTAGGTTTACTCAAAAACCTAAGATTGACTATGTTGAAACATTTGCTCTTGTAGCAAAAATAAGTACTATTAAATTTTTTATTTTTCTTGCATTCTAAAACGGTTGGGTTATCCACCAAATAAATGTCAAGAATGCATTTCTAAATGATGATTTAGAAGAGGAAATCTACATGACTTAGCCTTAAGGTTGCACTGATCTTAATAGAGAACATGATATATTCAAGTTAAATAAATTTTTGTATGGTTTAAAACAAGTTCATTGAACAATGTATTCTAAAATTACTTTTTTTTTCAAAGAATTAGATTTTTCTAACTTATATTCAGATAATGATCTTTGTTAAAATTGAAAATGATCATTTAATTTTAATTATTTTATATGTTGATGATCTTTTAATTACTAGTAATCTAACTAGTTTAATTCATAAATACAAGGATAAACTAAGTCAAATGTTTAAAATGACTAATTTAGACATACTACTTCATTTTTTAAGAATGACTATATTTCAAGATAAACATTATATTATTGTATCATAATCTCAATATGCTCATAACCTTCTTGTTAAGTTTAACACACTTGATTATAAATATTATTCTACTCCTATTGAAGTTGATGTTAAAATTGATCCAAAATTTACATGTGAGAAAGCTAACCCCACTTTATATAGATAATTTGTTGGTAATTTGATTTATCTAACCATTACTAGGCCAAATATTTTATATGATATTAGTTTTACTTCTAGATTTATGCATGATCCATATTTAGATCATTAAAAATTAGTTAAACATATTCTTCATTATATCAAAAGAATAATTAATTTTGGTTTATTTTATTCTTCTATTTATAATTTTAAATTATATGGTTATTATGATGCTGATCATGTTGATGATACTATAGATCACAAATCTACTTCTAGATATATGTTTAAGTTTAGTGCAGATATTATCACTTGAAGCAACAATAAGAAACCTATTGTCTCTATTTCTTCTACTGAGTCAAAGTATAAAAGTGTTATGAAAGATGTCAAAGAAGTCATGTGACTATGAAAGTTGTTGAGAGAAATTTATTTGGATGTTTCTCATAGTACCATCTTTTATTGTAATAACCAAAGTTGTATAGCTCTAGAAAAGAATCTAGTGTAACACCAAAGAACTAAACATATTGAAGTTCACGTATATTTTATTTGAGATAAACTCTTTAATAGTGATATTGATCTATAGTTCTATCCTATGAATGAATAAGTGATAGATATCTTCACAAAACCACTTGGTGCTACTAAGTTTTGTTAGTTTCATAAAAAGTTCAGCCTCTCAAAGTTATCATTGAAGAGGAGTGTGCATGAGAATGCCACTTATTAATGACCACGTATTTATTATCCTTCCCTATACTTCTCATTATAAAGCATTGTAAACTTCATGTGGAAGTTATATGATTTGAGTCAACTTCATGTAGAAGTTTTACTTTTGTACCTTGATATATTAAAATCATACTGTGTAATGGAGGTTATTATGTTATAAAAAGCTCTAAATATGCTTATTGATTATTCATGAGAAACTATGAGATATAGTCTCACAATCATGTTAGCCTAAACTTTCTTTCAAGTAGTTTATGGATTGTAATTTATTTTTTTCAAAAGGTGATGTTTGGCATGATGAATATTTTTTAAATCCTTCAATTTTGCACATAGTATAATTCTTTTATGGTGATTATAGATTTTATCTCCACTTAACATTAAGAGGGAGTGTTGGAATAGTTAATGTTTAAGTGAGATTTACCCTTAAATTATATGGTTAATAAATAAATAGATTTAATTTATTAACACGAGGTAATCTTATGTAAATAAATTAAATATATTTTAATGTTGGTTCCTTGGGGAGAAGATGGACCCATTGGTTATAATGGTCCACCTCCACACTCCATTATTTGAAGACATTTTACCTTTGTTAAATGTAAATTGAACACAACAATATAATTTTTTTTTTTTGTGAACTGTTCAAGATATATGCAAGCATTGTGAATACTTTTGTGAAGACTTTGTCTAAGAAGAAGTGAGAGGAAGAGGAATTGTGTATTGAAATGTTTCCCAATTATATGAATAATCACCGTGGCTTTTTACCTCTTTGAGATTTTTCATGTTAAACCTTTTGTTTTGATTTGGTTATTTTAATATGATTTATTATTCATTTACACTTATATATCTCTTGTATAAATTATGCATTCATGTATTTAAGATTTTTTCATGGTATCAGAGCTAGGCTAGGATCCCCAATAACCTACAGTGTGGCTTAAGGGGAGGTGTTGAAAATAAACCACACCCATACCAATGATGGGTTGGCCATATAGGAGCCATTAGCTTAGTTGGTAGAGCACTCCAACAATAAATGGAAGATCATAGATTCAAGTCTTAGTTGGTCTATATGAGTTGTAGTTCAACATGTTTTATCATATATTGAGATATAGTGTATTTAATTGAATTTTTTTTTGGAAGACATCAATCATAATGACACATATTTCTATCAACATTGATGAAAATCTATTGTATGTTCAAATTAAAAATCTCAATAAAGATTCCAATGAAATAACCAATGAACATGTCCTAAGATACAAGATTATGCTAGCAAAAATGATAAATAAATGGCTAATAATAAGCTTCAAGATAATTTCACTCAAAATTTGTTATCTCCACTTCAAGGGTCAATTATGTTTGATATGTTCAAATCTTTTTATGAATTATGCAATCATTGAAATAACATGAGGTCAATTTTATTACTTTGAATAAGCTCAAGTATACTTCAAATGATCCCTCTACTTCAAATGTCAAATTTTAAAATAAGCTAAATTATAATAGAAAACACAATAAAAGCAAGAATGAGGCTAATATTATAGTTAATGTTATCTCACAAATAACATAAAAGCTTCAATTATAAGCTCCCTCAAGGAGGAAATTTTTGAAGTTACCATCACCTCCTCATTTATTGTTGCAAAATTTACCTCAATTCTATCTCATCTCTCTTCCTTCACAAATGAAATTATAAATGTCTACACTTCAATCTATAAAATTTTATAGCAATGCATATTTTGATTATCATCAATATATTGGACATTTCACAAACAAATGTTTGAAGCTCAAGCATGAGATTAAATATCTCATTAATAATAATATTATTGATATTGGTACACTTATTGAGGAGGCTAAGCCACACAAAAATGATATTTCAAATCTAAAAATATACAAATATCCTTTTTCAAATCATGAAACAATAAATAGCAAGGATGATTCTAAAGTGTATTATGCACATAATGCTCATCCTTCTCCTTCTACATATAGGCATCTATTTGATAGCATCATTGGTAAAATTACAAGTTATTGGTGTAGGATATTTCTTTTCCTACCATTTAGCTTGCTTAGTTGTGTTTATACATTTATAAAGTTTATCCCATATGTATTTCGATGTTGGATCCTTGCCTTTATTCCACTTATTTAGGAGAATTTATTCCCATAAGCATGGTATGGATCAAATTATCCTAACTATCACCTATATGTGCATCCCTTTATAAGCTTTATTTATATGAAATATTTGGTGTCTTCTAAATTGTGGTGAGCTACTTAGCTAGAAGTTGTGTAAGTTATGAATTGTGATAACTTTGAGAGTTGTAAGAGTTTAGAGTTTAGTGAGATGTATGCTTTAAGTCTTTGTTATGAAATCCATCTCTATTATATTAATACATCTATTGCAGATTATACTCATTTCTTGATTTTTAGTTTCAACATATTTGTGTTTTCAATCTTCTTATCATTGGTCTTAGACGTTTATTCATGGGCAAATCTTACATGGTATCAGAGATCCAAATGCTAGTAACAAACATTAATTTTTATATTTTTGTTAATATTTAAAATCATGATTTGATTATTGTGTTGTATTATCTATTAACTACTAAGAGGTACTATATATATTAGTGTGTTCATCTATAGTTTTTATCCTCTTTGCATATGCTGATATTGGGGCAATCAAGTTTAATTTTTCAGGTTTAAATTTTAATTTTTTTACCATTTTTTTGAGCTGAAGAATTTTTTTGATAGTTGTTCCATCCACCACTCAGTTGGTTTTCCCTCTCTAAGTCTCTAAATGAGGTTTCTTGTCCCTTTTTTATAATTTTTTAAAATAAAAATGCATGTTCTTTTTAAAACTACTCTCAAACTATAAATGATCGCTTTAAACCATTTATGGATTTTGTGCACCCCATTTTTAGATTTCATAGCATTTTAAAATTTAAAATTTCATTGAAAATTGAAAAAATTATCATTTTTTTATTGAATGGTACTATTCATAAAAAATTGATATAGAAAACCACCTTCTTTGGTAAATCATAGTTTTCCCATACAAATTGTATTTTTTAAATAATACGTTTAGTTTTATCAAATTAGTGGATTTGAATTTATTAAATGGGATACATAATCATGGTGAGGCATGAGATTTTTTGATTATTTTTATTAAAAATAATATATTGTAATGTTGAGATATAAGGGAGATATTCATTATTGCTTTGTAATATTACTCTAAACTTATCAGTCAAAGACCAGAGAGTGAGGCCCAGTCTGGAAGGAGGATAAACCCCCTCATATATAAAATAAATTTATCTTATTAATTGGTATGCATTCTACTTCTTGATCACTTTTTCTACTTAAAGGTCATCATCTACACAATAGAGGTAGACTTCATCAGGGTGATGGAATTCGTTATTGAACATAGTTTTCTATTTTCTCTCTTTTTTTTGCAGGGTGGTGGACTTTTTCCTACAATTTTTCTTCATTTCTTTACTTTATGAGAGATTTCTATGTACTTGGGTAGCTCATCAGGACTCATTGCTAAGATTCATTTTCTACCCATCTAAACTACACTTAATAAGGGTGTTGGTATAGGATATTTATTTTCCTACCATTTAGCTTGTTTAGTTATGTTTGCACATTTAAGAAGTTTATTCCATATGTATTGGGATGTTGGATCCTTGCCTTTATTCCAATTACTTAAAAGAATTTAGTTTCACATGCATGGTATGGTTGGGATTATCCTAACTTCCACCTATATGTACATCCCTGTGTAAGCTTTATTGATATGGAGTATATAGAATCTTATGAATTCTGGTGAGCTACTTAGCTAAGAGTTGTGTAAGTTATGATTGTGACAACTTTGAGACTTGTGAGAGCTATGAGATTAGTGAACTGTAAGATTCGATCTTTTGTTATGAAATCCATCTCCATTATATGAATACATCTATTATAGATTCTACTCATTTATTGATTTTATATTTAATATATTTGGGTATTTGATCTTCTTGTCATCAGTTTTAGATGTCCATTCTTAGGTGAATCTTACATAAAAAAATAAGAATCATGTCTTATGATCACATTTTATGATAGTGAAGTTGTTGATGATAATTTATATAGACATGCACTCTTCTTCTAAGCATATGTTGACAATAAATCCATGCATAGTGTTATGATAAATAATGGATCAATCAAAATGCATGCACCATAACCTCCTCTACTCTCTTAGTTATTCAAAGCAAAATTTACAAGATACTTCTAAAATTGTCAAATCATTTTATGGTCATACATAGGATACTCTTTGGCATATAATACTCCTTTTACAAGTGGTACCTCTCATATTTTTCACTCCATTCTTATTTATACTAAACACATGGGTCTCTTATATGCTATTAAAATGACCTTGGATACAAAATATTAGAGTAGTTTCTTCTATAGTGCATAAATGTTTCAAATATATTCATGGTAATCAAGTGGAAAAAAATCCAATAATCTAATATGAATATCCTTTACAACCAATGATAGTTAATCCTCCTCTAAAATAGTTTATTGGCACATAATTAAGCAACATGGTAATGAAATAGTCTATGAATAATTCAAGAGCATATTACAGAATTAGCTTCTCCATCTACTTATGAGAATTATTCAATTACATAGGAATATATTATACAAACAGTTTCTCTATCTACTTATGTGCATGATACAAATACATATGAACATAATTAGTTAGTTCCAAAAATCATGGAACATTTTCCTAAGCAAAAAGTGGCTCATAAAAAGAGGTATTATCCCAAAGCACCATATGTTATTCAAAATGCTTCACCATAAATACATGTATTTACATATTCTCTTATTACAAATGAAGATACATGTTTACATGGATATATAAGCATTTATTTATATGGTTATATTAAAACAAATGATTCCTATTTAGATTCAAAGGCACCTATAGTTGGAATTTATTTACAGGAAGTCACTCCTTCATAAATTATAGTTGGGTATACATATGTGTATCCTCTTGATGACATCCTTAGTTGGACACAACCTTATACTTCCTCCCAACCCATTGATTGGGTTGAATCTCCTGATTAGCTACTCATGCATTTTCCTTTGTACATAGATTCTTTGATTTTATTTTGTTTCTACTTATATTATCCCTTATCTAAGTATTTATTTTGAATTTGGGCACTTTACCTCCTAATTTTAAAATAAATTAAAATAATCCATAATAACTATCATGCAATGCTTTCAATGCACATTCTCTTTGGTAACCCACTTGTTTACTATTACATATATATCATGTTATGGTTCCTTTGCATTTACATGATCACATTTATTTTCTCATACATTCCCCATGAGCACGTATTCTCTTTCTCATTGGGAGTAATGCACATTCTTATCTATATCAATCATTTGTGCTACATTACTATGACTCCTCTACACATGCATTGAGGGCATTTGTTTTATTTCTTTCTTGCTACAACATGGTTTCGCACCTTGTTGTGAATTATTATAATATATACCATTTATAATATTTTATGAGCCTTGTTTCTTATCATTTAAAATCTTATCAATTCAAATATCTAAAAAATTAAAAAAAAACAAATAAGAAAAAAAGAAAAAAACATATATGTCAAAATTCAAAAAAATTAAAATATTCTCAAAATCCAAAATCATGAATTATTTAGTATAGAGCCTATTTTCACACTTATTTATATTTCATGTGGGCCATAGGCATCCCTAAAGTAGTCCTAGACTCTCATTCTTACATCCTTTCCCTTCGTGCCTAGTATTTTTTCCACCTGGACACTAGCACCATAATAAGGATAATAGTGCCACATGGAACTAGTGTCACAATAATGGTGCTAATGTTATTTCCCCACCTTTTTCACAAATGGATATCTTTTCAAATCTAAAATATTGGAGGGTCAGCCTAGACCTCTTTTAGCACCCACACAAGCATCAAAATGGTATAAATACATGACTTTTATCCATTTAACCACTAGATGGAAATAAAATGGAAAATACACATTCAAACTCAGAACAAGTTGTGCACAATTAAGGTTATCAATCCATATTATATCTTACTTTTGCATACTACCATCTACAACAATCTTAATCTCAAATTATCCAAATTTTTAGTCTCAAGCACATTCAAAGCACTCAAGTCAATTATCATACTAGCTTCACTTGAACTTGCACCAACACTTAGGTGGGTAGAACCATATTAGGATTGATCCCTCTTCAGAGTATTGGTATGTAGGCAACTCTCATCATAGTGGGGTGTTGAGGATGTCCAAGCTACCCTACTAACAAATACACTTTTCAACTTGTATCAATCAGATGCCCTAGAAACATGGAAGATTAAGGTTTGCTCACAAATTAAACCGAAATAGATAATCTACAAAGTTTCATAACTCATGTATGTAGGATCAGATCTCATAGATATAGACATAGGTACACCCAAAATCTCAGGACAATCTTGTACAAAGAACACTAGTGCCAAAATAGGGACACTACCACCACATATCCAATAATGATGCTACTATACAATTATAGTGTTATTATCTAGGAGGAGTTTTGACACTGAGATCTTATTTACAACACTCATACCAACCTATATCTCATTTTTCATCCTCTAGATCATGTATCTCAATCATTTTCTAGCTAAGTTATTACTTCTATTATTTGTTGTTATTTTTAAAAAGGTCAAAGTTAGTCAATTTTATAATAAATCAGTGCCTATATTTATTGCATATTATTACTTTGATTTAGTATATTCAATTCTTTAACAAACATAGAATTTATACTTGCTAAATCCTAAAAAGTTGAAACATTTGGCGAACCTAACTTATTTTGAATATTACACAAACCCTAACCCTTGATAACCCTAAGGTTTATGTTTCCAAGCTTCTAAGGCCCATACTCAGATTTTAGAATCATATATCTTCTAATTTTTCTTTGATATTATCATGATAATCATGACAAAAAAAGTTTATCACTTTGTGTTGCAAAGTCTAATACTTTCATTTACATAATTGTTTCCTATAATTTAGAATGAACTCAAAAAAGACATAAACACATGTATAGATGATGTTTTATATCAATTTCAATGTATGTCATATTTCATTCTATCTCTAGCATGTTATTTTTCTCTTATACAGAATTCAATTAAGAAACAAACCCTTATTTACATAGAGGATCTTTTACATAAGCTAACAACTATGTTTCAAGTTTCAATGTCATGTCTTATGCATAGAAAAGAATTCTACTTCTTCTCCTCATCTTCATGAGGGTAATAGATACTTTCCCTCTAACCAAGTCCATGTTATCACTCCATGAGATGAAGTAACCTATACTATTGTTACTAATGCCCATATTCAACTTATCTACACCTCTCCCCTACAGGATGTGTGCTTATATGTTCAATCAGAAGTGATTAAGATTTACATTTGTGAGACTGTTAAGGGATCAAGTTATCAATATGGTCAAGATAATATTAGAATTATATAATGAAAATCAATTATTAAGTGAAAAGGTTACATTATTGGCAAACCACATTACATGTACATAATCTTCAGAATATGCTAGTGTAAACCTTGTATATGCATCTACACCTATCAAAGTTGTGCGTATCACTCTTTCATATCCAAATCATAAAGTAAAACATAATGCATCTATTATGAGTGATTCAAAAATTTTACAAGGGTCCAATAAGAGTTTAAGTGAGATACTAAGGGAAATAATTAAATTTAAGTTGGTCAACCTACCTCCTTTACACTTAGTGAGGAGATCCATATATTATTTTGCATATCATAGAATGCATAGACACTAGACCAATTCATGTTTATCATTGAAAAGGAAAATACAATAGATAGTGGACACAAATGACTCAAATAGTGACACATCATCTAAATAACATATAATGGCACATCTACAAATTCAAAAAGGGTCAGCTTTAGAAATAGTATAAAAGTGGTTACCAAAGCATAACTCATAACAAAAAAAGGTTCACAAAGCACAACCATAGCAAGAAACAATACAACAAGCACCGATAAAGTAAGTAAGAGATGCAGATCTACCTCTCCAAAATGAGGCTCAACTTTCAAAGCAGTATGGATTTGGTCAAAAATATATACAATAGTTTGATTATCATGATCAAGGTTTGGGAAAACAAGCCTAAGGCATTACTTATCCTATTCTAAAAATTGATAATATTGGTCAATAAGGTTTTGGATTTATTTAAATACTAAGGCAAATCATTCATAGATATAGTTTATCAAGGCAAAAAGTCTAGATACATAGGAAATATTACAAAAAGAGCAAGAACTTAAGTTGTAAAGTCAAAATCATGTTAAGCCAACAAGCATTCTCAAAAAAAAAGATTTCTAGAAAAAGAGCCTCCACGATACCATATGTCTAAAATATGCACATTTTCAAAAGAAAAAATTACAATCAATATTCCAAAGCATAATTTAGAAAGGTCAACTCCACAGTATGAGGCAATTCCCTCCAGCATTCTAAGTTATTATGATTATGGTTTTGATGATAAACAATACCCATATTTATACTATAACACCATTAAACTCCAACATAACAATCACACTGTATGAGAGATTACCATTCCTACTTTTGACATAGGACATAGTGATAGTGAGTCTCTCGTGAGACTCATTGGTTATTATTGTTCATCCATTCTTGTACATATTTTCCTTCTCTCTTGCTCCTTGTATATAGTTTCATTTTCATGTTGCTTATACATAGCTTATATCTAGAAAATACAAAAATAATATAATATTTCAAATATTTACTTATAAAATAAAAAATTATAGATTGTATGCATTACCATGTTTAGGCTTCTCATATTAGCCAGACACTACATATGCTAGCTATCTTAGTATAGTTTATTTTTAACATACATATATGTTTCACTTGTTCTTGTCGAGTGATTATATATTGCTACAAGACTTAGGTCCACTATACCGATCTAGATTTGTTATTATCTACTCATTGGGGGCATATACATCGATACATGGGTTCTTCAATTAACATATTCACCCATTTGTGGGTACCCCATACACAATTTTGATTACCAAGTTTTATCTTTCTATACTCTAAATCACAACTTTAAAAATGTTATATATTGATATTGATCAACTACAGTTACTTAGATATTTGGTCAGCTATTACTACTTTAGACTCGACATATGTACATCTTAGATCTTACACAAATTTGTATTACATGTTCATGCATACTTTTATTTATAACTTTCCTAGTTTAGAATTAATTGTATCTATGTGCTTCTTCTATTTGAGGGCATTTAAATATACCATTTCTTTATGGCTCTATGCCACTTCTATTCACAGTATGTATGCTTTGGACATATGCCCATGTCCTTGTATGTGCTTTCCTGATTGTGTATGCAAACATATGAACATGTCCTTCTATGCGGATCTAAGCCAAATTTATTGTTACTTGCATATGTGGACATTATAACATGCCTTTGTATGTATTGTTTTCTAATATATAGTGACATGTGCCCATGTCTCTTGTATTATGGTTGCTTGGCCTACTTTACATGGCTCATGTGTGTTGTATGTATGTGCCATGGCCATGAAACTTATCTCTAGATTATTAAACACTCAAATTTTAGATGCCATGAGGGACCTCATGCATCTCCTTCCTATGTGGGAACCATGATGGACATCATGCTCCATCCCCCTAGGTAGCTACTCAGTTATTACTCATATTTTATGTTACATAATACCATTTCTTTATGGCTCTATGCCACTTCTATTCACAATATGTATGCTTTGGACATATGCCCATGTCCTTGTATGTGCTGTCCTGATTGTGTATGCAAACATATGAACATGTCCTTCTATGTGGATCTAAGCCAAATTTATTTTTACTTGCATATGTGGACATTAGAACATGCCTTTGTATGTATTGTTTTCTAATATTTAGTGACATGTGCCCATGTCTCTTGTATTATGGCTGCTTGGCCTACTTTGCATGCCTCATGTGTGTTGTATGTATGTGCCATGGCCATGAAACTTATCTCTAGATTATTAAACACTCAAATTTTATATGCCATGAGGGACCTCATGCATCTCCTTCCTACGTGGGAACCATGATGGACATCATGCCCCATCCCCCTAGGTAGCTACTCAGTTATTACTCATATTTTATGTTACATACATTATTATACCTATCTTGACACCCTTTTGAATGCTAGACATAACATACATCACACATTACAAACTTATGCTTATATTATCTTACATTTTGATGTTATGTATGCACATTATATTGGATTATTACATAGATATCATATATGTTTTGGCTAACACACATCTTGTAAATCTTTTTATTTTGAGGATAGTTTTTACAAAGGTTTAAAAAATCCCCTCAAAAGTGGGGGTTATAATAGAGATGAGGTTACCATAATGCATTCATAGTACATTTTTCAACACACTGGTTCAAATTACAAAAATTAGACTCAGGTAAACACAAAGAAAAAATAATGACATAGAGATCAACATAGTTCTACAGAAATCAGATTAAAAGAATACTAGCACCCAAATTGGGACACTAACACCACATGGTGATACTATCCAAGATATGGTGATACTGTCTAGTAACCTTAGTATAAAAAAATTTAGATTGGCCAAAAAAGTATAGTAGGTACATTACAGATTTGCATAGGTTTAGTTATAGATTTATCAATTTTTTTCATATTCATACCAATTTATCTCAAATTCATACTAGTTTGCTTAGATTAGGGGAATCATGCATGGTATTACCATTTCCATATTTGTTTTATATACTCAGATACATATTATTACAACTCAGTCTAGAATCCATATGCTTAGATATAAGATTTGGGGGCATGTGCATGGCACATTGTTTCCATATGATCACTTACACACTAGTTGATCAGATGAAATGATAAATTCCATGTCATTCTCTACATTATATACATTCAACATCATATTCTAGGTTACACATTAGTTTCATGCCTTACTCCATCTTAGTGGTTAGCATTACTGAGTGGCCCAGAGCTGCCTAATATACCCAAGTGGCCACAAAGTCAACTTACCCAGTTAAACATTTTTAGTTACATCATGTATTTTTAGTTTTAGATGTGTCTACTACACATGGTTGTGAAATTATGGATTCATGTCCTACTTTAGTTCTTGATCCATCTAAATGAGAAGGTTGGGCACACCGTCAGTCCATCCAAACTATTCACAGGTCATGATCCACCAAGTAGGGGTGGGCAATGATGGATTCAAAATTAGATTGAATTTTTGAGCCACCCAAACATGAGGATTAAAAAAGCCACTATATTAGTCCAATATATTCATCGATTGATCACTATACACATGAATACCCATAGCTTACCACCAATTTTATGCATGGGTTCACATACCAGTGAGGTGTATTCATTCCTTTCCTCTCTCTAATCCCTTTATCAATTTTACTCAGTTTTAATTATTTACTTAGTTTAGTCTTTGCTTTTGATATCTCTTAAGGTCCAATTTATGCACATTCACTTATAGGACATGTATTGGAGCATGTTGCACATACTCAAACCTAGATTCACAAGATTTGCCTATTATGTAAGTCCATGTACACTTATTTTTCCTTTATCCCAGTCATTTTGTTCTACTACATTTTTAGAATAAAGGAGAGAAAATGTAATCACCTAAAGTGGTATTTGAGTGATAATAGAGCTACTTGAGACTACTTATCCCTAGTTTAAAACTAGACCAATCCTAAAGCCTATTTTCACACTTATCTAGCCTTCGTGTGGGCCAAAGGCATCCTTAGTCATCCCTAAAGTAGTCCTATACCCTCATTCTTGCATCTTGGCCCTTCATGCCTAGTATTCTGCCACTTGGACACTAGCACCATAATAAAGATAGTAGTGCCACATGGACTTAGTGTCTTAATAATGGTGTTAATGTCCTTTCCCTCTCTTTTTATAAATTAATATCTTTTTAAAAATAAAACATCCTAGGGTCAGTCTAGACCTCTTTTAACACCTATATAAGCTTCAAAATGGTATAAATATATGACTTCTAGTCATCTAACTACTAGATATAAATTAGATATAAAAAACACATTCAAACTTAAAACAATTTATGCATAATTAAGGTTATCAATCCCTATTCTACTCTACTTTTGCATACTACCATCTACAACAATCCTAAACTTAAATTACCCATATTTCTAGTCTCAAGCACATTCAAATCACTCAAGTTAACTATCATACTAGATTCACTTGCACTTGCACCAACACTTAGGTGGGAAGAACTACATCAGGCTTGATCCCTCTTTAGAGTATTGGTATGGAGGCAACTCTCATCATAACAGGGTGTTGAGAATATCCATCCTGCCCCACTAACACACTTTTTAGCTTACATCAACTGGTACCCTAGCAACATGGAGGATTAAGGTTTGCTCACAAATTCAATCAAAACAAGAAATTTGTAGTGTTTCAGAACTCATGCATGTAAGAATAAACCTCACAAATATTGACACAGGTACATGCAGAAGCTCAAGATAATCTTGTATAGAAGATACTACTACCAAAATAAGGACACCACTGCCACATATCTAATAATGGTGATAATATCTAATTAGGGCACCATTGTTTAGAAGGGGTTCTGACATTGAGATCCTATTTTTGACACTTAGAAAAACCTCTACCTCAATTTATAACCTCCAGACCATCTATCTTAGTCATTTTCCAGCTAAATTATTACTTGTACTATTTATTGCTATTTTTAAAATGATCAAATTTAGTTAATTTTATAATAAATCAATGGTTGTATTTATTACATATTATTATCATGATTTAGCATACTAAATTATTTAACAAACATAAGATTTATTTTCACTAATTTTTAAAAGGTAAAAATAATTTCAAATGTTTATATACTACTACATGATTACATCTTTCACATATTTTATAGTTCTTTTTTGAGATCAATGGATTGCAAGTTACATGCCTCATCTCAAAATGGGGACATCACAATGGGATTATCATGATTAGTAAATTTCATATTTATGACATTATACATTTTAAAAAAACATCATGGTTTAGATTTTTTTAGATTATGGGGGCATGTGACATGCATATACACTCATTCATACAATTACAAATTACAAATTTTAAACAGTTAAAAGTTACAAGCTTCAAAATTTATAAGATCATTTAGCATTCAGATACAAGGAGCATGATATTCATTTATGTTCATGTTTCTACATGGAAATTTACTTTTTCACTTTTTAAAAGTTTCAAAGGTACAAAAGTTTCAAATTGAATCTATATGAATCTATAGTGGTGTGATTTATTTCATTCTTTAAGAGGGACATGTTAGTGTCTAATTACACTCAACGTATATGGTCGCACTTTTTTTTTAATGATCCATATTTGTCAATTTCATTGTATCAATCCACATTTGTTCATTCCACCCCTTAAATTATTTTATAAAGTAATCTACACATTTAGATGAGAGTTATGGAATCCAATATTTCCAACTCAAGGGCTTTCATACGTTTTCAAATTGAGACTTTATCACTCTCAATTCATCATAGGTTCAACATTTATTCAAATTCTTCAAAAAGAGGGAACATATACTTTTCCACATTCAAGTTACATGGAAATTAGATTGAATACTCTTGTAGGTGTATTCTTTCTTTGATTTCTTTTCAAATTTTAAATTTTAAGTTTTATATTTTGAACTTTCAAATATATATAGTAATTACTTTCAATGGCATTGTTGTAGGTTTTTCATTGAGGCATCTTGCAAAATCAAGTGTCACATCAAAATACAAAGTGTGTATATAGGCTTAGGTTTGAATCTCTTTTATTCTAGTAATTTAAATACAAAGTGTGTATATAGGCTTAGGTTTGAATCTCTTTTATTCTAGTAACTTCACTTCATTACATCATTATAATAAAGGGGGGATAAATTTAGACACTCAAATATAATCATCAAGTGCTTGATAATTTTTAATCTTGACATCCTTACCTTACTTGGTTTGTTTGTCATTTTGTTAACTTGTATTGTCTATGGGAGCCTTCACTATTCCAATTTACTATCTTAAAATAATATAAACATAATTTAGGCATCCCTATTATTCCCATAGTTTATTATTATCCAAATCCCAATAATATTTGTCCTTTTGGGATAAATTCACATGAGGCGAATAGGGATGTAACTTGGCCTTATCCACTAGTACAACCTCATCCCCCACACTCTAATAATAACTTTTAAAATTTGAGACATTTCATAGTAACTCTCTTGAAATTTTATCAAGGTAAATTAACATAAATATCCTAAATATTTCTCTATATAAACACATCAAATCCTCTAAAATCATCATCTAGCAATCACTTGGCAATTCTATTGCACATTGAGCAAAAAAACACTAATCTTTCCAATTCAAATTTTGATTTATTACTAAAAATCATAGGCCAAGTCTAAAGTCATTTTATTATAGGTTAATGTCACTCATTATCAATTATTACCTAGTTTCATTCATATATAAAATATCATGATTCACACACTCAGTCTAGAAGGAAGAACTACATCGGCCTGAGGCCATTTTGGGCTATGTAGGCAACACTTAGATTATGCAAAAAATTTTGAGGATAGCTTATATATTCACCTTGCATGACTTCCCCTTGGTATTTGATCTATTATTTGATTTATCTGTAGGATCAAAGGTTTACAATTTTAGGTACTTTTGCATGTCAAATCAAAACTTGTTGGATATTTCCTCCATCATTGAAGAGAAAAAGTTCAAACTTGATCAATCATCATCAATTGAATTAAACATTAAGAATCATTACATGTATATAATATTTAAGAAGCCTTACTAAAATACACATCACAAATGTGAGATTATTAAAATTATAAACTAATTTATTAAATAGTGCACTATCTACAAGATGTGCACATACCCAAGTACCTAATATATGCCTAAAAACATCACACAATAACACTTAAATAGATGTCACAATTATTAAATGATTGAAACACATCACAATACAACACACGTCTACACCAAATAATCTTAACATCCCCCCTTAGTGTGGACATGGGTGAATACAAAAAAATACATGAAAAAAAGACATAAATATTAAGAATATATATTTCATAAATTGAATACATATTATATGGCACAAAAGATAATCATGGATTTATACTTATTTTCTCACTTGGAATAAAGTATTTGATTTTGATTTTTATTCTTTTGTGAGTTACACACTAAAAAATCATCAAACATCAGGTTCACATGGTCAACTTTAGAGCATGATATCTCCCTTGATATTGTTTAAAATCTTTATTGTGACCACTTTTTAGAAAACTTTCAAAGTTCTCTTTTCATCTGTGAAAGGACTATTCTAAACTAGACACCTATGTGGGGAGAAAAACCTTTTACAAGATAGTCATGATTTTCTAAGTAAAAATAAATTCTATAATTTCTCCTTTTTGGATTGGGGAGGAGGTATGCAAACTATGAACAAAATGGAAAGAAAACTATAGAAGGAATGAATAAATTGAAAATGTGATGAAATGCAAGTGAATGTTGAATGCTAGTAGGTTTACACATGATCTGCACTATTAGACCATTGACAAAATGTAATAATGGTGGAAAAATAAAGCAATGGCATTTGTAAATGGTTTCCATATCATAGCCTTTATGTCGTGTTGATAAAAAAGACTACTAAATTGAGGATGAATAAATGAACAAAGAGGCCTCATAGGAAACTTGCTCTGATACCTAATGTTGGAGATTTCCTTCATCATTTAAGAGCAAGATCTTGAAATTGATTAATCATCATCAATTAAATTAAACATGGAGAGTCATTACGTGTGTGTGTGTGTGTGTGTGTGTGTGTGTGTGTGTGTGTGTGTGTTGTGAGAATCCTTAGTAAAACACACATCATAGATATGGGATTATTAAAATTCTAACTAACTTATTAAATAGTGCACCATCTATAAGATGTGTACATACCCAAGTACCTAAGCTATGCCTAAAATATCAATCTGTAATACAGCACTGAGTACCAAAATCATTAAATGATTGTATAAAATCACAATACAACACATGTATGCACTAAATATTTATAGCAATACACATAAGGAAACAATTAACCCTCTTAGATATATACAAGTGATCATGTATAAAAATTAATTACGCAGTCAAACAAGATATGACCATATTTAATAGACAAGGCCGCAATGTGTCCCTATCCACCTAGTGCATCCATGTCCAAATACAACTAATAATCCTATTTTCCATTGTGACATAATTCACAGGTCTTTGCAATTAGTTTTGCATTACAATTTTGCCAACACAATCACCATAAATTAGATTAATCTACGTTTGTGTATTTCATTATTTATTACTATTTATAGCTCATTTCAAATTTTGTAATGTATTGTATTTCACTTGTATGTTCTGTATATTCTATAATCTAAATAAATATTTCAATAGTTTAGTATTTATTGCATTTCATTGGTAAATAAAAAATAAAAATAGAAATAACTATGTAGGATATACATGTTATATATGATTATAAATTTTTAGATGATATACATCTACTTTCTTTCCCACACACTAGGGTAATGATCACATTGATGGTATAACCTACCTTAGGGGCATCTCTATATAGTGGAATTTATGGTGATATCATTATCACTTTCCATTTATCATATTGAGTCATTTATAATTACTATATTATATCTTTATATTACCTACATCTTGTGTGTTACATGGATATCTTTTGGGTTACATTATAACATTTACATTATTACATTATGTGTGTGTTTATATTTATCCAATTTCTTTCATGTCTACACTTGTGTGTACTTGAACATTTTTTTTATAAATGTTTTCTCTAGTCCTTATCTATAGAGGATCCTTGAGTAGTTACATCAACATCGTGTCATCATGTATTATTAGTCATTTGTCTTGTGTGATGGTTTCTTATATGTAGCTACACAGTTGCATGTGATTTATGTGATATTCTAAGATTATTTCCACGATTCATATCATGCATATACTATAATGGGTGTTATGGTTATTAACATGCACATTAATTTTTTTGGTATTATTATGCTTGGTGCCTATGTTACCATGGTATTTATCATGCATCTATGGGGACATGCTACTTGTATCTTTTTTTCATTGCTTATCTATCCCTACAATTGTGATATTTGGGGTATGTTATTTGTCCCTATATTTATTTGCTACTTGGGGTCATTATACCCTTATCTATCTCCTTGAGTTTATTACTATACATATGTTTTGCATGTGGAGCATTAATTAGGGCATATATTATCACCTAACATTTACCATATTCACATAAAGTTGCATCTTACTATTGAGCTTTAGATGATGATAGTTTATGATGGTTCCATGTGCTTTATATGATTTTTCAAGGATTTTCAAAGATTCGGCTATAAAATGTAAAGATGGTGTTTTTAACTCTTTGTTTTTGGATGAGTGACTTTAGGCACATGTTTTTCAATCCCTCACCTAAAAATGGTGACATATATCCAAATACTTCAATATTTTCAATATTGATCAAGTATTTTCATGTTTGAGCAAAAGGATTTTTAAATTTTGATGAAACTAATAAAAATCAATAAACTTTGAGTGAAATTAGAGCACCATAAATGGTCCATTTTTTACTTCCTTGACCAAGAAGTGGATTGGGATGTCAAAAATTCTAGATAAGTGGTAGTGTAATAATATAAAATGCAAAATTGGATGACTTAGGCATGGCTGATAGCACCCAACCTATAGGTCCTCTTTCTTGCTCACTCAACTCTTCTCGACTAGACTTTCACTGATTCTTAGTTACCTGTAGCTTCTTAGACTTAGCTTTTTGAGACCTAGGTAGCCCTCTCAAACCTAGATCCATCCCCTAGGTCTCATCCTCTTAGGATAATAGTACCCAACTTGGACAAGAGTGCAAAAACTTAGGGGTGTTTTATTTTTAGTGAACCTGACTTACTTTGAATTTTTGCTTAGGAATTAAACACCTAATTCCCAAAAAGAATAAAACATTTGGTGAACCCTGACTTACTTTGAATTTTTGCACAAAAACCTTAGAAACGCCAAGGTTAATTATTTCTATTTTTTTGAAATATTTTCCTTATTTTTCCTAAATTTAAAAATCAGAAAACTACAAATTAATTGAAATATTTTTGAAATTTTCCTAAATTTTTCAAGCTAAATTCTACAAATTCATAGCAAAATTTTCAAATTACTGCATTAAATTTGAAAAAAATCATTTAAAACCCTAGTTGGATCAAATACATTCTCAGGTATTTTTAGTACTTTTTTCATGATTTTCTAAAAAATTAGTTGCATATCTAACTCAGAAAATCAATTTCAAATTTAAAAGTCCTTAGTATTTTGCAAATAATATTTTTGAAAAATCCCTAGTGGTATAAAATAGCTCCTTTTTGCTTGTTGAGGTGTCACCTTACATGTTTTAGAGTTCTATATCCTTTTCATGCATATTCCAATTCCTTGTTTAGATTATATCAACTTAATATTTTCTACTATTATCCAAGTTGTTTTCCTTATGCCACCTAAATTACTTGCATATTTTCCTTCATAATGAAGTGCAAGACTTAGTGGCAATCCTCCTGAGTTCACCTAGATTCCTGCAACTCAACCATATACCATGGATAAATAACCAATTTAGATTCCAATCATAGACTCTACACATCTAGATTATACCAATTTCAATGAGGATAATTTCAACAAAGAGTAGTATAAAATAACAATGATGATGTACACATCGATGCTCATGCTCCACCACATTGGACTACTAATCCACTTCCACCCATTTTTGATAATGAATTCATATTTAAAAAAGATTTAGTTTTACAAAATTTCAAAGAAAGACTTAAGGAACAACCTAAATATCATACACTAATTCTAAAATATATCATGGAAATAAAAAAGGCTAAACAAGTTGAGTGTTTCAGTCAGTCAAAGCAACCAATTAAAAATGACACTATAAGGGTAACTATGTCTTAACCACCCCATATAGCAGCCCAACCTTCTTTTATGTCACCAACTGTAGCTAGTACATTCCTATCTCCTGATGTGGTAGCCCTTGTGCAAGAGATTTGATCTCTTCAATCCATGGTGCAACATCTTGAGCAAGGTACCACTAGACCTATGTAGCGTTTAGATTATTTTTCTCTTCTGCATACACCATTGGCCTATCATATTACTTCTACACCTTTGATACAAAGATTTGTTCAGCTTAAGCTTACTCTTTATGATGGCAAGGGTGATCTAGAGACACATTTGAGGGATTTTTGCATAGCATGTTTAGATTATGTACCCAATGACTGGCTACTTACCAAATGTTTATCATGAATCATAAAGGATTATGCTTTACAATGGTTTTATAGTCTACTAAATCAGTCGGTCATAGAT
The DNA here is from genome assembly GCA_037957365.1 of Torreya grandis. Classification (NCBI taxonomy): domain Eukaryota; kingdom Viridiplantae; phylum Streptophyta; class Pinopsida; order Cupressales; family Taxaceae; genus Torreya; species Torreya grandis. The sequence goes on along the minus strand of JARHVA010000917.1, from coordinate 1,286,001 downwards.
TTCAATCCTTTAGCAGACATGTTCCTATCACATTTCAGTATCAAAAGTGGTGACAAAGTTTCATATGCACATATTACACAATAAAAACAAAGGTCAAATGAGCCCCTCACAGATTATGTTCTCAAATACAAGACTATTCTGGCTAAGCTAACTAGTCCCATGGCTGATCAAGAGCTACAAGACATCTTCAAAACAAAGCTTTCTATTAGCATTACATGAATCCATTATATTCAAAATATTCTCTTCCTTCACTAAATTGTGTCATACACTTAAGGGAAGAGAATTCAAGTTAATCTCAATGGGAAAACCCAAGTATTCAAGTACCCAAGACACAAAAAATAAGAGTAATAGAAAAGTCCCATACAAGGTCAAAATTAGTGATAAAAAGAATCAGAATCAACCAATAGTTAATGTGGCTTCAGATCCCCCTTAATGTGTGGTTTTATCAACACCTCGATGTGCATTTACTAATTTACTAGTTTTTTCAGCTAGGGTTTTATAGCAGTTATTGGAATGTAACATCATCACTCTCCCTCCTATTCAGGAAGTAGATCCATAAAATATTCTTTGACAGGGATATGATCAACATGCATTTTGTGATTTTCATAGGGTACTAGGCCATACCACAAATAGATGCATCAGTTTGTGACATACGATATAGGATTTGATAGATGATAATATGCTTGATCTAGGCACTTTAGTTGAGCCTCAAAAGACAAGCCAACACAAAATAAGGATTTGAAAATATTTTTAGATCCATTTCCATATCACTCAAAACAATAAAAATAGGACACATTAGGTGTTCATCATACATACCATACATATCCTCCACCAGTTACATACCAGGCACCTTCAGTTGAGGCAAATCCTTTGAGAGGTATGATAGGTGTGTATGAGTCTAGAGTTATAGCCAAGCCTTTGATATATTTTTTAGATCAAGAGATTGTGGAGGATGATACATGTTACAATGCACTTTTTATTAGATCACATATCCATAATCAACCTATCCACAATGTACTCATTGATAATGTTCCAATCTTAATATGTGCATCTTCACACTACAACAACATTTCGGTTATTCAAAATAAGATATCACTCTGACTAATATAGTTATCATTGGATTCAATTGGCATGTTTAGATTTCATTGGGTGAGATAGTTCTATTACAGGTTGGTCCTACATATGTGGCTACACTATTCACTATAGTTCCCAATGTAGGAGTTTTTGACATACTACTTGGTTGACCATAGATTCAAAAACTCAAGGTATTACCTTATATAGTTCATAAATGTGTGAATTTAATTCATGCTAATAAGGTTATTATAGTTGAAAGAGTTCCTTATGAGTCACCACTCCCCACTTTAGAGCCATCTACCAGCTTCCAGTCACCAAATCTAGTTCTTCCACCAGTTCTAGCTTCTCCTCCAACTTTTGTTCTAGTTTCACTTCTGGTTCAACCATAGTTATAGCATTCATCAACAGTATATATGGTTCATACACCCCCATATTTTTAAGATTCTAGACAGCTTCCAACTATAGTGTTCACACCTAGAGTAGTTACATTATGGTCTCATATAGCTACACAGATAACACTTGTTCACAAAGCTTCTTCTCCTACTTTTAGATGGGTCCCTAAGAGCCTTATAATTACATCCAATTCTCAAAGTCATAGGGGGACCCCAAATTCAGATTCTACTTCAAAAAATTTAAAATAGTTACAATGTACACACATTTTAGCTTCACAATCTCAGTTATACACTCATGCCTCATGACCACACATGATTTAGTTGTTTGACACGGGACACCAGGATAGGGAGTCTCACCCAAGACTCATCAGTTAGTATCATTTCTTCTTAGTTATTCTTGTACATAGTTCAAATATTAAAAAAAATATAAAAACATTCAAAAATTTTCAAAAATGCCAAAAATATTTTGATTGTATGCATCATCCATGCTTTACATCACTACTATCATGCTAGGACTTACATTTTATATTTCATGTTATTGTATGTCAATTTTATACATTACCATGCTTCACTTGATCTTATTTGAGTGTGTCCAGTGACATCCAACTACTTGATTACTTCATTCTACCCATAGAGGGGGCATTCCTACTTCTACATTAGAGACATACATTATTATACACACCTATTAGAGGCATCTTCTACATGACTACACCATCCAAGTTATGTCATTCCTATACCACACACTCTAAGTTATCATGTTGATGTACATTAATTTATAGCTTACACAAAACACTATATCGACATCTCACTAGTATCTAATACTTGTGTATTTCTTAGCATATGCCTAGTCTTGTACTACACATATTTTACATATTCTCACATTTACTTTGATCAGTTAGATGGACTTATCTCTTTCTAGTTATTACATGTTTTCTTTACTTGATTAGCATAGCTTGTGTGATTGCATTTTTAATTCCATCTTGTGCCTTGAGGACATTTTCTAATGTCCTTTACTTTTTTTTCATGTGTGTGCATTAGGACATTTACCAATGTTCTTTATTTGTACTCCTCTGTGTGCCTGTGGCCTATGTGCCAACTTTGCTTATTTCACTTGTATGTGTATGTGGCATTTAAACATGCCTTCCATGCTTGTTTCTAGTTTGAGTGACATGTGCCTATGTCCCTTGTTTACATGGCCCCTTGGCCCATCTAGTATGCTTCTTACTTCTTGATTCTTACTTGTTGCCTTTTTTCTTGTTACTTTTCAAATATGTGCAATTCCATGATCCATATCATGCATTTCCTTTGCTTTCTTGGATGCCATAATGGATATCATGCTCCATCCCTCCAACTAAAAATTAACATTTCCAGTTCTAGTTCAGTACTTTGTGCATACTTTCACATTGTTATATCTATCTAGTCATACCCCTATTGATCTAACAATGTCTCGATATAAACATTTGCTATATATTGAAACATAGTGTCAAATATCAAATGCTATATCACATATATATTTAGATTAACACACAAGTAAAACTCTTTTCTTTTGAGGGCACTCATTGCAAGTTTATCATTATTACCCTCAGAAGAGGGAGCATTTAATAGGGGATTTGTCATAGAGATAAAACCTCCTAAGAATCAAAATAACATTCAGAATAGTCAACATAAAATATAGAGGTTAAACCAGTCAAATTAGAGTGGAAAAATAGGAACAGTCTCAGATTAGCAGTCAGTTTTCACATCAGACAACAGTGTCATAAATGTATAGTAGCACCAAAAATAGATAGTAACACCAAAAATAGGGGTGTCCATATTTTGGAACTCCTAGCTAGGCAAAAAAACACTTAGGGTTTCCAAAAATAGGCAAAAATTTTAGTTCAGGGATAGTTTTTACACTTCTAGATCAGTCAGATTTAACAGTTTCAACACAATTTTCTTAAATACAGGGGGTTATCATGTACATCTAGATGTTTTCACTTTTAGCTTAGATTGGGTAGTTGGCATAACTTCCAAATTAGAATCCATGTTCTAGACATTAGTGATTAGGGGTAATGTGTGTGGCACATTGATCTTCTTTTGTTTTTGAGTTCAGTTTATTCTAGGCTTTCTTAGCAGTTGTGTGCCTTACTTCATCTATAGGTGGTTAGCATCACATTCAAGTTAAACTTTCATATAAGTTTAGATTTTTGAGTACCCAAGTTCTTGAGTTGGCTTTCATATAAGCCTATTACATCAATTTTAGAGTGGCTTTCATACAAACCTAATCTCCATCTTTTGAAATGGCCAAGAGTGGCCTAGTTTCTAACACACATTCAAATATCCACATCATAGTGTCATATTTTTAGCACATTCACGGGCTCCATGAGCCATCTCATATGACATATATTCTATATAGGTATCACTTCATAGTTTCACTTCATGGGGAAATAATGGAGATAAAGGGCTAGCCTTTGTATTCTTGAGCCACCTATTTAGAGGGATTGGACATATAGTCTAGACATCGATTAACACACATGATTCATTAACTTAACTTATTTGGTGATGATGGAGCCAAAGGGCCAGCCTTTACATTCTTGAGCCACATTCTAAAGAATTGAGCACTTAGTTCTGTTCATTAATATTAGTCTTGATTCAACACATACTCATCACAATCTAGCATCACAACAGGTTTTGTATTGGTTCACATACCTGATGAGGTGTATTTATTCCTCTTTCTTCCTTTGCTTAGCTCTTGTAAATTCTTATTTTAGATATAGCATATCTAGTAAGAACTGATCTACTTTATGTTTTTATTTTCAGATTCACACATCACAATGTGCTCTCTCTATGCACATCTAACATCACATAGCTTCATGAGATTTTCCATTATAGGTAAGTTTAGATATGCTTTCTATTTTCCTTTATCCTATTATTTTACTTTGCTACATCAATAGAATAAAGGGAGAAAATATAATCATATAAAATGCAAAATTAGATGACTTAGGCATGGCTAATAGCACCCAACCTATAGGTCCTCTTTCTTTCTCACTCAACCCTTCTTAGCTAGACTTTCACTGATTCCCAGTCACCCATAGCTTCTCAAACTTAGCTTTTTGAAACCTAGGTAACCCTCTCAAACCTAGATCTATCCTCCTAAGTCTCATCCTCCTAGTACAATAGTGTATAACTTTGATAAGAGTGCCAAAACTCAGGGGTGTCCTGTTTTTGGTGTTGTTATCCATTTTCACTTTAGCCTCAAATGGTCATATTTTCTCAAATCCTTATCTTTTCCCTTATCATCCTAATGCAAACTCATATAAACCATGATCATAAATTTCCCTATAAAAGGCCATTAAAAGTCCATTTATAAGGTTTGGCACTCATTCACAAGAAAAAATCAAGAATATAAGCAAGTACTCTCAAGTACTCTTCCCTATTCTCTGCATACAACCTTCCAAGACCAATTCAAGCCTATTCAAGCACTCAAACCAGTCTCTAGTCATCCAAAGTACATTTTAGTTTCACATCTAGCTGCATACATCACATAATTTCACCAAGCACTTCAAATGGAAGAACTACATTAGCTTTATCCCTCTTCAGAGTATTGGTATATAGGCAACATGCCCACACACTGGGGTGTGAAGTGCATCCAACATATCCTTTACACACTAACCCCTCCTTTCTTTCTAAAGTTTTCTATTCAAGTTCAAGCACTAGGATATCTTAAGGGTTTTGAAGATTGAATCAGACATACAATGAGCTCCACACAGACCCAAGCCTTAATATTTTATTGCCAGGGTGTCATAGGCCTGCCAAGACGAACCTAGAAAAGCTAAACCACTAGGATAACAACACCAAAAGTGGAAAAAAATGTTGAAAGTGGAATATAGTACCAATTAATAGGGTGTCTTAAGTTTGTTTCTCCTTTCCAATCCAAAAACTAAGTTTTGAGTCTTATTTATGACAATCTACCATCCCTGCACAACAATTTCTAGACCTTGCATCATTTGTTTCAACCCAGAATAAGCTAAGTTTGATTTCTTCATACTTCTTACTATTTTTATAAAAGTTAAAATACATATTTATTTACATAAATTAGTAGGATAATTGAGACACATTAATTACTTATTTACATTTACTCAGACCTTTATTTTCTTAGGAATTAAACACCTAATTCCCAAAAAGAATAAAATAGGTAGCCATGTCTAAAAATTTATAACTAGAATAATTATAATATTGAAAATGAGCATAATAGAGTTTTATTTCAATTTATGGAAGTGTGGTTTACATATAAAATTACGCATTCATCCCTATGCTATTTGATTTATTTTAGTTTTTAATTATATTTTTATGTGATATTACATTGATATGAATTTGAATACTTGTTAAAATTGGCCATTATTTTTAGGTATGTCATATTTTTATAAGAAATGAAAATATGTGTGGATGGATTATATCTCAAGAATCATTTTATTCATCCATCTTTCCATAGGTGAGTTAAATTATGTACTTTAATTTATTACTTTTATACTTTGGCGCACACATGCATTTACTTGCATACACACATTAAAGTAGTTGCAATATGTAGACACCTAATTTTGGTACAATATCCTTTCCCATAGTGTATTTCACTTATTTTATCAAACTTTATCGACTTGTGTACATTAAGTTGTTTTTAATACATTTATTACCCCACACTAGCCTTTATGTGGCCTTTTATTCTTCTAGTTGTCTTTAGAATTCATGAGATTTATCTATTTTTAGTTTTATTCCTAATTTATATATTATATGATTTTTTTTCCACATTTTAGGAATTTGTTTCTCCTAGGTCTGATTTGGTTGTCCACTAAATCCATCCTAGGGTGGATTTAGTTACTTCTCAAATCTATCTTGTGTCTTTTTATGGGTCATTCTACCTTGTCCTAATTTCTCATGCCATCATGTTAGTTGATCACATTTTTCCATGGTCAACCTTAACTTATGTCATGTCCTAAATATCCCTATATATATCAAGTCATTCCAAGTCATTTAAGAGAAGTATCATCTAAGTATTGATAAATTGATTAATCCCTTCACCTAATTCTAGTTAGATCCTTCATTGATCATATTTATTACTACACTTGCAATAAAACTAGTACCTTGATGCTTTAATTTGCTTTAGTCCATTATGACATCATCCACTTGTTCCAAAATAGGTTTAGGAAAAAAATTATGTAGTTGCATTTCACATCTAAGGAAGAGGAGGTGAAACCCTTACTCGATAATACATTTACATGACATAAAAAATCATATTGGGTTTGATTTTCAAAATTTGATGGTGAAGGAATAATACGGTATCTAGAAAACTGATTATGTAACTGTGTTGGTTAAATGTGAATCAAAAATAGATTTTCACTTGCTCTCTAGACAAGGCCATTGGAATTAAATAGGGGACAAGTTTGAGTTTTTTTTAATGAGGAATATGGACATTTTGAGATAATTAGTTACTTGTAAGAATGGGTCATCTACATAGAAAATAAATGAAAGAATGTTGAAAGACTATGGAATAAGGCATGAGCTAAGTGCATATATGGAGTGGTCACAAGTAAACTATTTTAGGTTAAATTTTAATTTATGTGTCTACATATTTGTCCCTTTTATGTTAGTATTCTAGTAAATCAAAAGTATTAGATTAAAAAGAAAAGTGTGTACCTGAACTTACCTATGAAGAATAGTCTTGAATGTAAGCCACAATGTTGAATTATGATTCATGAAGAACCTATAATGAAACATGTATAAAAATACTCCTTAGATAAAAATAAAGAAGTAAAGACAAAAAAATTTATAGCTCTAATAATAAGGAATTAATACACCTGATTGGGTACAAAAATGATTGTATTTTCTAGTGAAAAAAATGGTTACTAGAGAGGGTAGGGCCTTTAGAGATTTATTCTTCATTGATGAACTTGGATTAAACTATGCATTCCCAAAACCACATTGATAGGTGAGTGTGATTAATAAATCTAGGTGTGCTTGACTCTATGATTGCTTACCCAAAGTGGTGAAGTAGTTTAGAATCCCTTTATGAATTCAAATTGATTGTTCTAGTGAAAAAATGGTGCAAAAGGTGAAATAATAGCTATAGATGAAATAAGCATCATTTTGTGTAAAAATTGGTGTAAAATATATTATGATCTAAGTCTAGTATATACAACATAAAGAATGACATGAATTTACACATCATCTACAAAACTAAGGAAGGAGGTGGTCATATGTCATGCACATTACCCTAATTTGATATTTGGGTGTATATGGATTTTATAAATGAGTAATATTACATGATTTTTTGAGAAAAATATATATGTGATAACTTAGAGCACATGTTGAGCATTATGCCCCCAAACTAAGAGAATTTGAGACAAACATGAGTATTTTTAGATAAAAATTATGACTGGGTATTTGTTGTAAACTACCCTATACTACTTGTTATTCTCAAAATGAGTGTTTGGTGTCTATTGGGACAGCATCACTTTATTTTATACACAACCAACCTATGTCGAAGTGGACCACAATCGAGGATCAATCTAGATAGGATTGAATGCATGAAGTTGAACTTATATGGAGTAATGAAATTAGAATAACAAATAAAATAAATGAACCTTATCTTCACAACCAAAATATTGTATTAGAAGCATTATCCAAAAATTACATGGGAAGATACATTATTTAGACAATGCATATTAGCCATTTTTGTGTCTAAACTGCATTCAAAATGACTTTCCACAATCACATGCAAGTTTAACCTAAAATCTCCAATAGGACCACATTTACTTGCACAACTGCCAATTTAAGCCAAAATTGTGGCAATAAATCCCTACTTGGGTAAATGGATCATCTTTCACCATTTATCTTATCAAGTGCATCCTAAATTAAATCAACCCTTTGCAAGTGTCTTCACAAGCTAATTAAATGAATGTTTGATTAACAAAGAAACATTACAAACATTACCTTTCTTATAATTGTTAATTAATTACCTTGATTAATTATCCTAATCATTTCTATAATAATAAATTGCATGGATTTGGAATAACCTATTTTCCTAAAAATAAAAAATAGAATTATGGTCTTGCATAGGTGATGTCATAGGGGTAAGTCAATGGAATGAAGTGTGGGCAGGGTGGCTTATGACATGGCCACTTACACTCTTACATATTTTATATCCTTCTTACACACTCTTCCCCTCTTACACATTCAAGAGGACAAATGAATACACTTTATTCCAATTAGCCTTCCATACTCTAAAAATGCCTTAAATGGCATATCTTACACACTCTAAAGGTGTAATTATGGATTTGAGAATTGATCATCAACCCTCCATATTAGGATGAGATGAATGGTCCATATTAGTTCAAGGAATATATAAATACAACCCACTCATCTCTCATTTCATCAAACTTCCTAATGTAAACTTACTCTGATGGATTATTCCAAGAAGCTTCATCAAATTTATTCTCTCATTCCAAGCCAAAGCCAAGACCAAATATAGACAAGGCGAGGTGCTCCCCACACAAAGGAATCAAGCATCGAGGAAGAATCCTATGTCTAAAAACAAAGCTCAAACCATTTTAGGCCAATCTTCAAGCATATCTTCAAAGGAGGTAAAAGTGTTGTTCTACTCTTCCAATTTGCATTTCATGTTTTATTATCTGAGCTCACACTAGGGATTGGGTTGGAGTAGTTATGTCTTAAAGTTATTTTGGATTATTTCACTAACAATTGACTAATGCCTCTTATATTCTTGATCTACATAATTAGCATGCCCAATGGGACTTATTGAAGGATATGACACATCCCACAACCTTTTTTAGATCCCCAATATTCTTCTAATTATCATAATTGGCATTCTAGTAATCTAATTCTCTCTTTTCCTCCAAAAATATGTCAAAACCTATTCAAGGGTAAACAACAAGTTTGCGATTATGTATCAGTGAATTTAGAATACTTATCAATGAAATTCTTATTAAAAATAAAAAAACCACTAAGGACATTATCAAAATCATTCAAGAACCATGAAATTGTCTTAGTTATTTTCTATTTGATAAGTCTTAACAGTGAAATTGTGCACTTTATCAATGAAATCACTCTCAATAATAGTGAAATCATCTTTATCATAAGTGAAATCATTTCCAAAATGTGAAATCATTCCCTTATTATTTTTTATTCTAATGTTATTTTCCTATAGAGTAGCAAAATTGAAAACATCTTTGATGAAATTGTAATGACAAATGGTGAAATCATACTAAGCAATAGTGAAATAATTTTTCCTTATATTTTTTGTGTAAATTGTGTCATTTAATAGTGAAATTGAAATATTGAATCAACAAAATTATATCTTCATTATTTTTCATTATGCTTGTCTTCTTGATAATCATGAAATTGAAGTAATTAACAGTGAAATTGTTATGCTTATTAGTGAAATTATGAACCCTAATTATGAAATAAGTTTACTATTTTTCTATCCGTAGTGAATTTTTTTTGGATCGTCAGTGAAATCACAAATTCCCATAGCTAAATTGCTCTACTCAGTAGCGAATCATAACAAACAACAATGAAAATGTCAAATACATCGATGAAATTGTCTTAATGAATACCTAAATTGTTCTTAATATTCTATACTTTTGTGTGTAGGCCGTAATTACAAAACTAGAGAACTTATCAACAAAATTAGGTCATGTAATCATGAAAACATCCTGATTTAAGGTAGAGAGTTAAACAAACCCAAAATTTAGGCTCCTTTTGACTCAAAACCACTTATTTCAAACTTCTAATCATTTTATGTTACAGGTCCTTAGCTAAAGAGTGGTGGTTTTAGTTAAAATAATTCAATTCTATTTCACATTTCCATTTGGGCACTTAAACTAATTCACACTTCAATTTAGGTTTAACAAACTTGTTTATTTTCAAGTCATTTTTTTGTATGTACATTTACTTGATTGTCTTATGGGATTCTTTTTGTGTGTATGCTCTACCCTTTTGGGTGACTCAAACATGCAAAAGTTCTTATTTTCCTTTAGCATATTTTTATTTTTGACTTAGTGGGGTGAATATCATCACCTTCTTACAAGTCTTTAGGGGTGGATTCACATAGGAAGTGACATCTTAGCATCAGACCAAACCCCACTTATCTAGTGGGGTATATAAATTTAAGAATGTGTTGTCATGAAGACTTGGCTTTGTGCTTACACAAAGTCACATGAGGAGAGTAACCCTCAGGGAATTATTTCCAATATTCAAGGTCAATGTGTGGTACCCTCAAAATAAGAAATCTTGGAAATGAGATTGAACTTCGTAATTGATATATTTTCTCCCACCTACTATGAGGTATATAGGGACCATCTAGATAACCCATTGTAAAATAGTAAGTAAACCTCAAATATGATAGCACTTCACTGAAACCCTTACGATTGAAGTGGTTTTGAAGGGACAAGACCCTATCATAAATGGCCTGATCTTGGATCACTTTGTAGATACATCTTTTTCTACAAATCATTCATTAATGTAAGGGTGCAAATGTAACATCTCTCAAAGATCACCTTAATTGTATGAACCTTGAGATAGAAGGGGGTGTAAAAACACTACCAATAATTGCAATATTTTATTTAATGAACATTTGAAATTTTATCCTCTCTCAACGCAAGTGTTTCATAAGGCTCAATGGATGTGATGTAAACTTGTGTCAGTTACTAAATTTCCTTGTGATGCATGTGTGTTGTTTTTTATTATTGTGTCAAAACCAGGTTTCTACTTAAAACCAAGTCAAATCAACCAAGTCCAAGACCAAAACCATTTTATACACACATGATGAGGCATTACTCTACCCAAATTCCAATTCAAATGAAAGAGACATGTTAGAACGTGGTCCTACATCTTCCTTGCTTATTCAATCCATGCCATTATGTTGTCAAAATTGAACCAAAAGCCTTGTCCTTTGAATCTCAATTTGCCATTTCAAACCAAGTCAACTTTATTTTCATAGTTGAACCAATTCTAAACTTTTTGTATGTTATATGCCATTATGTTATCCATTTGATTTCAAATCAAGTGCCAAATCTAAGCCAATTTTCTTTGCAAGATCATTTCAAATCTAATTAACAAAACCATTTCCAAGGCCAAATATAATTCTAAGTCCAAATTTCCAATTTCAATTTCCTTTCAAAGGCCAAGTTTTGGAGTTTAGTTCTAAACTTTATTTACCATTATCAATTGTGTCCATTTATTGTGCCAACTTCTACATTTCCAAAATTGCTAAAGTTTCTCAAATAGGCCAAGTCTCTTTTCTATTATTTTCAATACCAAATTTCCAAGATCCATGACCTTTTAAAAATAATACCAAGTGCAAAACGTTTCTTAGTCCAAACATTGAGTATGTATACTTGAATTTATTGTGCCCAACCTTGTTAATTTATCTTTTGATAAATACTTTTGACTTGTTAGTACTAGTAAACATATTTCCAAGTGATATTCCAAGGGAAGTCACGTACTTAATCAAGACATAATCCTTAGGCATTCAAGACCCTTTCAAGATGAAGATTATCAATCTATACATGCATAGATATATGTGTAGTGGGGATATTTACAATGCTTCATTTGATGATGAGGTGGTGTATAATCCTTAAGGGTATGATTCATATGTGGAAGATGAAGAAAGCCAACAATACCTTACTCATACACCATCCAATATTGAAAAGAAAAAACATGATATGTATCTTCCAATTATGTCACCCAATTTAGAACAAAGCCAATACTAATCACATTTACCACATGTGCCTTTTGACACTGAACATTGACATAATCTAACACATCTCATTAATCTACCACCTAGTGATGACTATAAACAAGAAAATTTTGATTTACAATTATTTGACAATAAATATGAACATCTTGTTATATTATTTTATATGTGTATAAAGTTCCCCTCGATTTTCCCATTGATAATTTGTGATACTTGGTTAGAGCACCCAAAAAAAAACCTCTTGCTTTGATAGATAACGAAGGTAACTTTAGCCAATAAAAAACTTTTATGTCAGCTTCTACCCAATATCTTGTTGTGTCAAAGAAATGGAAATGTCAACTCATTTATCAATCTTCCCAAAGCCAATTTATTGAAAACCAAATCCAACAAGCTAAACAGGTTTTGGCTAGTCTTACTAGCTCCATGCCACATTGGATATTCAAAATCCATCTTTAATGGAGTTCAATCCTCCAATGGAATAACAATTAGACTTATCCAATTATCCCATTTATCTTCAAAATGTATTTATCACCAAAACCTTAGTAGTGGATGTGTTTAACAAACCCCTAATCAAAGCCAATCTAGCAATTAATCTGGATTCAAATATACTTGTAGACTCCACCCAAAATATGGTGAATAGCTCTCACATAGCTTATTATAAGCCACACTAGGTTCCATCTAATGTACAATAAAATATTATTATATCATCTCCATGAATTCCTCCTTATAATGCCTTGCTACAATAAATTTCAAAACCATATGAGCCAAAAAAACATGTTGCCAATCCCCCACTTTAACAAGTGACAACTAATCCCCCACCTCAATAGGTGGTGACCAACATACCATTGTAATAAGTACCGATCAATCCCCAACCAACATTGTCTAACAAAAAACATGTTTATATAATTAAACCAATTGAGGGCCTCTTTAAGAAAATAACATATGCCAATTAACCAACAAGTTACTCTAATGCATTAAATTCCTAGGAATCAATAGTAGGTTCCCCTTCAAACCTATCAAGTTCTATTGAATTATCAACATAAAATTTCTCTACTAAGGCCTCCATTCCCTCCAAATCAACTCCAAACTAAACATCAAGTGCCATTCAACCAACAAAAAATTCCCTATCAATAACACAACTCTACACAAACGGTGAATATTCCTACTAGAATTAATTGCATTCAAATTCCTCAATATTTTTTACCACTTGTCAATTCAAGTCAAGGTATTATGCCTTCGACTACCTAGAAAAATCTAACCAATTCATCTTATTTTGGTCCTACCTTTCAATATTTATAAGAGGTCAAATATGCAATTTCTTCCATTTAGGTAGGAAATCAAAGTAAGAAGTTCAAATTGGATGACATATGTACCTATCTTTTTGATATGACCTATCTTAAAATACCTTTTTTGAACCACTTTGAGATGACTAAATTTAAAAAATACAAAGGAAAAAGTGACCTTAAAGAGAATTTTAAATAATTCTTTATTGTTTTTCAATAAGTGGCATATAACCCAATATACCTACTTCATTTATTCCCTTACATCTTGACGGGACATGTTCTAGAATGGTTTCTTGGTTTACCTAAGACTTATATCAGTAACTTTGATGATTTGTCAAATAAATTATACAACACTTATATTTCAATGTATAACATGAGCTAACCATGGTATACTTATGTCAAACTAAAAAAAAGGAGGAGAAAGCTTTGCCAATAACTTGTAACGGTGGTGCTCTTTAGCTAGCTGAATTCTGCACAATCTTCTTGATAAATAATTGGTTGTTATGTTTACTGTGAATCTTCAGTTTGACATTCCTCATAACCTAAAACTTGTTTATGATAATACATTTGAATAATTTATCACCAAGGGGATACAAATTGAATAAGATCTTATTGAAAAAGGTATAATTAAGCTTTAGTCTCAGAATGAAAATCAGATCAAGGCTTTGACATAAGCTCCTACACATGTACAAGCAAATATGTCTAAAAAATTGAAGCCATTCAATACAAAAATGAATGTTTTGGGAGATGGCGTGATCTAATCACATCATGTAAAAATGGTGCAACCACCACCTATTAAACCAAACCCACCTAATGAAACTCTTGCTTTACAATGGCCACCTCTAAAAAGAGGTCATTATAATAACATATTTTTTAGCAATCTCAGTGAGCCCATTGAAATGATCCTCCAAAATCTAGTTTCTGCCAACATGATCATTTGGTCAGTATCAAGACCATTTCCTAAAAACCAACCTAAGGTTTATTAGTAAAATGATAATGAATTTTGTGACTATCATCAGGTTAAAGGACATTTTATTCATAGATAGGTGCAACTATAGCATCTTATTCAAGACCTCCTTGAAAGTAGAGAGATAGCATTGGATAATATTGCAATAATGTCTAATCAAGAATTAAGTATTATCAAAACCCTTTTCCACAACATAATTCCAAAAATCAAATCATACCTACTCCAAATTAGAATCAAAGATAACAAAAACAACAATAAAATTAGAATCAAGGTCAAGATTCCCATTTTAACCAAGTAAATTACAAAAGTGTCCCTTATTACTATAATGTTGTAGGTCGCATCACTAGTGGACATGTTACCACCATTAAGATCAATCCTAAGCCAAATCCTAATAATACCTGAAGACCTTCACCATCTATTATAGGTCTTCCACCTCCATTTACTGGTAATCTTAATTTCATTTCTAATGACATAAACACCAATCAATGACCAAGAATTACCATTTTAAGTCAATATTCCCCTTCTTCTAATTACAGTAACCTGTTGCTGACTCAAGATTTCACAATCATAACTCGACCTTAAAAGTTTACCATCCTCCCTCCAAAAACTGCATTCAAGGTCCTCTACCTTCAAATACCAACCAGATTACTCATATACATGATAAATCTTATGATATTTTGGAATAATTGAAAAAAAAATCTAATACAAATTTATATCTTAGATATTTTTGTGTACATCAGATATCCATAAAAACATATTAAGTGAGATTTTAATTCAATCCAAAGTTCTAAGTGACATTGCACCTAAAAAATTCCAAACACTTGTGTGTCATCTATCTCTGCACTAACAACTCACTTTTGATCAAATGGACATGTCATCCCTTAGATCTTTGCACAACAATCTGCTTTATATATAAATAATCATTTATAGGTATAAGGTCAAAAGAGTCCTTATAAATAATGGTTTAGGGTTAAATATTTTAACATTAAAGCTAGTCAAGTATTTGGGCTACACATCAGCCGATCTATAGCCATATACCATTACCATTAGACTTATGATAATGAGGAAAGAGAATCTCAAGGAACCATTTACTTACCTATCATCATTAGGCCTCTAACCCATGATACTTTATGCCATGTTATTGATCTAGATCTATCTTATAATTTTATCCTTAGGTGACCATGGATCTCTAAATTGCATGATGTGCCATCTACCCTTCATTAGTGCATCAAATTTCCTCATTCTAGACTAGAATTTACCATTCTTAGTTTCCTATAACCATATCAATTTTGTAAACATGTGGAGCAGAATATGAGAGTTATACCTATCACTTCAACATTGAACTTATATTTCAAAAGTATAAAGAGTTATTTGATCAACTATCATAATCTAATTACATGGATCCAATTATACTTGCTTCCACTTCAGCTACACTGCCTATTGAAATAGTTAATCACTTCACTATTTAGGATAATGGCCTTGGGGAATATAAAATTAGAAATGTGTTTCATATATCCAATTTTCCTAGGATGCCTAAATCATATAGTAGGCCAAAAATTCAAACTCTTAAAATGGAATGGCATAAGAAGGACAATTTCCTCAAACATGACCATTGCTTTTTATCAAGACTACTTCCCAGGAGCAAGAGTAAATCATGGTTGATGATGACTCATGAATATATAATGATGACTTTGTTACCTATTAAAAAATATAAAGTATCATATTCCCAACCAAATAATGGATAACCAAGCCTACAAGGGTAAATCCCTTGGGTCAAAACAATAAAGAGTTATTGAGCTGGTATTAATTATCAAACATAAGGGAAATTGAGGTATTAGATTCAAATTGCCTAGGGGTGACCCCATGAATCTTAAGAGTATTTATAATTTATTGATTAACATGGATAGTTCCAAAATTGATGCAAATTCCTATTATATCATCTATGATGAGTTAATAAATGCCAATTTATTTGACCCAATCACCATTTGTACCATTTTTGCTATGTCATCTTATCCTCCTTTCTTCCTCCATCACCCCCAACTAATCAACTAGGATCAATAATAATATTACATACCATTGGATGATTTTTAAAACAACACGGTAATATATGAATTCATGGGCCTCAAAGATAATGTGTCATTTAGTGATCATAAAAAAGGATTTGTCATTACGCTAGACCCTATTGCCTATTTTGGAGAGCAAGTGAACTTCCTTGGTCACAAATAAATAAAAAGAGGAAATCAAATATTGAGGTCCAGAAGTGAAAACCTCTTCGAGGCATTATTTGACCAAGGTAAAAGTAAAGATAAATACAAGTCACATAGTGAAAACTTATTTTAGGCACCATTGGATGGGGAAGTTCACCCTCTATCAAATGAAGCCTAAGCCTTGTTGGCCAAATTTGGCCTACATATCAAAATTTGCCTAACACAAACTAAGAAGCTGAGTAGGGTCCTGATTGAAGAATGATCTAATAGTGGAAAGAGTAGACAAATTCTAGGAGAATGTAGGGTCCTGATTGAAGAATGATCCAATGGTGGAAAGAGTAGACAAATTCTAGGAGAATATCACATAGCATTTTCAAGCTTTTGAAACACTTTAAGTAGGCTTAAAGTGTGAATTTGGTGATCTTAAAGATCCAAACCGTCATCAACACATCACATAGAAATGAATGGGTCAGTTTGCTTATGTATTTTTATAGATTCACTTAGAAAGCCCATCAGACCAA
Organism: Torreya grandis; assembly: GCA_037957365.1. NCBI lineage: Eukaryota > Viridiplantae > Streptophyta > Pinopsida > Cupressales > Taxaceae > Torreya > Torreya grandis. The sequence continues at coordinate 1,268,807 of JARHVA010000917.1, read as the reverse complement.
AATATTAAATGGACATGAAGTCCTTCATGCCTAAATCATGCTCTACAAATTTGGTGTCTTGATGAGCTTATTATTTTAAGATATAAATATTAAAAGTTAGACTTGCAGAGTAAGACATGTGCGAGTACATCAAGTTAAAGCTTCATGAAATAGTTATTTAAATTCAAATGTTCCTAGGTTTAATGCAAAGTTGACAAGTGTCTAAATCTTAGGAGATACTATCAAATCTAATGGTGAGTAGGTAACCTGACAAGTTAGTGGGTCCCAAAGATCTAATGACTCATGTTTGAACATGAAAAATAAATCAATGGTGAGCATCAAGTCAAAAGGTTAGTGTTAAGGCATTGATCACAAGTTTTAATATCTTGGGTACTTAAATTTATATCTAATGGTATGCATTGACTGAAAAGGCTAGTGGTCCCAAGTAGATAAATAGAGTGCATTTAATCATAACAAATAGATCAACGATGAGCAAAGGTTAAAGAGTTAAAGGATCCCAAGGATGAATGAGCTCCTATCAGTGTCACAATGGTGGTAACTATCAGATAGATCAATGATGTGCATTCTATCCATGCAAAAGAAGATCAATGGTATGTAGGAAAAAGAGTTCAGATCGAATATGAGGCCATCACATGGTGCAAGTGTGGAAGTAGATGGAGCTAACAATAAGATCCTAAGAAGGGGCATGTAGTTGACAAATGCAATAATTTTAAAAATCTAGATCAAGATCAAGGGCTAATATCAAAATTCAAAGACAAATATGGTCGAGGTCGAATAGAGAAAATGTTTCAAAGAAAATCCATGAAGGTAGACACATCAGTTTTGATGGATTTGTCACCAAATCCAATAACATGATTATGCCACTTTTCTCCACTCTTGATTAAGATATTGTAACTACATCAACATCAGAAGGAGATTGTAAAAGATTGATCTAGTTATTGTAATAGTTTTGACATCAAAATTCAACTTGAAAATGACTTGATTCCACTATTATAACCATAAGGAACATCAATATAGACTAGAAATAGATTAAAAGGTACTGATACAATTGTTTTGGCCTCTTTCTAGAAGTAGTCTTAGACATAGTGATCTTTTCTAATGGCATCAATGCTAGAATGATGGGAAATATGGGCCATTATGTTTACTTCTCCATCATTATACACATGATCCCCATCTCTCTCATCCCATTATACTATAAATATAGACTTCTAAGCCTTTAAAATCATCCCTCTCTTTGGCATGACTAGACTCTACCAAGATTTGGACTATAACACCTCTTTGATGCCATAAAGACTAAATTCCTCCATTTTAAAGTTGAATTAAAGTGTGTTTTATGAGTTCATTATTGTGGTTATGTGAATAAATGTTTTTTTTGCCTTTGTCTAAGTTTTATCACCTTCATGCAGTGTTTTTATAGTCCTTAGAAGTCATTCTAAAGTGCATATACAGTCTATTGGTTAGTTTATAAGTGGACAATTACTCTCCCATGCTAGTTTGATATCTATTCCATGCCTTTGTTTGAAATAATTATGCAAGGTTTGATTAAATAGTGAGTGAAGTGATATTTTTTAGTCTTGAATGTGTTTTATAGTGTGTCTTATGCAAGTATAAGGATCAAAACATTTGGTGTATCACCCCCTTTTTACATGCTTTCATAGATTAGTGTCAATCTCTCTCCCCTTTTCCTTGTAAGAACCTAGTATATGTTTAATCATAGATGATAAACATCAAAGGAATTCAGCCTTCTTCAAAGGTCAAACCCAAGATTAGGTGACCCACAACATAGGGTCATTCTCATGTTGGACTAGGTTTGAGCAAGAGGACTTGAACAATCCCCTTTGCTCAGTTAGGGTGCAACCTAGGAACACCAATAGTTTTGGCACACCTGTTAGGACCTTGGCTCCTAAAGGAACTAAAATTTTGAGCTAAGGAGAAGCATATATAGTGGTAAATGAGATCCATCATCATCAAGAGTTAAATATATTTAAAGTTGTAGAGTTCATAGCACTGTCCAAACAACATTCTCATGCCAAAAGTTACTACAAGGTCATCTAGTAAAGGTATTCCCATTGAATTCATTGAGATACCTTCTACTTCATATAAGAGAAAATATTTAATATGATAAGACCTTATCTCAAAAATAAATATTCATCTCCTAGTCATCCTATTATTTCAAGCAGTGTAATCCCCCTTACTCAAATGGCCATCAAAAATTAAGTATTTGTTCCATTCAATAAAGGTAGTCCATTGAAATTTGCCTAGTATGATTATATTATTATGTCTTCTCTTAAAATCATCCTTTATTTTTTGGAGAAGATCAAACAACTGCTATTGAGCACATCTAGGATGTTGCCAACCTTTGTTTAGTGCATAATATTATTCAAGATAATGTGTCCATTAGACTACTTATTGCTTCCTTTAAAGGAAAAGATATACAATGGTATATAAATATCCTATTAAATTAAATAGCTACATGGGATGAATTAGGTGCAGCCTTAGTCAGGAATTTTAAAGACAAGTATGATCACCTATATTTAGTCAAATAATTGACCAACATAAAGAGAACTCCTCATGAGTTCACATCTAATTTCAATCTTAGATTCCAAAAGAAACAGACTAGAATACCTATAATGATTAGAACATCCCTTAAATATGCTTTCTTTTATTATTTAAGATCCCTTAATTATGATATTAGTGTGATGATATAGTTCATGGGTGGTCATACCTTGACAAATGCTTATGAGGTTGCAATAAGAGAAAAAAATAGTTTGATACAAGATGGTAAACTTATTCCAAGGCCTCTAATGCTTATATTCCTAGAGTTTCAATCTATTCCACCCCCTCAATTTCCTTAGTTTCCATCATTAGCCCCTATTCCACCCCCTCAAGTTCCTTAGTTTCCTCAAGCTCAAGTTGTAGCCCCTTTTAGTCAAGCCAATGAGTTTGGTGAGATGAAAGGTTTGCTTCAAAATTTTGGGAATGAAATATTAAAACTCAAGAGGAAATAGTATCAATCTAATAGGCTCTATCAAAAACAAAATTAGGATACTCATCAACCCTTCATAGATGAAAGTCCTCCTTATCAAGGATTTAGGGAAAAAAGACCACCCTAACAAGCACAAGGAGCCATAGTTATAGCTAATCCATATGCAACTCTTGCCCCTAATATAACAACAAGTTAAATATACATTTTTCCCATACCACCTCAAAATAATTTGATGTATGACTCAATTTGGTATCCCCCCAATCTCAATGATGCTCAAAACCAAACCTTAGTATCACAAAACATTACTATGCCACAAATGACATAAGAAGATTTTTCTCTTCAAGGAGGTCAATATCAAGAGACAGATTTGGTACCCCAAAGAGAGGTTCAAAAATTTCAATGGAATCCTCATGCCATTAATTTAAGTTAGCAAATGGATGGTTATGTTACTTTCAATCATGGTGGTGAGACTAGCAGTTCAAATGGTCAAGTTATAGTTGTAACTAGAGATAAAAGAAGATCCATTAATGAGGCTCAAGATGTGACCAATGATTCAATTATTCATAATATTATTTCCAAGAGTACCAAATAGAAGCATTCTGCCCCTACAACATAAAAAAATTAGCATGCAGAGGTTAGGAGGATCCCTCAAATACCTCTAGTTCATGAACAACCAGTGGTTTAAAAGATGCAACCAAAGGTTAGTGGAGATTCATTCAGTATAGTGGATCAGATGAATAAATCCAATGTCATCATTAGCATGTGATATTCCCTTGATATTCTAGGACAAAAGGACATGCTCATCCAAGAGCTCTTAGCTCTCAAACTATCTCCAGAACCACCTGAGAAATAATGAGTTATCTTGACTAATTTAGACCAGCCAATGAAGCATCAAATATAATATGTAAATAAAATGGAAAAAGGGGATAAATATAGGGAAAAATCAAGTAAAAATCCTCCTTTCTACCTCTATCTAATAGTTGGTAACTATTTAGTTCATAATTGTATGGTGGTAGTGGAACCAGTAGCATTGCCATGCCTAAGCAAATTATAGACAAGCTTAGTCTCATATATGAACCAAATGTTAATAGGGTATTGAAATTATATGTTTCACCAAAAAATATATTAGGCATCATTAAAAATTTGAATTTGACAATACATGCTTGTCCCAATGTCACCATTCAATAGGATGTAGTTGTGGTGGACTTACCTCCCTATTTTGCCATGTGTATATCAAGGTACTTTACCTCAAAGATTAGAGGAGACTTATTAGCTAATTCAACATATTTGATGTTTAAGACTAGGTATGATACCAAGGTAACCATTCATTATGAACCTATTTCATGGTTAAATTTAAAACCATATATGCCAAGTGTTGTGAACACCAATTGCCTCATCTTAGATGAGGTGATAGAAGATAGTGTATAAGAAATTGAATCACTTTTAGATGGGATTCAAAATTTTCTACTTGATGAGTGGGCCTATATCTCACATGAATATGATCCTTATAATCTAATTGAATAAGAATGAATTGTTTTTTATTTCTTGCATGAGAAAGATGCACCAATTCCAGCCTTAATGAAGGATGATGAGTCTAGTGATGATCTTTGGAAATTATAAATTGATGGATCAAAGAATAGGCATGGTAGTGGGGTTAAAATAATTTTGATTTATCTATAAAATCAAAGGTATTTATCATCTATTAAGTTTAAATTTGGTTGTTCAAATAATGTTTCAAAATATGAGGCACTAGTTCATGGTTTACAATGGGCTAGGAAGATGAAAGTCAACGCCCTATAGGTGTTTACTGATAGTGAACTTGTAGTTCACCAAGTGAGAGAAATTAATGTATAAAAAAACCCATTATTTAAATCTTATAATCATAGGGTATTGGATTTACTTGAATATTTTTAGGCCTTCAACATTTAGGCAATACCAAAAGATGAAAATAAACATGTAAATAGGTTGGCTATCATTAGGGCACAATTTAGTATCCTAGCTGACAGAAGAAGTGAAAAGGTCTAGTTACACATTAAGGTGATTGTAAGGCCTTATATCCTAGATAATAATGAAAATTGGTAATTATTTGAAGATGATAATCATATTGTCATATTTTTTCAATAAGAGGCCAAGTTTTCCTCAAAAAATTGATCAAAGTACTTGTAGCAGTATGGTGATCAGATTGTGCAATTAAAAACAAATAAGCTACCTAGAGTTTTGGTCACACTTGAAAACATATTTAGTGATGATGATGAGTTGAGGAAAGAAAAGTCATCTTTGTCAACAAAGGAATAACAATATGCCAATGTGGAAGTTGCACCTGGTAAGAACTTAAAGTTGGGCAAGGTATGCACTTATTTAGAGAAGGAAGCCTTCATTAATTTATGTGAAAGTTTTGCTGATGTATTTGCATGAAAATATAGTGATCTCAAGGGATTTTACCCAAGTCTAGCTCAACACACCATTGAGCTAGAAGATGAAACTAAGCTAGTAAGACAAAGACAAAGGCCTATTAATCCTAAGCTTGATCCTTTGATGAGTGCTAAGCTTCATAGGCTCATTGAATCAACTATTATATTTACAATCAAGCCCTCAACTTGGGTGGCAAACCTTATTCTAATATGGAAAAAGAATGGTGAAATTAGACTATGTGTTGACTTTCAAGACTTGAATAAGGTTTCCCTTAAAGGCCACTATCTATTATCATCTATGGAATAGATTTTACAACTAGTTGTAGGTTTAGAAAGATTATCCTTGTTGGATGGTTATAGTGGTTACAACCGGATTTTGGTCAAGGAAGAAGAGAAATTCAATACATCCTTCACCACAAAGTGGGGGATATTTTCTTATAGAAAGATGCCCTATTTGGATGATATAACAATGTTTTCAAAGAATGCAAGGAAATAAATGGTTCACCTTAAGAAAGTGTTTGAAAGGTGTAGATAATTTAGGGTATCCCTGAACCCCAAAAAGTGTGTCTTCTCAGTTCATGAAGTTAATCTTCTTGGAAATATAGTTTAAAAGTATGGTTTAAACATATATCCTAAAAGATTAGCTTCAATTCTTACACTTTCCTCGCCCAAGAACAAAATATCTTTGCAAAGTTTCTTAGGGGATATCAATTTTATCAAGAGATACATTCAGATTTTATCACTTTAGCTAATCCACTTATAGCCATGTTAAAGAAGAGTTAGAGCTTCAACTACTCTAGGGAAGGAGTAAGGAGTTTTGAGGAAATTAAGAAATCCATGACTAGTGATCCTACACTCATGAACCCAGATTTATTACAGGACTTCATTCTATACACCTTTGCTAACATTGACACCATTTTAAGCATTCTTATGTAGCAAACCCATGAGGCCTTAGAGCAACCAATAGTCTTCTTTAGTCAAGGCTTGGAAGAATATGAAACAAGGTACTCTTTTATTAAAAAGCATGTACTTTATGTTATAAGGTCTCTCAAGAACTTTAGATTTTTATTATCTAACAATAAGATACACCTAATGGTTACCCATCCAAGTATTAAGGAGTTTCTTTTAAACAAAGACATAAATGAGAAAAGAGCTGGTTAGATAACAAAAATAATGGAATATGATGTGGAGATCAAGGTCACAAGGTTGGTGAGAGGCAATGGACTTTATGAGCATCTATCCCGAGACTTATAAGAAACCAATGAGGTGGTTATGGTGTCAATTAATGAAGAAGTTGTAGTTGATCATGCCTCACCTTCTAGCTGGTATCATGATTTGGTAATATATCTCCAAAATGGTTGTTATCCCTCTCACCTAACTCCTTCAAAAAGAAGATATTTCATATTGTAATCCATTGCATTTATTATTATTGATGGTGTTTTGTTAAAAAATGATATCAATGGCATCTTGTTAAGATGCATTGAACAACATCAAAAGGAAAGGTCCATGATGGACATGGTGGAGGCATTATTTAGCAAGGCTAATAGCCCACAAAATCATGAGAGGTGGGTATTATTGGTCAAGATTATTTGGTGATTATCATGCATGGGTTAGGAAATGCAAATAATGTGTTATGTTTGTTGGAAAGGTGAAACTCATAGCCTTACCTCTCAAACCAATTATAGTGGATCAACCCTTTGTCCAATGGGGATTATACTTTATTGGCTTCATTAACCCCCCCTTCAAGATCAATTCATAAATCAATACTTATAACCATGGATTACTTCACCAAATGGATAGAAGCAGTGACATTAAAAGAAGAAAATGAGACCAACATTCTATATTTCTATGAAGGTCTACTTACTAGGTTTGGATCCCTTTCAACTATTATTTTTTAAAATGTTATGGCCTTTGTGGGGACTATGATCAGTCTATGGGATGTTCAACATGGAATTTATCTCAATACTTCATAAAAATAATACCCATAAGGCAATGGTCTTTTTGAGTCCACAAATAAGAACCCATTGAAGATCATAAGAACTATTGAAGATAATTAGAGGTCATGGAGGTTGAAATTGAAGTTAGCTCTATGGGCTGATAGGATCACCTACAAGAGGTCAACAGCTAGCTCTCCCTAAAAGCTAGTATATGGTAAAGAATCAAGAATGCATGTTTCTCTTGAATTCCTACCCTAGAATCAATGCATTAACTTGAGTTGTTAGAGAATGAACCTATAGAGATCACATATGTTGAGCTTATAGAGTTGTAATAGACAAGACATCAATCCATGCTAGCCATGAAAAGACATCAAGAAAAAGTGAGGAGAGCCTTTGACAAAGGATCTTCTTCACAAAGTTTCAAATAATGATATTTGGTCCTCAAGTGGGATGAGGACAGAGCTAAGCCAGGAAGGCATATAAAGTTTGAGTCTCTTTGGAGTGGTCCATACACAATATCCAACTGCAAATCTCATAATGCCTTCTAACTTGCAAGGATGGATGGTGAGGAGATTCCTATCCCAATTAATGGGATACACTTGAAACATTGTTATTAAGGAATTTAAGTTCCATATACATAGTTTGTTTGTTTTGGTTTTCCTCCAACTGTTGTCCTAGCACATTAGTTTATTTTATCTTTCTTTCTTTAGTTAGTCTCCCTATTTTCTATGTTTCATTCCCCATTTTGGTGGAGCTCATTATCTTTTCAAGTCAAAGGGTTTTTTACATCCATGAATCAATTTTTTCATTATTTTGTGAATCTAAAAGTCATGTAAGTGGTCCAAGTTCTCAAGCATAGCAGGCATGTTGCCCAACTGAGTTGCCAAAGATGTTGGCCAAATTTGGCCTACATACCAAAATTTGCCTAATCTAGACTAATAAATTGAACAAGGTCCTAATTGAAGAATGATCCACTATAGGAAAGAGAAAATAGATTCCAAAAGAAAATCACATAGCATTTTCAAGATTTTGAAACACTTTGAGCAGGATTAAAGTGTGAATTTGGTGATCTTAAAGATCCATACTATCATCAACACGTCACATAAAAATGAACAGGTCAATTTGCTTATGCATTTTTATAGATTCACATAGAAATCCTCTCAAGATAAAAGATCACATGGACATGAATTCATTCATGCCTAAATCATGATTTACAAATTTGATGTCTTGATATACTTGTTATCTCATGATATAAAGCTTCAAAGTTAGACTTGCAGAGTAAGACATGCATGAGGACATCAAGTTAAAGATTTGTGAAATATTCATTTAAATTCAAATGTTCTTAGGTTTAACATGAAGCTAACAAGTGTCCAAATATTTGGAGCTAATATCAAATCTAATGGTGAGCAGGCAACTTGATAAGTTAGTGGGTCCCAAATATCTAACGACTCACATTGGATCATGCAAAATAGATCCATGATGAGCATCAAGTCAAAAGGTCAGGATTAATGCATCCATAATTAGTGTCAAGATCTGGGTACCTAAATAGAGATATAATGGTATGAATTTATTGATAAGACCAATGGTCCCAAGTAGATCAATGGAGCACATGTAATCATACAAAATAAATCAACAATGAACAAAGGTCCAAGAATCAAATGATCTCAAAGACAAACAAGATCCTACCAAGTCTCACAACCATAAAATCTATCAGATAGATCAATGGTATGCATTTTATCTATATATAAATGTTAGGGTGTGGAGCTAAAAGCTTCAACCGTGCACACACATGAAGAAAGGATGCTGAAGAACCAGAGCCACCGGCGTCGGCAGTATGACTGACATTGGTCAGATGTAGTGGAGAAGGAGACCGGCCACGGCAGAGAGTCGGCTGACGTCGGCAGCACCAGACAAGCAGGGACCGACGTTAGTCGCCTGTGCGGTCCAGAACTACTGTTTACGAACAGTCAGGTTAAACCGAGTGTTTGCATGCTAAGAGACTATTTTAGAGTCGCGAGCTGTGTGTCTAATTTTAGTAGTTAGATGTCTATTTTTGTAACCATGGATTCCTATTTAAAGAACCATGAGGCATGTATTGTAATCATCATATTGATCAAGTAAGAGCATTGAAGCAAGCAAGGTCAAGGAGATCTACAGGTGTAAGGTCAAGGAGATCAGCTATAGCATTTAAGGAGGGATTGTAACTCAGGTTTTAGAGTTGGTTTTGTGTTGAGCAAGAGAGAGGGAAGAAGGTCTTGAGGTGTGGCAAGCCTTTGAGGTGGAGGGAGAAGTGGCATCTTCCTTATTTGTATTTTCTTCTAGTATTATCTAATACAATTGTGTGTATTGTCTCTCAAATTCCTTGCTGTCTCATGTTTCTAGTTTCTTAATCATTCTGGTATAATTTCTGTGTTCAATTGCTCATATATAAGTAATCAATTGTGCTACCGTTGGATAAGGGGCCTCCTAACAATAAAAAGATCAATAGTGTGTAGGACAAGGATATCAGATCGAATATGAGGCCACCACATGGCACAAGTGTTAGATGGATTTGACAACAAGATCCTAGGAAGGGATGCATAGCTGACAAATGGCACAATTTTAGAAACCTAGATCAAGGGATAATTTCAAAAATCAAAGACAAATATGGTTGAGGTCAAACCAGAGAAAATGTTTCAAAGAAAATCCATGGAGGTAGACATGTCAGTTTAGATGGATTTGTCACCAAATCCAACAACATGATTATGACCCTTTTCTCCACTCTTACATGCCAAAAATGAACCAATAAGGAGAAATCGATGTTAGAACAAGATCAAAATATATTGATTATAAAATATTGATCTAACTATTGTAACAGTTTCAATGTTAGAATTTAGCTTGAAAATGACTTGATTTTATCATTATAACCTTAAGGAGCATCAATGTAGACTAGAAATATATTGAAAAGGACTGATCTTTTTTAACAACATCAATGTCAGAATGATGGGAAATCTATGCCATTATGCTCCCTTCTCCATCCTTATACACATTATCCCCACATTTTTCATCCCAATGTACTATAAATATAGGCTTCCAAGCCTTGAAAAGCATCCCTCTCTTTGGCATGATGAGACTCTACCAAGATTTGTACTGTAACACCTCTCTGATGCAATAAATATTGAATTCCTCCATTTCCAAGCTAAATTGAAGTGTGTTTCATGAGTTCATTTATGTGGTTATATTAATACATGTTTTTTTTCCCTTTATCTGAGTGTTCTCACCTTCATGTAGTGTTTTGATAGTCCTCATAGGTCATTCTAAAGTACATATATAGTTAGTTAGTCAGTTTGGAAGTGAACAATATCCCTCCCATGTTAGGTTGATAGTTAGTAAATGCCTTTGTGTGAAATACTTATGTGAGGTCTGATAAAAGAGTGAGTGAAGTGATCTTATGTAGTCTTGAATGTGTCTTATAGTGTGTCTTGTGTAAGTATAAGGATCAAAACATTTGGTGTATCACCCCCATTTTTACATGCTTTCATAGATTAGTGTCAATCTCTATCCCCATTTTTTTAATAATAATCTAGTATAGGTTTAAGCATAGGTGATTGACATCAAAGGAAGTTGGCCTTCTTTGAAGGTCAGACCCAAGATTAGGTGACCCATAGCGTAGGGTCATTCCCATGTTGGACTAGGTTTGAGTAAGAGGACCTAATCAATCCCCTTTGCTTAGCTAGGGTGTAACCTAGGAACACCAACATGCCTCTTCCAATTCCAAAACCTCCTACCATTCATAAATAAATTCATAAGACCAAAAAATATTTGATCAATTAGTTCATGAATGTCCACATGCCTTTGCCAAATGGCCTTTGCTAAATCTTGGGGATTCATAGTCTTCTTGATTGGGAGAAATCAATGAGTTAGTCAGCCTACCAATTGAATATGAAGACCACTTCACCACTATATAAAATATTTTATAATATGGTTTCATACTACTTATGGAGGACACAACTAAATTTAATATTGAAACACCTGATTATACCAAATTGATCAAACTTGGCACATCCCTTACTGATGAAGAACATGAAGTCCTTGTTTCCCTCATTTAAGAGTTTGTAGATATTTTTGAATGGTGTTATTCAGATATGTCAGGCTTGGACCCTGTCTTGGTTGTGCATCACCTTGTTATACATCCTAATGCCAAGCTAATTAAATAAAAGTTAAGAAAAATGCAACCTCGCATAACCATTCTTTTCAAAAAAGAATTGGAAAAAATATTATAGGTGGGGTGTATTAATCTTATTGATTATTCAAAGTGGACATCCAATAAGAATCTTTAAGGAATAAGATTAAATATTGACTTCAAATATATCAAAAAATCATGCCCAAATGATGGTTTTCCTTTACCAAATATTGATATGATTATAGATTCCATGGATGGGTATGAGATGCTATCTCTCATAGATTGTTTCTCAAGATACAATCAAATTAAAATTACACCAAAATACCAACATAAGATAGCATTCACCACTCTATGGGAAAAATTATGTTATTAAGTGATTTCATTTGGCCTTAAGAAGGCCAGTGCTATATACCAACGCACCATGACTATCATTTTCCATGACATGATGCATGACATTATTGAAGACTATGTGGATGATATATTAGGAAAATCCAAGACCATATTTAGACATCTAGACATATTATGAAGAATTTTTGAAAGACTTCATGAACATAAGGTTAGGCTTAACCTTATAAATTGCATCTTTGGCATCACTTCAAGAAAATTGCTAGGTCTTATTATCTCTAGTTGAGGCATTGAAATCTATCTAACCAAGGTTAATGCAATTATAAAAATTCTTCTACCTTCAAATCTTAAATAGATTCACAACCTATAAGGTGCTATTTGTTAGACAGATGCCATATTTTTACTCATATTTTAAATAAGGGCACTATTTTCTCATGGAATGTAGCTTGTCAATAGGCCTTTGAATAACTAAAATAATATATACTAATACACCTATTATATCTTCACCTATACCTATAAATTTTTTGCTTATTTATATCTCAGTAATTGATTGTGCCTTGGGGTCACTCTTAGCACAACATAATGATCAAGGTAAATAAAGGGTCATATACTATTTCAACCACACATTAGTTGCATATGAACATAACTACAACTCCATTGAGAAAGCTTGTTTAGCCATAGTGTTTGAAACTCAAAATTTATGCCATTATATCCTAAATAATTAGACCATTATCATTTCCAAAGTGGACCTACTCAAATATCTACTTTCTAAGGCAGTTTTGACTAGTCATATAGCTATGTGGATCATGCTATTGAGAAAATATAAAATTGAATATGTTCATTATAATGTCATCAAGGGGAAGACACATTCATATCATCTTATTGAATTACCCTTGTCAGACACCAAGCCACTTATTTTCAATTTTCTTAATGAGTCGATCATGAGTCTGGATAACACTTCTTATGTGCCTTAGCATTGGACCATTTATTTTGATGGTTCCTACAATTCTTGTGGATCAAGAGCTGGTATTCTCTTCATTACACTATAGGGGGAATGAATCACTCATTTTAGGGATTCATCTAGAATTATAATAGAACATCAAGCATTTGTATGTTTATGGATATTCTCAACTAATTTTCAACCAAGTGACAAAGCAATATCAGATGAAAGATGATAAGGTTATTTCTTGTAAGAATATGGTGGATCATCTTTAAAAAAAATTTGAGCATAATCAATTTGAATATATTTCTAGAGCCAATAATAGAATTACTAATGCAATGGCAATAATTGGGTCCTTAATATAAATTATAGAGCACGCTATTAATTACCAATTTTTTATTAAACATCTTTTACAACCAACTCATAAACATTTAGAATTTGAAATGATATGTGAAATTTTTGGTCCTAACTCACCTTTATACTCTAACATATATGCCTACCTCCATGATAACATTATTCTTTCTATTCTCACTTCCACTCTCTATCATATAGGATATGATGGAACTCTACTTCAATATTTAACTTTGGAAAAGTCTAGATTAGAGATAAAATAAGTACACAAAGGGTTTTATGGGGCCACACTAGTGCATGGTCCTTGCTAATAAACTCCTACATACATGTTATTACGAGCCCACTATAGAAGATGATGCATTTTTATATGTAAAAAAGTGTTTGTCTTATCAAAATCATGCCAATCTCATTCATGCACTAACACTATCACTTCAATTGCTCACTACATTGTGACCATTTTTCACATGGGGACTTGATCTCATAGGGAAAATAAATCTAAATTCATCAAACATCCATAAACATATCCTTAATACCACTAAATACTTTATTAAGTAGGTTAAAGCCATTCCCATCACTTACGTAATAAGTAAGCAAATATCCAAATTTATCTTCAACCATCTCATTTACCACTTTGACATTCCCTTTGATCTCATTTATGATAATGTAAGCTCTTTCAAGAATAAGGATGTCAAATCCTTGTATTCCAAATGCTAAATCACACAACACTTTTCCTCTACCTATTTTCCTCAAAGAAATGGCTAGGTAGAAGTATCTAACAAAACCCTGCTCCAAATTCTAAAAAGGACCATTTATGTTTTTGGTCATGATTAGCATCTAAAACTATTTCCCACCCTATGGGAATATCTTGCCAATACCTACACCCCCACATGATTCAAACCATACTCCCTTGTTTATGGTATGAAATATATTCTCCCTATCGAGATTGAGTTACCCTTATTATTAATTTCACTAAAGAAAGTCATTGATGGTGAGGAATACAGAGTTTTTTGGTTCTAGGAATTAGACCTACTTGATGAAAATATGGTAGTTATTTTGAAAAACCTTCAGGCCTATTAAAATAGGTTGCATCATAGATACAACAAGTGCATCAATCATAAAGACTTTAAACTTGGATACTTAGTTCTAAAAGAAAATCAAAAGAATACCAATGCCACCCATGAAAAAAAGGGTAAGTTTAAACCTAATTGGTTGGGCCCATTCATCATCATATAAACTATGGATCTAGATCATACAGATTGGCCACACCAAATGGATAAGAGTTTGATGATCCCATGAATATTATTCATCTCAAACATTTTTACACTTGACTTGATTAAACATTGTCTATGAGGACCCCTGCTTGGGGGCATGACCTGAAACCATTTTCCCTTCTCCCATTTTTCCATTGAGTCAATTCACCTTGATATTATTCCCTCATACTATTACCATTATTGATCTTAATTTTGGTTTCTCCATACATTAGATTATTCTTGATCCCAAATTTTAGAATAAAGGTCTTAGCAGATTGTTCATATTTGGTCACCATCAGCACATCCAAGATGATCAGTATCTCAAAGTAGATTATGCATGATTTTCTTGAATGATGGTCTTAAAAATTACATCTTTTAGATCTTGATTGAATCATTTACCATTTATACCATTCATTTTTTTAACCTTATTAATGATTCATAGTAGTTTCCTCTAGGGTTGAACTACAATGACTTGAGGTCCATTTGGACTATGTAGGTAGCGCTCAATTTTTGAGGTTAGCTTAGTCACCTATTTTTTCACACTCTCACCATTTTGTGAGTTAACCCATTCTATATCTTGTAATCATCCATTCTATTTGAGATGCCAAAAACCCTAAAAATCAAAATAATTACAAAAAAAATTTAAAATATCCATGAGAGATATTAAGCCATAAAAATTTTGTTTACATTGTCATCCTATTCACCAGTGGATTTACCTATTTTCTAGATGGTGTGGTTTAATACATTTATTTTTTGGTAACCTCTTATCCAACCATGACATTTTACATTTGCTCTTACCATTTCTTAATAGTGTTCCCTCCCATTTATAGGAGAACTACATTGGCATGAGGTCCACACGGACTATGTAGGAAACATCCACTTGCAATGGGGCATTCAGAGCCAGCTCGGTGACCCCTTCCTTTTTCTTATATTACCCCTTCTATATTGACCTCTATATCTTAGGGTAAAAGTACCCAAGAGTAATTATTTACATTCACACATGTACAAATGGTTCACATAAACTATTTATGGTGTGTTTATTTGATGGTTCATCATGATTATCTTTTATTATTCTTAGTGTGTTTCTTTGAGAAACTAGATGTTTTTTGTTTCTTTTCTTTCAAATTGTTTTTGCTTGTTTCTTTTCATTATTTGTTTGTTTCCCTTTTATATTTTCACCTTGACTTGGTCCATTATTTTGGCAGGGTCATCATCATGGTGATACCTATCATATAGTCATATGTGAGTCCATCAATTGACATATCCTAGCATTGTCATCATGGTTTCTATCATTGGTACATTATTTTATTTTGTATCTTAGATCAAGTGTCAGTCCTCATGAACATTACAGCCTAGTTATCATGGTGTTTTATATCTTGGTGCATATTATTTTATTTTATATCAAAAATCAAGATGTTGGAAGTCTATTTGACAAAGTTGAAGCAAGAGCTCTCCTTATCTACTATCCCCCAATTAATTCATCAAGTTCTTAAGTTGTCATTTCTTAGAATGAAAATCTTCCCTACAAGGGCAAACCATTTAGACCAATCAATGATCAAAATTCACCCTACCAGGGCAAATTCTTGTATTTATGATCAAATCCACCCTACTAGGGCACATTATTATGATCAAATTTCTTTTCTTTTGAATTCTTCCTCTCTTTTTTGAGGGCATGTTTGTTTCAATTTCTTCCCCAACCATACCCTTGAGGGGGAATCTAAGGTTAACCAAAGCACCCTTTGGGGCATCAATATGAGTTTATTGACTCGTAAAATTTTAAAAAGAGAAGAGTAAAGAAATAATTCTTCAAGTGTTATAAAATTTATTATTGAATACTTTTTCAATCTTTGAAAACATGTTACTATGCCTAGTGTCTCAAAAATTCCTTCCCAAATAGGGGCAAAAATTAGACACTTCATTTTAGCCATTTCCATGTCTAAACTACATTTAGAATGAATTTTTACAATTGCATGTAAGTTTAACCAAAAATATCCAACTAAACAAAATTTACTCATACAAATACCAATTTAAACCAAAATTACAATGATATATCCCTACTTAGAGCAATGGATCATCTTGCACCATTTATCTTATCAATTGAATCCTAAATTAAATCAACCCTTTGTAAGTGTCTTTATAGGTTAATTAAGTGAAAGCTTGATTAACAAAGAAACATTACAAACTTTATCTTTATTATAATTACTAATTAATCACCTTGATTAATTATCCTAATCATCCCTCTAATAGGGAATTCCATGGATATAAAATAACTTATTTTCCTAAATATACAAAATTGAATTATGGCGTCACATAGGTGATGTCATAAGGGCAAGTCAATGGAATGAAGTGAAGTGTGGTCAAGGTGGACTATGACATGGACACTCACACACACACTTACATCTCTTACACCCCTCTTATACACTCAAGAGGATAAATGACTACACTTTCTTCCAGTTTGCCTTTCATACTCCAAAAAGGCCTTAAATAGCATATCTTACACATTATAAAGGTGTAATTACGTATTTAAGGATTGATCCTCAACCCTCCATCTTAGGATGAGATGAATGGTCCATATCAGTTTAGGGAATCTATGAATATAACCATCTCACCTCTCATTTCATCAAGCTTCCTAATGTAAACTTGCTCTACTAGATTATTCCAATAAGATTCATCAAATTTCTTCTCTCATTCCAATCCAAAGCTAAGATCAAGTGTAGAAAATGATAGGCATTCCCCATGCAAAGGAATCAAGCATCGATAAAGTCTCTTTTTGATAATTTGGCTTCCTAGGCCAAATTTCAACCCCTATAATAAAAAAATTATTCATGACACCCAATAAGTTGTACATGGTTGCCTAAAGCTTGTCATGGTATTCTAAATGCTCCTTAAAAGCCTTTTAGCACTGTTTACGGTGTCACAATATGTATTAGACAATACTTGCTAAGAGACTCATGTCATAACTGTCTTGAGTCTTTAGGTGATGCAATAAATTGTCTTGGTGGTCCTTGAGTATGTGGAGGGGTGTCAAATTTATTTTTGAAGCCTAGAGGATGGCCTAAACATTATTTAATAAAGTTAAGGTTTCTTAGCAGAAACTAAGGTAATTTGGAAAGTTTAAGGTTTCTTGTTTTTATTACATTTAGGCATGTTTTAAGCTATTTATTAAAGAAAGACCTTGATATTATATGGGGAGGGTGTCCAAACCTTTCTTAACTCATAATGTGAAGTATAATAATGTATCTAATGTTTCCCTCTATGGTAAACTCAATCAAACTTGTTTCAAACTTTAATTAACTTTCCAAGTCATCAAATGACCCTTTAAACATCATATGAGTCTAATTCCACTTCATAAAACCTTAGAAAAGTGGTATTTAGGTGTAACATTATATTAAAGGTATTAAAATGTCTCCATATCAATCATAATATCATTTTAGGATGGTTTCATATGCATAAAAAGGTCCTCTTTGGAAGTTAGACACATCTTCCATTCCTTAAATGGGCCCCACATGTTGAAAATGACTCTCCAACTTCCCTCCATCTATACCATCTATTTGAAACTCATTTTTGGATCTTGTTTTACCTCTAT
Source organism: Torreya grandis (assembly GCA_037957365.1). Lineage (NCBI taxonomy): Eukaryota > Viridiplantae > Streptophyta > Pinopsida > Cupressales > Taxaceae > Torreya > Torreya grandis. The sequence goes on along the minus strand of JARHVA010000917.1, from coordinate 1,250,839 downwards.
CTACCCTCCAATGGCTTCTCAAAGCTTCAAACCTAAAAAAAATTCATAAAATAAGGTGTTTGGCAGGTGTTTGCAAGTTTCTATAAATCTATACGATCAAATCCATATAAATTAAGGTTAGACACTTTAAGAGGATTAGTGATAGGTATCTTGGAGAAGTTTCATAGCCTAATTATTCAAGGAAGGGTAGGAAAGGCAGTTGAATTCCCATTAAACTCTTGGTAGGCTCATAGGGCCCATTTTGAGTTGCAAAATATAGTCCATACAAGGGGATTCATAGCCCAAGCTCTTAGCCAAAGGTGTGTCCCCTAGTGGGTTTGAAATCAGTGCCATTGGTCTTAGATCCATCCCTTGAGCTTTATGAACAATTGTTAAAACCCCTAGGTGGTCTTAATCCATTTGAAAACCCAATAGACCCTAATACAAATAGGTTCATGAAGAGTATAAGCTCATTGTGGTGGATTAAGCATGGATGAAGGTATAAAAGGGTATGTCGAGTGTTTTAGACTCCTCTAAACATGTCCCTATGGTACAAGCAAGGGAAAATCAACCCACACACCCCCTTAATTGGCAAATTTGTAGGTTATGTGAGATATTTTTATGTTTCATAAAGGGATAATGCATGAAATAAGAGTGATCCATATTTCTATGCCTCCTCCATGTTTATCACACACCCCATTAGATCACCATTCATAATATCAAACATCCTTTAATCTCTCTCAATGTTCACTATGTAAATAAAGAAGTAAAAGGCTCAAGTGTGTCCTCATAAGTAGTCCATCTTCAAGTTGTAAGTGTATTATTGATGTCTTCTTTAGATGGAAAGAGTGATTCAAATATGTGGAGGAGATAATCTCTCAAAGAAACAAACTTCCTTATGACCCTTAAGACCAAAACACATAAACTAGCTCCAAATTGCATTCACAATATTATTAGCAAAAATCAAGGCTTCTTAGCATGTTTTAAGGTTTTTTGGAACTCCTAGGTGTCACTTTTTTCCATCAATATGCTTGGTCCACCAACTCCAAATGCCTTAACTTGTTGAGTGTCCATATAAGGAATACTTAGGTCTCAGTATGTGGTCTTGAATAGAGAATAAAAATCCAAATGAAGTATCCCAAAAGAATCTGCTATCAATTCTTGAATCACTTGAGGTTTGAACTATAATAAAGGATATCTAAGGATTCATGTTAGAGACTTATAAAACAAGGAGGATCTCTCAATTAGGACCAAACTTCATGTTGCACTTATATGGTGATCAACACTTTGAAAAGGGGAGCTCAAACCAATACTTATAGGTTTGTATCAAAAATGAGGGAGTTATGTAGGTGGAAACTTGAGCATGAGGTTCATAGTAATGTTAGAATATATTATGAGGTAGACCTACTCAATATGATTTGAATCTAACAATACTCTCAAGAGGTGATCAATGCATCAGAGGGGTTAGATTAACTAAGTCTAAAGGATCAAATTTCCATAAACATAAGATTTTAGATGCAATGTATTAAGATATGAGAAATCATGGTAGAGGTTGTCATGGTGATAATAACCTTATATGATAACAAAAAGACACTCACCTTCTCACATAGTCAAAAACATAGAATTTCCACCTACAGATAGAATCATGAGCAAGAGAGTGAAAGTGTGATGAATCATGCTTGGTGAAGAGGAGTGAAATACAAATAGGAGGTATTAGGACTTGTTTTATAAAAGATTTATCAGCGTTAAGTGAATCCTTTGGCCCTTTAAGATAAGCAAGAGAGGGCTTAATATCTTAATTAGGCATATTAGCTTAAAACTAACAGGTACAGGGCTATTCATAAATATTGAAGAAATTTGAATGTTTGGAAGTGTTTGAGAGTTGAAAAAAACCTAGGTGGAATTAAAGAAGAAAAAATAAGGTTTAAAGGATGATAGGAGTCTCAAGTTGATCAAGGAAAATGCTAAACCAAGTATTAGGCTACACGGGGCTAGTTATTCATAAACACTAGGTCCATTCAAGAAGATATTATGATAATAGAATTGAGGGGAATATAATAAATATGTGTTTTCAAACCTTGAGAACATATGACATAATATTTAAAACTCCACCAATAGTTAATAATAAATGGGAAAATAAACTACTCAGTTCTCTAACACTAGCTGGTCAAACACTCAGGTTGGGTAATGCTTAGGCTAGACCTATAAGATAAAGGGGAAAATATGGAGTCTAGGTAGTTAGAGATAATTGAGAAAGGGTGAAAATAGATGGATAAAGGTGATATGGTGCTATTGAATTCACCAATTCACTAAAAATATCTCAAAATTAGTTAGGCTTAAACCCACCCTTAGACCTCAACCCCAACTTCCATCTTAGTGACATATTCAAAACCCCCATGTTAGGCATAAAACTCATGGAGAGGTGTATAATTTTTATACAGACCTTAAGGAGAATGTTTTAGATGGAATAAGGTAAGGAAATGGTTAACTCGGTTTTCTTACCTCCCTTGACCTACAACACCCTACTCTATCACCTCAAGTTGTCAATTCAAACACTCATATCTTACATGGAAAGATGACTCAAACCCAATGCTCTTAAGGGGAGTTTTAAACCCTATACACTCAATATCCATGGAGGAAATAGTGGGATTCAGGATCCCAACTCTATGACTAATCCCTAAGACTGTCAACCCACCTAGAATGCTTACCAAGAGCTAGAGGGCTACCAAATTTCACTCAATACTTGTCATACAAGTTGCATGGGATAGGGAGATGTTCAAGAGTTTTGAGGGGGTTTATGGGATAAACATCCATGTAAAAAAAATAGGGTTTGAGGCCTATACTTTATAAAACATCATTAATATGGTAGGCCACTAAAACCTTGCATAAACCCTAATAGAGACCTGATTGAATAAAACTTGAATAATTTTCACTAAAATACTCTAAATTGGTCATAAAGACACCTAAAACACATGATGCACTCTGAGGAGGTCCCATCCATGGTATTATTTTGTATGGATAGTTGTATAGATCCCCTAAAAACATTGTTTTGACATGATTTAATGATGATTTCAGGGTACGTAACTTAATTAAAGGTTGCATACCATGGAGGAGGGTAGTTTGAGGTATATTTCACCTTTCCAAATCACTAGATTTTCATAATAATCCTTGTAAAAGCTTTTGAAAGTTTGCACCAAATAGGTAGGCTAGATGTGCTAGTAAAAGGTGACCTAGTCACTTAAATGGGGCAAAGTTGCAAGTGTATACTATTAGGAAAGAACATATCATGGTGTAAAATGTTCATTCATATCTAATTAATTCTAATTTACCTACTTTAAAGGGTTTCTTCAAGTTTCATGGCCACTTAAGCAATAAGTACTAAGTGATTAGGCCTAATTGCCTAGTAGGCATGTTTTGACAATAAGAAAAAATGTTGGTTGACATGAGGAGCTGATAAGTGAGTCAATAAAAGTCATAATAGTCATGTAGAAGCCTCATGAAGGTGATAAGGCACACTTATCTAGACATTATCAAGGGTAGGGAAGTTTTCCAAGCCTAGTCAACATGCACAAAGGGAGGTGGGCTGTTTAATAACCCATCAAGGCCAACTAGACCATGATTCCATCTTTGTAACTGACATGAGAGAGGGATTTCTTGAAAAAAATTCATTTCCATGCTTTTAATGGGGTTAACCATGTTTGAATTAGCCTCCACCACTCCATCTCTACATCAAATGCTCATTGAAGACCACCAACCATGAAGGTAATACATGAAAGGAATATGGAGCTATTGTTAAGACTTGTAACTAATGATGAAGTGAATGAGTATATTTCATGACCCCTTACCCACACTTCCACACTAGTTTATCTTCTCTCACCTTACCCATATTCTATAAATTCAAGATTTTAAGACATTGTATTCATCCCTTAACTGGGTATGAGAAAACTCTACCTAATTTTTTACCTTGTTAAGATCTTGAATTAAGGAAGGATTATTTAAATTTATTTAACACTAATTTAGTGTGTTTATTCTTGTTTATTTTCAAAAGTGATGAAGTTTTATTCTCCTTTGTAGATCCTTATTCTCACCTAGTTGCTAATACATGGTTATATGCAAGTCACATAGTGTGTTAGGGTGTTAGTGGTTGAGCTTGGAGTGGAGTTTGAATGGAATCAGACCTTCTCTTCATGACCCTCATGTTTTTATCACCTATAATAAAATCTATGTGAAATATTGTTGCTTAGAAGCATTGGAGAGTGGTTCAGTTCAGGTATTATTTATTGGTGTTGTTTAAGCTCAAATAGAGTAGATACACCATATTGGTGCATCACCTCCAGTAGAATAGGTTTCAATTTCATGAATTTATATATATTTTTTCAAAACCAAGTCATTAGTATTAGGAATTAAGTTTAATTGATGCACCAAGGGAGCTAGCCCCATAAACTAGAGTTTTAGCCTATCTATAAGTCGCCCACAGCCTTGGGCTAATCTCATGTTACCCCAAACTTTGAGAGGTTTGAACAATCCTTTCTTAAGAGTTTAGTTTGGTGAGTTAATATTTATGGCATGCCTTATGGGATGAATATTTAATCAATTGGAACACTTGTAGCATTTGATTATATTAGATAGCTTTAAGCATTCTAGTGGTAGTGCAATCAAATTTGATGCTAGGAGGCATTATAATGTCTTCACTCATGGGTAAGAACAATTATTATTGATAGTTCACATTTTTTTTCATTTCCTTATAATGTCTAATGGCTAGATATAAAGGATATTTCTATTCTACATAGCCCTATCAGTCATATTATAACCCATATCAACCCTGTGTTCCTTGTCACCAATAACATGTTGAACCTTACCGATTTTATCTTGAACCTCTTCAACTTGGTTATAAATTTTATATACCAATCCATATTCCAATTCCACCTCCTTGGAAGCCTACCTACACTCCTAATCAATCTTGGCAACATCATGATGTTCCTAGTCAGCCTAGCCATCTCTAAAACTAGTTCATTTTAAGCTTTAAGCAAACCCGCTTGGGTTATGAGAGATACACGGTGGGGATTGAGACATAAAAGGGGTATGGTCAAGAGGTTCATGATAATCTCATTACAAAAAAAAATAACTCAGTACAATAAGTTAAGAGAGAATGGGCATTTTTTATGAAGGAAAATCAGTTAAGACCAACTAGTGATATGTTAGATATAGGTGGTCTAATTTCTGTAATCAACCTCCACCACTCCATCTCTACATCAAATGCTCATTGAAGACCACCAACCATGAAGGAAATGCATGAAAGGAAAATGGATATATTGTTAATAATTATAACTCATGATGAAGTGAATGAGGATATTTCATGACCCCTTACCCACACTTCCCCACTAGTTTATCTTCTCTCACCTTACCCATATTCTATAAATTTAGGCTTTTAAGCCATTGTATTCATCCCTTAACTGGGTATGAGGAAAATATACCTAATTATTTACCTTGTTAACCTATTTAATTAAGGAAGGACCGTTTCAAATTCTTTAACACTAATTTAGTGTGTTTATGCTTGTTGATTTTCAAAAGTGATGAAGTTTTATTCTCCTTTGTAGGTCCTTATTCTCACCTAGTTGCTAGTACATGGTTCTATGTAGGTCACATAGTGTGTTAGGGTGTAAGTGGTTGAGATTGGAGTGGAGTTTGAATTTAAAGTGTCTTTAATCAGACCTTCTCTTCATGACCCTCATGTTTTGATCACCTAGGATAAAATATATGTGAAACATTGTTGCTTAGAAGCCTTGGAGAGAGTGGTTCAGTTCATGTATTATTTATTGGTCTTGTTTAAGCTCCAATAGAGTAGATACACAATATATTTGCATCACATAAATTAGTATAGGTTTCAATTTCATGTATTTATATATCTCTTTTCATCACCAAGTTATTAGTATTAGGAATTAATCTCAATTGATGCACCAAGAGAGCTAGCCCCATAAACTAAAATTTTAGCCTATCCATAAGTAGCCCACAACCTTGGGATTATCCCGTGTTACCCCAAAATTTGAGATTTCTGAACAATCCTTTATTAAGAGTTTAGTTTGGTGAGATAACAATTATGGCATGCCTGATGGGATGCATATTTAATCAATTAGAACACTTGTAGCATTTGATGATATTAGATAGCTTCAAGCATTCTAGTGGTAGTGCAGTCAAATTTTATGCTAGGAGGCATCATAAGGTCTTCACTAATGGGTAATAACAATTGTTATTGATAGTTCACATTGTTTCTCATTTCCTTATAATGTCTAATGGCTAGATATAAAAGATATTTATATTCTACATAGCCCTATCAGTCATATTATAACCCATATCAGCCCTGTGTTCCTTGTCACCAATAACATGTTGACCCTTACCAGTTTTATCTTGAACCTCTTAAACATAGTTATTATTTATATATGCCACTCCCTATCCCAAGTCCACCTCCTTGGCAGCCTACCTACCCTCCTAATCAATCTTGGCAACATCATGATGTTCCTAGTCAACTTAGCCATGTCTAAAACTAGTTCTTTTTAAGCTTTAAGCAAACCCACTTGGGTTATGAGAGATACATGGTGGGGATTTATACATAAAAGGGGTATGGTCAAGAGGTTCTTGATCATATCATTAGGAACATAAATAACTCAGTATAATAAGTTAAGAGAGAATGGGCATTTGTTATGAAGGAAAATTAGTTAAGACCAACTAGTGATATGTTAGATATAGGTGGTCTAATTTCTTTAATCATAGGAATCCAAGAAGGGAGGTTAGTATAGTGTTAGTTAAATTAATATAAGACTTATATAAGCACACTAAAATATACACCCTTAGTCTAGATACTAGGGAAAACTTAGTAACAATTATTAGATGAAAACACAACTAAAACATAAAAGACAATAACTCTTTTACCTTCCTTAGGATCTCCAAATTGCTTTATTGAGTTCCTTTCTCAACTTATTGTCTCCTTCTCTCCTTGGCACCATTGGTTTTTATGTGGCTTGTGATTTATTGTCTTAATATTTTAGAATTATAACACTATTGGTATGAGTCTCATGGAGCAAATCTTGCATAATAACTCTATAATATCCAATCTTAGAAATGAAGAGGCATGGCCTTATATTTATAACCTTAGGAATTAAATCTCACCCAAAGTGAGTTAAGGTTGAGTTTAGACTTGGAATTGGTTCAAACTAAACCTAAGTGAGTCAAATCTAATTGCAATTGAGTTAATAGTTGTCATGTAATTATGATTTGCAATTACTAGGCATGGCTCTCAAAAATAGATATTTTAAGATATTTTCAAAGAGCTTGACAACTCATAAAGGCTATGATATTTTGAATTTTGAAGTTTTCAATTTTTAGATATTCATTATTTTCAAATATAAAATTCAACTAGGCATTTAATCTTGTTTAATTTGTTGATTGATTTTGATTAGCTTTTAATTCTCTCAAGATTTGATTTAAGTGTGCAAGTGCCCCACTTAATAGGTCCATAGGCCAAATTGACTATTGTGATGATGCAAGGTGATTAGGGATGAATCCATGAGAATTTATTGTTGCATATGATAAAATACCCTAATTATGGATATCTCAACATGATTTTGATATCTGATGAATGATGCAAAAGTAAATTAAGTATGCTCAATAATTTCTAGGCTTAATTTGCAATGGCTGGTAGGAATTGGTCTAAAATCCATTCAAAAGCCAATTATGGCCAATTTTAGGTGTCTATAGTTTTCCCATGTTTGGGAAGGTATTACAAGCTATAGGTAAAGTAATGTCTTCTCAAAGAATGAAATTGTCATGTATGCCTACTTCTTCAATGCTAATGGATGAACTATAGGTGCCTCGAGGGATTGTTTGGTAAGAAGGGTTGGCAATCGATCCCTAAAAATGAAGAAATGATGGGACCAAAAGAGAAAAGGGGTGGAAGAGACTAATTTACCCAGAGGTGATTATAATCAATGGCATATAGAGCTACCCCTGGTTGGATAGATAAATAGGATGATTTGCCCATGGGTAGTTATAATCATTAGTATAGGTGGGATAAAAAAGGTAATGATTTGCCCAAAGGTAGTTAGAATCATTGAAAAAGGCTTAGGTTAACAAGATAATGATTTTCCCAAAGGCAGTTATAATCATTAAAGGTAAAATAATGATTTGTCCACATGTGGTTATAATCATTGGTAGGATTAAAACATGTTGCAGTTGGGCAGATAGAGATAATGGTTAGCCCAAAGATGGTTATAAGCATTATCATAATGAAAAGATGCCCTAGTTGGGTAGAATAAGGATAATGATTTTCCCAAAGGTGGTTTTAATCATCAACCTCTAGGTAGATTTGAACACAATGATTTGCCCATAAGTGGTTATAGTCATTGGCTCTATGGGTGGGATGATACACAATGTTTGGCCCAAAAGTGGTTAGAATCATTGGTATCACAAGTGGTATGAGGTATAATGATTTTCCTAGATGTGGTTATAATCATTAGTACCATGATGGTAGAAAATATGATGGTAAAGTGGTACATAGGAGAAAGATGAATTTGGGAACCTACCAGTATGGAGATGCACATCCTCACTAGCAAGGATTAAAATTCTTTCGAGATTTAATTACTCTGTATGTGGGAAATGATATGCGATAGATCAATAATTTTTTATATGCCAAGGTGATATATTATGGTTGCATTACTTGTAAGACTTCCTGATCTGAGTTTTGTCATAGCACATGATGGTAGGCATCATGATACAAAAAACCATGAGGATTAAGCTAAAATATGCATAAATATTGACATGTGATCCAATAAATAATTAAAAATAATGCACTAATGATAAAAACCATGATTAAAATTTTGATGTATGAATATGGATGGATTCAAGAATAATGTTCAAGGAATCACCCAATGAACACACATAGATTGAATTGAGGCATAATAAGAAATTAAATACATAAGTAAAAAAGAAAACAATGGTTAATCACAATGTTAGTGCATATAGAGAGAAAAAAAAAAGATGATAACCATTACCCCTAGACTATAGGAGACAATAAAATAAAAAAACAAAAATGGGTGGAATAGAAGAAAATGAAGGGGTGGATGAGTTGACTCCAGATGCACTAGGGAAGTGGACGCTACGTACATAGTTTCATAGATACATGATCCAACATAAAATTTAAGACAAATTTAGTTATTCCAGGATATAAGATAGAAAAATAATGATAAGAAGAAAACATGATTGGTGTTATAGAGTAAATATGGGAATTGACTTGTAAAATAGTGAGAGCATAGGATGCGAAGCTAGTAAGGATGGAAATACTAAATAACAATTAGTTTCTTGTGAAGTAGCTAGGGTTCCCAAAATCCTTAAGGAAAATAATTGGTTGATTTTTTAGATCTAATTTTGGATTTTCTAAATCATTTTGAATGTTTTTGAAATTTTTTATGCATCTCAACTCGATGGAGGATTATGAGATACTAAATGGTCCAAGCTCACAAAATGGTGAGAACATTCAAACTTAATATTGCTCATAAAATGGTAAAAGCATGGCAAAGAGGTGATTGATCTAACCTCAATGTGAATTGAGTTTTACCTACATAGTCCTAATATGGGACCTCAGGTCACTTTAGTTCTACCTTGTAGCAAAGGAATCTGACTAGGTAGTAGCAAATTCATAAACTAGACAAATGGCACAATACAACATAGGTATGTCAAGGTGTTACTTCAAATAATGATAAAATATGTTGTTCCTAATTTTTACATAGGTGGTTATAATTAGGACACAATGGCATAAGTCAATGATACTAATTTTCCCATAGGTGGTCATAATTAGTATCATGATGGTGGTACTTTGATTTGCCCAAAGGTGGTCATAATCATAGTATGTGTATACACATAATATTTTAAAACTTTTATAAATTAATGGTGCTCTCTATCTTTTAGAAACCCATCTATTCTTAATATCTATGAGATCACACCTTAAGGGGTGCACTAGGAAAGGGGTGGGTAGAACATTGGTGCTTCACATTATTATTGTCCCTTTTGCCACTTGTTATCTACACACTTATCTCCTAAAAACCATTCCCCTAAGCTTAGGGTTTCATACTTTCTTTGGAGATATGGATCTTATCTTGTGGAGAATACTTTTAGATGCATAGATAGGTTGTGTAGCCTAGATCTAATTTATCCTTATCATCCTTACATACCACGACAACCTTTTGCAAAGTACCTTGGCCAAGGGAGAGATTGAGGCTCAACAGGTTCATCTTCAAAGGTAAGTATTCCTAACTTTGTTCCTCCTTTGTAATAGTATATAGATATACATTTTAACTTTTCTTCCATGCATTAGGATTTCATATACATTGACATGAGTATGTGTCTTCTATGCATGTTTAATTTTATTGTTTATTACCCCCACTTTATGCCACAAGATTTCGTGAGCACTAGATTAGATTTTTGATTTACTTGTTATTAGTTTAGTGAATATGAAAACATAAGACCTAATTAGTGTAATTGCATAGTTTTTCTTGAATGAAGGATTTGTATCCCTCCCTAGTGATATTATTTTGGTAAAATATCCCCTCATTAGGTCTAACAGATCCATATTGGTCATGTTCTCGATTATCTAATGTATCCCTAATTAGAAGTGTAAGTAGGATCTATCTTCTATGAGCTAGGATTGATTTGTGGATCTGATGCATTTTTGATTGCATACATTTTGTTGAACCTGACATGAATCTAACCCTTTTAGGTATTCATCAAATACATGTTATTAAATTGAACAGGTCAACATAGTACTCTTATTCAACTCCAGATAATAGATTATGTCGAACATGTTGACTTAGTCTCTTATTCAACTCCATAATAGCAAAATAATATGTTCAAGTCAACTTAGTATTCTAGATAGCTTTCATATAACAAAATGGTTGACCAAGTCAACTTAATAATCTTAAATAAGCTTCAACAAATAGGAAATTGCATAATTAGGTTGACCCAGTCAACACAATTGATAGAACTTGAAAGTAGTATTCAAGACACTTCAACATAAATTTCACAGTCAGTATCTTCCAACCCACTAAGGTTCCTTTCTTCCCTCTCTTTAAATTCAGTTATTCATTATAATTTTATTTTGCACAAAGTTTGTAATATTCAAAATTGCAATCCTACAACAAACTAAGTTGACCTGGTTAACCTAGTTCTATAGTGTCATTTATACTGACTTTGTACCATGCTTAAATTGGAAATTAACAACTATATGCTAGTAATTAATTCACACTTTCATTTTTTAGTTGTTTTCATGCTTAGATTAACTCACATAGTCTAATTAGGTGGTTTTTCAATATACCATTTAGTTGCACTATTTTGCTCTTTCTTGCACATACTACCAAATCACATAATTTCAAAATGCATTTAAACAATTGTCTACCCAAAGTCTATCTACTTGTATTTCATCATCAAGGGGGAAACCGACTTGGTTTTTTGGTCAAGTATAAACATCTTATTTATGGTAGATATTAGAAAAGCACCCAACACCCTTATCATTAAGAGATTGTGAAGTGAGGGGGTAGGCCTTAATAATAAGATAGAACCATTGCCAACATAGATCCCTTTAAGCCTAAATGTCCTAAAACCATTTATAGATTGATTTCTAGTTCCTTGTTTTCAGCCAACTTCCCTATCACACATAAAATAACATTTTTATAATAATCTAACAACATTCAGGATGACCACTTAGTTATCACTTACTTTTTAGTTGATTGTTTTATCTCTACTCATTGTATGTTGATATCAAAAACTTGCATTGATTAGCATTGGTGCAAGGTTTTGTATTATGTGCCAATTGAATCATTCTCATTGATCCAATTGTTTGTGTGTTTACTTCCATTTCTTTCTTTAAAGTGCATTGTAAATTTTTTTACCTATTTTCAATATGCTATCATTCTATTAGACACAATCTCTTACAGACTATCTTTTTCTCTGACTGTAGTATTGAGTTGAACTGGTTGACCTAGTACTCATTTCTGCCTATCAAGTTATAGTACTTAATTGACCTGGTTGAGTTTGTATCCTTATTAGGCTACCATCTATCTATGGTTACAATACTAAGTTGACCTAGTTGGCTCAGTTTCATACCCTATTTTTAGTAATAGGTCAACCTGGTCGACTCTGTGCTCTTATCTACTTATTATATCTCTTTGCTTTGCATTAACTTTATCTTCCCTAATCTCTCTCCTTCATCATGAACTTCTTATTTGAAGATAAAATTGAGTTGAATTCAATAGATATGATGAGTCTTACCAATCCTAATAGGTTCTCCCATAAACACCTTGTGGATTCTACCCCAGATGAAAGTAATGTTCATATAGCCACTCGTACTGCAAACTGTGGAACCCCTCCTCATTCCTCTTCACTTCATAATCCTCTCTTCTCATTTGAGTATCAACCCAAATTAGAGTATACACTATAAATTCTCTTCTTCATCAATGAGTTTCCTCAACATCAAAGAAAGGATCTTTCTATTATTTACCATCTCATGATAAATGGTCAAGTTGAGGAGCCCCATTCAACCTCTCCCACATTCTCACATAGATTTGGGGATACTAGTTTCTTTGCTTCTCAGCCTCTTCCCTTTATTTTGACCCCTTTTCATACAATGACTTCTTCCTCTTTGATTTCCTCTACCTCCATGCCCAGTATCTCTACTAACATGGTAGGTTCTACATCTAATGGGCCTTTCCCAATACCTGCTCTTCTCAATTCTTCCACTAGAACATCATTCGCTACCCATGGTAATCATGCCTCTAGTGTTATTTCTTTTCATCCCTCTACTAGTGTATCTTTTCCCACACAAGAAAATTATGCCACTAGTGCCTCACTAATAATTATTCTCAAGCTCCTAATAACACCCATAGTGGTACCTAAGCCACTACTACCAATTATAATACTTAAAATAATGCCAATAATGCAACTCAAACTCATCAACTCCTATTACAAACTCTTAATCAAATGAATGATTTTCAAGCTAACAATGCAAATCAAATGATGAAAATGCAAAATAATCTTATCCATCTTCAAACCTACCCTCAACAGATGCCATGGGGCATGCATAACCAAAATGTTCCCCCGCCTCCACTTCAGGATTCCCATGGTAATCTTATCCCTCAAACTCCTCTTGTTGATAAAATAATCAAACATCTTCAAAATGAGCCTCTTACATCTCAAAATGCTAATATCGATATAGGAGGTTTCACCCCTACCATTTATTGAAATGGGTTAACCAATCCTACTCATCATTTAAAAACATTTGGAAATCTATATAAAGATTGGGTCAAATTAAATACCATTACCGCTACCAAGCTATTAATAAAAACTCTCATGAGTGATGATTTAGATTGGTATAACCAACTCAAATCTCATTCTAGTTTAGAAGATTTAGTTAATGTTCCAGTACAAGAGTTCCAAACTAGTGGTCTCTTTAAGAATACCTTGGCCCATTTTATCAATTATAAGCAACTTGAGACGAAAATCGCACAAGCTTTCATTGAATGATAGAAGACCTTGTCTAATAAATGTGAACATAATATGACAGATGACAACTATTGATGAAATTTAACCCCAAGTCAAATTTGGGTCAACCCATAATATTTTAAACTTTTAGAATAAATTTTCATGTGTCCTATGGGGTCATTTATTTTCCTACATGTTTCACTTACCCTTTCCCTAGTCCTTGTTGAAGCCCATCCTCCTGTACTGGCTCAGTCAACCAAAAGTCAACATTGGTAAACTATCATCAAAATTATTCAAAGGATAAATTTATTTTATGAATGTATTCAAATATTATTTTATAGGTTTAAATGTGTTTACAAGTTATAAATTGACCACTTGCTAGGTTTCAGGTGCTAAAGGTCATTTGGCCACCTTTTAGCTTAATTAAATGAATTTTAATGACTTTAAAGTTAAAATATTTGTATCCAAGGGGGATAATAATGTGGATAAGGTCAAATATATTCAGGTGATAGTTAAAAAAATTGTTATGATCATGAAATGGTAGTTTTTCCTTAAAAATAGGCCCCTTTGGGCACTTGTACGGACTTCTCAAGTCCATCATCAGTTGAAAACATGGTGGAGTGTATCTTCACCTACCCATAGGTCATTTCCATATTTATATTTCAATTATAATTCAATAAAATTCATTTTAAACTTCTTTTCCTATATTTTCCATTGGCAAGCCAAGGAAGGGTAGATTCAAGCACTCACTATGGAAGCTACAGGTGGAATTGAAAAGAGTGCTTCTACAAGTGGATTTTAATATAAGTGAAATTAATTTTAATAATAATAAGTTTAAATTTGGTTTTTCCTCCTTTATGAATAATCATTTACACTCTAGGCAACTTTTTATGCCTATTCAACCATGAGGGGGTACCTTTTTGAATATGTTTCAACTTTTATTGATTTGAATTTATGGAATGGTTTATTTTAGGTGATTAAAAATGTTTTTAAATACATTATTATGCTTCTTTTGGTGTTTAAAACTTCCAAATCCTTCTCTTTCAATGCCTTTAAGGGAGAATTCCAAATTGTGCTTGTTTCTCAAAGTTTGCATTCATGGGCATGTAACCTAAGTTTTAAAATGTAGAAGATGGTTCCATGGGATGATAAATATGTTTGGCTTCATATTTTAAACATGTTACATTCAATTCTATTGTGAAAAGATTAATCAACTCCTTCAGGGTAATCTGTTCAATTTTCCTTATTCACTACCTTGATTAGTAAAGTGTGCTCATAGCCACATTCTACAAAAGTTCAAGAGGATGTATAGAGGTACAAAGGATGGGACACATGGTAAATTTTATGTTTGAAGATCCAACATTCCCAAATAACCATGGTGTTCATGCCATGAGAGTTGGAATGCTATGCAAAGATGAATTTTCACTTCAAACAGTGAGTTGACTATATTTGGTCCCAGAGTCCTCAAATAGACCAAACAGAGATCCTTGAGGTATTTTGAGATAACATATGCCATGATGAAATAACTCTTTAATGGTCTTGGTTGCTTGACCTAGTAGCCCTATCTACAAAAAACACTCATGCCAAATTTGAAAGCCAAAGGAGGAGTAGAAGTGGAGTTTGAACAAGCTTAAAAGTTACCAAAAATCACTAAATTTGAACAGTGATATCTACAAGAAGGTGATGACAAATTGGTCTTGCACTTCAATTGGATGCACATAGATCATGATACTAAGTTAAAACCATCTAAACTAGTTAAAATAGCATTCCTAAGCAAAAATATCAAGGAAGATATGAATTTTGATGTTTTGATCATTGATGAACCTTCCCCTATCTGTATAACAAGCCTAAAATGAGCATCTACAACCAAGACTAACAGTGAACTAGTACCCAAGCGTTGGAGATATTTAAAGGCATTAGGTGAAATTAAAAATGAAATTATATGAACTCAATATGCTTAAAAGGGTCCGTAATGACCTTAATCATGACCTCATTAGGTATTTCACACCTACAATAGGCCTAAAGGCATGACTATCATAGTCAAGGCAGGGTGTCCCAGTTGGGGACCTAGGCAAAGAATTGATATGGTTTGAAAGGTTTCAAGAAGGATAAAAGCATAATGAAAAATAAGTGACCTATTTATGATCAATACAAGCCTAAGTGTCACATGACCAAGTTCATATAAAGCCAAATCAACCTACAAGCAAGCCTAAAGACCATGAGACACAGTCTTGCTAAGGAGGTTACTTGAAAGTTGAAGTGTATGAGATAAAAGGTTAAGTTTGAATATTGTTTTTAAAATTTAAAATATATTAAGAGGTTTTATGACTTAAAATCCTTCAATAACAATAAAAAAACCCCTTAAACAAGTTTCAAATTCTCCCAAATGCACCTACATGCCTGTACGGACTAAGACAGGCAGTGAGGTAGAAATTTAAAGTTTGAGCTTAGTTTAAAGTTCTTAAGGTGGATAAAAAGTAAAATGAGTGATAATTTATCTCAATTAACTTATTATAAACCTAAATACACCTTTTTATATGCCCAAATCTACCAAATAAGCACCTTATAGGGGTAGAATGATGACTATCCTAGTCAAGGGAGGGGTATCCTCTTCAATGACCTAAGCATGGAATTGATGTGGTTTGAAGGATTTTCAAGTGAATTTAGAGAAAATTATGGAATAATTTACTAATTAACATGTAAATTATTACAATTAACATAAAATTAAGCTCATGTCATGATCTACAGGCCCCTAAACTCAAAAAAACATACTCATGTTGGCAATGGAGTGAAACAATGGATTTTGAGGAGGTTCCAAGTAATTTTGGGTTGAGGAAGTGGAAATTTCAAGGAATAATGGTTTTTAATGCCTAAATTAGGTTATAAATAATCATAAAATACCTAATTCACACCCATTATCACCTATAAACACCTATAGGGGTCAAAATAAGGGCAGGGTAGAGTTAAAGCATGTGGCCAATATAACAAAGAATAGGGCATGTGAATGCTTTAGTAAAGAACCAAATTGGTAAATTATTTAATAAAGGGTTATATATTGAAAAAAATAATTTAATATACATAATTTTAAGAGACAAAGGCAAAATATAAACTTATACTCTGCCTACCTTCACAGATTGCTTGATTCATAAAGTCTGCCTTGGAAATATATGAAGATGGAGATCTAAATGGAAGAGTTAAGTTCCAAAATTTGGTAAATAGTACCCTTATGACCCATATGAAACTTTAAGATAATAATATTTTATCATATAACATGTAAATCCCTCTCTATTTTATCTCAGAGTAGGGGTTGTTTTAGCATGCATAAAGGGGACAATTTTGAGAAAAATGTTGAAATAATGGACCAGAAGGAAAAAAAGGAAAAAATTATGATTGTATAAGCTTTATGGGATGTAATAATACCTAAAAAAAACCTTTTTATAGTGTCTGGAACCAAACAAGATACTCTAACCAAGGAGGGTTGCAATCATGGGTGAAGGGAATCATTAAGCCTAAAAGCCAAATTGAGGGTCATGTGCCTTTTTGGCAAATTTCATGCCTTAAAATTATTTGATTCATGTTTTAATATGTATATCATATGTTTTGGATCCATAATTATTAAAATAAAATCAATTTGAAGCTCAATACTCACCCAACATCCATTTTCCTTATTTAGCATACAAAAAGACCTAGACTAGTCTTTTGGCCATTTCAGGGTTTTCATACTTCCACAATGAACCAGAATCTATAATTTGATATGGAACATGTTATGGGTCATTTTAAATTTAATAAAACATTTCCATCATATTTCACACGTGTAGGAGCCATTTTTTAGCATTTTTGGTCTTTTAGGCTAAAGAGGCTTAATAAGGCCTAATTGGGAGGACTAATGGACCAACAAATACACTTGATTTGAGTGTAGCACCATGAAACTTGTCAAAGAGCACAATTATGAAAAATGGTACTCAAAAATGGTTTTACTTAGTCCTATAATTCTGTACATTCTCTTACACAAGTGGATTTGTGCAAAAATAGGGCTACAAGAGGAATAGGCCTAGTGAAGGCTCTATAAGCAAGATGGGGACTTGAAGAAATATTGATGATTCCAAATGGATTTTTTAGGCACAATTTGATTAAAATATTCCTTCCATGATAAAAAAATTCACCAATTGAACCAAATCCAAATTTTAGCTATTTTGGCCAAATTAGGCCTAATGAGACAAGGAGGCTTTGTGACACCTAAGAAGGGAATTGATGATTTAAGGTAATGTAACTAATTTATATGATTAAAAATGATTTAAAATTTTCCTTAGGATGAAAATTTAACTATCAAAGAGACCTCATGATCAAACTCTTGCTTTTGCCACTTGTCAAGAAGGAGTTTCAAAGACTTAAAGATGCTTGTGAAGAATTTCAATGCCACATGTGAGGAAGGTGCTTAGTTTGGAATGGACACATGTCCACATCAGTTAATTTATTTTTCATCCACCTCATTTACATATAAAAATTGTCCATAACCTACTTTTAAGTGCTCTTGAAAGCCCATCATGAAGGATTTTTCACAAGAGAGATTGATTGAGAAGATTGCTACGCCACACTTGGAGAAAAGGCTATTTTGGGATATAATGATGTGAAAATAATTTTCATAACTCATTTTCTACCTCATTCCTAATATTTTAACTTATCCTCACATTTGGACACTTTTCCTTGTGCCTCTTTAACTTCTCTTATCCCTCTTTTCTTCCAAATTCTATAAATATGAGCTATCTTGGCTATTGTAAAAGAGACCACAACTAGTATGGAAAAAGTCCTGATGGTATGGCACTAAATTTTTTCTTTAAAAATTGAATAAAATTATAATTTTGGTTTGTGAACATATTTTTCTAAGTGTACAAGTGATGAATAGTGGAGCTAAGTGTTGGTATTATCCTTATTCCTCTTTATCCTTCATGCTTTAGCAAGAGTTATGATTTTAGCAAGTCATGTGAAGTGTATTGGTTATATTAGTATCTTATCCAAGAAATAAAATGACTCTATGGTGTGTAATCTACCCCTTGATCAATTATATTTTTGATTTTCCTATGCAGGCTACCTTCACATTGAAACAATTATGCTAGAGTCCTTCAATTCTTAGAGTTGATCTTGGAAAGCCTTGTTGTTTAGTAAGGAATGTGATAGTCATGTGGAAATGTGTCTTGGTGTATCAAATCTTTAGTGTATTTTTCCTTTTCATTAAAACTCCTAACCCTTTCCCCATAAATAATCATTAGATTAGGTGATGTGTACTTCAAGAATAATCTAAGGAGCTAGCCCTTGTAATCTAGAGATTCATCCCTCTTATAGGTTCCCCACAACTTGAGAGATGATTCCATGTTGCATAAAATTATAAAATCTTCATAGAGTATCCTAGGGTGCTCAATTTCATGGAAACAACAACCTCTTTCATCTATCTACTAATGTTCTTTTCCCCATGTTGTAATACTGGGTTCAAACTCTCTCTCTCCACGTACTTTGGAAGAGGCCATTGACCAAGCTAAGCATCAAGATTTATTTATGCATCAATTCAAGCCATCTCAAACTTATATGGATCCTCACATGTTAATAAATAATAAGAATCATCATGCTACAAATTATGGTGTCATTGACTCTTATGATACCATTCATTCTATTCAATGTGTTATTCTTAACTAGATTATAGAACAAGCTTCCCCTCTAACCACATCAATAATCCTCATTTATCTTCAAACAATAACATCAATGTTTATAAACATTTATCCTTAGCAGAATTTTAAAAATGTCTACCAAGGCCTCTCCCATGAGAACTTGACCCCACTCATCCCATGAAATCTTGGTATGATCCCAATAAATTTTATTATTTGCATGCTAGTTGGGGTCATTCTCATGAGACTTGTAGGCAAATTCATAATTTGGATATGGATTTCCTTCTTGTTCCCAATTTTGATCATAGTTTTATCATTCATAAATACCAAAAAACCTATGACATTACTTTCAAAGCCCATGAAACACAAACTAAATCTAAAGCTTTGATCCAGGCTAATGCTCATTTGGCCATCTATAAAGATCCTCTTCCAAATAACTAGGATAACCAAGAAAAGCCTACCCCTTCTACCAATAATGTTGATAGTCTTCTTGACCCAAATCCTAAAGAGAATGTGTTCAATATGACTAACATGCAAAGGGTGGTTACTTTCATTGATCCTAAACCCATCCACACACCTCAATTATCTTTCACATTTCATGTTATCCAAGATTCTTCTCTAACTCACTTAACCAAGTTAGGGCAAGAATACCTCATATCCTTTGATGAACCAATTATAACACCTCCTTTGGATAACACTTCTCATACCATTTATCTAACCTTTTTACCTATCACTAATGATACTCAAACTTATATTAACACTTCTTCCAATCTATCTCAAACCAAATATACATTAACTAATCCATCTTCTCAACTAATCAATGCACTTATCCTCTAATTAAACCTTCTACCTATTATCAACATCAATTCATGTGTACTTTATCTCCTCCTTCTAAGGACCTCCTTTAGCACTATGCACCTATTTCCAATAGTCCTCTTATGGGTTATGATGAATTGGATCCTCTTACAAAGCTTACTAATCTCCCATTTCAAATCCCATTTCTCAAACTTATACAGACCTCTCAACATCATCGTAATCATCTCATGCATCTTTTATTTTAAATGAACATCCCTCATCCTCCCCTAGCAGGATGCAAACCCACCTTATCCAGATCAGAAGATAGCATTTCACAATAGTGCAAAGAGATGTCCATAAATGTTGATGAAATAATGGACACTTCCTTTCCCTCAAATTCCCCAATGCTTCTATGATCCCCGATGAGATTCTACTTCATGTTGATGATTCTCCCCTTTTTATCAATGTCCAAATCAATGATATCCAATTCAAGCATGCTTTTATTGATGAAGGCACTTGCAATACCCCTCTTGACTTTATCAAAACCCTTGGATATTCTAAATGTAATATTAAGTCCACATGCAACACATGTCAAGGCTATGATCAAAAGCAAATGCCTCTTTTAGGTTGTGTGTGGTTCCCCATTACAGTCCTACCTATCATCTTCCAGGTGAAGGTGATGATCTTTAACTTTCCTCTATCCTATAACATCTTACATGGTAGGCCATGGACTCATCACATGAGATCAGTTGCCTTTTTTGCTTTCCAATGTGTTAAATTTCCTCATAATAGAGCCATCTATAGGATTCAAGATGAAACTAATCCTTAGAATTTCAAACAATTCCAAGACTATGGTGTATTCAAAATTCCTACCCTTGAACCCTTGGCAAGCATTCCATTTCATGAATCTCATCGATTTAACTTTGCTATCAATGCCACCAGTGGTTACAATGGTCACCCTAAATTCATTAGGAATATACCTCTAACCTCCTAGATTTTGATGATGATGAGCCTGATGAGATCAATCTCAAGGTTAAAACATCTAATCTATCACCTCATCTCATCTCTCAACTTCCTACTTTTTAACCTCATTCTCATCAACCACCTTATGATGACATCCCTTTTATCTTAACTAAGACTCAACATTTCATTCATCACACCACATCGGATGATAAGGTCATCCCTACATACATCATTGACCTTCATACACATGATTATGATGATGTCTATACCTTAGATGATCCATTCTTAGGAGGTCTTATTCAAACCCAAGATGTTAAAATTATTCACTATCATTCCTCTTTACTTGAATCTTTCAATATATCATCTAGCATTCCATCATATATCATTCCTAATTTTAGAATTTTTCCTCTTGATCATAGGGTATAGATGGTGTGCACACCTCCAGTTTCTAAATAACCTCATAAGAGTATGCTTATAGATCATTTTATGATTGGTCCTTATTGCTTTATCAAATACCAAGACCCCTCTAGCCAACTTATCCTTGAGATGCTTGCAACTTTCCTTCAACCTTCTATGCATTTCACTCCTCCCTTAACAGAGCCTAATTCAGATCCTATTCCCACTCCCAATCTCACTGAGTCTCTTCCTATTTTTTATCTTATTTCTCCTTTAGTCGAGCCTCATCCAATTTCTTCACCACCCTTACCTTCTCTTGGTGATGGTTTGCTCCATTTACCGCATCTTGATCCTTTGCCCACCTAATGGGTTGATCAACCATACTATGACATTCATAAAGTTGTCAATCACTAGACTTGAGACTTTTCATTATACCAACCTTCTTCACCTTCTACTTTCACTCCTCCTATGATTACACCTACTAAATCTACTCACAAGCATATTTGTTGCTTCCATGGCATAAATAATCATTCATCCATGCATTGTCAAAAGTTACGATAGTATATCGATACCTTGCATCCCACTACTCTTTATCCCTCAGACAAGGCTATAACTCCCCTAAAAATATTACTTGAGTATATTTCTAAATACAAAGAGGCATATTGTCTCTAGTACCAATGCGTTACACATCACACTGATCATTGCTACATCCTTCAACAACATCTTAAGGATCACAACCTAACCATTCTTGCACCTTTTACCCTTCTTCCCATAGGTCTCTATCAAAAGAAGGCTCTCCCTTATTCTCCTATGGTTCCATCTCCACTATGGTCCCTTCTCTAGCTATTATTTCTCCACCCATGATTCCCTCACTCATGGACCTTCCCTCATCCATGGATCCCTCTCCAAAAGTGACTTCTTCAATGGTGGTACCTTCCCCACTACTGACCCCTTCATCTCTCATATAATCCACTCCCATGCATTTTCTTAAGCATACCTTGCATGATATCCCTCATCAACATGATCCTTCAGGCATTCCTACATTTTTTGGCAAGGAGATTCAACATGAAATATTTTCTCAACTCTACCTAAAGATTGATGAGACATTAGATTCAGTTCACATTCAAATCCATAGAGACTTATTAGATGTTATGAATAATGTTTGTGGATGAATATATCAGTATTTATGAATACATGCATGGTGTTCTTACATTTTTATTTAGATTGGATGTGTGCTCCAACTTTACATTTATCTATTTTATATCATTTGGCATTGTGTCAAATTCTTATCCATCTCACATGGTGACCTTGTTGCATTACATGTTGCTTATGATGTCATTATGTTCTCTTATGGATTCTTTTTCATAATTTTATTATTGTTCTTATTGAATTCATTCTCTTGTTCTTGTTTTTTTATATGATTATTTGCTATCTTATTTCTATAAAATGGATAATTATTATTGTGACTTGGTTATACACACCTTGCTCCCTTTAATCACTCCTCATTTACCATGTGATCAATTAGCAAACAGTTCATCTCATTACTGTCTCATTTTACTGGTCTACTTTGGATCTCTTCTTATTTCCCTTTATTCCCTTTTGCAAACCAATCATACACATGGTTGAGACTTGAGATAACATGTTGGTTCATTGTTAATCCTAAGTGTTCTAGTCAATCATGTCTTTGGATACTTAGATTCCTTTATCCAAAGCCTAAATCTCATTAATTTGTATCACTCTATCTCTCATGATTTGTCATTCTAAGTCTATATAAAGGAGGAATCTAAAAATCCATAAAATATTCAAAATCCAAATCATTTAACAAAAGGCAATGATCTAAAAGGCAACATTTAAAAATTTAAAAATTCAAATCACACTAAAAGATGTGATGCTAATTACATCTCATTTTTTAAATTGAAGCTCAAAATCCATAGTTGGACTCACAATAGAGCTAAGGTCCATTGGGGTGTGGTAGACTAGTAGATTAGAGAATGAGAATAAAAAAATGTTTTAGTGCTACCTACTTTCTCATGCAAGTACCCAATCTTTGTAATAGACCAATAGCTCTGTAAGGGGTCCTAAAAAATGGGTAATACGTCATAGGAATGTAGGTCCATTTTAATTTTCTTATTCAAAATAACCAACATGAGTTTATTTTAGTACCACACTTATTTTCCTAAACATATTTTATTCCTATAATGAATAGGTATCCTCTGTATATTCATGGTCACTATTCACTTAGTGTCTTCTCATGTCCTTAGTGTGCCTCATGTTTCCTAAGGTCTTCTCATAAGATGCCTATGTTATGATTTTTATATTCCCTTTTTCACTCCCTACAACCCTAATATTTCCCCTTGAGAAATATTGTTTTGTTCATTGATCACTCCACCTAAGGAGTCCATTTTTGAGTTGTAGTGTAAGACCATGGATAAGCCCTGACCTTCCTAAAAAATTACCAAATTTTTCATATTACCATTCCAAACATCCCATTTTACCATATTTTCACATTAATTCCACCTTATTGGTGTTCCCTTTATGAATTGTAGTGTAAGACCATGGATAGGACCTGGCCTTCCTTACAAAATTTTCCAATAATCCAAGTCAATACAAAATTACATGTGTCAAATATGAGATAAGATGTGATTGATTATGAGTTACACCTCATTGGCATGCTTCCCATCTTGATTTAGTATGTTTTATACTTAATTTATATTTCACTTCTAGCTTCTTATTTTCTGATTGCATGTAAGAATCCAACCATTCTTCTTAAGTTTTTCATACTTCCTAACTTGAATTAGTATGATTAATTTAAGACCATTTTACCAATTTTGTTTATCTTTTATACTTCCCAATGTGATTTATTATGATTAATTGATTTAATTGATTTATTTTTATACCATTAGTCTTTCACATACTTTCCATTTTTATTACATTATTTTCATACTTCCCAACATGATTTAGTGTGATTTTACTTGTTTTAATTTGGTGCCAATATTTTTCATGGTTTAAAAACATTTTTTCCCTTTTGTTTACCATGTTTTGGTTTATTATACTTAGTCATATTTTGTTATTACACATTTCCTGTTGTGATATAGTGTGCAGTGCATTTGTCTTTGATTAATTGTACTTTTTCTAAGTCTTTTTCATGTGTTTATTTTTAACCATGCATGTGTACTACATAATGATAGAAAATAAAACACTCCACATATATTTTCTATGGCGTATACAATAAAATAAAAATAAATGTGCTAAAAATAAATATATCCATGCATCCAGAACCACAAAAAAACTACAAAATATAAGATCAAAATCTAACTATCAAAATAATATCTTTATATATATCATGTGTTTTATAAAGTACAAAAATATATCGCTCTAGCTCTAAGGCTAGGCTTTATCATGCCTATCTCACAGCCTAGACATGCTACCCATATATGCCTCAGACTATCCCCTCTAAATAGTATGCTATAATGAGGATGTCTGAGATCTCAAACCTATTACATATCCCTATAGGTTTGCCACCTGGGCCTATAACTATCCTAGCTGAATAGTGGTAGCTAAATGCATGGCTCTTTCATGAGCCAAATCCTACCATTCATGTGCCTCTCTTGATCCTACCCATACCTATGGTTTTAGCCCATCTTTTCATGCCTATAGCTACCTCATAGCCTCCCCTACTAGTCTAAACTAGCCTACCTAAGCTAGGGAAGATGGTACCACAATATCATCCAATGAGGTAGGGTCGTATAACATTATCACCCCATCCATAATATCATGGTGTGTTCCCATCACCAAGGATCCCCATTTGACCTCTTCCTCATCCATAAGATCTAAAAAATTCAAACCAGATAAATATTATATCACATATACTTCTCAACATATATTTATCTATAATCCATCACATACAACTAAGTAATTTATATCAAAGACTCAAAAATATAATATTTATTACCTATCTTGGTGTCACCAATCATTGTCTCCCAATCTACTAGCCCATCAAGCATAGTCTCTCCATCATCTCATCCCTTGATCACCTCATTTTTGGTGCACCACCTAATCAAATAAAACCCTAGGGTCACCACTCATGTGTGTCTCAAGCTTCACCTTAATGGTGCCTCTATAAACTAGCTCTGCCCTAGGCCAACTAATGGGTCATCCTAGATGACAACCCTCTGTTCTCTCTCTCATTACTAGCCCATTTTTTGATGGTGTGATTGAGATATTCACCACTGCTTCTACTGTGGTGCTAGATATGGTACTTACAACACTCATGCATCCACATCCATGCCTCTCTAATTGTTGACTATCATGTTTGATTAGTCCATAGTCTCACACTTTGTGGTTTGATCTCCAGTCTCTTGATTAGCACTCCTATTCCTATTATCCCCCTTGGATCTCTTGCATGCCAAGCCAAAAATGTAGCCACCACTATAAGATCCACTAGGTGAGGGAGTCTAAACTATCTTGACAAGTTGCCATCGATTGTAGCTCTACCCATTAGGTATAATGGCTCATAATCTATACTCATATTAACCCTGGCACCATAGTCACCCAACTTGGCCAGATAGTCACAATGTGTGCATAAGGATACCACATGATTTCTCCTCATATGATCATATGTAATGCTAACACATGAGGAATGACCCATGCCACCTGATCTTACCTGCATCTCAAAACTTGAGGCAATTGATCATCGACCACATGGGGCAACCCAATTAGATGATAAATTAGGAACATATCTTATATCTAGACACTTAATAATACTAATGACCCCATGATCTTTTTCCATATGGATAACATCCCATACATATCATGCATGAGCTAAACCTAAATGATAGAATCCAATTCATAGAGTGCCCCCTGATCCAATATAGATTGACACAAGGCTATCATATATAATAGTACCTTATTGTCCAAATTGTGACACAACACTCATGATATCATAATCCCTATCACATCCTTCTAGATATCTAAAATTTATGTAATATAAACATCAAATAGATTCACCCTCAATCCCAAGAAAATCCTATTTGAGCATGTCACCCATCGAGTTAATACTTTCCTCTCTTCTTGATCATCCAGTATCCCCATGATCACCAATGTCCCCCTATAAGAAGTCCAAGTAATGCATGGAAATCTTCCAATGTGATACCAACCTATTTGGTATCCCCATCCACCACCCATCTAAATATATTGGTAAGATATTCCTAAAATCCCAAGAACATGACCACTAGATCAAGACTCAATAAGATTCATCTACATCTCCATGATATCTCTCATACCTAATGCAACCAATCTAGCTTTGTCTATATTTGTTAGGCACTCTAACAAATCTGGTAGCTAGGACACATCTACCAATCTCTAAAATCTTTGGCATCTCTACAAACATCAAACAACAAAAGATGTATTAGATCTCCATGTCACTCATAATCAAAATACATTCTTTTTCATTTTCACCAAAAACATAAACCAATTTTTGACTTAATTTATTAATTTCTTACCAATTTGACCTATTTTATCTTAATATTCCATTTTAGTACTAAATCATCCACCTTGTACCTTAAAATTACTATATCAACCATTTTCCTTCATTTTAGTACTATATTGGCCACTTAGCACATAACTAAGTCAACCCTATAGTACTAGGTCAGCCATTTGGACTTAAATAACTAATTAGGCCTTCCTTTTTCCTCCTATAGTACTAATTTTGTCTTTTGAATTAAAAAACTAAGTTGGCCATGATGTATTATGTCATCCCTTTCCCCATAAAACTAAATCATCCATGACCTACTAGGTTGGCCCTTTCAAAAGTTTGTTTTCTACCTACTAGGTCGACTGGGTCAACCTTGTTCTTTTTATATGATGAATTTTTGACCCATTATAATAAATTCCTTAGGTATATTGATCTGACTCCTTTCAACCCAGTTCCCTGTTTGACCCCTCGTGTCCCTAAAACTTTCCTAGGGTTCATTCTGGTATCTAGATTTGGCCTAATTAATAAATATCTATAAAACACTCAATTTCAAATAAAATACTCAAAACATTTAAAATTCTCAATTGCTTACTTGGGATGCACTCATTTTAGCCACCATGCACCCTCCTCATCTCAGTTATCATCTCCTCAGCATCCTGGCTCTCTAGGCTCTCACTAGGTTTCTTAAAGATCTATTTTTTTCTCAAAATAGTCAAATAATAGCAAATGACTTCTTTTTCACCCTATTTATATTTATTATTCACAAATATTTACCCTTAAAATATTTACCATCAAATTTCTTGTTTTGATCATATATTCATTTACACTAAATCATTTTTTAATATGTAAAAAGATAGAATATTTCTATCGATTATATGCATAGGTTGCAAATTTTTTGATTTTTTGATCTTTTTGCACTAATCTCTATAGGTTTGCCTAATGCTCTCACATTAAATGCCTTTACATCTCTCACATTTACTTATTTATCTATGGTACTAAGGTAATTAAAGGTATGTATTTTTCAATTCTATCCTTTTATTTGTCTTATTTGCTTCTCACTACATTTTACTTAGCATCAGCGTTATATGTCATCATGATATTTTATCTAAGCACCATTCCATGTTACAATTACATGACACATGATGAGATTTGAGTGGGGAATATGTATACACATAATATTTTCAAAAATTTATTAATTATTGATGCTTTATATCTTGTATGAATCCATTGAATCTCAATCTCTTTGAGTGCATGCCTTAAGTGGTGCACCAAGAAAGGGGTGGGTAGACCATTGGTGCTTAGCAAGATTTTTGTCTATTTTGCCACTTGTTATCTACACATTTGTCTCTTAAAAACCATTCCCATAAGCTTGTGCTTCTCTTTTTCACACTCCTCTAGTCTTTTACCACCTTCAGTAGCTATTTTCCTAATGTAAAACCTCTTTTGATAGTTTACATGACTATGTATCTTGTGTTGACCTTGTACTCTTATTAACAAAACTTATTTAGGGTCTAGGTTGGCTCTTAGCTGACCTAGTCCATGACTTAGTGAGTTTTTGACAATAAAGATATTAAGTTTACTAGGTCAACCCTATTGGTTGAAACTTTTAGAAGTGTTTAGGGTTAGATCCACTTATATAAACACAATTATATCACCATTATTTACAGAAGAGAATAAGTAAGATATATTGTGCATCTGCTTATCCACCATTCTATTTGAAGATCAAGCTTAGGGTTTCATAATTTCTTTGGAGATATGGATTTTGTCTTGTGGAAAATTCTTTTGAATGCATTGATAGGTTTCATATCCTAGATATGATTTATCCTTGTCATCCTTACATACCACAACAACCTCTTACAAAGCACCTTGGCTAAGGGATATATTGAGACTCAGTGGGTTCATCTTTAAAGTTAAGTATTCCTAAATTTGTTCTTCCTTTTTATGAGTAGATAGATATGCATTTGCACTTATCTTCCATGAATTAGGATTTCATATACATTAAATTGAATATATATATTCTATACATGTTTTATTTTATTTTTATTATCCCCACATTATGTCACAACATTTGGTGAGCACTAGATTAGATTTTTGCTTTACTTGTTATTAGCTTAGTGAATTTGAAAATATAGGACCTAGTTAGGGTTATTGCATAGTTTTGCTTAACTAGAGGATTTATAACCCTCCCTAGTGATATTATTATGGTAAGAGATCTCCTCATTAGGTCTAGTAGATTCATATTGGTCATGTTCCCAATTATGTAATGTATCCCCAATTAGAAGTGTCCCCTAAACTAGGATTGATTTATAGATCTGATGCATTTATAATTGCATATAATATGTGAATAGAATGGAATGAAACAAGGAATGAATAATGTAACTACCAAACCACTATCATACTGGTCTAAAACTATGGCCTCTATCTAGAATATTGAATTAACTGCTAAACCCTGATCTGAATCTTCATGTTGAAAGTGGTCATGGAACTAATTGAATAAAACCAAGGTCAAAGAGATTGGGTAGGGAGGGTGAAAATAACTTAGTTGATAGAAAAGGCATAGTATAATGGTATAAAGTATAATGATATGGTATAAAAAATAATGTTTATATTATGGTATAATGAAAATAGGCCTCATAGATCATAATTCAGGTCTCTCAAGTGAAGTAACACTTGAGATGTATGATGTTCATCATATCATCAAGTTCATCACCATCTATCATAGTGATCTTATATGCTCTGAAGCCATAATTTAAAGCAATTGTGAAAGGTCCTATCCAGTTGGGTTTGAATTTACCTTTGTGTTTTTTCTCGGTCATGGTATTATGTTGGTTTTCTTTGATAACAAGATCACCAAGTTCAAATTATGTATGTTTGACCCACTGGTTATAGTGGCCATATAATTGATTTTGGTAGGCTTGAAGGCTATTGACTATGGTCAAGCATTTCTCATCAAGTAATTCTAGATCTTGTAGATGAGCTACTCGGTAAGCTTCATCATCTAGGATATGCTTCAAAAAGATGTGTAAAGCAGGTAAATTAACCTTAATGGTAAAAATGGCCTTAGTGCCATAAACTAAGGAATATAGAGTGGTGCATATTAGGGTATGATAATTGGTGCTTATGCCCAGAGGGAACAAAATATTTGAAGGTGTCAATCACAACCAACATCATTGACAATATTTATAAGGATGTTGATAATGGTTTTGTTGGATGCTTCTACCTAGCCATTACCTTCTGGGTAATAGGATATATAAAAATGTTGAGTAATTTTTCACTCGACACATAGAGTTTTAACATCCTTATTCTTAAATGATCTTTTATCATCAGATATAATTTTATATGGGATACAATAGCAATAAATGAGATGGTTGAATATGAATTTGGAAATTTATTTTCCAATCATGTAAGGGGTACATCTTCAACTCACTTAGTGAAATATTCGGTAATGGTAAGGATGTGTTTATGGCCATTAGAAGAGGTGGGGTTTATCTTCAAAATGAGATCAAGGCCCCATGTATCAAATGGCTAAGGTGTAAGCATTGGTTTTAGAGTCTTGGCTAGGGCATGAATTAGATTGACATGCCTTTAACACTTTTCACACTTTTTAACATATGTAGCTGCATATGCATCCATAATTGGCCAATAATACTCAATATCTATGATATTTTTATCTAGGATGGCCCAACTTATGTGGGATCCATATACTCCTTCATGAACTTTCTATAATGCTAATGTTGATTCTGCCAAAGTTAAACAATGAAGCAAAGTTCCATCAAAGTTGTGGTGGTAAAGCATTGGTCCAAGTAAGGTATATCATGTAGCATGGTGGGTAAATGTCTTGATTTATTTTCATCATATGTATAGTGGCATAATATGGTTATGAAGGTATGCATAAAGTCTTAAATACCATATAAAATTGGGACCAACAATATCATAGCTCATTATAATGATTATAGGTTCATGAGCTGGTGCTAGAAGATTTTCAATGAGGAATTGACATTATTTTGCTTTGTTTGGATGATGGATCAAAGAAATAATGGTGGCCATTACATCCACTATTCTATTATTGGCCCATGGTATGTATTCAAAATGTACATTGGCAATTTATTGTTTGAGAGTGTTAACCATGGCCTTATAGTGTACCATCCTATCATCTTTGGTCTAAAAATGGTTTGTAACCTAATTGATGGTTAATTAAGAATCACCATAAACCTTGAGATGTTGAATATTCCATTGTACTACTTGATAAATCCTTGAAATGAGTGCTTCATATTCAACCATGTTATTGGTATAAGGAAAGCTGATTCAAAATGATTTAGAAATAAGATCCCCCTATGGTGTAATAAACAAAATCCTTGCCCCCAATCCATGTGTTGTGAATGATCCATCAAAATATGGATTCCAATGTTATTCTTCAATATATATTTCAATGATGGTCATGATGGACTTCTCTTGGAATTAGAAACTTAGAGGTTTAATATCTGTAAGGGGAGCTTCAACAACTTACTTTACAAGAACTTGTCCCTTGATGGCCTTTTGGTTGTTGTATTCTATCTCTAAATCACTTATAAAAATGATCCATTTGGCCATGTGGCCTTGTAAATCTATCTTGAATAATATATACTTGAGTGGATCTAATTTTGAAATAATTATGGTCTTTTTTAATAACATGTAATATTATAGTTTTTGAGCTACAAAGACCATAGCTAATTAGTCTTTTTCAATGGGCATATAATTATACTCATACATGACCAATGTATAGATTAGATAGTACATGACATTTTCCTTTATAATATCATCATGTTGAGCTATAAGTGCTCCTAGGGATTTATCTATGGCTAATAGTATAGTAGGATTGACTTTCCTAGCATAGGAGGCAATAAAATAAGTAGATTGGAAAGATAGTCCTTAAGGTATTGGAAAAATTTCTAGAACTAATCATTATAATGAAAAGTAGCACCTTTATTCAATATGGAATTTTTCATCCAATTGAGAAATGAAGCATATTATAGACTGGATCTTCCCCTATAAACTATGGAGTTGTTTCAAATTAGATAGTGGTGGTATCTCGATAATGGTTTATACTTTGGCTGGATCGACTTCAATGTCTTAGTGAGACATAATGAAGCCAAGAAATTTTCCTAAAGTAACTCCAAAAACACATTTCTTAAGATTGAGTCTAACCTTTTATTCATGCAACCTCTTACATATTCTTCATAGTGTTACTAGATGATCAGCCTGGCCTTTGATTTTCCCAATATGTCATCGATGTAGTCTTCAATAATGTCATGCATCATATCATGAAATATTATGTTCATGGATATTTGGTATGTGGACCTAACTTTTTTGAGACCAAATAGCATAACTTGATAATAAAACATTTCACATGGAGTGGTGAACGTTATTTTATGTTAATCTTTTGGTGCAATTTGGATCTGGTTATATCCTAAAAATCTATCCATTAGTGAAATCATTTTATACCTGACTATGGAGTCAACTATCATGTCAATGTTTGGTAGAATAAACTCATCCTTGGGGTAGGCCTTTTTTCTATCTCTAAAATTAGTGTAGATTCTAATTCCCTCTAGCTTCTTACTGATAAACATAATATTTGAGATCCACACTAAGTAGTTGATCAATCAAATACATCTCACTTCTAAGAGTTTTTTGACTCTTTATTTACTAATACATCAATGTAAGGATGCATTTTGCATAATTTATACTTTACAATATTAACATTAGGATATACAACAAGATGGTGTACAAACAAGGTGGGGTCTAAACCTAGTATGTTAAAATAGGCCGAAGAAAATATATCAACAAATTCCCTTAAAAGGGATATAAAAATGTTGCATTCCTCCTCTATAAGGGATGCACCTAATTTTATCCATTTCAAGTCATATAGAGTCTTGATGTTGACTTCTATAGTGTCTTCCACAAGAAGATTCAAACCATCTTTCATAATGATCGATAATGATTGAAATTGGCCTGCAATGGTAGAGTCCTTTGTTTGGATTGGTTCTTCAAGTTCTCCTAGGTAAGATGAATCAAAATTTCCCAATGGTATGTCCATGTGAAAAAAACTATTAGAAACTCTTGAATGATTCATTCAAAGGCATGCTATTATTTAGAACTAAACTCAAACCCATAGTCAAGTTTATCATTGGTGGTCTCCTATGCTATGTTTGAGGAAGGTTGAACACACCCATCTAATAGTACCTAAAATAGGTTTTCACTAGAAGATTGGCCTTTATATTTACATTTACCCTATTCCAAAAGTGCCTCAAAGAGGTTTTTGCTTTGGGACCTCAATGTTTTATTTAATTCTGTATGGCTAAGGGTGTTCACCCATTCTTCAAAATAGGTTGTAGGATCCAGATTGATTGAGAACTCTTGTTTGTGGTCTCCCAATAGAACATTATCTCTTAGGCCTCATCATTCTCAAACTTATCTATAGGCACTGTGGATTCTTATTGGTCCTAGGATATAATTTGAGGGTGATAAAGAGGAAGTGGATTTTGTTAGTTAATTGGGCTAAGAGTACAAATGGTATGGTTATCAAACAGATTGGTATTATTTAGGTCTTTATAAATGATATGATCAAACTCTATTATGCTATCAAAATAATCATCACTAGTCATTGGCATTAGAACATGAATAAGATATGTGGGTTCACCCCTAGGTAGTTTAAATCTGAGACCATAGGTTCCTTTGTACCAAGTCATGGATATTAGCTTCAAGTGTTCCTTGTTGATTTGGCCTAAGACCTCCTCCTTGATAGGCATGATTCTCCATAATCCTATTAGCTATGGGGTATTTATAATTTTTGTAATAATCAACCAATTTATCATTATATAACCATGATTCATCATCTAGAAGTGGGTCTTGTTTTTGGCCAATGGCCTGTGTGAAAATGATGACATATAGACTATGTAGTTTACCTTTTCACTTTTGTTTCCATTCCATGTAAGGTGTCTTGGCTTTAGGTCTTCCATGGGACTTGGGGTTATTTGGAAGCTTGGTAATATGGAAGGTATCATGGGTCAAATATTTTCTTGGGCCATTAGTTGTGATGGTAAAGTGATTAGACATTTCAAGAGGTAGCATGTGGGAAGATGAATTAAGGGTATCTAGGTCAATGCAATTGGTCTCTGGAAAATCAACAAGTATTTATTTCCCTTTATCCTTTTTGGGAACTAGATTCAAGACAAAATGGTAGTTATATATTTTATACTCAGCCTCTAAATGTTTATAATTTTCTTAGGGATATAAATCTCTGTGAATGGTGACCTCTATGCCATAATGAGAGAACTTGAGACACTAATTCAATTTTGAAGGAATTGCATGAATCTCATGTATCCAAGGTCTTCCCAGTATAAAATTGTATGATAAATCAAGGTCTAACACATGGCATAATGTATCATGGGTCAAAGGCCTAATGATAACTAGCAAGATGATAGTGCCTTGTGATTCTTATTCTTCATTATCATAGGCCTTGATAGTGATCTTTTCTAGTTAGAGATCAGCTGTTGTGTATTCAAAAAACTTGATGAGCTTTAGAGACATAATATTTAGGCCCGATCCATTGTCTATGAGGACAGACTTCACTTTGTGTCATATAATAAAAACTTTGATGTATAATGGATTGTTATGAAGAGGGACAACAGATGACATATCACTTTGGTTAAAGGATAACTAAAGGCCTAGGGATAGATGTCTAACCAAAGCTTGGAGTTTGTCTAAGGATATGTCATTAGGAACTTGTGATTGGCTAAGAGACTCTATCAAGGTGTTCTTATGGATGGTAAATGTACATAACAAATCCAAAATGGAAATTTGTGTGAACATTTTCTAAAGTTGTTCCATAATATCAAACATCTTGTCCTTCATAGTGGTAAATGGCTTGTTCCTAGCCAAAATAGTGAGTTGAATGGGTGTAGTGGCATATGGTTTTGGGCCTAAGATGAAAATATTTGACCACTAAGTTATGATTACATAATCAAAATTAGATACAAGATCATTATTTCTAGAAAATGATGGTAGAGTGGGACCAAATAGCATAAGTCTCGATTGCTAGTGAACTTGTATGTGGTCACGGATCAATGAGTTATCAACATAAGGTCCAAAAGTAGTAATCCCTACTTGCTAGTACACTTGTATATGGTCCAAAGTCAAGTAAGGATCATTAGCATAGGTTGGTTGGTTGTGATTGATCAGTAATAGTCATGTTCATTTTTCACTTGGTATTAGATTGATGGAGATGGTGGAAACATGACCTCCCATAATATGGCCTATAACTTTGTTGTAGTCATGTGTAACTACATGGTAAGTTTGTTGGTTGTTAGCATCATTATGGTCTTGGTTCCATCCATTTGGTAGATGTTAGTTCTATTTTTTTTGGTATTTTTATTGTTATATTGGTTGTTGATATTATTTTTGTTTTTGTTCTAGCTTCCATCGTTGTTGAAGTTGGTTATTATTGTTATGCTACAGAAAAGGTTTTGATAAATACCTAGGTTCTAATTGGATGTAGAATCTCTATTATCTAATGTTATCTCCCTATTTTATAATATATTTTAAATCATATGTTTAATTTTCACACAATGACATAAACTATGTCCATTAACTTAATGGTATTCACAAAATTCATTTTGTCTATACCAATCTAAATAAGGAATCCCCTTAGGATAGTGCTTCAGAATGGACCAACTAATCAGATTAGTAGCAACTAGTTTGTGAAACATGGCTTCAATAGGCTCTATAATGTCTCTAAAAAAATGGTGGGTACACCCATTTTGCCTTGGAGGAGGGTTTTACAAAGGTAAAGGTTGTTGCATTTGTTGAGTTGGTCTAGGATGCTACGAAGGTTGTACTTGGTAAAGAGGTTGTTGGTGAGGATTAATTTTAATTTACAACATGGATTGAGAAGATGGTGTTTTCACTATTTAGACATGTCACTTTTCAATTACTTTATTTCCAACAACATTCTTGTTATGATTAAACTTTTTGTATTTTTCATAATTGTTAGCCTGGGTTGGTGTCGACACTTGCACTTGGACTTGGTTGTGGTTTTGATTTTGGTTATTTCCATTATTTTTAATTTTGGTTTTAATTTTATAAGGTAAGCTTGATAATCCCTTTATTAATAAGGGACTTATTTATGAGCAAACCTTTGTCAATTATTTATTTGAAGATATGTGCACACTGTAGCTCCAAATGGTAAGATATCTCAATGTACAAATTTTTGGTAAACATAGCGGTTAGTTTCTTATCTGGTAAACTATGGATGAAGTGACTATAAAGTGCTCTCCATCTAACTTGTAAAACTTTCACCATCTTTTTGCTTGGATTGAGTCAATCCACCAATAAAATCTCATGTTCGAGATTGTATGAGAAATGTTACACAAACTTATCTAAAACATCATCAAAATAAAATACTAAGTTATTTGATATTTCAAAAACTATTCCAAATCCTACCCTACTAGACTTTGAGGAAACAAAAATAGGAGGTATATGTCACTGTAAGCCACTGGATAGCAAACAACAAAAAATTTAGTTAAATGGGCCATAGGGTCTCCTTTACCCTTGTATTTGTCAAATTTTGGTGATTTTTACCTTGGAGGAAATGGTATTTATAGATAATCCATGTTGAATGGATAGGAACACATGCCATCCAACTTAAAATTCTTGGTTTATTTCCTGACTTGGATGGTTGCAATTGCATCCTTCATTTGTTGTAGTTCCTATG
Organism: Torreya grandis; assembly: GCA_037957365.1. Lineage (NCBI taxonomy): Eukaryota > Viridiplantae > Streptophyta > Pinopsida > Cupressales > Taxaceae > Torreya > Torreya grandis. Next base: position 1,214,307 of record JARHVA010000917.1, on the reverse strand, counting down.
CCAATAAACTGGATGGAACATTGGTTCGAGGTGGAGGTTGGGCAGTCAAAGATGGATTACCTTGACCAGGGTATAATGGGGGCATAGTTTGATATGGAATGTTGGTTTGGTTAATTAATTGACTAGGAATATGTATTCATATATTAGGATGTAATTATTGAAATTTCATGCATCGTAATACAATTTTTTGGTTTGGGTTTGGTATATAGACCTAGTTTTGGGGGACTTATGGTTGAGATGGAAGGATATGTTTATGAGTGAAGTACTATGCTTGTTTCTTTTGAATAGGGACTTACTATTGACTAGTCAAACCTAAATGATTAAGGGGAACTTGTTATGACACAAGGCTCTGTCATTAAATTTGTGGCATGTTTGGAACAAAAGGTAATTATTACCTGATTAGTACTTGTGAAATAGTAGAACCTCTTGGTTATGCAAACCCTTATTGTGAAGTATATTCTTATAGAGTATTTAAAATTTTTCATTAACCAATAGACATATATTATTTATTAGATAACATTTGTGAAGGCATGTTGGTATGCGACTGAAGAGGTACACTTATTACTACCTGATGAGGTGGAACATTGGTTGTCCCCTATTGAGGTGGTAGAATGTTTAATCTCTGTTGCATTGGTATACTATATTGTGCCTATTATTATGGAATGTTAGTCATCACTTGTTGAGGTGGAATAAATTTCATCACGTTTTATTGAGGCAAGGCATTATTTTTCACTTAACTACTTAACCCTTGTAGTTGCGTGTTTGAAGAAGCCACTGGTTGAGGATTAAAGATAGCCTATTATGGTTGGGAGGTAGAATTTCATGGCCCTTTTTATTGTAAACCACTCATGATTTTAACTAAAGGCACATTTTGTTATGGGCTATTTTTTTGTATAGTTACACCACTTTGGCCTAAATTGGATGACACTTGTGTGTTATCCACTATTTTTTCCTCATTTATATATGTAGAAGCAATAAACACTTCTTTGATATCTAGGGCATTAAAAATGTATCCAACTAGAGTGATTTGTGTGAGTGGGTCTATACCCAAATTTTATTGGACTATCAATTTAATTAAGATTCCTGTTAAAGGAGCTAGTTCGATAAGAGGAGCATTTGACATGGTCATGATATTGAAATTTCATGCTAAGTTCAAATAGATCTGATATGATGTTTACATTTGTATAAATTCATCCTCCATGAGGCCCTTTCTTATGACAAGCACATGTGGGTCTTGATACGTCATTGACACTAGAACTTGAGGATTCCTAGAAGAGGCTTGTTCATTGGTTTGGTTATAAGTTATATTGTAAGGAACTCTAACTAGACTTGGTAAATTTTCATGAGTGAAATATACTATAAAATTAACCCCTACCTCTATGGATCTGATTAAAACTTCATCCTTATTTTCAATTAAGTGATGATCAAACAAATAGGGATCATATGTTGATGACATTGTAAGGTAGTACAGTTGTTGAACTTAGTCTACAACTGAAGGTATGCTAACTAGGTATTGCATTGTTTATCCTTGGTCCTAATCTAAATATGGACATGTGCTGACCAAAGAGTGAGCTAAATGATCTTGGATTTATTCCCCTGATTGAATTTTGTAAGGTGGATAAATAGCTATCTCACAAACTACATTGTCACCATAGGGGTCTTGAACAAAGTCATCTTATGTGACCACATTACCGTATCTTAGATTGTACATGGCTCTGCTATGAGTATAGTGAGACATATTCAAATAAATGATGAATGTTTCATGACAAGAGGCCTAGAGTTATATAAAATCTAAAAAATAATGTCTAAAGGACATGGTTTAAACTTGATCTAACTTGGTCAAAGGAATGGAGCTGTATCTCCAAAAGGTCTATGCTAAAACTTGGTTCAAAATAGTCTAGCATTAGATGTCTAACATCAAATGTCTCACACAAAAGGTCAAGTGGATGAAATAAAACCATAATTCCAAACTCTAGATACAAAGTGTTCTAAACAAGTCTAATCTAAAAAAACAAAATTTGCTAGGTATTTTGTCAGAACAAGGCAAAATGACTAGGCTTAAAATAGGTATATGCTAGGTCTTTTGGAAAAGGCACAAAAGCTAGACTTTAAACAAAGATAAGGTATGAGATTTTAATCTAACAAATTTGAAACACTTTGGCATAAACTAGGCATTTAAATTACATGAACTTGGTCAATTGGCATAAGGAATGAAACAAAAGGCATATGGAAGATGGGATATTTCTACCAAATCTAGGCACAAACAATAGTTTTCAAAGTGAATAAATAATTAGCCTAAGTTGCAAAACCTAAAAGATAAAGATTGATGTCTAGGCCATAATTACACAAGGCATAGGTAGCAATCAATCAATGTTTAGATTTGAACTTGTCAAGGTTAATTAAAAACTCAAATTAGGAAAACTAGGCTTCTAAACAATAATTTGGACAAAGATGAATGACATAACAGCACTAGGTAAATATCCCAAAGGTAGATGTGGCTTGGTTTTGAAAATGGAATTTGGACACAAGGTAAATAATTCTATGAAATTATTTGAGCAATGTAACGATGTCATCAAACTCTAAAGATAAGATCAATAGTTTGTTTCAAGATTCCAAGGTATAAACCTAAAATTAATTGGGTAACATAACATAACCCTTTCCAATCAAGTGATACACACATAAAGATTTATCAAAATACTAAGGCAAAGATATGGTGTTAAATGGATGGCATAACACCTCTTAAAACAAAAGAGTGATGTATAAATAATATTCCTTTTGATATGGGAAGGAAAACAAAAGAGATAGTTTAAAATCAAAAACCATGCAAGAAAGGATAAAATGACACAAACACCTAAGTGTAATGTCCTAAATCTTAAAACTGATAAGATTGCATAATACTATCAAATTCCATCAATATACTCATTCTTGGGAGGATTTTAAGTGTTAATCTAAAAATAAAAGTGCATGAATAGTAGGGTTTTTAGGCCCCATCTTCTCCCAAGAGTTTGTGCTATGACATGGAACTTTGAGCTACTCACCTGCATCAACAATATGTCCACGGTAAGTGGGGTTGTTCTAAACTATCAATTTTTTCATGTTTCTATATGGTCCCCAAGTGTGGATAACACAAGAGATACTTGTGTTATTTGGATCTACATCAATTGGATTTTTGTGAAAAAAAAATATTTTTTTCACAACCACTACATCTATCACTTACTTAGTAAAGTGATATATCTGAGTTGTCCCTATGATCCAAAGCAATCTCTTATTAATGGAGTTTGTTTAACTACTTAAACAATAATTCCAATAAGTTGACCTCAATTTTTATACCCCACCATAGAGTGGGGTTGAAATGATGTTAAGAGATTAATTCTTGGGTTAATGCTTCCTTAGAGAACTCATGAGGAGGTGATGAAATCCCGCTCATAAGTCAAAATCAACAAAAATAAAATTCAAGTGAAAAGACTTTATGGTCACGTTTGGATCACCCAAACCATAAGGATTTGAGGAGGTATTTAACAAACTTTTTTTCATGCTTTTGGACCAAAGTGATCGAGGTAAATAATGAGTGCTTTTGGTCATCTAAGTTCCCTAAAGGGGACAGGGGAGAACATACATGCATCAATAATTTTATTGAAATAAACAACTTCAACAAATAAGCAATGAAAAATGAAACTCTTAAGAGTGTTTATCTAATGTGAGAGTTCATTTTAATCACCAAAATTAAATATGTTGTGAATTTTTGGTCCCTTGGAATTTATTTATTGAAATATTTGAACAAAACAAAAATGATTTAAATAAAAGGATTATTAAAACACCAATATGAAATGTGATATTTTTAGGTTAAAAGTGTTTTAAATGTCTTCTTATGGCCTTTGGATCCTACAAAACATGTCAGAAAGTCATTTTGCTTAGAATCACTTCATGGATGAACAAATCACTTCCTAAATCTTGCTCTTAGGTTTATACATAGTGCAAAACTATAGAACACAACAAAACCATAAATCTGTAAAATCATAATTGTCAATGCAATATTGCAACTTGTAAGAAATAGAGTATAAAATGCAATATCATTACTATAGAAGTAAAATCACTAATAATAGGGAAATATCACTATTATAAGAGTCATGATATTTCAACATAACCCAAAAAGTTAGAATAAACTGCTAGCGGTTACGATGTGATATCACTGATTATTAGGCAATGTTGTAACTTACAAAATTATGGTATTGTGATATCATGATTGTCAAATTTGTGATATTGAAATATCACAAATTCTCCTATAACAATAAAAATGGTTAGCATAACAATAACAATTTAGATTCAAAAATTTAGAAATAAAGACAAAACTATGACTATGTGAGTTATGATATTGTCATAATATCGTGAATCTAGAGAGCAAAAGCATGACTACATAGGTGAAGTTCATGAATCTCATAAAAATATACCTTAGCCATGAATTTTCACCTATTTTGGTTAGAAATCTAAAAATTTTACACGAAAATCATTGGTATAATTCTGTAAAAGGCTTTTGGATCAACTTCATGGGGTTTTTGTCCAATCGGGGATGCCATTTGTGATCATAGGAATCCAAGAAGGGAGGTTAGTATAGTGTTAGTTAAAGAAATATAAGACTCAAATAAACACACTAACACTTACACTCCTAGCCTAGATACTAGGGAGATTTTAGTAACAAAGACTAAATGACATCACGACTAAAACATAAAAGACAATAACTCTTTTACCTTCCTTAGGAGATCCAAATTACTTTTTTGAGTGGTTTGTTTGGCTTATGCATCAATACGTCTTTAGAAAATGAAGCTTGTTGGATCCTTCTTTCCTTGGCACCATTATATTTTATGTGGCTTTTGATTTATTGGCTTAATATTTTGGCATTATAACACTATTGGTATGAGTCTCATGGAGCAAATCTTGCACAGTAACTCTATAATATCCAAGCATAGAAATCAAGAGGCATGGCCTTGTATTTATAGCCTTAAGGAGTAACTCTCACCCAAGGTGAGTTAAAGTTGAGTTTAGGCTTGGAATGGGTTCAAACTAAACATAGGTTAGTCAAATATAACTCCAGTTGATTTAATAGTTATCATGTAATTATGATTTGCAATTACTAGGCATGGCTCTCAAAATTAGATATTTTAAGATATTTTCAAAGAGACTGAAAACTCATAAAGGAAATGATGAAAGGCTAGGATATTTTTAATTTTGAAATTTCCATTTTTTATATATTCATTAATTTCAAATGGATAATTCAACTATGCATTTAATCTTGTTTAATTTATTAATTTATTTTGATTAGCATTTTAACTCTTTTAATATTTGATTTAAGTGTGTAAGTGCCTTAATAGGTCCATAGGCCAAATGGACTGCTATGATGCCAAAAGGTGATTAGGGATGAATCTATGAGAGGTTATTGTTGTATATGATAGAATACCCCAAGTAGGTATATCTCAACATGATTTTGAGCTTTGATGAATGATGCACAAGCAAATTTGGGACATTCAATGATTTATAGGCTTAATTTACAATGGTTGGTAGGAATTGGTTTGAATTCTAGTCAAAGGCCAATTATGGCCAGTTTTAAGTGTCTATAATTTCAAGCTTAAAAGAGAAGCCAGTGGTCCATGAAGGGCAAAAAATATAGAGTCATCAACGTCATTTTCCCTCCTCCATTCCATATAATTCCTTTTTTGATTAATCCATCCCTCATTAAAATATCAAGTCATATGAGTGTCAAAACCTTCCAAGTTCCCCACAAACTCCTCAAGCCTTCCCTACTTGTAATTCTATCCAAAAAACTATGAAAACTAATGAATAAGTATGTGTTGAGAGGACTAAATATCAGACTTGGTAGGGTCATTCCCTTCTTAATCATCCTGAGGAAATTAGTGATCATATTAGACCTGATTTGAAACCCACCTAGCTAGAGAGGTAAAAATTTCAAATGAACACTTATCTCAGTCAATGGTAATATTAATAATAATTAAATATCAAGAGAATGTACATTTATTCATTCATCAAGTTAAAATACATGCAATAGAAGAAACTCCTAGATCTAAGGTACTAACTTGGAAACAAGTAGTGGAGTCATGGGGAAAGGGAAGTGAATCAAGACTACACGAAGATGTTGAAGTTAAAGATAAATATGAAACAATTCAATTCCCATCCCTCCCTCCTCAAGAGTCCAAACATTCCCATCATGGAGGTCCATTCAATAAAATAGGTAAAAGGAGAATGAAGAACTAGTTGTCAAAAGTGAGAAGCTTAATGAGAAGAATGAAGCATCCATAACACCACCAAATTTGACCTCTCTTCTATAATTCTTTCAAAGATCTTCCATTCCACTTCTTGAAAAGGAACATATCCTAAGGGTGTCAAATGAAAAATGTCAAGTTATGGTGGTAGTTGATGAAGCTGATTTAAGTGAACTTGAGGAAGTGATTGCCATTGGGACACCTCTTGGTGAGGAGAAATACAAATTAGTCTTAAACAATGCAAGAGATGGTTAACTTCAAGAAGATCAAGGTGAGCAAGATGATCCCCAAGGAGAATGTAGACCCATTGGATAAGGAGAAGATGAATTTAAAGATTTACTTGATGACATGGAAGCTTATCTCCATCATGAGAATCCTAAAAAGTATAGAAATGGGGTAGTTATCCAAGTTACAATAGTTTCAAATCAAAGAGATATCCCTCAAGAGGTTTTAAGTGGCTAAGAAAGATGTGTACTATCCTATGAGGTTGAAGAATAAATTGACCTTGCTGTCATGCAAGATGGTTAGACTATGGTGACATATAAGGGAGATTCTAAGGGTCTATCATAGGTATTAGAAATTGGTTTAGATTTTCATGAGCATGGTCAAAGAGGTATGATTTCCAAGTCCTTATCAAGTTGTTTTATGTCTATTCCCACATCAACTCATATGAAACAATAAATCCCAATCAAGCTAAAACCATGTGAGGATCAATCAAAATACTTGTTTGACATCATAAGATCAGGTTAATATCTCATTAAAGCATGTCATGATCTGGTTTAGGTTGAATAAGGTAGTGTCACCAAAAAAGAGAAAGAAAACCTCCAAACATATCATTACAAGAGGTTTTATCATTGGAAGGTGACTTGTTTGAGATCTTCAAGCAAAGTCATCAGCCCTTGATTCCATTTGTAGATGTCTATTCACTCTTTGGGAATGGAATCAAACTTCTTTGGCCTCAAGATTTCATGAACCATGACTCATCTCAATTTGAAGTGAATTCTCTAAGCATGCCATAAGATATACCTAAAATTGTTCAACTTGATTAGGATCAACCTATCAATGAGATAGAAATGAGACTATTCATGCAAAGTAGACAAGTTTGGAATGAATACGATTGGGTACTTGACTCACATATCCAACACATGCACTTGAGAATGGAAAAAGGAGGTCCAATTACTATTTTAGGAGTCTATAAGCATGCCAATATCTTTAGATAAAAGTGGAAGTTCTAATTACATGATAAATCCCTAATTGGACTCTAGTCAACACATGAAAATCTGACCTCATGGTGCCATGGTGATCAAAGAAGCTTCCCATTTGACCTTGGAGGAGAAAGAAGCTGGGTTTAGGTTAGTTTTTTATAGTAGGTTTTTACCTTATTTTAATAAGTGTGTCAACACAAGTGTAATGTGTTAGCCTTAGTTACTTTATTGTCTTATCTTATTGCTCTCTTAGGTGTTTAGATGTTGATTCCTTATTGTATGTCTTGGTTGTGTTTCCTTTCTTTCTTGTTGTGTCTTATGAGCTATTACATCCCATAAGGTCTGTAAGTTATTGATCATGAAGAGTTATCTCAATCAAAGAAGTCTCTCATCTAAATCATGACTGTCATGCATGAGATAGCTAGTTCTCTTGACTAGTAGGCTAGTCATCCCCTATGAGTCACCAAAGATGTTGATAATTTGGCCTCCCAGGCCAAATTTCAACCCATATAATAAAAAACTTCTTCATGACACCCACCCAAGCTATACATGGTGCACTATAGCTTATCATGGTCTTTTAAATGCTCCTTGAAAGCCTTTTAGAATTATTTAAGGTGTCACAGTATGTATTAGATATTACTTATAGAGATCCTCATGTCATAGCTATCTTGAGTCTTTGGGTGATGTACTAATTTGTCATGGTGGTCCTTGAGTATGTGGAGGAGTGTCAAATATATTTTTGAATCCTACAGGAAGGCCTAAATATTGTTTGATAAAGTTAAGCTTTCTTAGCAAAAACTAAAATAAACTAGAAAGTTTAAGATTTCTTGTTTTCATTGCATTTAGGCCTATTTTAAGCCATTTCTTAAGGAAAGACCTTGCTAGCAGATAAAAAGGGTGGCTAAACATTGTTTAAGTCATAATGTGAAGTCTAAGAATGTATCTAAGGTTGCCCTCTATGGTATACTCATTCAACCCTATTTCAAGCCTTAATTAAATCTCTAAGTCATCAAATGATCCTTTAAACATCATATGAGTCTAAATCTACATCATAAAACCTTGGAAAATTGGTATTTAGGTGTCACATTGAATTAAATATCTTAAAGGTCTCCATAGCAATCATAATGTCATTTTAGGATGGTTTCATATGCATAAAAAGGTTCTCTTTAGAAGTCAAACACATCTTCCATTCACCAAATGGGCCCCACATATTGAAAATGGCTCTCTAACTTCCCTCCATATATACCATCTATTTAAAACTCATATTTTCCTCCTCTTTTCCCTCCCTCTACCCTTCAATGGCTTATCAAAGCTTTAGACTTTAAAAATGCAAAAACTAAGGTGTTTTGTAAGTGTTTACAGGTTTTTATGGATCTGTACAATCAAGTCCATACAAATTGAATTAAAATCAGTGTCATTGGTTATCATATATATCCCTTGAGCTTTATGAATGATTGTTAAGACCCCCGGGTGGTCTTAATCCCTTTGCAAACCCCACAGGCCTTAATACAATTAGATTCATTTATATTTTAAGATCATTATGGTGGCTTAAGCATAGAAAAAGTTATACAAGGGTATGTTAAGTGTTTTATACTCCTCTAATCATGTCCCTATGGTACTTGCAAGGGTAGATCAACCCACAAACCCCTTTGGTTAGTAGAATTGTAGGTTATGTGAGAGTTTTCTATTTCATAAAGGGATAGAGCATGAAATAATATCAATACATATTTTTATTCCTCCTCCATGTAAATCACACACTCTATCAAATCACCATTGATAATATCAAACCTCCTTTAGTCTCTCTCAATCCTCACCATGTGAATGAGGAAGGAAAAGGTTCAAGTTTATCCTCATAAGCAATCCATCTTCAAGTTGTAAGTGTATGATTGATGTCTTCTTCAAATGGCAAGAGTGGTTCAAGGATGTGGAGGATATCCTCTCTCAAATAAATAAACTTAATTATGACACTCAATACCAAAACACATAAACTAGCTCCAAATTGCATTCACAAGCTTCTTAGCAGAAATCAAGATTTCTTAGCATGGTTTAAGGTTTTTTGGAACTCCTAGGTTTCACTTTTCTCCATCAAGATGCCTAATCCACTAGCTCCAAATGCCTTAACTTGTTGAGTGTCCATATAGGTAATAATTAAGTCTCATTATGTGGTCTTGAATAGAGAGTAACAATCCAAATGAAGTCTCTTAAAAGCATCTACCATGTATTGATTGCATTAGGCCATTTTTGCCTCATAATGGGCTTCAGTTCCCATACTCCAAACTCCAAAAATACTATGTAGAGACACACAAAGGTAGATATCAACTATTTAATCACTTGAGGTTTGAAATATAATAAAGGATATTTGAGGATGCATGTTAGAGACCTATAAAATAAGGAGGATCTCTTAGTTAGGACCAAACTTCATGTTTCACTTATATGGTGATCAACACTTTGAAAAGGTGAGCCCAAACCAACACTTTCAAGTTTGCCTCTAAAATGAGGGAAGTATGCAGGTGGAAACTTGAGCATGAGGTTCATAGTCATGAGAAATATATTATTAGGGAGACCTACCCAGCCTAATTTCAATCTAACAATGCTTTCATGAGGTGATCAATGCATCAAAGGGGTTAGATTAACTAAGTCTACAGGTTCAAATGTTCATACACACAAGACTATAGTTGTAATATTATAGAATATTAAGAAAATGTTGAGTATGAATAGGTATAGAGGGTAGGAGTATAAATTAAGGGATATCAATGTTTAAGTGGCATTCAAGAGAACAATTAAACATCAAGCCATCTCTCAAATGAAACATTCACAATGAAAACTTAGGGCTGGCACCTACAGGCCTAACTGTAGACAGAGAGAAAGTTGAGAATCATTCCTATTTTAGGGTATCTTCAAGGTGAGAAGAGTGCATTAATATGTGAGAAACCATGGTATATATTTTCATGATGATAGGAACCTTAGATTCCAACAAAAATACACTCACCTTCCCACACAGTCAGAAATGTAGAACTGCCACCTACATGCAAGATCATGATCAAGAGAGTAAAAGTGTGATGAACCATGCTTGGTGAAGAGGAGTGAAATATTAATAGGAGGGCCTAGGAATATTTTTATAAAAGAGTTCTCATACTTCTATGAATTCTTCGACCCTTTAAGATAAGTAAGAGAGGGTTTAATAGCCTAATTAGGCCTAAAACTAATAGGTACATGTCTGCTCATAAATATTGAAGACATTTACATGTTTAAAAGTGTTTTAGAGTTAAAAATACCTGAGGGGGAACTAAGGAAGACATAATAAGGTTTTTAGGATGATAGGAGTATAATGCCATCTGGTCAAACACTTAGGATGGGCAATGCTTAGGCTAGGCTTACAAGAGAAAGGGGTAGAGATGGAGTCTAGGTAGCTAAAGATAATTTTAAAAAGGTGGAAATAGATCGATAAATGTGCTATGGTGACATTGAAGTCACCAATGATATAAACATTGAGTAGAATGTTTAAGGTGGAATAAAGCAAATAAATGGTCAACTTGGTCTTATTACCTCTCCCAAGCTACATCACCCTAGTCTGCCACCTCGAGCTACCAATTCAGACACTCATATCTTACATGGAAGGATGACTCAGACCCAATGCTCTTAGGGGGAGTTGTCAACCCCTTATTCACTCAATATACATGGAGGAAAGAGTGGTATTCAAGAGCCTAACTCTATGAACAATCCCTAAGACTTTTAACCCACCCATAATGCTTACTAAGAGCTCAATAGTTGACAACTTTCACTCAGTACTCATCATATAAGTTGCATGGGACTAAGAGATATTCAATATTTTTGAGGGGTATATGGGATAAACATCCATGGAAAAATGTTTTGGGTTTGAGGCTTGTACTTTATAAACCATCATTAATATGGTAGGCCATTAAAACCCTACATAAACCTTAATAGAGACCTGATTGAAGAAAAATTGAAGAATTTTCACCCAAATGCCTTAAACTAGTCTTGAAGACAACAAGAACACATGATGCATTTTGAGGAGGTCCCATCCATGGCATTGGTTTGTATGGACAATTGTACAAACCCCCCCCCCCCAAAACACTATTTTGACATGATTTAGTGATGATTCCAAGGTATAGAACTTGATGAAAGGTTGTAAACCATAGAGGATGGTAGTTTGAGGCATATTTCACCTTTCTAAATCACCAACTACTCACAATACTCCCTATAAAAGCTTCTACAAGTTTACACAAAATAGGCAATCTAGATGTGCTAGTAAAAGGTGACTTAGTCACTTAAATGGGGAAAATTTATAGGTGCATACTATTGATAAAGCATATAACATGGTGTAACATGTTCATTCAAATATAATTAATGCTTATTTACCTACTCTAAAGTTTTTTTTTAGGTTTCATGGCCACCTAAGCAACAAGCACTAGTGACTAGGCATAATTATCTAGTAGGATTATTTTGGAAACAAGAGAAGATATTGGTTGGAATGAGGAGCTACTAAGGGATTCAATCCAGGTCATAACATTCATGTAGCATCCTCATGAAGGTGAGTAGGCACACTTCTCATGGCCATTATGGAGGGTAGGGTAGTTTTCCAAGCCTATTCAACATGAACAAAGGAGGTGGGTTACTTAATGACCCATCAAGGCTAAATAGACCATGATTCCACATTTGTAAATAATGTGATAAAGGGATTTATTGACCAAATTTTCATGTTTATAATTTTAATGGGATCAACCAAATTTGAATCAGCCTCCACCACTCCATCTCTATATCAAATGCTCATTGAAGATCACTAACCATGAAGACAACACATGAAGGGAACATTGAGTTGTTGTTAAGACTTGTAACTGATGATGGAGTGAATGAGGATCATTTATGACCCTTTACCCACAATTCCATGCCAATTTATCTTCTCTCACCTTGCCCATATTCTATAAATTTAAGCTCTAAGGCCATTGTATTCATCCCTTAGCTAGGTATGCGGAAACTATGCCCAAGTTTTTACCTTGTTAACCTCTTAAACTAATGAAGGACTATTTAAGCTTTTCTAACACTAGTTTAGTGTGTTTATGTTTATTTATTTTCATAAGTGGTGAAGTTTTATTCCCCTCTATAGGTCCTTATTCTTACCAAGTTGCTAGTACATAGTTTTATGCAGGTCACATAATGTGTTAGGGTGTTAATGGTTGAGCTTAGTATGGATTTTAAATGGTAAATGTCTTGAATCATACCTTCTCTTCATGACCCTGATGTTTTGATCACCTATCACAACCTCTATTTGAAAAACTATTTATTATAATCCTTAGAGAGAGTGCTTCTATTCATGTATTGTTTATTTGTGTTATTTAAGGTTAAATAGAGTGGATAAATCATCTTAGTGCATCAAATCCAATAGTATAGGTTTCAATTTCATGTATTTATCTATATCTTTTCATCACCAAGTCATCAGTCTTAAGAATTGAGCTCAATTGATGCACCAGGGGAGCTATCCCCATAAACTAGAGGTTTAGCCCATCCATAGATCACCCATAGCCTTGGGCTAATCCCATATTACCCAAAATTTTGAGAGGTCTGAACAAGCATCTCCTGAGGGTGTAATTTGGTGAGTTAACAACTCTTACACCTATAAGCCAAGCTCAAACCATTTTAAATTGATCTTCAATCATATCTTCAAGGGAGTTAAAAATGTTATTATATCCTTCCAATTTGCATTTCATATTTGATTATCCTATCTCACCCTAGGAATTAGGCTTAAATAGTTATGTCTTCAAGTTATTTTAGATTATTTCACTAATAATTGACTAATTCCTCTTAGATTCCTAATTTACACATTATATAGTGAGGAATTAGGTCAAACAAAAAGGTAATTAACTCAACTCATGAACTATTAGTACATTTTCCCTAATGAACTATTATTAACCTAAGCTATCTAATTAAACTATGTAGGTAAAACCACATAGTGGGAAAATTCCTACACTTACACCCCACCCTAAGTGTATCTTAGGTGGGTAGAATAATTGGGTCTCAACACAAAGGTCTGATGAGGTACCCAAGTACATATAAAATCCCCCCATATGAAGATACTAGAGCCTCTCAAACCCTAATAAGATCTCGAAAATGAAAATATTTTCTCTCAATGAATGGTTTCATGAATATATCATCAATTTGATTCATTTTCTAAATGTAGTAGAGGTAAATGACTTGTTCATGTATGAGCTATTAAATGAAATACATCTGAATCCCAATATTTTTTATTCATTTATGGAGGACCAAATTCTTGTAAATATGTATTGTGCTTTAGTTATCATAGAAGATAACTATTAGTCATTGAAACTGGATGCCAAACTCAATGAGAATCCCCTAAAGCCAAATAACCTCAATGGCAACATTATCATCTCCTTTGTAATCTACCATTGTATAAGATAAATTAATAGCATTATGATTCTTGCTTGAAAAATTAATCAAACTTGAACCAAGGAATAAACTATAGCCTGAAGTAGACTTTCAATTATAAATATCACATGTCCAATTTGAATCTTGATACCCAATCAAGTCAAAATCAATGTTTTTACCCTAAATGTAATGGAGAATATACATAGCTTATTTTCATTGCAGCTCATGTGGTTCCTACATAAATCTAGATACCATACCCATTGCATATAAAATCTCAGGTCTAGTGTGCATAAAGAAGATGAAATTACCAACAATTTTTCAATACAAGGTAACATCAACCAAAAGAGATGGAAATTCAACCTCAAGTTTCACACTAGATAGACAGGAAGTATGATTTGGCTTAAAATTAGCCATGTTAAACCTTATAATCAAATCAATAGCATACTTGGATTATGCAATAGTGATCATGGAGTTACACTAAGAAATTTTAATCCTGATGAAGTAATGCAACAAGCCCAAGTCAATCATTAAGAACCTGACACAGAAATTTTCACTATTGTGATGGTGGATGAAAAAATCCTATGATAAAGAGGTCATCCATATAGAGAACCTTAATTACTAGTGAATCATCCTACTATAAAATTTATATATTTGGATCTAAATGGCATCTAGTGAACCCAACTGAAAGAAGAAAGGAGTCCATATTGTCATATCGAGCTTGAGGTGTTTGTTTGAGTCCATAGATAGATTTACTAAGTTTTCAAACTTAGGAAGAACTTTCCACAAATCCTTGTGGGTGTTCCATGTATATTTACTCTTTGAGATCATCATGAAGAAATTAAATATTTGCATACATCTGATGAACATCCTAGTGATGTGTTGTGGCAATGAAAAGAGTGAGTTGAATTGAGTTCACTTTGGCAACTAGGTAAAATGTCTCGATATAGTCAATGTTAGGTACCTGAGAAAAACCCTTTGCTACCAAACATGTTTTAAAAAAATTTATGGACCCATATAATACAAATTATGTTTGGTAGATCCACCTACATTAAAAATTTTCATTCTTTATGAAGAGGGACTAAATCCCAAGTGCTTTTTTTCAATAAGGAACCATACTCATCTTTGATAATAGTATTCCACTTAAGAGTGTTTGGTGCCTCATGAAATGATTGTGGATAAAAATTAGATGCAATAAATGTATGTGGGGCATTCTATAATTGTGAATAGATTTTCCTATTATTTAATGGATCTCTAACCCATTGGCTATCACTTTGCATTATCTATATAGCCTAGGGATGACTACATGTCATAGAATCAAGAGGAGATTTCACGTTCTCTAAAGATATTATGGGATAAGGAGGAGGTTACACCTCATCACTACTCTCATCATCAAAACTATAAGAATAATTAGGATCATCAAGAATCTACTCATGTAGATTTGAATCATCAGAATTGTCATCAAATTCTAATGCATCCAAGGAAGAGGGGGAAGTGTCATGTGTTGAGTCTGTAGGACCCTCTTGAAATTAAACACTTATGTCAATAAACAACTCATGAGTGGTGGGATGGAGAAGAATGTATCTCTTAACACCCTCAAGATATCCAATGAAGATACATAGTTGACTCTAAGGTTGCATTGCCTTACATTCCATCTTAAAAATGTGGGCCATAGTAGGGATCCAAACACTCATAAGTGTTTCATCAAGCCTCAAAATGTGTGATTCCATTTAATTTTTTATGAATATCTTATTTATGGTTATAAAAATCATAGTTAATGACCTTGACACAATACTAAGATGTAAGAGACTTGGAATGTAGCATACAGTTAGACATTTCCTTTAAGGACATGTTCTAGCCTTTGTAACACCATTATATTAATGACCATATGGAACTATACACCTTATTTCAATCCCTTTTGATGTGTATAATTATTCAAAATAATTACTAACATACTCACCACCATTTTTGGTGTGCAAAATCTTGATGGCTTTACCTGACTATTTTTATATAAGTGCCTTGAAGTCTTGGAAATGATCAAAGGCCTCAAATTTATACTTAAGAAAGTACACCCAAGTATACCTAAAAAATTCATCAATAAAATAAGCATGTATTTAGTCTTGTTGAATGAAGGAGAGTAATGTCACTATGAACTAGCTCCAATATATGTGTAGCTCTCCATGATTTACCTTTGTCCTAATTTTCCTCAAGATGCTTACCAAGTATACAACCTTAGAAAACATTGTGAGAAAAATGAACATGTGGCAACCTAAAACCATGTCATGATGACTGAGTTGTTCCAATTAGTGACAGTTGAGATATCCAAATCACTCATGCCATAATTTACTCACCCTATTTGAATGAATGAACAATGTAGTAAAGGGTTGATCAAGAGAAAAATGTGAGAAAGAATGTAATCATGACTAGCGATCTGCTTTCCTAAATACAACTATAGAATCACTATCTGCTTCCTTAATAACCACTAAATTAGGTGTGAATTCAAATATATTACCTAAAATAATGTGAGTGATCTAATACATAGATAGGAGATTGATGGATAAAAAGAGAACACATATAACATCTTTAATTATTCATTTCAACATATCCTCTCCCATTAAATTATGTGTAATTATCATCGCCCAACAAGATGGAAGGCATAGAACAAGGCTCAAAGGATGATAACATGTCCTATGATGAATCCATGTGGTGTGATGCACCAGAATAAATTATCTATGTGGAAGGCTGGGATGCAACTACAACAAGTGCTTTACCTTTAACTTTTCCCTTTCTACTATCTTTGGCCTTAGAAGACTCTTATGCTGATAAACTCTAATTCGCTGAATCATCGACATTAATATTGTGCTTCTTGATCATCCTAGTCAGTTAATCAATCTACTTCTTCATGTATTTGGATTCATCATGCCTATATTTATTGTAGTAGACACGTGAGTTTTTCTTTCTTATATTTTTCATCTCAAGAGGGGGGTTATTTTGATGCTTTACACTTAACATCATATTGTTTACCCTTGCTTGGTTTTGGGTCCTTGTTCTTCTCCTTGTTATTGGAAGCCTTCTATTTGTTATGACTCATAATAGAGGCATGTGATTTAGATGACTTTAGTGTACCCATTTGGATAAAATTATCTTTCTCTCGAGTAAATTTAGTAACAAATTCATCCAGTGATGACATGGACCATATAGCTCCAATGGCATGTTTGGTGGCGTGGAAGGTATAAATTAAGATAGAATAGTTAGAACCCAAGTTGGAAAGGATGGAAAGAAAAAATTGATCATCCTTTTTGTCAATGCCACATAACTTCAATTTCAACTTAAGTGATTTGAACTTTGTGAAAAAATACTATATAGTATCAAAGTTTTCTAGGCTCAAATTGATGACCTCATTCCACAACTCATGACTTCTCATTATTACTTGCTTCCCAATTATGTTTTCCAATGTGGTCCATACTTCATTAGGAGTAGTTACAAATTCAATATGAAAGAATAGGTAGGGAGACATAGATAGGCATATAAGATTTTAGGCTTCATCATTTTTGTTAAACCATTTCACCTTTTTTGCATCAAGTGTGGGTAATTTTTATATACCCATCATTATTTGGTGTAAAAATTTTACTTATAAAGAGGATTTGAACTTGGGTTTTCCACTCATGATAGTTAAATAGTGTAAAAAGTAGAATATGACTCTGATCCATGATGTAGAAAGGGAGTATGTGTTGAACTGAGTGTGCTAAAAGACTTTGATGTGTAACCCCCTAAATTTGAGAGGTTCAATTTTACAAGGCACTATAATATTACCAATGTAAATATCTCAAAAAAATTGCACTTAAAAAAAATAGAACCTAAAAAGGAAATATTGGTTGAATGTTATGTTATTTTGAATATTTATTACTTGCAAAAACAATTTTCCATGACTAAGTGCTAAGGGCTAGGATGAGTGCTCCCCCCTTGATTGATTTGATTGATATGGGAGTGATGTCACTCCAAATCTTCCTCCACTTTTCAAATGAATAAGGTCAATTTCCACTATATTAAATTTAATGGTCTCCTAGACATCACATGGTGTAAAGTGGATCACTTGAAGACTCCAAATATGTAGATTTGCATGGATTTTCTAAAAAACCCACCAAACCCTATAAAATTAAAATCAATGAAAAATATTGAACAAGTAAGAATGTTAGATCTCATAACATAAGCTATGGCATTTAGCTACCAAAAAAGCTTTGATACCATGTCAGAGTGGTCCATAAATGAGGATTGGTCTAGATAGTATAAAATTCATGAAGTTAAACTTGTATGAAATAGTGAAATCAAAAGAACAACTCAAATGCAAAAAGTTTGTCTTCACAACTAAAAGATTGTATTAGCAATATTAGCTAAAAGGTACATACGAAGGTACATTATATAGTAAGGAATTAGGTAACCCAACAATTTAATTAACTCAACTCACAATTAGAAAAAAACTTAAATTACATTTCCCCTAATTTCCTATTGCTAACCTAAGCAAGCTAACTAGACCATGTAGGTAAAACCACATAACGGGAAATATCCTACACTAACAACATGTGCCCTTGTCTAAGTGGATTGTTGTTGTATAAAATATCTTTCTGGGTGTTTTATCAATATGTATCATGGTTAATTATGTAAAATCTACAAAATTTTGTTTATATACTATACTATATGTGTTTTGTCTCTAAGACAAGCCATTATGTATGCCCCCTCTTTTGAGGTGAGTTGTGAGCTTTCACAATAACTTAAACTCAAAATCAAATGTTATGCGATAGATGTTATTAAAATATGTAATTATAATTAGTAATGATTATATGGAGGAGAATGGCATCATCATATGTCAAATGACTTAAAAGATTGATATAAGATACATGTGGTAACAAGCATACATAGTGACATTATCAAGATAAATGTTAATAACGAGGCATGTAAATACGTAATCAAAACTGAGTTTTAAAAGTTAAATATAACTACTCAGAGAGGGATGCATGATATTGATCATGGCATAAATAATAAGGAAGATGTATTATGTCTATCATGGCATCAAAAATTGAGAAAGCAATAAAAAAGAAGTGTCATGGCCATGATGCACACACACAAATAATACATGCAAAGCACACAAAACACGCAATAGAAGGCCAAGGAGCCACATCAAAGGGACATATTTAAATGTCACTCACATGATCATAGAAACATATAATAGGCTTAGAGCCACACACAAAGACATGTTCAAATGTCTGAAATCAAAATAGATAATACACACAAGACATGAAGTAGGAAAAACAAACATGAAGAACATATAAGAATATATGTAATTGATCAACATTAGTAATTTTTTAACAATAGTATATTCAGTAACTTAAGTATCCAATAAGATAAAAATGTGAATGTAAGTGAAAAGTATCGATAGATTTTGTGCAATGTAAAGAACTGGGGTATGAATAATAAGGGATAGCCAAATGATGATAAAATCTATGTAAAATTATGCCCCTAGTGAACTTATTGAAGTATAAAAAAGTTGTAGGAGTCATGTGACTTATTTAAATATAATAGTTGTTATTTTGTGTTCACTTGGAAAATACTAGAATCAAATAATAACATGGTATGTTATTATCTAGGAATATTGCTTTTGTCTATTTGTAATTTATGAGTCTGAGATAGTTAAATGACCTACAACTATTTATGTAAATTACAACATGTATTTTCTACATTCACTCATACACAATTTGTGAAATATTTTTTAGAAAAACTAGATATATAGATAAATATTGAGTATACTAAGCACAAATTAATTGATTCAAATAAACTACATAAATCATGCATAGATTCTAACTTTTGAATTTTCTATAATGTTTTTTTTTTGTATGTTTTTACATATATAAATAATATGATAATATATAAATCAAACAACACATCTAAAGGATGTTGATAATTGAAAGGTGGATCTGGTGGAAGATCATGGAGTGTTGGATATTGAATCTTTTCAAACTCTCATGGATCATAATCATTGTGGTCATTGTAACATTCATGATCTATAATTGTATCCTTATCTTTGGCATTATTCTAAATCATGTGCATTTGTATGGCATGTTGTTCTACTATGTAAGAAGATTCATATGCAATTTTTGGATAAACAAACTTTGAGCCATATCTCTAATTTTTGAATCTTTGATTGTCATTCATACCATCATGAAGAATGTGAATTGTACTATCCTCAAATTTTTAATTTAAGAGAATTTTGTAGCTTATCAACTATAACTTCAATCTTTTTCAACCATTATTAACCTAATGTAGCATGTATTTTGATGTCCTATCTGCATAATAGAAATTAATGTGCCCACAACTTTGGGACCATATGTAATTGGTATTATAATATGTCCTATTGAATCTTGGTAGTATATATGTTTATAAAATTCATCCTAATATTGCCTTATCTATTGAATAAATTTAAATGTGCATACATTTGGCTTTATGTCCTCATTTATTTTCACATGTTATCTATACTTATTCTCGATGAAAACCTGAATAGTCAAAGGATTAGTTTTGGAATACTTTTATTTTCTGCATATGTGACCTTATTGTTGACTTCTAGTAGGTTATGATATGGTATTCATAGTGACTTTAGCCTTATATTTCTTAAGTTTATTTGGTAATGTTGAACAATTATCTATGGCATGCCTTGTTATTCTATTAAAGTGACAAAATAATAATTGATACTATTCCATGAGTTCCACATTATTTACTAAATCTATGAAGGTATTTATTTCCCTACAATGATATAGAATTTAAATCAAAAGTTGGGGGGAGTGATTTCTAATTGTTAATACATGTATCAAGCTCTCTCTCTCTCTCTCTCTCTCTCTCTCTCTCTCTCTCTCTCTCTCTCTCTCTCTCTCTCTCTCTTTGTGTGTGTGTGTGTGTGCGTGTGCACATGCATGTGTGCATGATTTCCTTTACCCACATATAAAGTGAAATTATTTCTTGTATTTGTATACATTAGAATGAATTCCATTGAATCATCTTTGTATTCACCTAGACCAACTAGTGTAAAATCTAAACCACCTAAACAATCATGAATGTTCATTGGTATTGCATTAGTATCATCATCATAAATATCATTATAATCATCATTAATTTCCTTTATGGATATGAATTTTGGATCTTATAAGTAGTCTAAAATTAATTCATGTAATATTCCTCATGGTCCACCTTTTGAGGTGAAAGTTATGGTTATGAGATATTCGTAGATTGTAACTTTTAATTGATCATTTTTATTAGACTCACCAACCTCATATTTATAAAAACTTTCTATAGGAATGATCTTTGTGGTGGCACTATAGTAGATTGAGGATCCCCCAACCATGATGGACTATCATTAGTAGTCTTTGTAATATTACAATATATGAATGGTTGATTATCAATTGGGCATGTATATAAATATCCATCATGTATAAATTTGATGCACCTATGTAAATTAGAAGGTACAACTTCTATTGCATGTATCCATGGCCTACCCAATAATAAATTGTAATTCAAATGACTAGTCATTACTTGTAACTGAGTACATAGAATTTTTGTCCCAACTATAATATCCAAAGTGATAGAACACAAAGCTTGGTGAGGCATATCATAAAATAATTTAATATTATAATATGTCTTTGGAAGAGTAGCCATGTTAATACCCATTGTCTATAAGAATGTAAGATTTCAAATATTCAACCCTGAACCATTATCAATTAAAACCCTTTTTATTATTATTGTATGAACAAAGGAAGATTTTGATAAATAGTTGATTGTGAAGGTAAGTCCTCATTTATAAAAGAGATAACATCCTAAATATCCTTCAAAGTGTTTACAATAGATGCATAGTAAAAAAGGCTATGTGTCATGAGACATAGGTGTCTGATTCAATTCTTGGTATATAATGTCCTTGAAAATAGTAGCTCTCTACAAAAATTCTACCATGGAGATATTAGTTTGTGTATTCCTTAATTGATCAATAATATCATATCATCTAAACTTATTAAGTTATCCCATTGGATTAGGTTAGGGATGAGGAGGAATTTTATGATATTTTTCCTTTTGCCTTACCTGATGAGACACCTAACCTCATCTTATAACAACTATGACTTTAAGGTCTACTATAAATTAGGTAAAATAATATAGGTGGGATATGAGCTAAGATAGTTGTGAGGTATAAGGGTAGAAGGAGAAAAAGGAACCATTTCATCCCTTTGATGTCTAGTATTAATAGGTGGCAACTCAAACTAAGCCATGCAATAATAAGCATCATAGAATTCTTCATTACTAAGATCTATACTAATATAGGATGTTATATTTTCTTTTAAATTATGTATATATGGGATTACATATATGTGAAATATTTGATAAGTTATAGGCAAGGAATTTGTACATAAGACCAATAAACTTTGAACCAAGAAGTAATAGATAGATTCAATTGTTATGATCATAAAGAATATGGATGTTATAAAATCAAGCATCCAAACCCTAAATAAAGTGTTGAAAATATAAGGAAACCCTAATGAAAATCTAGGGTTTTTTACAATGTCAAAAAATAAAAAGGTTCACTAATATGTTTTATCAAATTTTTGAAAATAGAATCTAATTACCTAAATGATACAAACTATTGCACAAAATCATAATGCTACAGATATATAATAAATGACATAAATTGATTTACAACTTACTATATTTTTAAATATGCTAAAAGGGGAAATAACAAAAATAAAGTACTTAGATGAAAATTCAATAATGCAAGATTGAGATAGTAACTAAAAAATTGATTGTGTGACTATTTTGGCTTATTATGAATTAAGAACAGTGTTTCACTTCCTCTTTAAACAAGGCCACTAGAATCAGATAGATGATGAGTTTGATTTGTTTTGAATGAGGAATAGGGACATTTTGAGATCATTAGTTGCTTATAGGAATGGGTCATATGCATAGAAAGTGAAATAAATGCAATTAAAAGACTGTGGAATAAGGTATGAGTTAAGTGTATATAAGGAGTGGTCACAAGTATACTATTACATCTTAAATGTTAATTTATGTGTCTACAAGAATATTTTGGTACACAGGGAAAGTGGCATAATAATTAAAAAAGTACACCTAAATCAACAACATCTTCACTAGAAGTATTAAAACCAAACAACCTAAAAAAGGCACTGAGAAAGGTAAAGCCAATTTATAGGACACCTAAAGGGCCTGGTAGCTCCAAATTAACCCCCATTAATTTGGATGGGAATAAGAACTCTATGATTGATAACCTTATTGATAAGATTTCAAAGTTTGAAAATGCTCTCCTCACCTAGCTTAACCCCCTCAAGAATTTGATAAATGAATTTAATAAATCCAAGAAAGCCATTGTTGATATTCAATTTAGGATCAAAGGATAGGATAAGGATTTCAAGTAGGCCATTTACAACAACAACCAAGCCATGATCCATTTCCAGGAATTTATGTATAAGAATATGGTGGAATTTAAGGAAATTCATAACAATACCAAATCTAAGGTGGTTAAGGGTTCGATCACCCCCAAAGTTGTTGAAGGAAGAGGTAAACATAACAAGAAAAAAATCTTAGAGAAATAGGTGGTGGAGGAAACTACTAATGGACCATGCAAAAGAACTTGAGGTAATAAAAAAATGCAAGAGGACTCTCCTCATAAAAAAAAGATACCATCCTTGACACTATTGTTCACAAGATAAAATAATACGTGGAAATTTAATTATGCCTTGAAGGCATGGCCTAAATTTAATTTCTTGTTGTCTATATTGTTGATATTTTTAGTGTGTTTTGTTGATATTTTGGTCTCTCTTCAGCCTTTCCTATTATGGTCCCATCACTTGTACTATTTATTTTTATTATATGTTTAGAATTTTGTTGTGAATTTGGTTGGGGGATCCTTGTAAAACCCTCTTTTACCCATATCTAATAAAAAACAACATCTTGAAGGGTTCTAATAAAACTATAAAGAGGTACGTTAACCTCTTATTTGAGACACTAATATTTGTTGCATGTTTTCATATGTTGAGTCAGAGTGATTATAGAAAGCTTGGAATTAGGGTATAAAGGATTTGAGAGTGAATTATTTGAATGATGTTAATATGTAATGATTGACCTTTTTTGGCGATTAATTTATTATTATATGTATTGTATGGTTTTTAAAGGAAATGATGTTGCATATAATATTGAAAGATGGATTATTTGAGTGCAATATGTATCTTGTTGTGGTGTTTGTTATCTATTTTATGATTCCATTAAGTAAGGATGGTGTGTTTTTTTTGTATTTATGCTTTATTCTTATAATATGGTTCTTTGTGTTCCCTTGTTTCACCTTTGATGAGCTTCTAAGTCTTTGAGCTTAAATGATATCTCAACACTATGAATATTTGTTATTTGTTACATGAGATATGGCTTATGTAGGGCCTTGGTGAAATATCCTTAAAAATCACAACATTTTCAATCCATTTTAAGGAACCTTTTTGAAATGATTATGAAGATCATAGTAGTTGATGGTGGGATGCATCATGATAATGCATGTGGAGGCCTAGTTTAAGGCAAAGTCACTTGTATTTACAAAAGAAGTGGTTAAAACTAAGGGTTTTTCATTAAAAATTGGTTGGATAAGGAGATTTATAGTTGAATTTATGAAATATTCTTTGAAAAGTTGCCAAAACACATCCATTCTTGGTTAGTAGCAAATATGGTTGGTCACAATAAAAAATATATAAGAAATTATGTGTGGTCCAAGGATTATTTAAAGGAGTTAAATAATTTAGATGAAGAGTGGATGAAGTAGTTGATGTCTAGTGCAAAGATGCATTGAATAGTTATTTGTTAGATTTTTTAGTTTCAACTTATTTATGTCCTAAGGAGGCTAAATTCTAGTTTCTAAGTGATCTTAGAGGCTTTTTTACTATAAAAATTCTTATACGTATTAAGATTCTCATGGTTGATTGGGGAATTATAAACATGACAATGAGCATCTAAATTTTTTTGTGCATGGGAAAGGAAAATTATAAGTAAGATTGAATAAGATTTTGCTCAATATTGTGTGAAAAGAATAACTTCCAAGAGATATGGAGCCTTATATTGAAAAGTGAAAATAATGAAACCCAGTCTTTGATACTTGATAATGACAAGTTTAAAACACATTTACCATGCATGACTTGAGTGTATAAATAAAGTCATGATATTCCATTCTTTCACACTTGCATGTTATCTTATGATTCAACCCTTTTATTATGTTTTTACACACCTAAAAGAACCTTGATGTTTATTTAAAACCTAATAAATATCTTGAATAGTCATTTTCATACTTTTATTTTAGTTTACTTGTAGATAAGTCATTTTTTCAAGATTCACTCAGTATCACTAGTCGATATTGACCTGATCTGATTTGTACCAACTCATTTCCAACATTGACTATTTTTTAAAATTAAATCTCCTTAGGGTTAGCCCATTTACCTGGCATGTAAGTGGCATGATAAATTACCCAACTAGACTCATATATAATAAGTTGTGGTCTCTTTCAAAATGAACTTGGAACTTATCTAGAACACATTTATATTCTATTACACATTGAGGAAAACTACCATATTTTTTCCAATTTGTGAATTTATCACTAAGATTAGTCACAAGCCAAGTTTGAAGCACACTAAATCCAATTCAAAATAAGTAGTGTAAAATATCAAATCCAAATCATTAGTTGCATACATATAGGAAAGGAACACATTTACATAATCTCACTAAGTGGGAGAACTATGGGTGGCTTGATTTCCCTCCTCAGATTATTAGATAATAGGCAACAATCAGTAATCAAATGAGGGTGATTGGGCTTGATTCATAGTTTTTTATGTTTCTAGCCTTTAGAAACACATCTAGGGTTTCAAGTCAAAGGAGACTAATTTTTTGAGTTGTGTGCATTATTAGGGTTCGATATCTAAAATACAAAGTAAGCAAAACTAGGTATAGGTGACCATATAATCACTATTACTTATTTCCTCACAAGTTAGTATCGATCATGCAAGTTGGTAACAATCAATGATATTGACCCAATCCAATGGAACTAACTCTGTGTAGACAAAGAATAAGTTCTAAAACCAAAAAAACCACAAGATTTATTTTATATTGTATTCACTTCCAAAATAAAGTCATAGTTAAACAGTCACCCAAATAAGATAAGTACTCACCCCTTTATTGTAGTTACCATATTTATCATATGCCACTTCTTGAATCATTGCAGTCACTTTGAATATTTTAGATTTAGATGTATAATTGAATACCATATCTTAAGGGTGGTGGACTTGTAGGCTTCTTTGATGGTGATGATGTAAGCTTATTTGGTAGTGGCATTGTCTAAGGCGTGGATACCCACCTCAAATTGGAAAATGGTACATCATTCTTATTTTCCTCATTGTAGAATAGGAATCCAAAGAAGATTAGATCATTATTAGCGAATGTGAATCAAAATAATTTAAATACCATAACATCATAAGACTATCTATTAGGCTTGAGCAATACTAATCAAATGATGAATTAAATAGAATATAAAACATGAGCATTTATACCTTCCTTGAAAGACTTCGTTTGCTTACCAGTCCAAAGAGGTATGCACTTGGATTGTAGGACTACAGATCTTTGAAAATGTCAACGCCATGTATGGGCAACATTTCCCCTTTCCTACTTGGAGTTTTTAATTAGTAATGTTAAAGAATTATTTAGTGATGACCTTAAGATTTGGTAGAACTCTATTGTGTTGGTTGGTCATGATAAAAGAGTGTGAATACTCTTTCATTTATAGAGTCAGAAAATAATTATGGATCACCCATCTTGAGATGAAGATGAAGGGCCCAATATTAATCCTCCATTATCATAAATGAGAGGGATGGAGTGTAAAATAAAAGGGATGGAGTATGTCATATAAATTTAAGATATTCAAACCATGACCCCTCTTTTGAAATTGTAAGATGGGTGTAAGAGGAAAAATGTGTAAGAGGGGTGTAAGAGATTATAAGAGATATTAATTACATAGTTGTTATAATGATGTCACCTTAGGTGAGGCAATAATTCAATTTGTGCATTTATAAAATAGATAATACTAAATCCATGGAATTTTTCATTAGAAGAAGATTAGATGGATTAAGTAGGATTAATGAATTATTAGTAGAATAGCTTTTGCAATGTTCTTTTGATAATCAAATATTCATTTAATTTTCCTATAATAACAATTTTAAATGGTCAATTTGATTCAGAATGTTGATGTCAAATTAAATCTTGTGATAGGATTAATTGCCCTAATTAGGTATGTGTCACTATGATTTTGGATTAAATATTTGTGTGAATAATTATCTTAATTGATCAATTTTTTAGTAGATTTATGAATTATTATGAAAATTCATTCTAATTTTAATTTGACACGGAAGTGATGAAAATGAAGTGTCTACATTTTACCCCTATTTGAGAATGTGTTGCAAGACATAAGGCATAACAACCAGTTTTCAAATAATGAAGAAGCAAAAAAAAAAAGATAAATGAAAAATTAGATGAGGAAATAATTAGTGACCTGTGATTCCCTCTTGAGAGGGTATGCAAGGATGAAAGAGATAGATGGGATCTCAAAAAAGAGAGGAAGAATTAATAATAAGAGAGAGATTAACCCATGGAGAGATTAATCCAAATGAGCTAATGCTTGAATTCTTTTATTTCTAATGATGATAGAGGTGAAAATTAATTGGCCCCAAAGAGGGGGGAATTGGGAAGGATGCATCCTAAAATAAGCAACAGACTTTGGCTTGCCCCAAATAGGGTGATAGTTATAGGATCTAAATTGAAAAAGACTAAGTAATTGAATTTCCCTAAATAGGGGAGAATTGATTGATTAATGATCTGACATAGCAAGGAGAATTTGATCATTAATCAATTTAAATAGTTTACCTAGTAGGGTGGATTTGATCATTGATCAATCTAAATGGTTTACCCCAATGGGGAAGATTTGATCATTGATCAATCTAAATGGTTAGTTGATTGATCAAAAAGCATAGCTCAAGGATTTAATGTGGTACATAGATTAAATATGATATGAATAACATAAATATATATTCAATGGTATAATGACTTTTCAAATAATGAAAAAACCATTAAAAATTAGGTACATGAGAATGGTCAATGGTAATGAAAGAGATGATTGGAATAACATAATAATGGTTAAAGAATAATGAGATAAAGGTGGCTGAGTTGACCCTAGAAATTGAATTTAATTGAGTGCTACCTACATAGTCTAAATGGACCTTAGGCCAATGTAGTTCTCCCAACAAATTAGGAGAGATTGTAATGAAGAAAGTAGGTATAAATAGATGAATAAGAATGATAATAATGGTGTCCAAGCTAACTCTATATATATCATGTATCTAAGTGTTATCTACATAGTCCAAAAAAATGGACCTCATGCCGATGTAGTTTTCCCAAAAAGTGTGATACATTGATAAAGAAATGATTATGACTTTTTGTATATGCTCATTTTTAGATGTGTCATGAGTAGCATATAGATTTTTCATGTTGTTCAGTTGTTTATGTTTAGATTGGTAGACAAGGATATTTTATTATGACATCATCTATTATACCTATAGTACTTGATTTATTAGTACAACACATGATGGCATGCATCATGATATAAAACACCATGATGACTAGGTCACAATGTGCAAAAGGATTGACCCCCAATCTAATAAACTTTTGATGATAACACACCAATGATAAAAAACCATGATGGTAATGTTGATGTATATAAATGAATGGACTCAAGTGCAACTATGTAACATGAATCACCATGATGATGACCATGTTGGCTTAATGGATGAATTCAAGGTAATAATAATTAAATCAAACATACACACACACACACACACACACATACACAAATTTAAGATAAAATCAATAGAAAGCATCTTGTTGTTTGACCAAGTCAAAATACACGTGTGAAGGCTCAATGATATTGATAAATAGATGGTGCCCCTAAGTAACGATACATGAAAGGGATTGAAACAAGAAGGAAACATATCAAATATAAGTTGTATGCTTAAATTTACCTAAATAGAGAAAAATTCATGGGCTTAGAATGATTTGATCTGATTGGTTTTGCCCCAAACAAGGTGAATTTGGGAAGGACACATCCCAATGGTTGTTAAAATGAGTATCTCAATGAAAATCAAGGATAATGGCTGGATTTAGGATAAGACAAATGGTTTTTAATTTTATGGTTTTATATCAATCATGGATATTTTACTTGCTTTTCAAATGTTTAAGATTTTGTAGCTTTATATCTCTTATGGAGATGGTGAGCCTTTTTTAATTTTTAGAATATTTTTTTGGGGATTTTGGCATCTCAACTCAATAGAGGATTAAGAGATGTTTAATTTACTTGTAAAATGGTGAGAGCATGGAATTAGGTTACAAAATGGTGAAAGCATGGAATTGGCTTATAAAATAGTGAGAGCATGGAATAAAGGTGGTCGAGCTTACCTTAGTAACTGAGCATTGCTTACATAGTCCAAATGAACCTCAAGCCATTGTAGTTCCTCCAAAATGGGAGATAAAAACATATGAAAGACTAATGGATAATGTTAGATAAAAATGGATGATAATGAGGGAAGGGACTAGGAATATCTAAGTATTATGTCATGTGAGAATCAAATGTGTCCAGTTGTTAAAGTATCATGCAAGTAATTTGCCAAAATATTTCCCAAACAAGTGTCAATATACCTTTTAGTTCTTTAACAAGGTCGTGATGGGAAGACTAATGGTCACAATATGATGGGTTGGGCTAAATAGGAATGAATTGCTAAAATGGTTGGAATGGAATGGAATATGCAATATAGATGAGTTTACCCCCAAGTGTCATGGTACTTTTAAAAAATAAATTATTTACACATGATGCCAAAAACCTAGTTTTCATCATAGTACTTACCCAAGGTTCCACAAGCATGCTTTTCATCATTTGGATGAATTGTTTCTTTTTCTCTTTTTATTTTTGATTTGATTTTTTTGTTTTTATTTTTAATGTCTCAACTTAATAAAGGATTATGAAATTCATAATGTTTACCCTTTGTTGTCTAACCAATGTCTATTCAGAACAATAGCTTTATCTAAATCCTATTGTTGGTGTGAACTATACTACTAATATCATGATCTTTATTGGTTATTGATTATGCTTCCTTCAAACATATAGACAAGATATCTTCATAGCTTCTATAAGAAAGAGTGTCTATATTAAGGGTAAATAAGGATAGGCAATGGAAGAAGAATCTGATTTGTTAATGAAATAGAGGAGTTGAATGAATAATAGGATCACAATGAAATGTATAATTGGTTGGGGGACAAATGAAGATTAGGATTTCCAGTCACACTCATAGTTGTTGATTCTAGATTCAACATAATTTTGGTTATGGTGGGGCCAAAGACCTTTGGAAACTATTTCAATAAGGCCATAAGATTTTTCTATTATTTAGGCCTGAGAGTTACTATAATCAAAATTATTTTTGGATCATCAGTTGTGTAGATATTGACTTCAATAATGTCTTCATCAAGAATGAGGAACTAATTGGCTCAACTTTTGGTGCCTTGAAGAGGGTTTCACTAAAAAAAATCTTCTTGATATTTTTGATTTGGATCATCCAATAGCACCTTGAATAAGGTTTCACTAAGGGACATTGATAATTCATTTTGATTATCCCTTAGCACCTTAAGCAAGGTTTCACTAAAGGATTATGATTTTATACTTTGATTTTCCTCTAACACCTCAAACAAGGTTTCACTAGGAGATTGTTCTTATACTTGAATGTTATCTTTAGATCCCTAGAAATTATGCCACTGAGATGTTTCCATGGAATAAGTCCAACAATGTGTGATTCTATCAACCCCAATTGAGATTTATAGGTGGTGAAATATCAACAAAATGGCTAGGTTGATTAATTTTAAAGGCATGTGTAATGTCAATGGAAGGGTAAAATATAACATTTTCCTCATAAAGGCTATTAGGAGAACTTGTGTTGATGTTGAATAAAATATCCTCAACAATAGTAGAAGGATCACAATATTTTAATTGGATCTACCATAAGTGTATAACTGATGTCATAACATCTAATAAGGTATGTTGATTCTACAGTTGATTATGACTCAAGTGGATATGGTGAAAGTGTATAGCTAATGTCATAATATCCATTGATGTATCCTTCTTCTAAATCTGATTTTGACTTAAGGGAATCTAAATATGATGTTGAGACTGACATTTATTCTGCTTTTGATGTTAAATATGATATTAGATCTAGAATGGAACCTAATTTTGATACTGGTTCTAAAATAGAACCTAATTTTTATGTTGATGTCACCACATAGAGGGCCTATTTAATTGTGTTTTCCACAAGTACTTTTCTCAACTTTTGCTTGGAAATGAGGCATTTGGGATGAAGGAATTTTTTTAAATGGGAAATGTTTAGTAATGGATAAATAATGAGTTGTTGCTCAATAATAATGGGCTCTTTAAATATGGGATCATCAAAGATGTGTCTTATGTCAAATATACATGGACCAACAATGGTTTAGGTCTGGTCAAAGATGGATGATTCGATAAAAATGTTGATAATGGGTTGACAATCTTGATATTGCTTTATAAGTGGACGTATCTAATCATGCTTGGGAAGGGGATCATGAAATATCCTAATCAAGTAGTTATTAAAATTTGACACAGTTGGGCTATTAATAGATAAGGGCCCGTAGAGTGGAAATGGCATAATAGGTCTAGACTATTAGATTTGTTGTGGTTGTAAGATCAGATTGGCTTGTAGATTTCTAGATGAAATGTCAAAAGGAGATGTAAAGTGGTTAATTGTTGGCTAAGCTAGGTGAGTTGATCTATCACATTTTGACATATAAATGGCCATGTTAGAACAAGTTTAGGATCATGAGATGCCATGATTTGTATTAACCTTAGATGAATTCACCCAAACAAGGATACATGCAGGGGGAATGGATTGGAATAAATTGACCCCAAAGAGATTGGATTGACTTAATTATAATTAGGTCCAATAAAGGTCAAACTTAATTCAATATAATTGTCTTAGCTTGGATTGGCATGGCTTGGCTTAGCCCAAAAGATGGAAAAATGGTTGGATTAGAATTGTCTTGAATAGGGTAGATTGGATTTAATTGAAATTTCCCCAAACAAGGTAGAATAGGATTGGTATGATTCAAAAGAAATAAAGGATGGATGACATGACTTCATTGTTCCCAATGGACATGTATGATAGATCAAATGGAAAGACAAGATATGATTAGAATGTGATTTGAGTTGGCATGTGATTGATTTAGAATGATTATAATGTGTGTCAAGGAAAACCTAATTTGGCTTGGATTGGCTTGGTATGTGGTTCAAGATGAACCTAATTTGGCTTGGAACTAGACCTTGGTCAAAGTTGACCTAATTTGGATTTTGAAGTTGTATTTTAATTTAGTGGATGATAAATGTTTAATTGGGTCTGTTAATACAAATGTTGAAGTGGAATAGTTCAATCAAAAGTTTTTCAATTCAAGTATTTAAATAGGAAATGTGTGTGAATCAAACTTTTTCCAAAAGGGTGCATAAATATTGATACATTAAATGATTTCAAGCATTTTTTTCTCATAAAGGATGTAAGGGTTTAATGTTTAGATCTTGAAAGTGTTTGATTTTTTTTCAATCTGAATGTTGGACCTTATCTAAACTAGGTTCTAACCTTTTGAAAATGAAAGGTTTGACCTTGTTTGACTTTGGAATAGTTGACCTTTGACTTTTGAATTTGGGATAGGAACTATAATTAGATTTTAGATTAGGTTTAAAATAAAATGGACAACATAATGACAATAGTTTAGATAATAATTTGGACCTTAATTTTTAATTGGTTTTGGATCATAATTTGGAATTTACTTGGAACTAAAACTTGGTTCAAAATGGATATCATAACAATAAGTTTAAACAAGATTTTTGACATTGGTTTTGGATTGAAATTTTGAATTTTATTGGAGCTAGAACTTGTTTCAAAATGGACATCATAACAACATGGTTTAAACAAGAATTTGGACCTTGGTTTTGAATTGCTTTTTTATCATAATTTGGGATTTTTATTCGAACTAGAACTTAGTTCAAAATGGATAGCATAATGACATGGTTTAAACTATAGATACTATTTTGTGGATTATATAGCACATCAGTATTGTATACTTGGAAAACTTAGACCTTAGTTGTTCCTCTCAGTTTTAAAACTTTCCCACTTTAGACAGTCTTACATCTACTCTATCTTGTGCCCCTTGGCCTATCTCTTGGTTTGACCAGTCTTATGTTGATGAACCAAACCTTATATCTTGAACAGAATGATTAAAACCTACTTATCTTCCACTTCTACATGTTCTAAGTTTTTACCTACTTTCTTGTTCCCTAGACATTAGCATCTAGGATGAACACATGTGTCAATGCAGGTGTTTTTCTCTAATACAAGTGTATAGTGCCCTAAAGTAATCTAATTTACAAATTAAATGTATCCTAATGGTTAGCCTAAGTGATTTAATGTAATATTTATCCAAAGGGGTTGATATAAATACAAGATCAAACTCATTAATTCTTCACCTATCATACACCTAGAAAATACCTAAGGTAACTTATCTAATCATGATGCAAACAATATAAAAGATCCAACTTAAGGTTGTCAAGCACCAAGTGAGGAGATACCTATGACCATCCATTGGATGAGATAATAGAGTAGTCTCTTAAAATACTCTAAAAAACCCAAAAACCATTCAAAAACCCAAAAACACTTTTGGCACCTAGATGTTTTATTGGCTCCTTGGCATCCATATGTTGGTTCCATGTTGATGGATGGCATATTAGTTACTTATATATACACGTGTGTCACACTTATACTTGAGGGTGATATAGGCATACATAAATATATGATTTATTCCTATTTTAGATGTTGGGCCTTTCCTCTACCCATGTCATATGGACATTGAGGACATCCATATATATGATCATGATACTTCTTGGTTATATCATTCTATGGTATTTACATTATCATGTTTTGAGATCATATATGATCTTACATGTGCCTTTGTCCATGATCATACCTTTCACATGGTACTTGATATGATATTTACTTAATGTTTTTCTTTATAACACATTTTATCCATGGGATACTATGACATGTTTATTTTGATTTACTATGCTTTCATTTATGCACTTCCTTGAGTGTCTTGCCTTACTATTGTCTTACTTATTCGATCATTTGAATATACTCCTTTATTTGTAGCCTAGGTGTTTATGTATGCTTTATTTTACATTTAAATATTACATTATTTATTGTGTGGACATTTGAATATGTCATTCTTGATTTTGTGGGCATTGGACTAAGTCATATCCCTTTGATTGTGTGGCATTTGAACATGGCCCTTATTTGTGGTCTCTTTGGACCATTATATATTGACTTGATTTTGAGTGCTCTTGTGTGTGTGTTTGATTTTTTTGTTGAGATTATATTGTTACTATCTAGATATTTGCATGATCCTTATCATGAATTTTAGGCCTTCATGTGATCACATTATTCTATGCACTTCAATGTTATATCTAACAAGTCATATTCCTTTTATATGTTACATGTTTCCATTCATAAATTACACAGTTGTCTTATCTTTTTGAGATGAGGCAATGATAAATTTATATTCTTACCTCACCTCAAAGGGGGACATATGAGTGGGGGAATGTTTTGGAAACATGTTCTCCACATTTGACATAGTTTCCAAATCTAGTGGGGGTATTCTTTGGAAACATTTTCTCCACACTTATTCAATATTTGGCACTTATATCAGTTTTTAGATTCAGAGGAGGCATGTCATATAGGCATGGCTTCCACACATTCATAGTTTTTAGATTCATTGGGAGCATGTCATATAAGCATGGCTTCTACATATTCATAGTTTTCAATTTCAGTGGGGGCATGCTTTAGGAGCATGTTCTTCACACTTATTCAATATTCAACATCTCCAAATTATAGTGGGGTCATGTTTTAGAAAAAAAAATCACATTGGTACTTATTTATGTTTTTAAATTTATCCATATATAGTGGGGGCATGCTTTGGAAGAATGTTCTCCACACTTACATAATTTTTTAATTAGCCAAAGCACACAGTTATATGAATTGGATTCATTATTATGGTATAATTATATCAATTGGTACCATTATTATATATAATTTCATCATTAGACATATTTAAGGTACAGATGCTATAATTTTCACTTAATATTCAAAATCCAAATTAGTTTTAGATCTCAAAACTATTAAATTGACTATTACCATATCATGGAACTTTATGCACTGATACCCAAGGCAAACTATTACGGACTTTATTGAGTCAATCTACTACAGTAGTTGGTTTGATTTTAGTATGGTTAAGGTGATTAATTCACTCAATTTTACCAAGTTTTTAGGTTGTAATTGATTGTATCATCCAACCTCACCAAGTTATAAGTATCATTAGGTTACATGATTGAGCTAATCTCAATTATTAGGTGTTAACTCACTTTTTCTCAAAGGTTGGGGGCATGTGCCTTCCATCTCTTTATCTCTCTATCTCCTTATGTACATGCAATATATAGATTTATATATATTTGTCTTAATCTCAATTTAAGAGCCTTATAATGATGCATATTTTTAAATCAACTTGAAAATAGAAAAGGTAGTTACATCGATACGCAAGTATACTCCTAAACCTTGTTCTTTCAATTTCAATGATTTCAATACTTTCAATTTTAGATTATATGCATTGATTATATATTGTAGCATATTTTTGGTTGCAAGTCAGTCAATAGTAAATCACTCAAGTTGGGCTAACATAAAGACAAGGTGTGTTATACACACCTAGTATGCATTATTTTCTTTTAAATTAACAATTTCATTACTAGATTAAATGGGGGGCAAATGTAGACACTATTTTATGGATTATATAGCACCTCAGTCTTGTACACTTGGCAAACTCAAACCTTGGTTGCTTCTCTTAGTTCTAAATCTTCATCACTTTTTAAAGTCTTACATCTACTTTATCTTGTGCCCCTTGGCCTATATCTTGGTTTGACTAGTTTTATGTTGATGACCTAAACCTTCTATCTTTCCTATAATGCTTAAAACCTGCTTATCTTCCAACTCTATAAGTTCTAAGTATGTACCTACTTTATTATTCTTTAGACACTAGCACAAGTGTCTAGTGTCTTAAATTCATCTAATATGTAAATGAAACATATCCTAATGGTTGGCCTAAGTGTTTTAATTTGAGTTATTTCTCCAAAGGGATTGATATAAATACAAGATCAATCCTCATGTATTCCTCACCTAACATACACCCATAAAATACGTAAGATAACTTAACAAAGCACTCAATAAAGAAAATATTCCCTATTTTTTCATATTTTTGCATCAATCATAAGGACATCACATACACATGTCTGAATTACTGAAGAATTAGCCTAAGAGCCTAATTTTTTAAGCTACAAGCTAGATCACTACTATAGTTATTGTCCACATATTACATGATTCACACACAAGCCAACATGTAAGGGAGAAATACATAAGTCTAAGGCCCACTTAAGAGTATTGTATATATATGAATAACTCATTAATAGAGGGTTATTTAGGGTTAGCTCGACATCATGTGCCCACTAACCCATTTTTCTCCAAGGTCACTATGATGATAAAGAACTAGGGTTTTACAATTT
Organism: Torreya grandis; assembly: GCA_037957365.1. Lineage (NCBI taxonomy): Eukaryota > Viridiplantae > Streptophyta > Pinopsida > Cupressales > Taxaceae > Torreya > Torreya grandis. The sequence continues at coordinate 1,177,594 of JARHVA010000917.1, read as the reverse complement.
CATGAGGAGTGACAGTCCATGACCTAGATTTGAATACACTAGAGTGAAGGCAAAGACTAATTCATAAGTATCTATGTGATCTCATCATCTTCCAATAAGTATTCCATATAGGACACCTATGTAAGGTTCAAACAATAAATCGATGCAACCATCTAACATTGATGCTAGTGTATATGGATTTAGAAGCACTCAAATTAGAATTTAGTGATTATTCTAAAATCATCTTCCAGACTACTTTATGCATGTTCTATATCTAGAACTATGTTAGGATCAAAACCATTTAAGTACATTACTTTTTTTTCTATATCTAACATATTTGTACTTATTATTCTTAGCCTATCTCAGTTTAGTGAATTCAGCATATGTTATATCTAAGTTTAGCATCTAATTGCCCTATTATAAATATAGTTTATCACCATTATACCTTAGGCTATTTCAATCCCATTTAACCTTATAAAACCTTAATCTATATAATTTTTAGGGTTAAACATAAACAAGAATTTAGACCTTGGTTTTGAAATGGTTTTGGCTCAAATAGCATAATGGTACCACCCAGATAATATAACAATTCAATTGGTCAAAATAATGTTAAGATGAGATAACTATGGCCCAAAATATTTGTAGGGTTATGTTTCATATTGTATGTGTGGTATGAAAATTTTTAGACTTGGTTTTGGACATACAATGGGTTTTGAAATAATTTCCAAGCAAACAATCATATAAGTGAATGATCCTATCTCAGTGTTAGATTAGGAGTGCATCATAATCATCTAGCCTTAAATATAATTACTTTAAGAGGATAAATTTATGATTCATTTTTATAAAATTATTTAAACGTAGGTGAAAGACCCACCCTCTCTCAAATTTTGTATGTGTGAGATAATCTTCGGGAGATGTTACCTTTACACCCCTACATTACTGAAGGTTTTGTGACCAATAGGTATTAATTTAAAGTTTTTGTTGACTTAATAAATGGTCTTTTAAGGGAACAAAATGATGATTTCTAATGGCTTAGCATTGGGATCTAACTTGTTACTTTCATGAACTCCTTTATGGGGAATTTTGTTAGACCCTAACGATGCCTAGTAATAATTTATATCACCTATTGGATGTACGGTGCTGGTATGAATGCTAGGGGATGAACCTTCGCACCCTAAAGACCCATGATAAGGTAATAACACCCTAATTTCATAGCCTAAAATAAAATGAGGAAGATATCATTGTTTATGATTCATAGGAATCCCACTAAGGCAAGTGAAGATCATACTTTGGTGAATATTCTTGAATAAAGACAAATGGTTAACTTCATGTTTCTAGGTCATGTAAATAAGGGGAGAACATACATGTGAAATAACTACACAAATACACACTCCAAGAAGCAAGAATAATAAGCATGACAAGTGCATGAAATGAAATAACAAGAAAATGATTAATTTTTTAAAACCTAAATTTAAAGTGTTGATTTATTTTAAGCCCAAATTGAAATTTTTGAAAAGAGGAAATGTTTTGTTTTGATTTCTAAATATACTTATTTGGCTAAGGTCCTATAATAAAATAGTTAATAGTTTGAAGTGGGGTCTCAAATTTGCACGAGAAATATGCAAAAAATTTGCTTTCAATATCTTGGGTTTTTACAATAGTGTAATTTTGCCATTTTACAAGATGAATTTGTTATTCTTCAAGACATTTTCACTATTTTGGAGGACAATTTCACTATTCTATATGATGATTTCATTATTCTTCAAGATGATTTCACTATTTTGTAGGATGATTTCACTATTTCGTAGTATCTTCAAAAAATATTTAAACATAATAGAGACAAATTCATTATTTTGAATGACAAATTTGTTGATGTGTAAGATGAATTTTCTATTTTAGAAGATAATTTCACTATTTAGTGTAATTTTGTTTATTATGATGGCTTGGACAAACATAATTAGATAGAAGATAAAGATGATTTCACTATTTTACAGGTTAAATTCACTATTGTATAAGATGAATTAACTATTCTATAAGATAAAATCATTGTTTAGTGTGATTTCATTGATTACAATAGCCTATAGAAACACATTTAGATAGAAGATAAAGATGAATTCACCATTTGGTAGTATGAATTTGTTTTTGTGCGAGATGATTTCATTCTTTGGTGTGATTTTATTAATTATGATGGCTTGTAAAAACATAGTGAGATAGAAGTCAGAGATGAATTCACCTTTTACATGATGAATTCACTATTTTAAAGGATAAATTCACTATTTGGTGTGATTTTATTTATTACGACATCCTGAAAAAACATAGTTAGATAGAAGATAGAGATGAATTCATTATTTTGTAGGATAAATTCATTATTTTGCATGATAATTTCACTATTGTGCTATCAAATTAATCCAAGATATTTAAACATCCAAGATTGCAATAAAACCCTAGATCAGGTGAGAGCAAGATTACCACAACACAATTTACATCAAAATGCATTAAAATCTTCATTAATGGATTATCTAAAAATTATAAAGGAGGTACATCATAGACTTCTATTAGGACCTTTGTCTATAAAAATAGTGGCAAAGGCTGATGGCCAAATGGATATGGCTTCAATATTAGCTCAACTCAAATAAGGATACAACAAATTTTACAAAGATAAGAGAAGATTTTTTATCCTCGATATCACACTAAGTGCTAGAGGAGAACATATGTCTTTCTTCTTGAAAACTTAATAATTTAGAATCCTAAGACTTAGACTCAAACTCTAACTTTGAATGCATAAAATGAACCCAAATGACTTTTTTATAGTAGAGAGTAGGGTCCTGCCAAGAATCTTTGCTTTGGCGGTGTCTACTATTCATCTACTTTACAACTCACAATATTTGAATTTATGCACACATCATGCCTTAAAGAGAGATGTTCTTGGATCTGCATGATGATGATTCTAAAGTTAGTGGAGATGGGTCCAACATTCCTTTCACTTCATTAAAAAGATCATCATTACAAATTGGATGGAATAAGCATCTTAGCTGGAACACATGTCATGTATTCCAATACCTTCCTTCATTATTATCTTCATGACATGGGATGATGTATAGGTAAGATTCCCACTCAAGATTTTGGTGAATGATGGTATGGATTAAAGTGTCTTGATCATGTCATTCTTGTTCATGGATGATATGTGCACCATAATGAGCTATCCACTTGTAAATATACTCATGATGTTCCATCTGAATCTTGACTCACCATGTATAATTATGTCTTTTAATTAGATTAGAGAACTGTCTCATAAGTAATTCACTATTTAGGCAAAGAATAGTGATTACTCCTTTTTTGGTATCAATCAGTTACTACATGTGTTGCTCTTAAAATTTGCAAATCTGAGGAAACTCTATGAGAAAATCATAGATATCTAGGATGAAGGCCTTCTCTAAGAATTTGTTCCTAGATCAATAAATTAAGATCTAAATTTTTTTGATTATAAGTCCTTATTAAATTGAAACTAGGATATGGATGATGCATCAAAGTAGTAGTAGGATTCCTACTCAACCAGTCTACAACAGAATTCTTTTTCCCTTCAATGTGTTCTATAGTGTAATTAAACTGGTTAAAATAAGCCTACCATCATACATATTTAAATCTTCCATCTTTCCTACCATGATCCTTTTCCTTGAAGGTTAAGAACCTGGTACAATCAATTCTAATAACAAAATGCAGTAGATGCATAAGCTTAAGAGCAAAATTTTCAAGACATTTCTTCACAGCATAAATTTATTTATCAAAGGATATCCATTTTTTCACATCTTTTACAAATATTCCACTAGCATACTCATATTCTTTTTTATCTTCTATACAACAAAGAATACCTCCCCATGTAGTATCTAATACATCAGTATATAATATAAACTAATAAAATTGTGGAACATGAAGGACAAGAAGTTTTGATACCTTTTCTTTGATAGCTTGGATGGCCTTCTTGTGTTCTTCAGTCCATATATATTTTTTATTTTTCTTGAGCAATTCTTGAAGGACTGTTTTATCATTTCCAGAGTCTGCATAAAAACTATTAACATAATTAAGCATTCCTAGGAAGGCTTGGTGTTGCTTTTTAATGAAAACATCTAGAAATTGAAGGAATTTCTCAATAATATGTGGTTGGACTTGAAATTCACCACTTTTAACAAGTCCTAATAAATTGCAGTTGTTTTGACACAATTGGATTTTAGTGCTAGAAAGCACTTTTCCTGCTTCCTTTACAATCTTGTAAAAATGAGACAAATGACTAAGATGTTCTTCAATATTTTTACTAAAAATCAAGATATCATCAATGTCTACACATAAAAAATTAGATGTTCCTTCAAATATTTTATCCATATGAGATTGGAAATATGTTGGTGCATTCATGAGACTAAATGGCATCGCATTCCATTGAAAATGTCTGAAAGGATAACTGAATGTTGTTTTATGCCTATCTTCTGGGTTTACTTGAATTTGATAGAAACTTGATTTACAGTCAAATTGGGAAAATTATTTACACTAGATAACCTTTTGTAGCAAATAAGACTTGTCTGGAATAGGATAGGGATAAGGTTCTGTGATGACATTCAAAGGCTTGTAATTAATTACTATTCTTTTCTTTCCCCTTTTTACTCTGAATTTTTATTCACCATAAAATCATAATAGTAAAATGGTTAAGTATAAGGCTCAATAATTTTTTCTTCTTTCAGTTCCTGAATAGCCTTTTCCATATCAGGATAGTCTGTAGCTGAGATGGCAATTTTCTTCCCAATTTTCATGTGTTTCCCTTCTTCAATCTTGATTTTTATTTCAATAATTTTCTTTGTTTAAGCTGAGGATTATTAGAACATATTTCATCCTGAAGCCTTTTTCCTATTTCTAGTATCTTTTGATATGTATAATCTAGAGGTTGTTGGTTCATGGTACTAGGGAATTATTTAGAGGCATAGGTAAGTCGAGGAACTCTAATTCTATTACCATGAAGAGTAAACATAACACCTTGAGGTGTAGATTCATAGGGATAATATCTTTCTATGAAGGATCCTCCAAGGAGTATATCTATAGGAATTTTATCATACTGAAAGAAATCACAAAAGAAAGTATGACCTTGGATATTTACATGTTCATGGTGTTTATATTGAGAAATTATAAAGGAGTTCCCTTAGACATCTAGGGATTTATACACTTGATTAGGAGGAAATTATTCCCAATCTCTGATTATAGGAGATTTTGTAAAAGAATGTGAAGCTCTTATATCTACTTGAGAATCATACCTTCTACCATTCATTTCTATGGATATAAATTGGGCAAACCTTCCATTGATAAGTTAAGTAATATAAACTAGTTTTTCTTCATCTTCTTGAGGAACAGAGGCACATACCAGTCTACAATGAAGAGGGTTTTCTTCAAGTGCTTTGACTTGTACCTTTTTAGCTTCATATAAATCTTCTTCCTCTTCTAATGGTTCTTCCCATAGTTCTATGCTAGGAGTTCCAGGTGTCTTGTACCATGCCATTAATATATCTTTAGTAGAAAGCTAATAATCTTTGAAATAACCATCATAACCATCAGTATCAAAAAAGAAATCATTTTGATTGAGTTCTACTTGGAAAGAAGGTGCAACTAGTTCTAGGCTAGCTATTTTAGAAGGACTAGCTAGGTGCTCATATGTTAATAAATAACTAAAATTATTTTTTATCTAATTATCAAATGGTTTTAAGGTTTGAACAAATTTTAATGGCTTTGGTTTGAGCCTTTGCATGGTACAAGGAATATAATTAAAATGAGGTTGTCTTCCTCTGCCTAGATATCTATCATTATGGCCTCTTTCTAGGGTCGCCCTCTTGATGGTTGTCTTCTAGGAGGTCTAGAGCTACTTTTTCCTTGCTCTTTTCAGGGTCTTTGCATCATGGTGACTAGTTCTTCATCTTCAAGTTCATTGGCCAACTGATCAAGTTCATCTTCATCATCAATTTCATCTAGATCTTCTATTTCTTCAAGCACTGGTTCAAATATGTCATCTTGCTAATATAAATCTTCATTTTCTTATACTAAATCCCACCACATGGCTACATTAGTGGAGTAGATAGCTTTGATATCCTTATTTTTACAATAATATTAGGGAGCAATGTGACTAGGCTGATGACAAATTAGCAATAGATCATTTTAGATGTTAGATGGGGAAAATGTCTTCATCAAAGAAATTTATGGTGAGGAGCAGGGGTGCGACATTGTGGAAAAGAAAGAAATTTATAGGTCAGACACTGGTGTTTATACTTTAAAACAAATGGTTTTTAACCAAATGGATAAGTTTTAATTATTTTTTTGATTGCAGAAGAGGCTTGATGCTTATTTAGCTTCTGAGTGGCATGAGATTGGGTTATGAACTACATAATTTATTGTCAAGAAAAGTCAATAACATTGGTAAGTAAGAGTTATGGTAGGAAAAGTGATACCCTTAATATCAATGTAATACATGACACGTTCAGCTAGGTTATATGGAAGAAAATTTAAAAATTGCATCTTGGTGAGATCAACATTTTAAGCCTTGACCTCATAAGCAAGCTTTCTATAATTGATAGCATAATATTCAAACTGAGCTAGATCATCAAGTTTTATTTTTGCTAACCACTTGTGACTTTATAACTCTTTATTTCCTTGAGGAGGGACAAACTCATTGATGAGAACTTGAACAAAGTCTGCATAGGATTTGGCTAGGAGAGAATTCTTGTTTCTTGTAAAGTTGGAACTAGACCATTCCACCATTTGAGTGTTATGCCCCAAAAATATTTAGAAGCAAATCTTGCATTGCTACAGCCATCAAGATTTATAGCAGTACCAAGGGTTTGCATAGTGTTGCACCATATAGTAATTTCCATCAAAGGATTTAAAATATTGTCTACATTAAGGATGCATGGATTAATATTAATGTTAGAGCATATCATCATGGTTAATGAAGATAACTCCTTTGGTTTTAACTTGATTTATTTTGTAGAGGTATATGAGATAAGGTTAGGACCAAAATCTAAAGACATGCTAGACTGACTGATAGAGGCTTCATAATATTTCAATGTTTTCCTTTCTACCTTCTATTTTTTAATTTATTCTAACTAGTCAAGACTATCTTTAAGTTCTTTTAGCTTAGTTTCAAAAGTAGTCAATTGATCTCCAATGCTATGAATATTATTCAATCACTGTTGTGAAATTGTAAGAGTGTTATCATTGACTATTCTGATGTGTTGGATAGTCTCATTAATTGGATACAAGTGATCAATAGACTTTTTGATTTCATGGACATAAGTTTGCAAGACAGTAACCTAGCCAAGTGACTGTCTAATGATCTTAACATCTCTATAGAGATCATCAAAATTTTCTTGGTAATGGGCATTATATCTGGCAAGATAATTTCTCTATTTGAAATCAGAAGAGGGTTCTTTGTTAGAAGAGGATGTAGGCTAGAAAGTAGCAGATAAATAGGCAATTTTTCCTTTTGTTTGTTTATAATGGCCTTTATGAGGTGGCCATCTTCCACCTTTATACATAGTTACATTATCTTCTTTATAAAATTCTAAAGTTCCTTCTCGAGGAAGTGAAGACATAGTGATTAGAAGGGAAGGATCTGGACCATCATTAACTTGCTCTTCTTCTAATTCAACAACTATGTTTCCCCTTTTAGAACTTCTATTTGACCTTTCAAAATAGCTATAAATACTTGGTCTTAGAGAATTAGGAGGATATCTTGCAGATAATGATCTTGGGAGTTTTTGGATTTTATTGCCACTTATTTGATGAATCTCTTTTTCTTTCTTATGCATTTTTGGAGCTACATTCTTCAACCAATATAACTTCCATGAATAAGGAATTTTTATGGAATTTACATGTCCCTTTTGGAGCTAGACTATTCTATTCAATCTTTGAACATAAGGCAAATTTTTAAGGATTTTAGGATTACTGGTGTTGGTCATGGAATACAGTATAGTAATATTGATGGAGGCATACTGGAAAGGACCAAACATATTTAAACCATATATAGATGAAAACAAATTACAATAGTCTACTGAACCAAACTTAACTTCTGAACATCCCTGATCTCTAGCACTGATTGAGAGACTAGGATAAAGCTCATAACTAGCAATACCTTCATTTAGATAGGCTACAATAGACAACTGGAAAGCATGTTTGAATTAAGACTATCTTCGATCACATAAGGCTACATAAGCCATAAGCTTTATATTTGTAGGGACCAAAGGTTTTATGTTGATTCTAATTAACCCAAAATGTATGAATTGTACATTTGGATGACTACAAATATATTCAATCTTAGATGCAAGAATTAGAGGAAGAAGATGAGTTTAATAAATCTTCCTTGGATGATATTCTAAAGCCAATTCTATAGTTTTGATTCTTGGCTTAACAAATGTCTTAAAAGTAGATTTATACTTAAGCTTGCCAAAAATAGAATTTTCTTTCAAAGCAGAAGATTTATAGACCTAATTTTATTTTATAGCAGGAGGTTTATAATTTAGAACCATACCTACAAGAGATAATTTTTGTGGTATCAGATCCATACAAAAGTTTCTATCATTCCCATTCTAATTATATTATTGCTTTGATTTAACTACATCCTGTGATTGAGCAACCCTTTTTAATATCTTCTCTTTTGTCAAAATATTTACCTCTACTCGTTTAAGGAATCCCTAATGAATCTTGTAGTCCTAGTTACTCAATGACAAAATTCCAAAGATATTAGATCACCAAAAAGGTAACAATGTAACTCATAATTAGAAAACATATTAAGTGTATTTCTCCTAATGAACTTAACAACCCTAAGTAAGTTGACTAACAACTATGTAGATAAAATTGAAAGTGGAAAAAAGCCTACACTAATACCCCTTGAAGCATAACTTAGGTGGGTAGAAGAATTGGGTCCCAGAAACAAGGCTTGATGAGGTACCCAAGTACAATGCCACTCCTTTAAAGTGAAGAAAAGAATAAAACCTAGAGGACAAAACTCCTCCCCAAAAGGAGAGTAAAGAAGAGAAGGGGGATAAAAATCCCCACTATAGTCTATAACTTCTTGTAGACATCCAATATACTACAATAGAGTTCTTAGGAGTGACTATGGATCATAAATAGATGTAGTGAAGAGTGGATCACCCTAGAATAGTGAATGTGTCTACCAAGTGTCTGATGGAACTTCAACCAAGGTGTGATTCCTATACAAAAAATTGTTCTCCTCATGCAAGGTAGGAGGGACAAGTACTCTATGAAATGATGGTGTAATGGGAATAGAGGTAATGAAGGACTATATAATGCCTAAAACTATAGAATAGACTTCTTGATGTCTGATGTGTCTTAGATTAGTATACCTATTCCATAAAATAACTAGGTTGATTAGGAAATAAATCCTCGACATCTAGAAGGTGACAAGGAGATGGTGGAGATGTGTCCTAATAAATATTGTAATCATATATGTTAGAATAAGAATCATTAATATCATAAGGTGTGATTAGGCTCAAAAATATCATCAAATTTAGGTGAGTCCAAATAATAATATTTTGAAGGAGAGTTAAAAGCAAAGTGTGAGAAGTTATATAGTCAAGTTTGATGATCAACCATTCCCACTACCAATATAGTATCATTGTGTAGCTCTTTAACATACACTAAATATGGAGTGAACTCAACTCACATGCCCAGACTAAAGTGAGTGATCTAGTAAATTGATAGGAGATTAGTTGCAAATGAAGGAGCACTTAGAACATTATTGAATGTTCTACCACTCACTTCAATAGATCCTCTTCTGAGAACCCTTTTATAAGTGTCATCACCCATTTGTATGGAGGACATGTTCCATGGTTCTAAGGAAATGAACTCAATGTGTAAAGAGACCATCTGATGTGAGGCACTAGATTCAATGACCCATGTAGGAGTTAGAGGTACAATTGTAACTAGGGCCTTACCCTTTGCTTTCCCCTTACCATTATATTTTGCCTTTTATTTACCATGGTCATTTGACTTAGAGGATTCATGGGTTATAAACTTTGATTGGTAGAATCAAGGAAATTAATATTTTGTGGCTCAAGCATCTTAGTTAATTGGTCAATCTAATTCTTCAAATATTTGCTTTCATCATGCTTTTCCAAGAAAAACCCACATTTGGTCATCTCTTTCTTAGGTTTTAGACTATAAGAAGAGGTCTCATGGTTTTATTTTTAGTTGTGAGGATGTACATCCTTCTCATGATCCTTTTTTTTATGTTTCTTCTCTATGTTGTTTGAAGCCTTCTCTTTCTTAGCAAAGAGTGCATTAGATTTTGAGGACTTCATTCTGCCCATCTGTGTCAATTTATCTTGCTCCTAAATCAAATCAGAAACAAAGGTATATAAATAAATCATCTTCCATATGTGGCTATAGGAGTGATTTTTGTGGCATGTAAAGTGGAGTCAAATATAGAATAATCTAGACCTAGTTTGGAGATTATCGACAGAATAAGTTGTTCATATTTCTTATCAATTCCATATTATTTCAACTACAACCTCAGAAGTATAAACTTGGTGAAAAAGTATTTTAGGGTGTCATAATCATATGGGCTCAAATTGATGAGCTCATTCTTCAATTCATGGCCTCTCATCACATCCTTCTTTCCAAAGAGTTCCCATAGGGGTCCATACTTGAGTAGGTGTTTCAGTAGATTTTATGTGAAAGAGTAGATCAAGAGAGATGGAAAGACATTGTAACCCATGGAATTTATCACAATGGTTAAACCATTTGATTTTCACTTCTATTGATGCAAGTTTAACCTTAGTTTCCATTATAATTTTATGATAACCCTTAGATTGTATAATGAATTTCCATTCTATATTTCCATTCATGATAATTAAAAGGTGTGAGTAGATTTATTGGACTTGAATCCATAGCATAGAAGGAAAAGATGTCATAGTAGGTAAAGAATAAATATATAAAAATAAAAGTACACAAGACCACAAATTACCCCTTATAACTATCAAAGTGACCCCTCATAAAGTTTCAAATACAAATACATTCACATAGACATCAGACACAGTCAATAATATGTCTTGAGAAATTTATGCATAAGTATGAAGGAATTGGAGGGACGTAAGGATCAGTTGATAATGCATCCAAGAGTGTATAATATTTGGTTTTAATTGAGTTTATGAGGGATCTATATTACCACCAATGTGTAGATCATGAAAAAATAAATACTTTTGAAGAAGATAGTACTCAAATCAAAGTTACCAATCAAAAGTTATATCCGTTTGAAAATTTGAGATCACATGAAAAATTTGGGCAGAAATAGTGGTGGAAAATATTTTGAATCAACTTCCCCAAAAAAACATGAGGCCCCTTGGGTCAAAATCTTGAAAAAATATTTTTAATCAATTTCCTCACAAAAGAACTTAAGGTATTTGGAGCAATAATTAATCACTTTTGGTTAGAAGTGACCAAGGGATTAACTCCCATATGAATAGGGGATAAGGGATAAGATGGGTTTCCCCCCTCCCCTTTTTGATTGATTTGATTGATGGGAGAGTGACATCATCTAAAAAATGCACCATTTTTTTAAATGAAAATTATCACACTTCACACTATTAAATTTGACATCTGTTAGATTGTTATCAGAGTTTTCACCCTTTTGAACAATTGTCAAGGTTATTGGTTGCTATTGAAATTAAAAATTTTGACATTGGGGTTTGGTGTCTGAGATGCAAGCACTTATTATAGTGGGAAAAGATGTCGATCTTCCATTGGTTGCTTACAATTTTAAAAGTTCCACTATTAGAACTATGCACATCAGAGGTAGGGAAATCCCTTGTAGTTGTTAGGTTGACACCTACTCCTACAATCCAAAATCTTAATGTCAAGAATGTCAATTTATCCTATATTCATAAATCCTAATGTCAAATATTCCAATTGCACTCATAGTCATAAAAATTGATATCAGAGATGTCAACTACACCTGCAGTCTTAAAACCTAATGTCATAACTTTTCATTAGGATTGTAGCTTAACTCAGCAGTTGTTGGAGTTGTGGGTTGTAGATGCACTCCAAATTTTTTATGTAGGGGATGGGGACTATGAAATCACTTAAAATCTCTAACACATGCAAAATAGGCATGAAAATCCAATTTAACATGTAGGGACAAATTTTCCACCTAGTCCAAAATATTCAGATCTTAGAAGGGTATGAAAATTATTCCAAAGACCCACCAAGGATCTTAAAAACCCCAAAAAAATATTTTCCCTTGGAGACCCTAACTGTATATATTTGTGTGAAATCATTGAAAATACCTGAAACCCTCTAAAAAGACTAAAATTAATTGTCACAAAACTAGGTCATGTTTACAGTCAATCCTAGGATTTTGGCACCCTATAAATCTAATGGTGTTATTTATTTTGTGATTTGAGACTCCATATGTATAATTTGCATATAATTTATCAAAATTCCACCAAAGCTATAAAAACCAAAAAATCTAGTAAGATGCATGCAAGAAAGATCTCACCAAAGATTTTTAGAGATGACAAAATGGTTGTCAAATAAGATCTTTGATACCATGTCAGATTACTCTAAGATCTCTGAACATCCAAGATTGCATGAAAATCCTAAGATTAGGTGAGATAAAGATGCTACAACATAATTTGAATCAAAATCTTCATTAATTAATTATCTAAAAATTAAAAAGGAGGCAAATTATATAGTGATATAGGTCACCAAAAAGGTAACAACCTAACTCACAATTAGAAAACACATGAAGTGCATTTCCCCTAATGACCTTAATAACCCTAAGAAAGTTGACTAACAACCATGTAGGTATAATCAAAATTAGGAATAAACCTACACTAGCAAGTGTAATACCTATAAAAAACATAGTTAAATAGAACATAAATGAATTTGCTATTTTGTAGGATGAATTTGTTGATAAGTATGATTTCATTGTTGTTTGAGATGAATTTAGTATTTGTCAGTGTGAATTCATTGTTTTGTAGGATTAATTTGTTGATAAGTATGATTTCATTTTTGTTAAATAAAAAGAGGTGAATTAACTTGGTAATTAGGTCAATTATAGTAATTTAGAAGAATAATAAGGGTTTAATGAGGGTCGTGAGATGCATCATGTCTGATCGGGAATGCCATTATATAGAATAGGAATCCAAAGAAGATTAGATCATTGTTAGTGAATGTAAATAAAAACAACTAAAAAACCATAACATCCTAAGCATATCCACTAGGTTTGAGCAAGACTAAGCAAATAATGAATCAAATAGAAGACAAAACATTAGCATTTATACCTTCCTTGAAAGACTTCCTTTGCTTTATGGTGTGAAGAGGTATGCAGTCGACTTTTAGGATTAGAGATCTTTGGAAATATCAACTCCATGTGTGAGCAACATTTCCCCTTTCCTACTTAGTTTTTTTATTATTAATGTTGAAGAATTATTGAGTGATAGCCTTAAGATTTGGTAGAGATTCGTTGTGCTAGTTAGTAATGTTGAAAGAGTATGAAGACCCTTTTATTTATAGAGTTGGAAAATGATTGTGGATCAACCATCTTGAGATGAAGATCAAGTGCCCAAGATTAGTCCTCTGTTATCATAAATGAGAGAGATGGTGTGTAGAATAAAAGAGATGGAGTATGTCATAGAAATGTAATAAATTCAAATAATTACCCCTCTTTGAGTGTGTAAGAGGGGTGTAAGAGATTGTAAGATCTCTTAATTTCACACTTGATATGATGATGTGACCTTGGGTGAGTTAATAATTCAATTTGTGCATTTATAAAATAGATAATCCCAAATCCATGGAATTTTCCATTAGAAGAAAATTAGATTGATTAAGTAAGTTTAATCAATAATTAGAAGAATGGTGGCCTTTTGTAATGTTATTTTACCAATCAAATATCCACTTAATAATCTTGTAATAAAAATTGTAAAGAATCAATTTGATTTAATATTTTGATGTTGAATTAAATGTTACGATATGATGCATTACCCTAATCAGAGATGTGTCATTTTAATTTTAGATTAAATCAGTAATTGTGTGAATAATTGGATTAATTGATAATTTTTATGTATATTTATGTGTTATTGTAGAAAGTCATTCCAATTAAAATTTAGACATGAAAATGATGAAAATGAAGTGTTTTCATTCATCAATTATTACTTGTTTAGATTCTATGTGCTTTAGGTTCTCAGCTTTAAGTTATGCCTCTACATGTACTACTATAGTTTCTTCCCTTATATTTTATTTTCCACCCTGTTGGATGATGCTACATTTTTCTACTAGCATAGGTGCATAATATTTTGTATTTTTGTAGTGATGGGGATTCCATCTTCTACTTATTTATATTCAACCAAATCTACTCTATGTTTTTTATTTGTATCCTATTCTTTCTCTTGTATCGACGGGGTTTGGCTACCCCCTTATGTTTCATAGGCTTTAGAGCATATGAAACACAAGAAATATAGTGATATTTGTATTTTCACATTGATTCCATTATGATGTGGTCAATTTTTCATTTGACTCATTGTCGTCACTTAATGACACCTTATTTGGATATTTATACAGTTTTGTAGTGAGCTGGAGGTATTCATCAATCTTCTTTGTGTTTACATTCTTACATAGCATGTTGGCAACCCTATTTATTACACTTTAAAAATAGTGCATTGGAAAACCATGTCAACTTAAGCCAATTTGACATATTTTTATCTCTAAGAGTATCTTAGTTAGAGAGTGTTGCCTCATCATAGTAAATTTGGCATAGTTATCATATGCCTCTATCAATCCTTGAAGAATGCACCATTAATTTCAAAAATCCATGATCATGTTGTCATGCCACCTCTCCATCTTGATTTTGTATTATTTAATAAAGGGTTCATGGTATATTAATTTGTCATACCTTTTCACTAGAAATAGGGCCCACAATGGGTGGAACCACACACTATCATCATGCCCATCTAGAATGTTGATTTCATCAAGAACCAATAAAATTAAAATCTCACCCCACTAAAATGAATCAACCAATTTGTGGACTATTTTAGGCCTCTCAATGATATCATTATAAAGTATTTTTTAATAGTTAATTATATGTGTTTAGTGCCCATGTGGTTCATGATGTAAAGGTACTACTTGTTGATGTTATCCCCCCTGAAAGTTACACACAACTTGGTGCTCACCATACATGTTGCCACATGCATTGCCCTGTCATTAAGATGATTAATGTTAAAGGTGATTTTTTAATTCTCATAATTAAACAAATTGGCCACTCTATATACCTCCTTAGCATTGGCCAGTGCAATCTATATATTTTTATCATTTGAAGGTAACCATGTAAACCTACTTATGCACCTAAGGGATATATTCATTTAGTGCCCCAAAAGTTACAATCTATCCTCATGGATGTGTGAGATTAGGAACTAGAATAGTTTATATAGATATCTAAAGCAAGGTAACTAAAATAATTGTAACACCCCATTTTTTTTCTAGGGCTATTTTCACTCACACATTAGACATTAAGCATTTCTTCTATGCCTACTTGCTTACTCTCCATAATATAATATTTCTTCAACTTATATTTATTATTTGACATTTTTTTGTTGTAATCCTCTACTCTACACTAATCCACCATGGATACCCACTCTTCTCCATGAAAACATGAGTAAATAAATTGAATTTATACAATTTTTTTTAGTGTCTCTTCAATATTTCTCTCTAATTTCTCCATAGTCACTTTTTGGATGATGACTGAGTCACCTCCTTTTAGATCTACAGATCATCCTCATTTATTTTTTGTCAATTCCATAATGATAAATTTCCTTTTAAGTGGAATTGTATGACTTTGTCCTCTTTGAAAAAATCTTGATTGGTTAATTCTCCCGTCACCCTCTATTTGTTTTTGGTTCTAAGCTTAAGGTCATTTTAATGGTAGAAACACTCTCTACCAACCTTATTTTATTTGGTTTTAGCCTTATTTCCACTCTCTTTGCTCAAATTTAATGTTTTGATCATCTTTTTTTCCTTGCTAACTCAAATTCTAGACTCAAATTTACTCAAAATCTATGATTTCAATGCAAATTCACTTTTCCTATGGATTTTAGTGTGTTGTGTGCTTTTGGATCTTTCAAATCTTTGTAAAAATGATAAATAATGAAAATTAATTTCAAGACCCAATTTATACTTCATTTCAACATTAAATTTCTCTAATGGCATGTGTCATTTTGTTTAGTTTACCATTACTACCACTTTTGTACTTTGTCTTAATTCCTAGTGACATCATCCTTACATGAATCCTTTTAGATGTGACATGGGTATTTAAATCCTTGCTATGTTATTGGGTGTGTTATGTAACCATATTATTCACACCCAATGCCCCAAAAAATCTCACATATCCAAATACTTGGTCAATTTTTCACTTGTGTCCACTAGCTCTCTTGATGGTAAGAGCGTTTTTATTTATCCTTCCCCACATCAATCATGTGCATGGTCCTCTAATGCATCAATTAGTTTACTCTATCCTATTTAAAGTATATGTCCATGCATTTTTATAGTTACCCCATTCCTTCTTTATTTTAGTAGCACATGTGTGACCATAACCTTTGAATGTTTCTAAAACACTTCCTAATAGATAAAGATAATAAATAATGTATGATGTGTATAACCTATTTTACTTTCATATCCATAATTAGTGCACTATTATACTTTTTTTAAAACCATATGTCTTAATTAGAAAAAAAAAAAAAAAACTTTCATAACACAATTGGTGCCACAACACCTCCTAAAACTATTTAGACATCTAGCATGAGGATCTCAAATAAATATCTCACTTGACTCTCCTGACTAGAATTACAAGGTTGTATGATTTATTACTAAACTATCAATGCATAAAAAAATTGTGCTTACTTACAAAAATAACTATAACTAAATTATAAAATGAAATATGAATTGAGATACAATCTTAGCATTCACCTTATTCTCATTAACTCATATAGATTATACATTAAATTACTTAAGCCTACTCCCATTGAAATTCCTATGGATAATTTCACTATTTAATGTGTGTAACTTACATAGCACCTCCTCTCCCTTTATAAATGGAACATATTCATGTTTATTTCTCATAGATAAATCTTGGAGTCTCACAAATAGATGTCAAATATCTTGGAACAAAGTCATGCTTTAGTCTTATTCTAATTCCCTACTCCCCACCCCTATTTAATTTATATATTGGGGGGTGGAGGGGTCTAATACTACATACAAATAGGTGGCATCTAAGCATCACCCATATCAAACCATCATCAATCCCCATACATAAAGTGGGGGATCTTTATTTATGGGGGATAGAGGGACCTTCCCAACTTTGTCTTTTTATAGAGGTGTTCATCAAGATCATACCCACCTCTCTATATGGGGGTCCTATCCTATGAGGGGTTATATAAATGGAGGGGTGCATTTGTTTCTAGAATATCATGAATGTTGTAGATTCCCACCTAGTGGATATGTAACTTTCTTAGATTTTTACACACCTAAAATCATACAATAATACATGTTCACCATTACGTTAAATAAAAAAATGCATTTGTTGTGCCATGTCTTCTACCTTGATTTTTTGACCCGTTGACTCTATTTTGAGATCATGTTCTTCTCATCAAGCTTAATGAACTCCTACAATGATGTGTCAAGTGATTCTTTGTTGTCTAGCCTCCTGACATGCACAATGTGTAAGGATGACAACATGAACTCCACAAGAAGATCTACATCCTTTCCAAACAATAGTTGAAATGGAGTGGACTTGTTTATCCTCTTATGTGTGGTCCTATAAGTCTAGAGCACAATAGATACTCGATATCCAAATTTGTGTGCCCTAAATCATAAATATTAATTAGGATTATTTCAAATATTTTATTAAAATCTCCAACTATTCCATTATCCTATGGGTGGTACATAATGGTTTTGTGGTGTGCAACCATAAACTCTACTAATATAATGTGTGCCTCAATCACTTGTGAGGCTCAGGGGGAACCTATACCTACTTTTTTTTTTGAAATAAAATGTGTCATTTTGGTCAATGAAATGTTTTTTTAATTGCTTTGATCCATTTATTAAGGTCGATAGTTATTGTTATGATGTATCATGTGTCAATCCTTTGCATAATAGGTGCTATGGGCCAAACAAATTAAATTGTTAATTTATAAAAGGGTTCATATACAATAATGATGACCAACAACATTTTTATATCTTATTTGTATTTCCAACACATTGAAAAAGTTACATTTATACATATATTTCTTAGCATCTTTATATAGACTTAGCCACCAAAGGCCAAAAATAGGATTTTACATGTAGTTCCTTCTCCTACATAGTGACCATTGACAATTCCTTCATGTCCTTTGTGCAATACCTCTACATTATCATGTTTGATGACACACCAATGTAATACTTTGGCATGCCTCATCTTGTATAGTTCTCCATCAATGAGTTGGTAAGCAGAATCATGAATCACCAATTATTTTTTATCTTTTTGTTTTCTAATCACTAGGGGTGATGATTGAAGTGAGGAATGATATTATATCAGCTAGATCTTATGGTACATGCTAAATTTTGTATAAATAGGCACTAATCATCCCATATTAAATGTTTTGTGCCTTCTCCCTTGATGTGATTTGAAACAATAAATATGATATGTAATTTTTACCTGATTTTACTACCATAGAAAATTGGAACTCTTGGAAAAATACAGTACATTTGCATATTCCCCATGTAAAATTAAATTTCTCACAAGGTACTTCAATGCTTCATGATCTATGAAGAAAATTAATGGTGTGATAAGGAGATACTATCATTTTTTTAGTGCATATACCAGTGTATATAAATTCACACTCAGTGGTCATCTTATTGTGCATAACCAGTGTAAGTGTTTGAATGGAAGATTAAGTGGGATTATTTACATTATTTTCCCCTGGTTACACTAAGATAACACCAATGGATGATAATAAGGCATTGAAAAATAAGTGGAATGGAGTATTATAATATATAAATTACAATATTAGTGCACTAACAAGCTTTTCCTTTAGAGTCTCAAAAACCTCGTGTTGTTTGTCTATTTAAATAAATGGACCATACATGCATAAAAATTCTTTAAGTTGCACAAAAATCATAACATAGTTCATAATTAACTTGTTATAGTGTATGATATGTATTAAAAATACACACATGTCTCACTGTGTGTTCAACATTTCAAGTTGAAATATGATGGAATTTTTTGTAGGATCTACAAATATTCAATCTTTACAAATCACATAGCAAAGAAACATTCTAAAAGGGGTAGAAAATATGCATTTCCTCATATTGAGTGATATTTAGAGATGAAAAAAGTGCTCAAAAATCAATCTAAGGCATGTGGGGTGGTCCTTTACCAATTCATAGATGGTTTGATCATTAAGGTAAACTTGGAGGAAGCAATGTATGAAGTCTTTTAATGTTGTGACAATGATGTGTGAAAACATAACTAGCATGTTATTTAGTCCAAAAGGCATTAAATTATAAGTGAACAAACCCCACTTGGTTACAAAATTTTCTTATCCTCTTCTTCAATTTGGATCTAATTATATCCCAAAATACCATCAATGAATGCGTAAATTTAATAACCTATAACACCCTCAAAAATATCTTTAGTAAATAGAGTTGGGAAAGGGTTTGTCACACATATAGCATTGATTAGTCTAAAGTCCACATATATTCATATACACCCATTATTTTTAAATCTTATAATCATTGTACTTACCCATTCATATTCCTCAACATGATATATTACCCTAGAAAAAGCATGTTGTCGATCTCCTCTTTAATCTAGGTGTGGAGGTTTAGGTTTATTTGGTAGGGACTCTTATTAACCAATATTCTGCCCTTGACCAGTTTAATATTATTACCCAAAGAGGGGTGTAAGCCTTTCATTTCCAAAGAATTCTATAGAAAGGAATTTTTAAATCAACTCAAAAATTTGGGCAAACTCTTCATCATACCAATAATCTCCAATGGTGGTGATCTTTGGTTCATCCTCTATGTCAATGTTCATCTTAGTTGTCTTAAATGGCTAATGGTAGGACCTATTCTTCTCTCCTTGTGCATACATAACTTTTCACTCTTCTTATGAGGTTTCCACCTTTAAATGATTCATCATATCTTTAGGTTAGGTTTCATATACCTTGCGAGCCACCTTCTCTTTATTGCAATTGAAACACCAATTGCATTCCATCCAAACTTCTTTAGTGTTCTCACTAGAGTAAATTTTGTTATTATGTTATTTAAACATTATTGATAGTGAAAGACCCTTTTAACTATGAAACTTGTATATATGTTACTCCTTAATAATTTCATCCTCCATGATGAAATGATAAATCCACTTTAAAGGCTTGAAGATTTTAAGCTTAGATGAAGAAAAATAAAAGGTATGAATAAAATCAGCCTTCATCCCTTCCTAGTTAGTTGTATCTTTGCATGTTTCACAAATAATATACCAAACATGATCCCAAATATTTAATATGACATAAAAATCATGGACCCCTAATCCTGCTTGAAGATAGTGTGCACTTTTCATCCATGATAATTCACAACCATGTACGTACTTCTCTAAGAATGAGTTCCCACTATATGTATATAACCCTCATTTGATGTTGGTGTGCTCGAAATGGGTGAAAATTACCTCCCTCATGGTAGTCCATGTTGGTAGGGAAGGTCTATGTGTCACCCATAAATACACACTTGTACTCTTTGAAGTGTAGATTAGGGCATGTAATCAATATTTATCCTTTGGTATACATCTTTCCATACTATTTACATGTGCATTGGTGTTTGTTGAGCCATCATAATAGGGTGGTGATAAAATATTACCATTGTTAAATATCTATAAGTTTTTACTTGTGATAGGATTTCATACTGTATTGGCTTTAATGTTCCTAAGACTCAAATGCACGATTAACTTCTTTGGATCTAAGTCTATGGTGTAGGAGCATCAAACATACAAACATAACTTTTGAGTTATTATAAAGTCATGTGTTAGTTAGAGTCCATTTTGAGGTGTAAGTGTGTGTGAGGGACCTTATAAGGTCCATTAATTATATTAGGAGTCATAATGAGTCATTAAAGGTGTGTTTGTGAGTATGTGTAATTTTCCCTCCAAAAGTGGCATTAAAAGGACCTAGTGACAATTTTAAGTGGTGTTTTAAGTAATTTCAAGGGTGTCTAATGAATGAGTAAGTTCATATGGGTCATAAGAGTCTAATGAAGTTTAAAATATGTATTTAAGATGATAAATGGTCTTAATAAAGTCTTATGTGGGTAACTACGTGAAAATATAAGTTATGAAAAAAGGTTGTAAGAGTTTTATCTTGTAACTAACTCAAGAAACCAACATAGAAGTTGGATGAAATAAGGAAGTTGGATTTATTTTTAGTGTGTAATATAGATAAGGAGAGAGGAGAGATAGCTCCAAGAAGGATAGAAAAAAGAGATAGGAAGAATGTAACCAATCAAGAAAGGTGGCAGAGTCCATTCATGGACTGAATGTGAAATGTTTGAAGATTCAAATGAGTAAAGAAGAGAATTGTTGTGTGTGTTCACTCTCTTTTGAATGGTATGTAATTTCTATTATTTTTATTTTGAATTTAAAATTCCCCAAAGGCAATGTATATTTCATTATTTCTTATTGTTTACAGGTTTAAATAAAGGACTATAGGTTACAGTCAAGATGAAGGACTGTTTCAATAACTTTTTGTAATGACAAAAGCAAGTAAACATGTGTAAATATTACCATTGTATTATATATGCATTAATAAATCCATAATATGTTCATATATTATGTTATATAATAAATAAACTCAAGAAGGAGTCATAGTCTGTGAACCCTGTTTGGTTGTGACAGCCAAGACTATCAAACAAGTGAAGGTCTAATGAAGTATTTTATAACAAGAAGACCCTTATCTCAATGGTGATGATTTTTAGGTAAGAATATATTTGATATAAGGGTGGTACATATGGTTTTAATTTTAAATAAGTATAAATTTTCAAATATACAGTCAGTTGGAAGTCAATACTCAGTTACACAGTAAGAAAACCCATGTTCTCACATAGTCAGTATGTAATGACAGAGTGTAGGGGTTTGAATGAATGAATGGTCATTGAGTTGATGAAATCAAGGTATTATTGAAGGTATAAAAACCTTAATAATACCATTTTTAAGTCTTAAAACTTCTTTTAGTATAAACAAACTACTCAAACCCATTACACAGTCCATTAAAAGTGCATAAAATTATGTAATTTGCCTTGTTGTGAGTATAACAAGATTGAAAAAGGACCCTAAGCTATTTGGATAGGTGTAAATTGTTGAGATATACCTATAATAGGTCTCATATTTATTTTAAACTTCATAAAACAAAATATATGAAATTTTTAATCCTCTAGGCCTACTTAGTCAAGCTTTTAAGCCTATCTAGGGTTTCATTCCAAAAAACCCCATAACTTGAATTCTAACAGTAGGAAAAGGATGAAAATTTGTGATCCTATTTATTTTGGAATATATAAAATTAATAAAGTGTTTTTTTTCTAGTAATATATCATACAATATAAATTTGAGGTCTAAGCAAGAGTATAGAGGGTTAATAGGCCTAATTGGCGAGGTACTTGTGAAGGAAGTGTTATCTACAGAGATAGTTAAAACTTGAAACTTTATAGAGAGATAAAAAAAGATAGAGGTGGTGAAATATGGTATTATATGTTGGATAATACTTTCATATTATTCAAATAAGGGTAAAACATGAAAAAAAGGCTATAAGGAGATGGACTCAATAATGAGGTTGAGGTGTATAAGGGGATGTTAGAGAGTGATTGAGAGATAAATAGGGAATGAGGAAAATGTGTTGAGACCAAGATAATTCATCCACTATTAGATATTTTCTTCATGAAATGTAAGATAATGTTTGTTATTTAAGACAAGAGAAGAGTGACTAGTGTGAGCAAAGTGAGTGAAATATTGATGAAGAGATGAATAAAATAATGGAATGAGTGAAAAGATGAGTAATGAGGTTTTATAAGGCTCTAGTGACATAGATAAGTGACTCCAAAGTGTTTAGTAAATAAGGTTATAGAAAAGGATACTATAAATCCTAGTGATAAGTTCAAAGACATCAATGAAGGTTTAACCTTGAGAACAAAGCCAGGTATTTGAAGTTAAAATCAAGATTCAATATCAGAGAAGATTAGATCTAGGATGGTGATTATGAGGCTTTTCCCATGTACCTCTACATCACTCTAATACAACACACTTTCACCTAATCACCTAATATGATTCCTACACCCAACAATCACATGTGACACCAGTAGTGTAAGAATTGGATTTTGCATCACCCCATGTAAGGACTCCATCAATATTAGGTTCTAAATGCTTTGCACCTTACACATTGATATTATATATATGATTCACCTCTTCATCCATATCAACGCTCTCAACATATGTAGGCCCATGATCATTATCCAATGGAATAGCCACATGTTAATTCCCATTTTCAAAACTCGTATTATTATTCTTAAAGTGCATATTTACATTATTGGTATAACACCATGGACTACCAAGTAAATCAAGATAGTTATCTACCTTATCCAATTCAATAACTTTAAAAAAATTCTTAAAATTTACACCAATGATATGAACATAAATATATTTTAGAATCCCTAAGGGTTGTGCAAAGGTCTTATTTTCCATAAATAAAACATGAGGTGACTTTATAAGAATTGGGTTACCCATCTTGTGCCAGGCTTATTTTTTCAAAATGTACACCTCAACCCAACTATCAATTAGGATGTCACATACCAACCATCCATAAATAATGGCATCAATCAACAACTCTTGATCATAGCTAGTGTTTTTTATGGTATTAACCTCATGTGTCATTTCTTAATATGGATCTAGAGGTTTGTTAGATAGACCTATATTATTTTGTATCAACTAATTCTTGAGAAAAGGATATTGCCCTCTAAATGTAATACAATACCTAATTTTAAGAGGTCATTGACCTCTTATGCATTAGTTTTTTGTTGAATATCCTCCCTCACCTAGATTTTATATCTTTTGCATGTTATAGTTCACCTTGTAGGTTTTAGTTCACATCCATTATCTCCTATAACATCAATTTTGGGTTGATGTCATCCTGATAGCCAATGACGAATGAATGCTCTAAATGATGGAACTTTTCTTTGAGTGGCCCCTTACTTGTTGCTAAGTGATGTCATAACTATATGTCATAACTAAACCTAATGCCCTAAGAAATTTTACACACACCCTCCTTAGGTATCCATTAATTTCCTAGGCATATAATACAAATCATTCCTATTCCATTCTCATACTTGTTCTTTTGTGTTAACTTTGCATAGAAGTCAGAGCATTCCTCTAACTTATGTTCTCATTAGTAATACATATAAATAGGGATATTTGGGCTATCCTTTTGGTAGTTATTTGGTGAGCCACACTCATAACTTGTGCACAGATGATAATAAACTCCACCTTATCCACCACCTCTTCCTCTATAAACACATTGTCACCATATTGGACCTATTATTGATTAGAATGTCATGTAATTGTTTGTCATGCTCCTTTTCTATGTGCCTCATGAATTTCATTAGTTACCCTACAAAATTCAATATTTTGGGTTGATGCTTCATTTATCTTACAATATAAAGAAACTTTTATCTATGTCACACTTTGAAACAATAGTCAAGCATGCACATCATGATTTTAAAGACAAAATTCACATAATTTAAGAATTTCCCTAACACTGTGTCATGGATAATTGTTTTTGTTATGAACTTTCACCTCATAGTCTGTACACCATAAACCACTTCAAGTATCATGTGCACTTTTGGTAGTTAACATTTATATCTCGGAGGAAATTGAGCAATGTGTGCCTCCATGAAGGGGTTTATCCCCATAACCACACTACCAACTTCTTAAAATTTTAGTGTTACTTAAAGTGCTTCCATTGGCTATGTGAGATTTTTCATAGATAAATCACACCTTAAGCGTAAAAGTTAAAAACTAATGGGCATGATGAATGGGGTATATCTCATATGAAAGCTTGGATATCAAAGTGTAGATGCTAGTTTTATACACCCCTATGTATTAACTTGATGTGTCGTCACATTATTATGTTTTCCTAACATAAAGGACCCCATTCATAATTATTTAAAATAATTACATTCACCTCACCCCTTTCACTTTTACCACATAGGTTACTTAAACCTAATTACCACAATTAAATAGTAATCAACCCTATTTCTACCATCTTTAAATATAAAAATTGTTAGGTTGTGGAGCTAAAAGCTTCACTATATGCAAACATGGAGGAGGTTGCTGAGTTCTAGGGATACTAGCATTAGCAGTGCAATCGACGTCGATCAGGGGTGAATAGAGGGAAATCGACATTGGCAGGAGTCGACTGATGTCAGTCACCTCTAGACAGACAAGGACTGACGTTGGTTGCCTGTGTGGTTCCAGAACTATTCATTACATGAACAGTTAGTTTGTTGAACCGGTTGTTTGCATGTAAAGGCTATTTTGAGTCTTAAGCTACGTGTCTAATTATTATAAATTAGAAGTCTAAGTTATTTTTTAGTATGGGATCTATTTATAGACTCATTGGCATGTATTGTAATTTAAGGATTAAGGCAAGGAAGAGATCCTTCCAATTGTAAGAACAAGTTGATCTGTAGGTTGTTGTAAGATCAGGGAAAAGTTCTACATGGTAAGTAAGATCATTTGAGTTGTAGGTTGTTGCAAGTTCATGGGAGATCTACTTGAAGTACTTTTGAGTGCTTGGTACTGGCAGTATTATTACTGACTGGTTGGAGGTGAACATCAACTCTGTGTTTGAGTTGTGTATTGGGACCTTTTTTGGTAGGAGAGTGAACTCTTGAGGGAAAGAGATCTATACATCTAAGAGGTGTGGAAGATTGTGGCATCCTCATTGTATTTCCTTCTGGCATGAGTATTAATACAAGATTGTGTATTGTCTCTCATATTCTGTGTCATTTGTGAATTCTAGTTACTTATTAATTATGGTTTAATTTCATGATTAGTTGCTTATACAAGGTAATCATATGTACTCTTATTGAGGAGTTGGATCCTAACAAGTGGTATCAGAGCTTGGTTGTAGTTTCAAGAGCATGATACCACTGACAAGTGGTATCAGAGCTTTTGGTTGGGTTACTAACAGGTTGTATCAGATCTAGTTAGTGTTTGTTGATTACAGGTCACTCACAGGGGTTTTTATTTGCGTGGGAGTATAGCAATGGCAGAAGAAAGTAAGCTATGAATGGAGAAGTTTAATGGCAAGAACTATCAATTATGGAGGATGCAGATTGAATATTATCTGTATCAGAAAGATTTGTACTTACTATTGAGTGGGGTTGCATGCAAGCCCATGGATATGAAGGATGAAGAATGGGAGGTTCTTGATCAGAAGGCTCTGGGATCTATAAGGTTGAGCCTTGCATCGTCTATGATTTCCAACTTATCACAGGCTAAGACAATGGTAGAGTTGATGGAATCTTTGGCAAATTTATATGAAAAACCCTTAGCTTCGAATAAGGTATTTCTTATGAAGCAATTATTTAATTTGTAAATGTTGGAAGGTGGATCTGTTCATAGTCATCTTAGTGATTTCCATGGTTTGGTAAACCAGTTAAATTTAGTCAATATTATTTTTGATGATGAAATCAAGGCTCTCTTAATCTTATGCTCATTACCTGAAAGTTGGGAGAGTTTGGTAATGGCAGTTAGTAATACTGCATTTGCTTCAAAAATCTTAAAAGTGGATGATGTTGTGAGTGTAATCTTGAATGAAGAAATTTGCAAGAAAAGCACAGGTGAATCATCAGGGAATGCTTTGAGTGTTGAAAGTAGGGGAAGGCAAAGAGAGAAGATCGAGCATGGGAGATCAAGGTTAAATATAGGCAAGAGATCCAAATCCAGGTATGGCAGAATAACCTGCTAGAAATGTGGAAAACAAGGGCATGTAAAGAGAGATTGTTGGGTGAAGGAAGATCAACATGAAGGACATGAAGAAGCAAATGTTGAAGATGTTGCAGGTATTGTTGCACAGGATGCTCTTGTATGTTCCTTGGATAAAGTAGAATCTTGGGTTTTAGATTCTAGTGCCTCTTTCCATGCATCCCCAAATAGGGAATTTTTTCATGAATATGTCCAGGGAGACTTTGGAGAAATTTATTTAGGGGATGGTAAGCCTTGTCAGATGGTTGGCAAAGGGAAAGTGAAGCTAAAATTGTAGATAGGGAACACATGGGTGTTGAAGGAGGTCATGCATATCCCAATCCTGAAGTGAAATTTGATTTTTATTGGAAAGTTGGGTGATGAGGGTTGCACAGTAACCCTCACAGTGGACTCTTGGAAGGTTACCAAGGGTGAACTTGTTGTAGCAAGAGGTAAGAAAGTAGGTACGCTTTATCTATCTACTTGTATTACTGATTCTCCTTTTGGTTTATCTACTTTAGCTATAGATTCGAAGATGTGGCTTAATAGGCTTGGTCAAATGAATAAGAAGGAGATGCATGTTCTTAAGTCAAAGGGTATGCTTTCAAATTTAAAAAGCATGGATCGAGATTTCTATATGCAAAAGAAGAAAGTGACGTTTCTTGAGAAATTTGATGTTTGTGACAAGAATAGGAAAGCCTTGGTTTTCAAGGAGAAGGTGATAGACAGAGATCAGCGCAAGGGGCTAAATAATTTTAAGTAGAGCAAGGTTGATTTGGACAATCTTTTGATCCAAAAAGAGCTCACGGGTAGAAGTCATCACTCACAAGTAAAACACAAAAACTGGCATCAGTTAGAAAACTGATGTCAGCATCCAGATAGAGATCGACGTCGGCTATGTGTAGCCTAATGTTGGTGACTCTGGACAAATAAACACTGGCATCAGTCAGGGGGAACCAACATTGGTGATGAGGCAGTCGCATGGAATCAACATCAGTCAGGTGCAAACTGAGATGTGATTGACATCGGTCACTGAGATAGATTTTGGGTGGACAGCAAGCTGTCAAAGAGTCTTAAGTGCCCATATGGAGGACTTAAAGGGTAAGTAAGCCTTAAATTTGTCATTTCCCTTCTTTACACTACTTGTTGCTCACTGATGGTCAAGAACCAGGAAGTTATTAAAGAAGTAGAGCAGGTAAATCCAGGAAATAGTGGGAGCTTGGCATGGATGAAGGATGTGATTCCTTAGAGAAGAACTAAACAGGAGTTTTTTGGTGGAGTTGCCAGCTGGAAGAAAGCACTGAGAGATGAATGGATGTTC
Source organism: Torreya grandis (assembly GCA_037957365.1). Classification (NCBI taxonomy): domain Eukaryota; kingdom Viridiplantae; phylum Streptophyta; class Pinopsida; order Cupressales; family Taxaceae; genus Torreya; species Torreya grandis. The sequence goes on along the minus strand of JARHVA010000917.1, from coordinate 1,149,224 downwards.
AGGATAAAGAAGAGTGGGAATGGACACGTGAGACAGAAGGCCAGGGTATATGGTCTTGAGGAAGTTGCAAGGCAATGGAGGTTTGACCATTATGTTTTTCTTTACCAAGTTGGATAATATTAGCTATATTATCTTATTATTGTATTGTGTGCTTATTGCAGGGTTACACATATAGGGAGTTGCTAAACTAAAGGTAAAGTTAGTTTAGATGTGTGTCATGAGGAATCTAGGAGTAGCAAGATTCTTTGGCATGAGTGTGTTCTAGAGACATGGAAGGTCACAGGTTGATTTTGTCTCCAAATGATTGTGTGAAACCAGTTAGCACGCCAATGGTTGGACAGTTCTATGAATAGTGTCATGATTTACATAATGAGGTTAAGTGCATGGTATGTACTAGACCTGAGATTTTCCAAGTAGTGGGAGTTGTCAGCAAGTTTGGAACCAATTCGAGAAAAAAGCACTAGAGGGCAGTTCAGTGGATTCTCAGGTATCTGAGAGGGACCAACAACAGGTGCACATGCTATGCAAGGTCAAGTTCTTTTCTACATGGGTTTGTAGATGCGGATGTGGCAGGTGATTTGGATGACAGGAGGTACACCACAAGATTTTTGGTGGTTGGTCTTAAAGAGTGATCTTGAAGAGGGATACAATGCCAGGAAACAAACTAGATGATGTACAGGTATAGGTACAGGTGCAACTATTTATCTCTAAGTGGGATATTGTTAAGTTGTGGAGCTAAAAGGTTCACTGTATGCAAACATGGAGGAGGTTACTGAGTTCCAAGGATACCGATGTCAGTAGCAAAACTGACGTCGGTCAGGGGTGAACAGAAGGGAAACCAACATCAGTAGGAGTTGGCCAATGTCAGTCACCTCCAAACAGACAAGGATCGACATCAATCACCTGTGCAATTCTAAAATTGTTTGTTGCATGAACAGTTAGTTTGTTGAACCAGTTGTTTGCATGTAAAGGCTATTTTGAGTCTTGAGCTGTGTGTCTAATTATTGTAAATTAGAAGTCTAAGTTATTGTTTAGTATGAGATATATTTATAGACTCATTGGCATGTATTGTAATTTAAGGATTAAGGCAAGGAAGAGATCCTTCCAATTGTAAGAACAAGTTGATTTGCAGGTTGTTGTAAGATCAGGGAGAAGTTCTACATGGTAAGTAAGATCATTTGAGTTGCATGTTATTGCAAGTTCATGGGAGATCTACTTGAAGTACTTTTGAGTGCTTGGTACTAGCAGTGTTATTACTGACTGGTTGGAGGTGAACACCAACTCTGTGTTTGAGTTGTGTGTTGGGACCATTTTTGGTAGGAGAGTGAACTCTTGAGGGAAAGAGATCTATACATCTGAGAGGTGTGGAATATTGTGGCATCTTCATTGTATTTCCTTCTGGCATGAGTATTAATACAAGATTGTGTATTGTCTCTCATATTCTATGTCATTTGTGAATTCTAGTTACTTGTTAATTCTGGTTTAATTCTGTGATTAGTTGCTTATACAAGCTAATCATATGTAATCTTATTGAGGAGTTGGATCCAGACAAAAATCCCAAAAACAAATAAAAACAAAAGTATACAAAACCTCCTAACAAACCTATCCCATGTTTAAAACAACCTCAAAAACCTTAGAAATTGTTTTAACCATCATTTACACCATAGCCAACCTATTGGAATGGCATTTGTTTCAGCTTGACCCATTTTGGGTAAATCACAGTCAATTCTCTAGAATCAACACTGATCAGTTAGAATTGACATCGATCCATAAATATAAAACAAACCTCCATTGCTTGAGAGGAATGAATGTGAAAGGAAGGAAGCCATTTTTTATCATGAAATTCTATCCAAACTAGTCTTGAATCTACATATAGATATTACTAGCACCTTGCCACTTTGAAGAACACTTGATTGGTGACATTATCAGGTGATTTTTAAAGGCCATCTACCTTATTTTAGCATTTATTTATCTTCATATCTTCAACCATCCAAGTTCAATATTATTTTCATATTTAAGTTTTATTTATCTTCTACATCTCTGTGTTTTTATTTACATTCAATTTTGATTATTTTATCAATTATCTAGGTCATCATTATAGTCTATTTTATAGTTTAGCACTTCTACATAGAATCAACATTGATTCATCTAAATTGACATTGATCCTTGTTAAACTATAAAAATATCCTTAAATAGTCTATTTTTTCATCTTCAATATCTATTAAATCTACATTCTAGTTTGCTAAAAATCTATCTTTTCATGTAGATAACCCTGCTTAGATTAGTACATGATTCTGTTAGCATCTTTGATCTTCCCATAGTCCCTCAACCTCTATTTGTCGATCAAAGTGACATTGAATTTGAGTTAGGACTTTACATTGTGGCTTTTATACGTAATTTTGAATACAATTATAAAAAATTGGCTATAATCCAAGAGGATGTTAATGTAGCTACAAAATTTTAGGATGTTTACTTTAATCGCATAAATCCTATTATTGATTAATTATATTTGTCATTGTCTATTTATATCTTATCCATATATGTCTTTGTAATTCCATGTTTATTTATAAAATTAAATGTTAAACATGGGTTGACATCCATCTAAGGAAGTGTATCACTTCTTGGGACTGGTTTCTTACCAGGCAACCCACTTATTTTTCTAAATCCATTTTTGTGAGTTAGTGTGATTTACAAGTCATTCCTCCCTAGCCAAAGAGGAGTTCCCAAAAATATTGGTCAATGGTGCACAACCCCATCCATATCTCCAAGTAATCTTAAAAACCCTACATATACTTTGTTTTTAGTAGTTAATTAAATCACATTGAAAAAACAAAAAAATACTAAAACATTTTGGCATGCCTGGTAAGACCTATAGGTCTCATTTTTCTTTGTTAAATTCAAAATCATTGAATTTTATCTCTTTCCCTTTATTTATGTTAATTCATCCAAAGATAACATTAAATTTAAAATAAATTGCATCCATATTTCTTGTTTATATTCTTTCACATATAATAATCTAGGCAAAAATCTATCGTAGTCATCACTTTATCCACACACAATCCAAATCATTGTCATAATAAACACATCTTAACACTTGACATAAGGAAATCAATGAGGATTTCATCACCTTGTGACAACCTTTCTCTGGCAATCCTACTTAGATTTCACCACCAAGGGGAGGACCACCTCAGTTTTCTAGCTAAGTATAATCTCTAGACCATTGGTATATTTTAGCTAAGCACTTGTACTGGTTGTGGGATTATGACATGAGGGGAACAAGCCCCAAGTATAAAGCCACGTATCAATATCAATATAAATATCCTTTAAGTGCCAAAATAAAAACACATGAAACCATCCTTAGATTACCATTTCTTAGGACCCTCATTATCCTTTTTCATTTTTTTCTCACATCTTAAAGTTAAAAAAGATAAAAACTTTTTGGAATGACTTTAGTGTGTGTTTCTTTCATCCATAATTAAAATGAGATAATTCAAAAAGAAATTTTTATTTTATTTGTTTGTTTTATTTTTATTTTTATTTTATATATCATGGTTTTGACTAGATAACAATAAAAAAAGGAAGTCAAAGAAGGTGTTACATCTTCTCCAATAGAATGTACACCTAGTCCCACCTCTTCCTATAAGTCCTTTGAGAATCTTATGTTCCAATAATATTATTCTCAAGGAAATCCTTCCTTTGTAGAAATACTAGACAATAGCCCTGTTAATCTTAATTACTATCCTAATAATCGAGTAATACATATTTCTTCTTCCCCCCATACCTAAGATCCTCGATATAAATAGGGGATGCCTTTCGAGGAAACTGAGAAAAGTGAAGAATTCACCATGGATATGGTATCCTTTTCCATCGAATCTCTTCCATCTGGTTCTAATACCCAGGTGACATAATCTCTAGGAAACCAACCACCTATAGTATCTACTAGTTTTCTAACCCTCATTACTCAGATTCAAAATACCACTCAACCTATATCCACTATACCTCCCAAAATATTAGTGGTGTCAAGTCTTGCAAGTATCCCACCTGTTAGAAATACTTTAGCATATGGTTCAAAACAAATCCCTCACACATAACAAATCCCTCACACATAGAAAATCCCTCATACATAACAAATCCCTTATACCCAACCTTTCTAATAGTATGTATCCTCGACCACCCAGTACATGGCTTCATCATAACTAGTGATAACTACATACTTACAGTTCTTCCCACAATAAATATTTTAATACAAGTCCCACAATATGTAGTAGCATCTCAACCTATTTTGTCTACTATAGTAGGATACCTTCCCTCATAGCCTATGTCTACCTCTTTACCAAGTTATCAACCCCTTTAGCAAAATGTCTTAGGAAGTGTGCCTCAGAATAATACTCAAACAGATTTCATAAACATCCTTATGAATAGGATGGCTAGTTTGGAAGCCTTCACCTCTGGACATAATACAATACTCACATTTGAGAAAATTTGTAATGAGACAATCCATCCCATTATCCCTATCTAATTGTATTCCTCGCAAAGGGAACTTCCTAAGTTTACTAAATTCTAAAATAAATAAGATCCCCAATAACACCTTAGAGCCTTTCGACATGCATGTTATCTTATAACACATGGCGATGCCCTCCTACTTAGAACATTTCCCATATCATTATCAGGATCCGCATTGGATTGGTATAATTCCATTCCCCATCATTCTCTCTTTTCCTTTAGATAGTTGGCCCAAATTTTCTTGGAACACTTCTTGATCAATATTTCTCAAAAAGTGACTATCACAGATCTTTATGCTATTAGATAGTTTGACGATGAATCCATATCAGACTTTGTGGTTTGATGGCATGACTTAATCAACCAACTAACCTTTTATTTTCCACAAATATAATTAATTGAATTGTTTTCATGTTCTTGTGCAAAACATTTATCATCCATGTTACAAATTAAAACTTTTAAGACTTTTGATGAAGCCTTTACCATGGCCTATAAACTTGAAATCTATGGCATTGAAGAGGGAAAAGTTAAGTTGCGTAATAAAAACTTCAAATCTGACCCCTCCAAAAGAAATAGCAATAATCCTAAACCAAAAGGGGCAAAAAATTCAATGACTATAAAAACTTCTTCCCCTCTAGCATCCAACCAATCGAGGTCCTCTACTTCTTAAATGCAAAAACCTAGGGGCCTTACTCATTTTTTCCCTAAGAAATATACCCCTATAGGAGAGCCTTATACTTTGGTATTAGATAAACTCCTTCAAGCAAATGTTATTAAACTCCCTTCGATTAGACCAGTCGATGATATACATTGTAAAACCAATTGGTATAAAGAAGATGAGTTTTGTGCTTATCATAGGGTAATAGGACATGACATAGAAAAATTTACATCCTTTAAATAATTGGTATAGAAACTCATTGATAAAGGGGATCTATAGTTGGACAGTCTAAATGTTCCTCCTAACTAATCTTTAGATATTTTCAAATAACCATTTACAAACCATCCATCCACATTGAGCACAGTCCAAGCTAACCTTAGAGAAATGAAAAATCAAGTCACCCACATGATTAACATAATCCATGACCTATTATTACCTAAAGAAGTTCCAGATAAACCTTCAATCTTAGATCTCCTTATGAGAGATGATTTTGATATGAGTCAACCTGAGGTCATTACAACCAATCCAAAAATCCCCATAAAGCTCCTTGATCTTATTACATGGGATCATTCGCATGAACCATCCCCTTCACCTTCTCACAGTGAACCTCCTAAAGGGGAAAATGACACTACTCCTTGAGATGTCATAGATAAACATCTTGATACTTCTAAAGTTGGACATTCCACCCCTTTGATCCATAGTGAATATCTTCATGGTAAGCATATAATGAGATCATATCCTTTTGCCCAAAACCTTGACCCTTCAAAACCATCTTCTACCATAACACCTCCTTACCCTAAAAATACTAAAGGAAAGGGTAAAGATCCTATCTTCGATAGCTGGGACAATTATCTTGGTATTCCACTAAAGAAAACCTTAGCTCATCCTCAAGTTAGAGTTGATCTTTCTCAAACATCAAATGAAAAAAACCTTGGTCTGAAGACCCCCTCTTTTCTCAACACACAAAAAACCAAAGGGCCTACCTCTTTTATATCATCTCCATCATCTATTTTAGGGCCTTATCCATCTTCTAGAGTAATTTCCCCTATCATAAGTGCTTCTACTAAAGCACATGGGAAAATACAAAATACCTCTCCATTGTTAAGTACACCTCAATCTCAATATCCACCTTCCTCTGTTAAGGGACCATTAGATAAATCTAAAGGAAAAGAGCTTAAAGTTGTCCCTCCTATAAAGGCTAAGTGACAAAACCAATTAAGTAATACTTTGCCAAAAGATCATGTTATCAAAACCCCTGTAAAACCACAATATGACCCTTTGAAAATATCTTATGTTGTATTCTTGAAATAATTATTTGATACATCCCTCATTACTCTACCACCTATAACGTATATTAACCTTGATCCTCAAAGACCTACCTAGTATAAAAATTGGGAAATATGTGTATATCATAGAGTACCTAGACATGATATAGAAAATTGTAAAGCCCTTAAGGCCATAATTCAATAGTTAGTCTAAGAGGATGACCTCTTAATTGATGATCTAAATGATTAAACTCTGAAGCAAAAGGTCACTATTCCATCCATTCTACCTGTCCATTATCTTGCTAGTCCCATAAGTGATAAGGAGACAATAGCCTCTTTAGATCCACCTTTTTTACATATTGATGTCATCTATGTAACCACCCATTCTCAAAACCAAAATCCTAATAAAGCTAAGGTTTCAATTATAAGAGCCTTTGCACCTAATACACCTAAATCTTCTAAACAAAAGCCTAAAGTTTTTATTATAGGAACTACCCCAATCGAAGCCAAGGAGTTGGTACAAATCTCCATATCAAAACAACTCTACCAAATGCCTATAAAAATGTCATTATATGAACTTATCGAAAACTCTCCACACCATCGATAATCAATGATAGAATCTCTCCAAGCTATTAAGGTCTGACCAGATGAAACTCAACCTTTGTTAACTTTTATAGGAGCCTTTCAAATGGTCTCAATTGTTAGTTTTACTGATTTTGAGGTCACTCCTTTATCACCCAAAGATCAAGATCGCTCACTTTTCATCATAGCTCAAATAAATCAAACATGAATTAAAAGAGTAATGATTGATAATGGGGCTAGTATTAATATTATTTCTTCACACACTTTCTAATAGTTACAACTACCAGAAACCATCATTTGTTAATCCTTAGCAATTCTTCACACAATAAATGACATGGTAGCACCCATAGTAGGAACAATAAACCTTCCCATTTGCATAGGTTCTCACACTCTTTGTGAGCCCTTTTATGTTATAGAAGGAACATTCTAATACAACATTCTATTAGGATATCTATGTATTCATGTGATGTGATGTGTACCCTCTATAGTCCATCAATTCCTTAAATATGAAAATGAAGGATAGGTAAACCTCATACCTGCTAATCCTTATCCCTTTAAATCATGCAACTTCACCTTTCATCCAAGTGATGTCATAATACCCTTGCCTAATATAATTCCATCTTCATCATCTAATCAATCCTCGACTAGCATGGCTATCCTAGCTTCAAAATTACCTACTCCAGAGTCCATTGACTCCCTGATGCAACAACTTTAAATTTGGGAATACCAATAATTAACCTTAACACCTTACCCACTCCTAGATAATATGGCCATCTCGATAAGCAACCCATGTATTCACCCAGCCTAGGTGAGTTCATTCCTTTTAGATCGCCTTTCTTATGTACTCACTTAATATATAGTGGGATCAATCAAGATACCTTAGAACCTAATGATAGTATTTATGATAAACCATTTACATCTAATTTATCCTTTCTTAGTAATCCCCAATTCATGAAAACCTATCTTTATCATTGTGCCTAGAAAGGTTTCAGCATGGGTAGATATGAGTAGGGTCCCCACGATGTCACATTAGGATATTTAAAAAAACCATATGAAAATCATGGCTTAGGTTTTAATAAATATTATAAATCTTCCCCCAAACCTATTCTTATAGCATCTTTGGAAGAATAAGAACCATCTTCCTCATCCAACACCTCTTCCTTGACTAGTAATACCATATATATCCCTTCTGACTTTTTTTAGTCAATTCTATTCCCATAGATCCCCTTGTCTTTCACCATGGTGGTGAGGTCCAAACCATCCCCTTAGTATAACCTAACTTAATAAGACATGATATGCTGACTATCCCTATTTTTCAATGTCATGTTGATGAGTCAATCTTGACCCATCTAGGTGCTAAAAACTCTTATCTACACAATTCTCTTCCATATGAAATGTCTAGCTTATTAAATTGAAGATATTCCTAATATTAATATTGGATCTCAAAAAACCCCAAGGATTATTAAAATTAGAAAAGCCTTAACTCCATAATAAAACCAAGATTATACCACTTTTTCATTAGATCATAGTAAGGTTTTTTCCTGGTCTTATAATGATATACCTGGTATTGACCCTACAATTGTTATTCATAATATTGTCACCTTTCTTGATACTAAACTAATGTAACAAAAATTCCATAAAATGCATCCTCGCATCACACTCTTGATAAAAGAGGAATTGCAATTCCTTTTATCCACTAACTTTATTCAACCCATTGATTATCCTTAGTGGATATCCAACATTGTTCTAGTCACTAAACCTACAGGGGGACTCTACATTCATACTAATTTTTTAGATTTAAATCTCTCTTGTCTAAAGGATGATTTCCCTCTCCTTAATATAGACCAGTTGGTAAACCTAACAGTTGGCAATGAAATGTTGTCCCCTATGGATGGTTTTTATTGTTATAATCAAATACTTATTACACCAAAAGATCAACATAAAACTACATTTATTACTCCTTAGGGGACCTTCTGCTACTGTGTGATGCCTTTTGGCCTAAATAATGTAGGATCCACCTATCAACATGCCATGAATTATATATTTCATGATATAATCCATAAAATTGTTGAAGACTATGTAGATGACCTCCTTGGGAAGTCAAAACTTTGCAAAGATCACCTATCTATACTTAAGATTATTTTTTATCATTTACTCTAGTATCATGTGTGTCTAAATCCAAAAAAGTACATTTTTGGCATCTTGATGGGTAAAATCCTAGGTTTCATTGTTTCTATTCATGGAATAAAAGTGGATCTCACTAAAATCAAGGCTATTTTAGAGATGCCTCCTCCATCCAACCTCAAGCAACTTTGAATCTTACAAGGCAAGATCTAGTCTATTTGTCATTTTATTTCCTAGATTTTAGATTAGTGTTAACCTTTCCACCATCTATTAAAGAAGGATAGTCACTTTATATGAGATTTTCATTGTCAAGAAGCCTTTAATGCATTCAAAAACTATCTTTTATCACCTCATGTCCTCACTCTACCTAAGGAAGGGCAGCTTTTCTTCCTTTATATCTCAGCTATAGATCATGCTCTAGGTGTTATACTTGCCCATCAAGATGAGCATCACAAAGAATTTTTTTTTTTATTATATAAGTCATACCCTCATAGAATATGAAACACATTATCTACATATCAAAAAATGATGCCTAACATTGGTATTTGTAGCCTCTAAACTTCATCATTACCTACCTAAACATAAGATGTACATAATTATGAGTAATGATCCCCTTAAGTTCATGTATTATAAGCCTTACCAAAATCAATAGATGGCCAGATGGATTATGCTTTTAGATGAGTTTGATCTAGAATTTCTCCACCAAAAATTTGTTAAAGGTTAAATTATTGTTGATCAACTAGTTGAAGTACCTCTTAGTGATAATCAATCAATCAATTATGAATTTCCTAATTAATATATCGCTTCTACTTCCTAATTGGTCCTATAATATCAAATGACTATATTCTTCAATGGGTTCAAATGTACACATGGAGGCAGGGTAAGAATTATATTAACCCCTCCTCAAAGTATTCCCATGCCTTTATATTTTAAATTAAACTTTGATTGTACCAATAATATGGTTGAGTACGAAACATTGATTATAGGGCTCCAAACTACCCTTGCATTAAGAGTCAAGTCCATTAATATCTATGGTGATTTCAGCTAGTGATCAATTAAATCAATGGTGTATATTAATACAATAATGATATTCTCCAATGATATAAGACATTAGTCGATCAGCTCTTATCCTCCTTCAAACATTATGCCATCCAAGATACTCCTAAATCAACTAATAAGTTCATTGATACTATGGCATCTCTTGCTTATTTGATCCCATCCTCATCTCAGGATTCCAAATTATTTATCCTTACCCATTGAGTTAATCAACCTTCCTACACAAGGACTGATCTTCCATCCATCATTAATATTGATGAAAACCTAGAGGAGCCATGGTATGCACAAATATTTAATTATCTACAAGATTATCTCCTCCTCATTTATCCAAAGGTGTTAGGCATGTCTTCTAATATAAAGTTGCTCACTATATCATACTAGGGGGTGTTCTTTATAAGCATGATTTTGATGTCATTCCTCTCCATTATCTCCAAAAACATGAAGCTACCATATCCATCTAGGAGTTATATGATAGGTCATGTGGTGGACATTTTAATGGATGTGAAATCACTAAAAATATCTTACATATAGGTTACTATTAGCCCACCTTAAATCAAGATTATTGCACTTATGTTAAGAGGTGCGTAAAATGTCAATAGCATGCAAACCTATCCCATGTCCCTAGTAAAGTCTTGTAAGTAGCAAGAGATTTTTGGCCATTCTCCTAGTGGGGGCTCGATCTCATAGGGAAAATCAATCCTAAATCCTCCTAGCATCATGGCTTTATTATTACTGCTATAGAATACTTCACTAAGTGGGTATAAGTTGTGCCACTTATCTCAACCAAGGTAGAAAATATTATGGAGTTTAACCACCACCACACTATTTGTCATTTTGGAGTTCCATATAAAATCATAACAAATAATGAAAAATCTTTTTAAAATAAAAAAATCTAGGCATTGTGTGATTCATTTAAAATCAAATTGATTTTTTCCTTACCTTATTATCCTCAGGCTAATGGTCAAGTAGAAGCATCTAATAAAACCCTGATCAAAATCCTAACTAAAGTTATTAATGAAGTTGGCAAGGATAGGCATCTTTGTATCCCTTTCACCTTATGGGTATATCAAACTAGTATTCGAACCCCTACAGGTGGTACTCTATTTTATTTAGTCTATGGTTTAGAAGCTATACTTTCATTGGAAGTCCAAATCCCTTCCCTTCACATCTCCCTCAAAGACATCATTTTTTATGAGGATTTATGTTAGGAGCATTTATCCCAGATTAAACTCTTAGTGAGCATTGTGCAGTAGCCCTTGATCATTTGCATATATATCAAGAATGATTAAAATGTTCATATAATCAACATGTAAAATAATGAGAATTTAACATTGGAGATCTTATGCTTAAACAAAATCAACATGTTACTAATATGAAATGAAGTAAAAAGGGTAAGTTTACTTCTAATTGGCTTGTACCATACATCATAACCCATAAATATGGATCCAAGGCATATCATTTGGCCTCTCTTAATGGTAAACTAGAGTGTGAACCTCTTAATGCATTGCATCTACATCCTCTCTATAGTTAATAGATCTTGACTCATCTTGGTTAGCTTATCTCAAATTACTATCATCTCCCCTTATCCTAAATACCAAATAATGATATGAGAATTATGTGGTTATCAGTAGTCATTATAACCCAAATCTTGAATATAAATACCCCAGCTCTATTCATAGCATTTTCTCATGGATAAGTTTCACCTGTTACAAGAGAAACCCCAGATCATTATTTCCCTTATTCCTTTAAAGCCTTTAATTTTCCAAGATAACACCATCACCCCATGTCTTGAATTCATGGAATATATCCTAAGGTATCTTTTTATGTTAACTCACATTACTATTTTTAGGATCCAAAATAAATTAAGCAATGAAAAGCAAAAGTATCAAAATGGGCTAAATAAACAGACTGGTCCCTTGATTTATTAGTTTTCAAATTATGCCATTTTAAAGCCCTAAGAAGGAAAAAAATTAATAAAATAAATTGTCAAAAGTAGTATCCCAAGAAAGCTTCCCACATCGATAATTTTTTTAATTATAGGCTTCTCATATTGATAAACCTACTTGTTAGCATAAAATTGATCCCTAAAAGATAAATCCTAATTTTAAATATGGTGTGGAGAATGTTATCTCTAAAATCAATACATTCCCCCCATCCCATCAACAAGCATAATAGTCCTAGTATAAAAAAAAACCAAGGTCAAAGCTCTAAGCTAACTAAGGTTGTGTCAATATATCTTGTCATTTAGCTAAGGATGTATATGCCATGTGTATGAAATATTCTCTTACTGGTTATGGTCCAAGTCAATGTTGAGCAAATCCATAAACTATAATCACTAAAATCCATAACTTCACAACAATAAATCATGAAAATCCATAATCATAATTATTATTTAGCATAATCCAAACTCATAATTGATTAATATGAAACCATCTCATGATATATATAACATCTACATCAATCCATAAACATCCACAACATATATAATCATTGATCAAAATTAAAAAAACATAATGTCTAAATCTATAATCCATCACATCCAAAATCTACAATCCATCCACAGCATAAATGATAACAATAATCAAAATTAGAACACATAACATTTAAATCTATAAACCATCACATCCATGAATCCATAAAGCATAACATATCTATAACTATCAATAAATCCATAAATGAATGCACATGATCCATCCATAAACATAAAATATATATATATATATATATATATATATATATATATATATATATAAGTTCTCTACAAATGTCATAATATGAATACAAAGAATATATATATAAGTTCTATACAAATGTCATAATATGAATACAAAGAGGGATCTCAGCCCATACAGTATGTTCTACTTAGTAAACTTGATCCTACTAAGGTGAATTTTATCACCTCCCTCATCATCTCTTCCTCAGCCTGCTATACTCCCTGAACTAACAGTGCCCCCAGGAGTCCTCTATGATCTGTAGTGGCTAGCCATGTATGAAGCAAACCAAAGAACATCAAGTAGCCACCTTTATACTATACTCTCATAATATGACATCTTCACAAGCAAATATTTGTACTGTCAGAGTGGTATCATATCTTTAGGAGTTTCCACATTAGATCATGTAATGTCTAGGGCTGGTCTCTCTACCAAAGTAGACCTCATCTATTCTAGCTCTATCTTGTATATGTCTTGCTCCTATATGGCCGAATCACATTTCCCTCATGTTATATAGATCACTTTGTAATATATCAATCTGATCTTATAATGTAACATGGGCTACCCATGCCTCTTATAGCTTAGCCCTTAGACTATCCCTCTTAGCAATAACTAAAGTTATATCTATATGATCATATGTTGGGGCATCCTGTAAAGGTCCCTCCTCCATGTGCATATCTGGGACATCCTGTAATGGTGCCTCTTCCATGTGTATATCTAGAGCCTCATATTCCACCTCTCCTCTCTCCTCATCCTCCTCAACCTCCCTCACCTCCTTAATAACCACCTAATTTCATGGTCTAATTTCTCTTTCCTATCTCATCACCATCTCAATTGTAAACTAAACTATGTAATCATTTGTATACCCAAAATCATATAGGTCACTCACTATAGGCTCCTTTTATGGCCCCATAAAAATAATAGTAGTATCATGTATCATCCATTCCAAATCTATATCCTCCTACCTAAACAAGTGCAGGGCTAAGGGAACATCTTATAATAACCCATTCTATTGATAGACCATGTCAAAGTAAAATAATTCCAAGTACATTGGCCATCATCCATATACCCATATCTCTTGGGCAACATCACATGTCTCCAACTCTAACCCAAGCCATGTTGGGAAGTCTACATAAGGCCTCCAAATAATATCCCCTATCTATAAGCTTCTAAATACCTATCTATAGTGTGCTAGATCTTGCACCACTCTATTTACATGTGGAACAATCAGATCTTCCTTCCACTAAAGGAAGCCTACATTGTACACCATCTCCCCAAATATAGTCCATAGAGTCCCTATAGGTCAAATCACATGGATGTGCTCATACACTTAGCAATGTAATATCATGCCCTAAGGGGTGCCTAGTATGTTAGCTCCATAACTCCTTGTATATTTACCCCAATAGTGTGGGTGCCTAAGAAAAAACCATCTAGAATTTTTCCATGTCTACTATAATACCAATGAAACTCCATGGTAGTCATCCTCCCCTAGAATTTGGTAGTACATAGCAAGTCAATACCAACATCATCATCATCAACAAAAGTCTCTCTAGAGAATCCTAGTCATATAATAGTTGAAAGGAGAACCCCCCAACAAAGAATCTGATATCTATTGCATCTTCATTATATAAATACACCAATACCACCACTCATCCAACCTCATCCATATTATATATAGGAGAACCTAAAATTGGTACTCAGAGAATGTAGTGGATGTTCTCTATAGTGATCACCATCTCACCTGTCAGTAACAAAAATATGTTGGTAGTATAATCCCATCGCTCTAGCAACACCACTATCATGTTGATATCTTGATGGAAATGGTGATAATGATGAATCCCTTCAAATCTAACTACCTCAAGATGTGCCCAATCCTCATCACTCATAAACTCTCACAATTATGCCAATAGTGGAGGGACCCTATCTCTCATTATCAGTAGCTCTTGTGCCTATCAAAAACATCCTTTTAGTTAATCAAATGCCTAAGTTTTCTATTTTCTATTGATCCTCTAAGGATCAATGTTGATTTGATACCAATCGATAATGATCTTATAGATAATGGTCAATATTTTTATGATAGATATCGATCCTTTGGGATCAATGATGAGTTTTTCAACCCAATAAAATTTTCCCCTTGGGTTGTACATTCTTAAAATAAAAAGCATATACTTATCTACCTCCTTTTTTCCCCATAATTTTCCTATCGAACAAAATTTATAATACACAACTCAAAACAAAATAAAATATAAATAAATTACTAATTTAATTAAAAACAAAATGCCTACCTTGTACTATAATCATTGTCATCATCCACTCCCACTCACCTCTATTATCTCTCACGTTCACTTGTAAGGTTGATACATGTCAAATTTTGCTCTTAGATTCTTGTTTGCATTAACAACCAAATGAGCCTTATGCCATGTTGGATGCCCATATATAGCCTTTCTGTCAATCGATGTTGATCACCCCAATCAATTTTGATCCACTTAATTGGCATTGATCCACTTAATCGACATCGATCCATTATCGATCAATGTAGATTATCTTAGACTATTTCACATGCTTTTAGTTTGGTTCCAAAGCCTTGTCTTATTGCCTTTTCTATAGTTATCCCATTTTTATATCCTATTACCCTTTAGATTTGGGAATTTTGACCCTTTTTAGTTCCTTAATATCCTTAGGGAATACCCTTATTTTTTGGTATCTTACCCTTGGTAAGATCTCAAGGGTGTATTTTTATCCTGAGAACATTTGTATATAGTTAATGCATACACCATACGCACATTAGATACTTTGGTTCATTATTCCTATCTTTTGTTCTCTTGATAGCCTTTTTCATAAGCCTACCTATTTTAGCTATGGCATTTCATTATTTGATTTGGTCTTTCAGGCATTACTGGCTACATTACTTTTTATTGCATTAAATGCAAACTTGGAATTCTATTGTAACCATCTGTATTTTTTGTGTCCTTAGCTATCTTTCACTTGTCCATTTCACCTCACCCACATTTTCTATCCATTCCATCTTGTTCAAACCCATCATCCATTTTGTCTCACTTATTAATGCCTAGTTTGAGGGGGGATACCTTCTCACAATAAACTTGGGGCATTAGACACCTTATAGTTTGTCTCATAGCCTACTATTGCATGCCACTCCATAAAAAGGGGTAAATGTAGATGTTAGTTTTATACAACCTTGTGTATTAACTTAATGTGTCATCACATTATTATGTTATTCCTAACATAATGGCCTCCATTCATAATTATTTAAAATAATTACATTCGCCTCACCCCTTTCACTTTTACGACATAGGTTAATTAAACCTAATTATCATGGTTAAATAGTAATTAACCCTATTTCTACCATCCTTAACTGTAAAAATCCCAAAAATACCTAACCTCCTAACAAACCTATCCCATGCTTAAAACAACCTAACAACCTAAAAAATCATTTTAACCATCATTTACCCCATAAAAAACCTATTGGAATGGCATTTGGTTCAACTTCACCCATTTTGGGTAAATCAAGGTTGATTCTCTAGAATCGACATCGATCGGTTAGAATCGATGTCGATCCATAAATATACATCAAACATCTATTTCTTAAGAGGAATGAACATGAAAGGAAGGAAGCCATTTTTTATCATGAAATTCTATCCAAACTAGTCTCAAATCTATGTATAGACATTGCTAGCACCTTGCCACTTTGAAGAACACTTGATTGGTGATATTATCAGGTGATTTTTGAAGGCCATCTACCTTATTTTGACATTTATTTATCTTCATATCTTCAACCATCCAAGGTTAGTATTCTTTTCTTATTTAATTTTTATTTATCTTCTACATCTTTGAGTTTTTATATACATTTAGTTTTGATTGTTTTATCAATTGTCTAGGCCATCATTTAGTCTATTTTATAGTTTAGCACTTCTACATAGAATTGACATCGATTCATCTGAATCAACATCAATCCTATAGGATTATGATTGATCCATGTTAAACTATAAAAATAGCCTTAAATAGTCTATTTTTGCATCTTCAGTCTCTATTAAATCTGCATTCTAGTTTGCTAAAAATCTATCTTTTCATGTAGATGATCCTACCTAGATTAGTACATGATTTTTTTAGCATCTTTGATCTTCCCATAGTCCCTCAACCTCTATTTTCCGATCAAAGTGACATTGCATTTAAGTTAGGACTTTGCATTGTGGCTTTTATATGTAATTTTGAATACATTAATGAATAATTGGCTGTAATCCAAGAGGATGTTGATGTAGTTGTAGACTTTTGAGATGCTTACTTTAATCACATAAATCCTATTATTGATTAATCATCTTTGGAATTGTTTATTTATATCTTATCCATATATATATTTGTAATTCCATGTTTATTTATAAACTTGAATGTTAAATGTGGGTTGACATCCATCTAAGGAAGCATATCACTTCTTGAGATTAGTTTCTTACCAAGGAGCCCACTTCTTTTTATATTAATCCATTTTTGTGAGTTAGTGTGATTTGCAGGTCATTCCTCCCTAGCCAAAGAGGATATCCCACAAATCTTGGTTAATGGTGTGAAACCCCATCCATATCTCTAGGTAATCTTAAAAACATTGCATATACTTTGTTTTTAGTAGTTAATTAAATCACATTGAAAAAGAAAAAAAATACTAAAACATAAAGTCTTAAATCTTACATCATATGCTTGAATAATTTTAGTGAGTTCTTGTTTAATTTCCTTTAGCATGGAGATCATCTACTACTCAAACTCAAGAATACCAAATCCTTGTAAAAATGCCTCCTTAAGTTAGTCACAGTTTAGTATAACTTATGTGGATCATAATTATGGTAATGTGTGTGCATGTCATCTAGTAGCATAGTCATAAATTGGCTTGACTTTTACTATGGTGTGTTTCACCCTTAGCATGTCATATGAGCTTGCATTTGTTGACATAATTGGTGGCCATATCCACTTGTCCATATTCTAGTAAACTCAAAGGCATGTCACAAATTAAATGATATGGAAAAGTTAATTTTAGAATTGGTAGTACTGGTGCACTTTTTATAGTTTGTGCACTTGAATTATGGTTACCTCCACTCATTCCACTCACATTTCCTCCTTTTTTAGTCATATTTACATTAACCCCAACATTATATTTCATTAAGGTTTAATACTTGGGTTGAATGCCATTCCACATGTAGTTGTTTTACCTCAAAATATATTTTTACTCTCCTACACATGTGGGTTGCCACCCCCTATTTGTGGCATGCCCAACATAGTTGAGAGTTTAGGGTGTGATGTTTTATATGTTATTATTTTTTTTATAATGATTTTAGTCACCTCTTATCTCTGAAACTATGTAATTTGATACAAATCCACATGATTACCTTTGTTTCCTTATGTTTGGTTGAGAAATACAAGGGTTGGTTCTTCAAGTAGATTACAAATTCGCATTTCCTCAAATTTTGTGTGGTTTTGTATATCTATAAGATCCCAATTCACTTCATCAACCTCCTCTAGAATTTTTTTTGTTCATTTATGCATGTTTCTTCCTCCTAAGAGTGCATTTACTCAATGAAAGAGTCATTCTCATGCCCTTCCCATTTTATGTGGATCCTCATGACATCTCCCTAACTTAACTCTCCCCTATGTATAGGGTCCTTAGAAACAATCATTCTTTGTTGTATTTCATCATATATGCATCACTTGAGTTCAAGATCATCTAGGCTCTCCATGATAAAATTATCCAAGTCTCTACCCTTCATAATTGCATCATGTGAACCTTTCCCACCCTTCTCCTTCTACCATTTTATTAGCCCATGCACCAGGGGATTTATCCTTCCATGGGTAGATTCTCAATATTGTAATCAACCATTATTTTCTTCATCTCCAAGGGTACCTACACCATATAGGACCCTTTAAGATCATGAAATAACTAGTTCTCTACTTCCTCTTAGAATGAATATATATAGGTTAAAAACTCTAATAAGTAGCTATTCAATGTGCCTCTCCACTATACATCTAGTCGAGATGGTATCAATGGGATACAACTTCTCAATCTAGGATTTTATCTAAATATATTATTTTACATAGTTTTACTTCAAACAATAACATATTTAGGCATCCATGTGTATAAATGTCTAAGATTCTCAAAGAAAAATAGTATAAAGAGTCATACAAATAATATTCTACCCACTTTTGAGGGGTTGGTATTCCTAGGCTAGGATGTTTTTTTATAAAAGTGCACTCCACTCCCTCTAACCATCTATCAATATTCTCTATTTAAATATAGTGAAACATTTCCCCACACATCTTATACAATCTATTTCAACTGAGTCCCAACCATAAAACCAAAATGTTGGGTAAAATTCTTGTGTGCCTACCATTAGTCTACACCACTCATGTTTTACCAAGACACTGATATTTAACACATTAACATATCACACAAGTGAACTTGTGAGCTCATTTAAGGAAAAAAATATATAAAATAGGGTGTGGTTGGGTTATTTATAGAGATGACAAGCCATTTTTGATGTCAACTTCTATAGCAAAGGCACAAACTAACACTTGACATCTTTAAGTAGTGATTAAATTTTATGTAAAGATACTAAATATCATCATAAGCTTTAAAAACTCAAATAACTAACATAAAATATGACAACAACATATAATGAAAGCCTTTTTTTCTATTCATTATTTTTTTAGCTCACATGATTGTTCAATACTTATTAACTTGATCAATAATATAAGTTCAACAATAGTCACAATAATTCGACAACATAACAACAATAATCTCTTCAACAATAAAAATAGTAAAAATAACCTCATCTATGAAGCAATGTGGGATTTTATATACCCAAGCCACCACCTTGCAGTTATAATCAATAAATGTGTAC
Organism: Torreya grandis; assembly: GCA_037957365.1. NCBI lineage: Eukaryota > Viridiplantae > Streptophyta > Pinopsida > Cupressales > Taxaceae > Torreya > Torreya grandis. The sequence goes on along the minus strand of JARHVA010000917.1, from coordinate 1,129,432 downwards.
TTCACAAAATGCATAATATATATATACATACATACATACATACATACATACATACATACATATATATATATATATATATGTATGTATGTATGTATGTATGTATGTATGTATGTATGTATGTATGTATGTATAAGTGCTAACTACTTTACATAGAATGTTATTGATCAAAGTGACTCCTAGATTCACACCATGCCATGTTAGAACTATCTAAGTCATTTTAGAAAATGACTTGTCTTAATGTCTACTCTTATGAAAAATCACTCTACCATGTTTATAAATTGATGTCCCTTCTCTTTTGATTAGTATTTCATGCAACCTCTTTCTTGACCATAGCACTCCATGTTTTACGTTTACTAGACCATTGCCACTAGTGCATGTTGAAATTTAGTAAGCCATTTTGTCTAGAGCACCCCTGGGTTTCTTGTTATATCTATGGAACCACATCCTAATGTATTGATGATCCTAATGATGCACTATTGGGATTCATAAAAATAGGGGATCTGTCTGATCTTCATGTTCTTTGTGCCATTTTCATTCACATTTTATTCTTTGTAAATGTGCATAAAGCTTGCACCCTTTCATTATCCCACAAAAATGAACACATTCACATTCTTAGCTAAAATTGGGGACCAACATAGAGATGTATCCAACTTACATTGTGGAGGTAAAGAGATCATTTTTTCCTTAAATTAACCATCTAAGCAAATGATGAGGAGGCTCTGATAACCTTATAAATTATATAGACACTTTAAAAATAAGACCAAGCCTATAATGTGGTTGAGATACTATGTTTACTAAATTTTTTGCCTTGTTAATAGCTTGAAAAGTAGATGTATCATTAGTCTTAAATTTAATTTTAATTTACCTTGATATTTAGAGGTGGTAAAGGTAGGGATATTGGACCCATATTTAAGCATGTTAGCCTCTAAAAATTCATTTCATAGTTGGAACCATATGGCAAAGCTAATCAAAATAATTATACATGTTATATATTACTTCATCTTTGAGAGGTTGAGGCAAACTATTAAAGAAAATACTTCCTAACTTGTTATTAGGGATTTGGTGAGTCATTTTTATAAGCATGGTTTTGAATTTAATCACATACTCCCTAAATTTCTCATTAGGTATTTGTTTATGTTTGGCAAGTTGTGAAAATGTTACCTTTTAGATAATTTCAATAGAAAAGTGAGCTAAGAATGTATCAGCTAAATCATTCAAATAATGTAGGATACTTATGGTAGGGCATAAACCCAATCTAAGGCATAATCATTGAGACTTATACAAAATATTTTAGTTGTCAACAGATCATCATGTACCAAACTAAAGCATGAAGAATAGAAGTAAAAAATATGATTTGAAGGATCACCCTTTTCATTATACACTTAAAATTAAGGAACAATGAAACCAGTAGATAAGGGGTAGACTAAGAGCTCACGAGCTAATGGATTGTGTATTATATCATGAGAAGTGACCACATGGATATGTATTTGAGATTTTTTAGAAAGTTATTTCATTTTCACTTGCATGTCTTGAAGGGATCATTGAATCAATGCATCCTTATATGTAATAACTTATGTATGAGTCAAATCATGAGTAGCATGTTATAAACAAATGTTCTCAAATTTTGACCAAGACCAAGACCAATAGATGTAGCATTAGAAGTGGGTTAAATGGGATAGTAACAATATGAGGCACAAGAGAAGTTGTATGCTAAGTATTAATAATTGAATTAACTTGAGTAGAAGCAATAAATAGAGGAACCAAATTATTAGTAGGAAAACTAGCTTCACCATTTGATGTAAATGAGAGCCTCTAGTAGGCACATTAGAAACATTCAAAGGATCATTGGCAACACATTAAATTCTAGGTATAGATTCTTTAGCATAGGGTTTTTTTTTGCACATCTTTTAATGTAAATAATAGGTCTTTTACTTGATCAGGGTTATCATCAATCAATTATCTAAATGAAGTAATATTTTTCACCCTTTATTCATCTACATCATCATCATTATTATTCATGTCATTGGCATACATGGAATTATCATCATTAAAATTGTAATCATGTTCAATATAAACATATTTTCCATTCAAATTTACATCATTTGCACTATAAATCATAATGGTATGAATTTTAGTAACAATTGCCATTTTATCTTTCTATTTGACCCTAATTTTAAAATATGGATCCTATGAGGATATAGAGTTAATAACGTATAAATTAATAAACACATGGGTAATAAACAAATATATAGTAGGCCAATTAATTTGTAAACTTAGATAAATAATATTTTAAATAAAATTTTGAGATATGATAAGAATGAAAAGTATATCTATGATAATGAAAAAATACTTAGTTGGTTTTGATGCTAATAGATATCTAGATCTGGAATAGGTAAGAAGTAGACTATAAAAATATTATGGATTAGTCACCAAATTCTAAATTAAGTGCCTATATATCTATGGACTCTTATATCAGTCTAGGATGGTTGTATTGATGCTACTATTTGGTTTGAATGTATATGTGCAGTGTGAAATGCTTACAAAAATTAGATGTGACCACCTAGATGCTTTTGGGTTCTGTGTCACCTTTATTTTGGTGCATTCAAATCTAAGTCATGGATTGTTACTCCTTATCAAATGAAAAAACCCTAGTTCTTCATCTTCATAATGGATGTGGAAAAAATGGGTTAGTGGGCACATAATATCGAGCTACCCTAAACACCCCTCTATCAATGAGCATTGCCTACATATCAAATACTTTGAACAAGGACTTAGAATTATGTAGTTTTCCCCTATGTGTTTACTTATGTGTGTAAAAAGATGTAATATGTGAAAAACAAGTACAATAGTGACCTATCTTTTAACTTATAAAATATATCTCTTAGGGTGTTTCTTCAATACATCAAACCTATAGATGTGTTATCCCTATGACTGATATAAAAATAAGAGAAAATAGGGAAGCTTTTTCTCACTTAAATGCTTGATATATATTGCTTTTGATAAGTTTATTTTGGTATTTTATAGGTCTATGATAGGTTAGGAATTAATGAGGGTTGATCCTATACTTATACCAAACCCTTTGGATACTATCTCATATTAAAGCACCTAGGTCATCCATAGGAATATGTTTCATTTGTAAATTGGATGACTTTAGAACACTAGACACTTGCATCAAGGTGTAATACACCTACATCAGCATACGCATATGACTGGGATGCAAGTGCCTATAAGAAGGAAGATAGGTATATGTCCAAAACTTATAGAGATAGATAATAAGTATGTTAAAATAATTCTATGCAAGATAGAAGGCCTAGGTCATCAGAATGATACTAGTCAAACTAAGAGATACTAATTAGGCATAAAGATATAGCATATAAAAGACTTGTGGAAGTGGAAGAGGTCTAGAACTAAGAGGAATAATCAAGATATAAATTTTATAACTGTACAATACTGAGGTGCTACATAATTCATAAACGTTATCTACATTTACCCCCTAATCTAGTAATGAAATTGCTAGTTTAAAGGAAAGGAATGCATACCTGGGTGTGTGTAACACACTTTATCTTTACTTGAGTCCAACTTGAGTGATTTTTGGGTGACTAACCTACAACCAAGGTCATGTTACAATATATAATTAGTGCATATAATCTAAAATTGAAAGCATTGAAATGATTGAAATTGAAAAAGAGCAAGGTTTAGGAGAAAACCTATGTATTGATGCTATTATTTTTATTTTTGGAAATTTTATTTGAATATATATCATTATGAATCATTGAAACTAAAATTAGGACAAATATAAGTCTAGAAAGTGCATATGTCTAGAGAGATGGAGAGAGATATTGGAGGACAAATACCCCCAACCTGAGAGAAAAGATGAGTTGTCACTCGACAATTGATATTGTAACCCAATCATACTTATAATATGGAAAGCATGAGTGAAAAATTTCAACCCCTACTATATATATATATATATATATATATATATATATATATATATATATATATATATATATATATATATATATATATATATAGTGAGGATGGATTATGTAATCAAGTCCAACCTATAAATTTGGTAATATTGAGTGATCAAATCACCTCAACCATACCAAAATTGAACTAAATACTATAGTATATTGGTTCAATATAGTATGTAAAAGTCTAACTTGGTGGGTGATAACAGTCCCTAAAAGTGTTTAAAATTTGGAATTGATTTGATTTTTCAATATTAGGCACACATTTCATCATATGCACCTTAGATATGTCTCATGCTAAAACTATGTATAACAATGGTACCAATGTATAGAATTCTAACATAAAGTTGTATCTAAATCATATAATTGTGAATCTGACCAATATAAGAATTGTGTAAGTGTGGAGAACATGTTTCCAAAACATGCCCCCTCCATAAACTGATATAAGTGCCAAGGTGGAGGATATGTTTCCAAAAATTCCCCCATTGTAATATGGGTATGTTTCATACTACATAAGTGTGGATAACATGTTTCCAAAACATGCCCCCACTGGATTTTAAACTATGAATATGTGAAAGCCATGCCTCTATGACATGTCCCCACTAATATGCCCTCCCCCCCTTTGAGGTAATGGAAGATAGAAATTGGTAGTTACCTCACTTCAAAAGGATAATATAACCATATAACTATTAGTGAACCATGTAGCATATAAAAGGACACATCTTATAAATTATCATTAAAGTGCATAGAATGTGATCACTTTAAGTCCTAAGATGCATGATAAAGATCATGGAAACATCTAGATAGCAATAGTATAAGTTTAAAAATCAACCAAGCATACACACAAGAGTATTAAAAATCAAGTCAAAAGACAATGGTCCAAGGAGACCACAAACAAGGGGCATGTTTCAATGTTGCAAAATTTAATGGACATGACTTAGTCAAATTTCCACAAAAGTAAGGATGACATATTTATCTATCCATACAACAAGCAATGACATATTCATATCTCAAAAATATGCAAATAGAGGCACATGGGCCAAAAATAATGGAATATATTAAAATGTTCAACAAATAAGATAATATTAAGGTAAAACACTCAAGGAAGTGCATAAAGTAAAAGTATAATCAATGATCATAAACATATCATAATAGTCCTCAGATTTATGTGTTAGAAAAAAATGTTAGGTACATAACATATCAAGAACACTATGAAATATATAAGCATGGATAAATGCAGGTGTAAGTAAACATGTTATTTCAAACATGATAATGTGAAATGGCTATAGAATGATATAACCTAGATCTATCATGATCAAAGCAGGTGGATTCCTCTAATGTCTTGGTGATGTGAGTAGAGGAAAATCTTAACATCCATAAGTGCATACATCAAATATCTATGTATGTTTGTATCACACTCAAAATATGTTTGAAACATATGTGTATATAGGAAATACTAATATGTAATCTACCAACATGGAACCAACAACATAAATGCCAAGGAGCTAATAGGATAAGTACATGCTAAAAAAAATTTGATGTTAGAGTTTTTTAATTTTTTTAGTATTTTTAGAATATGGTGGAAGATCATCCTATGATCTTATCCAAAGGATGGTCATAAGTATCTCCCTACTAGGAACCTAGTGAAATATACCGATGTTACTATAAAATATTATGTGTAGGTGCAAATCTAGCACTACAAGATCATAAATGATCTATATATGTAAAATATGACTCTATGGTCATGTAGAAATAACATAAGGAATAGGGGTTTGTAGAACCCATCTCTGTATGTTCTGTGGTTTCTTTGAAAAAATAATAATAGGAACATGTTTAGGTTATTTAGATATCAAAATATGGTGTGTAATAGATGAGGATTTTTTGGAACCTAATGTGTGTTTCTAATGTAATGGTTTCTCAAGTACTAGTTGCCTAGTAAATGAGATTTGATGTTGCTTACCCTTTTATAGTAGATGAACCTTAGTAGGTTTTATAATTAATTATCTAGGTATAAATTTATCTTGCTCTAGAGGATGCTCATATGGAATATTGAAAACTTTAACTACCCAATTGGAATGAATATTTAACACACCCATGCATTGTAAAAGGTACCTCTCTAAGTTTATGTATCCAAAGTTATCCCAATAACATATCAAATACACCTATAGAAGGTATAACTGAGAAGGTAGTGACCACATGTGCAGGACATAGCTATAAAGGTAAGTCAATCTCACCAAGAACCTATTATGAAGTCCCATCAAATGATCTAAATGATCTAGTATAAGGTTGTAAATCATTATGAGTATAACCCATATGTCTGAGTAATGTTATGGTGCAAACAATTTACTTGAGCCATTTTTAATCATAAAATTGCGTCTAGGTTTATGATCAAAGTATGCTCAAATGAATAAAGAATTGAGATCTAAGTCATCATCCTTAATTACACTATCATCAAAAGTAATAGAAGGTATTTAAACCATAGAAGGTGTATGTCACATTTAAGTACCAATAATACCATCTAGTGGGTGTTCATAGTGTGATGAAAGAGGATGCACATTACATGCCATTTATACTTCTAGATCTCTCATTAAATGTTCTTGAAATAAAATGTTAAATATTTTATGTTTTTTTGGTGATCATTAGGTTGTGAACCTTATTCCTTTATAAGATCATCAAATGTAAACTTTTGGTCATCGATGAGGTTTTATATCTTATGCTTCAAGGTAAAACATATGTTCATAGAATTCCCAAGGCCTTAGTGATATTTACAATAAGAATTTTCATCATATCCTTTGGGTATAGGGAAACTCATATCAACCTCTATAGGAGGAGGGGGAGATATGAGATGACATTCTACTAACTATGGGAGTAATGAAGTAGGAGACTCAGGTAAATGTGTAAATTATCTCCTTGGTGCATTAGATAAAATAATCTAATTGGGCTACTATGAAACTACATTAACCATGGTTGTTATTTATTTTTTAGGCTCAGGTGGTTTCACCTTATATCTTGGTTTAATTGTAAATTTGGTATTTTATGTAAATGTAATCAGTGTGTTTGCTACATACTTAATCTTATTCAATGAAATAAGCTTCATTTCATGGTCCCAAACAACATAGCATAAGTCATCAAAGGATTTAAAAAATTTGAAAATAATGGACTCGTGTAAAGGAGCACACAAACTTTGCTTGAAAATGTCTTGAAGTAATTTATTTGTCATAGGATTGGTCATTTTAGCCAAAATTGTCTTGTACCTCAAGACATATTCATTGATAGGTTCATTAGTTCCTTATTTGATTTTTATAATTTGGGCATAGGAACCTTTTTATTAATATTAATAAAAAAAGTGTGCCAAAAACTAATATGCAAAAGGTTTGAATACTTTCATGGATTAGAGAGGTAAATCATAGAACCACCTCAAATCATAGTCCTTGAGACTCCTTGAATATAATTTGGTAAAAATTTTATCATTAGAGGCATAATCAAGGCATGCTACAAAGAAGGATTGAAGATGTTACTCAGGATCACCCTTGTCATCATAAAAGGTGAACTTAGGTGCAACAAAACTAGTTTGCAAAGGGTGAAAAGATATCTCAAGTGCAAGAGGGTTATGCAACACATATTTGGAATCAATAACACAAGGAGACTTTAAACCCTTTTGTTTAATATTTGTATCCTTGTCCTCCAAATTATTTTTAAATTTAAGGATCATTTGTATTGTAGATCCATTGGGATTTAAATTACCAAGTTGTGTAGTCACTAAGGGAGATGTAAACATAGTTTGAGTAGCAAATTGCATTAAAATTTGTATTTAAGTGGAAACAATTGGTAATTAAATTATAGATGTAGTAATGGTAGTTTTAAAAAACAAAGGTTTTAAAACATAACTCGTGCCCCCACTAGATGTTGGAAGGAATGAAGTATCCAAGGGAAGGGTTGTTTCACATATGCCTTTTGAATTTTTTGTTTTTAATATGGTCTTGAGGATCTCTTCAAGGTCCTCAATATTTTGATGAATATGATCATGAAATAAGATAATAACCTACACTTAATCTTGGTAAACTTGTTCATGTTTATCATTTCCATTAGATTCATGGTTTTCATTTTCAGAGTCTTCTTTTATGATAACCCCAGCAATATATTTCACATTCTCAATAGGGATATCATAATGGACCATGAGATTATGTTCCTCATTGGTTTGAGACATATTAGGTAGTAGGAGAGGAAGTTAAACATGTGAAATAGGTACATCACCTAGTTTAGGGATATACCTTGGTTGCATATAAAATAATGTAAGCAATAATTGAAAAAGTATAACAATCTAAAACTCTAGATAACTGAAAACCCTACGAATCAAAAAAAAATTGCATTTACATAGATCTGATTCACCAAATGTTTAACCCTAATTTTTAGATATGGATCCTATAAGGATATATAGGGTTAATAATATTAAAAAAAAAAACATAAGGGTGATAAACAAATCTTTAACAAGCCAATTAATTTACAAACTCACATAAATAATATTCTGAATTAAATGTTGATATATGATAAGAATGAAAAGCATAATTATGCTAGATATTGAAATGATAATTAGAAAAGGTACTTATCTAGTTTTGATGCTAATACATATTTATATTTACAATAGTTAGGAAGCAGACTAGAAGAAGATTTTGGAACAGTCATCAAATTCTATATTAAGGGCATATGTAACCACGAATACTTGTGTTAGCCTAGGATGGTTGTATCAACACTATTATTTAGATCAGACGTAGGTATCCATTACAGAATACCTACAAAAATTAGATGCAACCACTTGGATGATTCTAGGTTCTATGTCACTTTTGCTCTAGTGCACTCAGATCTAGGTGATGGACTTTTGCTCCTTATAAAATTAAAAAAAAACTATAATTTTTCATATTTATAGTGGTTGTGGGAAAAATAGGTTAGTGGGCACATGGTGTCAAGTTTCCCTAAAGACCCCTCTATTAATGAGTGTAACTTACATAGTTAATACTCTAAAGATGGCCTCGAACTTATGTAGTTCTCTCCTATGTGTTGGCTTGTGTGTGCATAAAGATGCAATATGTGGAAAATAAATAAATAATGACCTAGCTTGTAACTTGGAAAATATAACTCTTGGGGTGCTCCTTCAATACTTAAAACTTGTGGATGTGTTTTCATATGATTGAAATGAAAATAAGATAAAATAGGGAAGCTTTTGCTCACTTGAATTCTTGATAGATTGGTTTTAATAAGTTGCCTTTGGTCTTTTATAGGTATGTACTAGGTTAGGAATGAATGAGGGTTCATCTTATGCTTATACCAATCCCATTGGATAATATAACATATTAAATTACTTAGGAAAAACATATAAATACATTTATTTTGTAAATTAGATGTCTTTAGGGCACTAGACACTCATGTCTAGGTAAGACACTTGCATTGGCATAGTCATCTAACTGGAACACAAGTGTTCAAAAATCAGGAAGATAGGTATAGGTCCAAAACTTGAAAAGATGGATAATAACTATGTTAAAAGAATTTTGGATAAGATAGAAGGCCTGGGTCATTGTAACAATACTGGTTAGATAAAGAGATAAGTAATTAGGCATAGAGAGATAGCAGATGCAAGACTTATGGAAGTGATAAAGGTCTAGAACTAAGAGGAAAAGTCAAGATCTAATTTTTCCAAGTGTATAAGACTAAGGTGATACATAATTAATAAATATCATTTATACTTTCAAACAAGTAATAAGGAAAGGAAGTATAATCAATTCAATAGTGGCACTACAAATTCTAGCACTTCACCAAGCAGCAATGATAAATATAACATTCTTAATTGGCACAATATGTAAGCATAGATAACATATAAAGCATGAAAGAAGCTAGGACCAATGATAAAGTAATTAGGATCACACCAAAATATGAAAATCATATTTGAAAGGTGAAATTAGACCTTATGAGATTAAAGAATAAGCAAACCATAAGGTTGATATGTTTGAAAATGGAGGAATTCACTAAAATGTTCTAATGAATTTTGGTTTAAGGGTAATAACACTACACATAATCCAATAAAATAAGTGGCATAAGAAAAATGAGGTAAAAGAGAATAATCTATAGTAAATTAGATCAACCTAGTGCATAAGTAGGGGATATAGTATAATGACATTATAAATGATCACTATTGATGGAAAAAGAAAGATAAACAGCTAAAATACACACACCTAGGTTTTATAAATGACTTATAATACTAGAAAATAGGTTTTAACACTAGTCAAAATAAAAATATGAAAATTGATTATAATCTTTAAAATGACCAAAATCAACCACCACCAATAAAGACATGACTGAATCATATGGATAACTATGGTAGGTATCTGTCTATTTTGGAAAATTGTTATGACTATGGAAATTTGTAAACTATGTGTCTAAAAATTCATATGATGATTCAACATGAGTAGATTACTAGGAATCTAGATTTTCTTCATGAAATTTTTGTGTGTAACCCTCTAAATCAACTCTAAATTGATAAGGTCCCTAAATTTCCACAATGATGCAAGAATAGAGAATATGTGCAAGGCTAGTGGCCCAATCACCCATGAGGGTTGTAGTTACATATCCCTCATGCTCAAAATCATGACTCAATTCAGTTATATTTATTGTAATTATTCTCAAACCAAATGAGAGAAATTAAATCACCTTCTCCCCTAGATAATCAAATGCAACTATGTGGTTCACTATGACCTTCTTTTAGGACAAATGTATTGACACACGACATAAATAGATGATGAGTGTAGTGTAGGCTCCTTGATAGATGTGTGATGTATATATTTAATATGTAACTTAATAAGGAAATTCTCTATTGTAATTAACTAATATGAGTCATTTAAAGAAGATATGAATGGCTTAGGGGGGAATTCTATAAATAGGCTTTGTAAAGACAAATTTACACATATATTGACTATGAAAATTAGTGAGAGCCAAAAATCAAGGCAAAAAAAATTAGTTTGTGGTGTGTTTACCTTATTTTTTATTAGTGTTAACTAAACTAGCATAAAACTTTGAATAGTTAGATTACACAATACATGTTAATAATCATATAAACAAATGCTACCTATGATATATCGCACATGCAAATATATAAATGATCAAGCATCTAAGGGGTATGAAATACTTAATTTGTTATGTCTCAGTGTTGGTCTTTGTATTTTGTGATATCCATTAGATGCAATCTGTGACAATCTTTATGTGGGTTCATACTAAGAGTAAATTTTTACAACCATGTAGGAAGAGTCCAGAATTATCAAACAACTATGGATGACGATGATTTTTGATTCTAAAAAACTCATCTAAATAGGTAGAGTAAATTATTTTTCTCAAGACCATGTACCTACATCTATGATTTTTTTCTATGTTTGATCACCTTTGGACATGTGCAAGTAATCATGTATTATTTATTCTTTATCCAAACCCTAATTCTTCCAATTTTGATTAGAAAACCCTACAAAAGGGTTAGTATTTTGGGTTGGATTGACCTTAGTCAATGTTCATCAACCCATTGAGCAATGTCTTCATTTTCAATACTATGAATAAGGCTCAAAGCACATGTAGTTCTCCATTAAATGTAAGTATATGCCAAGTTATGTGGATGAAAATCTATATGTTATTTGTCATAGGCCCTCCTTTAATGAAAACATGCAAAACAAAAATTGACCTTAGAAACTTCATATTTTTCAAAGAGTAATGAGATAATAGTAGTGTACACTTTGTATTTAAATTTTTAATAATAAATGTTTGTCCCTAAATTCCTTCAAGGGGTTTTGTATATAGAGAGTTCATAAATTGTAATTGGGGAACTAGTGGCATGCAAAATCCAACCCAAGAGTAATCAAATGTGTGAAATAAAATGGTAACAAAGGAAACACGACCAAAATAATTTAAAAAAGGCTTCAATAAGTTTCCATTTTTTTAAAATAATTGCATACGATGTTAGCATGTGTAAACTTTGGATTCATCTAAAAGTCAAGGAAAACTCAATGTTTAGTAAAATGGGACTAGGGATCCCTATGATATAGTAAATGAATCTAAAAATAGTTAAATAGAGAACTGTATAGTCAAATAAAATCAAAATGGTGATAAGATACAAATATGAAAGCACTACTAAGTTAAAAATTCATAATTAAGGATCCATATATGTAAATTAACATCAGATCATTTTGAAAGTAAGTTTTGTACCAAATTTAGGTATATACGAATGCCCTCCCTTTAATATAGAATTTTAATATAACTTACAATATTGGTTTAAAGGGATAAATATAATGCAAACTTGCATTAATGATTGTGAACTTAGACTTCTTATTTTCCCCAATGTTCCATAGTGTCCATGTGTTCCTATAAGAAATGATGTATGTAATAAGAAAAATTATTGTCCAAATAAAATAAAGTATAGTCATAATAAGAAATCAAAATATATTCAAAGAACAACTACACCTATATGTGTGTGGTATTGTGTCATTCATGGAGTATGTTCATGATGTGAAGAGTGGAGATGTCATGGGTCATTAATTGACCCAATCTATGTGGACAAAGGTGTTTTTAGTCTTGTTCACTTCTTATCTAGGGAAATGGACAAGATTCTAAGTGGTTTTGGGATTAGTGTCTGGGGTTTTAAACATCTTTAAACCATAATCAAACTATTTATTTAACTAATCATGAACCTCAAGATAAAAGAGGGAACCACATATTATACTTGTATAATAGTGCCTAGGCCATTGAGCATTATTGAACCTCAATTTCACTATGTATTTAACTAAATCAATCACTACAAATAGACTTATAGATACAAAGTGTTCACTTTTAGGTGACGTCAATGCCATAATAAAAAACTATAATAGTGGGTATGTGCATGACCAATGTTCATGCCCATAATTTTATCTAATAGGTGCCAACATAGGAAATTTGCAATGGTAGATGCATGAACTATGTTCATTTCCCCAATCTAATCTACTTATTGTTAACATAGTAACTGAAATATTGAATATAAAAACTTTTTTCATGCCTCTAATCTAAAATAATCAATGTCAACATGTGATATGGAATGAAATTATTTTCCATTGAATTTGACAATCTATAATATCCTAAAATATATAACCTATATGAAACACGTACTTCATATACCCCAATCTATATAAATTTGTATCTTGTATGTATTTGATTATGAATTGACCCAACCTAAAATAACTAAATCAATCTAAATGATTGTACCAATCTAAATATATATACCAAGATAAATAAATGTATTAAATATAATATTTATACCAATCTAAATAACTATACCAACCTAAATGTTTGTATTAATATGAACATGTGTGTGAAGTGAGGAAAGCCAATGTATACCCCCTTTCGATATTAAGGATGAGGCTAACATATCGATCATGTCAAATATGTATATGAATAGATCATTGAAATCATTGGAAAAGTGTATGTAATAACATGTGACCCATGTCAAGTTAACAAAGTAATGTTCTTATCTAATATGATAAAATTATTGTTCAGAATTGAATATTTGTAAACTTGTGAATTGATTATCTCTTGAATAATTTGCTTTGGAATATGCATAATTTGACATATATTTTCAACTTAAAATTAGTATTAACTAGCCTCTCTAGTTACTTGAATTTGATACAAAATGTTTAACACAATTGATTTGCTAATTGGATGTAGGAATATCAATTATATTACCATGGGTAGTATTAGTTATATCATAATAGATGTAGAAAATTTTCCCCCATTCAATAGGATTATAAAAAAATTATATACAGAGTATGTTTGTAGAATTTATAGACACCCCATTTTGGTGACAACCATGTTCCAATTGGAATTCAAATTGGTTTCTACCAAACAATGCAAATTAAGCCTAGGAATCACTGAATGCTTCAATTTCATCTGCACATCAGACATTAGTACCCACAATCATGTTGAGGCATATTTATTTAGGGTATTATCTAGTATAAAATAGTAATCTCTCACATATTTATCTCTAGTCAACTTTTGATCTAGAAAATTGACAAATTGGCCTTTGGATCCATTAAGTAGGGCACTTAAACAATTTTTAAAATCCAAAAATGCTAAGCAGAATGAATTAACTAAGCAAATAAAATTAAATGCTTAAGTGAAATTTCCATGTGAAATTTGTGAATATTAATTTTTTTAAAAGGAAATTTCAATAAAATTAAGGTCATAATGATGTCATCATTCTCAAAGTCAAGGAATTGAAAATATCTCCATTAAAGCCTTAAATTGAAAAATGGAGAGTCGTGCTTAATAAATGGGATCTCTATCCCAAACATTAATTGCATGTCCCCTCCTTAACTTAACTAAGGTTAAACTAAACCTACCCATGGTTAAATCTAACTTAATTGCACTTGGGTTAGAGTTAAATGGAAAACCTATAAATATAAGTGTTAAGGTCATTTTAAAGAGAGCCTTTTTTGTAATGTTATAATGTTCAATTATTGAAAGACAAATATTTACTGTAAATTTATAATACAGAACTATTGATATATTTTTACATCTTACTAAAACCAAGCCAAACATTGCCAAGGTGACAAGGATAAATGATGCAAAGAGCACCATTGTCAAAGACTCTTTGATCACATGACCGAGCACATTCCTCCAAGGCCAACATGTAACTCTTGATCACAAGGAAGGTAAAGAACACTTGTTTATATTCTATTGTTATTTACTTACATTGTTCTCTTGCTCCTTGAGAGGTTAGGCTTGAAGTGTTAGATTTAAATTTATGTGTTTTATTGAGGTTTATTATACTAACATTTGACTAACTCCCCTCTCAGATTCCTCTCACATAATGGCATGCCTGTTGAGACCACACATCTCACATGCATAATGATAGCACAGGTGGACCTATTTGGAGCCAATAAGCATTTGTTTTAGACCTTAATTTATTATTTTTTATCTAACTTTTCCATGTTTGGTTTTTAACTACAGAATTGCAAATTTATTCCTATGAAACTATAAATTTGGAAAAGAAAAATATGAAATCATCAAGAAAAACCACAAAATCATTCTATAGAATCATGAAATTACCTTTGTTTAAACTTGGCTCTATGAAACTATGAATTCAGTAGAGAAAGTTATGAAATCGTCAAGGCAAACTATGAATTTGTCTTATAAGAACCATAACTTTTTCTCTATTTTATGGTTAATTGTAAAATTATTTAAAATTTTTGAAATCATCTTTTTCATTTTTAAAATCATTATTTGTAGTTATGAAATCATGATTTTGAGTAGTAAAATCATCTTTTTAGGTTGTGAAATTGTCAAATTGGGTTATAAAATTATTAGTCTAACTATGAAATTGCTAGCAAATAGTGAAATCACAACTCTCTATTTTTTATGTTTTGTGTAGGTTTTTCCCATAGTTATGAAATTAGAAAGTTGAATTGAAAAATTGTGGAGATAAGTTGTAAAATTATTTGGGAAGTATGAAATCACTCACTGTAAGTTTGCATTACATTCTGGTTTTTTATGTTTCATATGCCAGAACAATTTTGTAGTTTACAATTACTGTGTAGCTATGAAATCATTCTAGAGAGTTAAATTTGTGTCTTATTGAGATAACTTATAGGATTTCACCTTGGCTTAAGCACAAATTAATCCATTAACCTTGTTTACTTAGAATTGATCCAAGAAAAAGGAAGCTTAAGTGATTTTTAATCATTCTTTTCTTTTGCAAAGTTAAAATTCACAATAAATATTAAAACTCATCTACATTTGGTTAAGGTGTTTAAAAATTACTTAACAAATTATCTTTTAGAATTTCCAAGATTTTACAAGTTAAAACACCAAAAAGGGGACAAAATTTCAAACACATTTCAAGTTGGTGCTATTAAAAATAACCTACATTTTAGTTAGAGATCCTAAGGGATTTTTCAATTCTTATTTGTTCTTTAGCTAGTTTAAATTGTGTAGATTAAATTCTTTGTTTTGTCAAACAAAAACTATACCTTGTATGCTCTCCCCACATCCCCTTTGGGGAACTTGGGTGACCAAAATTGCTTAGTTTATTGCCTTTGTTTGTTGTCTTGTCAAAAATAATGTTGCATATGTTCTCCCCAAGCTCTGAGTGACCTAGGTGACTCATAAATGACCTCTAAAGTCTTTCCATTTTCATTTATTTATTTTCTTGCATTTGTCTTATGGGTGGGAGTTCATCACCTCCTAAAAATTTATTTAGGGGTGCATTGACTTTGGGTTTCATCTCCCATCATTGTACCAACCCTACTCCATGATGGGGTATATAAATCAAGGCACATGATATTGGGATTGTAAGGGGGATGAGCAGTTAGCCTCTCTGATCCTAACAAAAATTTGGGTCAATTCTTGTTAAAAATCATACTCTACTAAGTAGTACATGGTTAGATTTACTATGTAAAATAATAGATGCTTGCACAGTAAGTTATCAGGTATGAACTCAATTTATGTAATTACACCCTTGTGTTAGACACACTTAGGACCATCTAGTGCATTTTAAACTTATAGATTTTTAGTCAATCCCACTTGCCATGGAAAAATGTCGAGTGCTCATAAATCTAAATTGTATGTCATGTACCAATGATTGAGAGACAAAGGGGGAATAAAAACTATACCTACACTTGTTCTTTAATTTTTGGATTAACACTCAATTCCTCACAAGCATTGGTATATCGCTAAAAATTTTGGCTAAAGCTATGCACAATCATGTCAGTTTTAAGGATAGGATGAGTCATTTGTGCTACTTCTATTTTATTTGATTTATATGCATTTTCTGAGACTAAATTTGTTTGTTTGTCACAAATCAAAACAAGTCATAAACATCACATGTTTTTATCATGCTTTAGCCTAAGAATGTTACTTTGCCCGTTTGGTGTCACACTTTTGAATTAGACTTTTTATCCCAAAAATGTGTGTGTCACTTGTTTAAATGGGGAATCGTTACATTGCCCATTTTGGCCCAAAAATTTACCTTGAAATTTTGAATCCAAAACCATTGTCATACCATTTGATTGAAGGAGAGTTATTATGCTACTCGTATTATTCCAAAAACTTTGCCTTGTTTCAAACTAAGTTCAAAATCATGTATACCTTTGATCTAAAATGGTGTCGTTATGTTATCTATTTGGGTATAAGATGTTCTCCATTGAAAAATCCAAGTATTTTAAACCAAGTTCAAAATTTGTCTTGCAAATTTCACATTTAAAATTGATTGGTCTATACCTAGGTCTTGCTTAATTTCAACTCAGGTGTTTACCTCTTACCTTTGAATTATGTAACTTGGATTGATTCCTTGCTTGATTTAAAGACCCTTTGCCTAGGTCTAGGAATTGGTTTATTTTTGTGTGCCTAGATTCAATTTGTTACCTTAAACTAATGTCAAAACTTACTCTTTAAGTATAACTCTAAGCATGTTAGTTTACATAGGAGCCTTGCTTATCACTTGGGCTTGAATGCTTTACTCATCACTCTTATTTTAATTACTTAAGATTGAATTTCCCAAATAGTTTTAGGTGTGTGCCTATAATGAATGCTTTATACCAAGGTCAATTTTGTTTTAAAATCCATGTTTTAATATTGATTCAAAGTGTTTCAAACTTTTTGCCTTAGAGTTAGATTAATTGCAAGTTTTTACCTCGACCTAGTTTGTTTCAAAGTCTAGCTTTGTGCCTTTTTACCAAAGACCTAACATTTCTATAAATTATTTAGATCTAGTTATTGCCTTTTTTAAGTTTAGCTTTATTCCTTTTTACCAAAGACCTAGCATTGCCTTAAAGTTTTCAGATCTAGTTCATGTCTTTTTAAGTCTAGATTTGTGCCTTTTGACCAAAGGCCTAGCACTTTTTATTTTAGACCTAGATTTTATTTGTTCAAAACACTTTTCCAACACCAAGATTCAAATTTACCTTCCATTTTTATCATTTATGTGAAAGACCCTAGAGTATTGCAAATATTTGAGACCAAGTTTTCTGTTGATAATTTTTTAGAAGACATCCATTAAAGGCCAAGTTTAAACCATTTGTAACAATAGACCAAGTGTTCCATCTAGTCCAAGTTTAAAATATTCGCAAGCATTGACCAATATTTTTAGATCATGTTTCAAGTGTTTTATGAGCTTCAGAACTTTTTCTTCATGAGATGTTAGTTGTGGATTCAGATATGCCTTGCTAAACATGTAGTGGGACCATATACAATCTAGATTATGAAAGTGTAATCACAAATGATACCTTTACACAAAACCCATATGGGGATGATCATATCCCACTTACACTACTCAATATGTGGAACAAGGCCAAGATCCATTAGCATAATACATGGTTAGTACACCTCCCTATCTAAGGAAATATAAATAATAGATATCTCAATACCTTGTTAATGCACCATCTGCTATAGAATAAGTCCAATAGTAGCCTTACTATGTTACCAAGCCAATAAGTTATGACTCATAGTTGTTTGATCATCACTTGATTGAAAATAAGGATGAGGTTTTGGTTAGGGATGTAAAGGTTTGATCGAAGTTTCTATAAGGCTTTCCCCATGAAAATCTACCTAGTCTAGTTAGAGTGCCTCATAATGTACCTCATACCAGACCTATCGAACATGTCTCTACTAGAAACTATCAAACAATCGTGCCAATGCCAAACCAAGATCCAAATGTGCTTGAAAATGGAAAGTGCCCCACTATACCAATTTACAAAAATCATCAAGTGCCAATGCCATATTGACCAATAAAGCTAGTTCCCTCAGCAAGAGTGTAGTTTTCATTAGATTATATTAGGTGTGGACCTAATTTCCAAAATTAATTTTTTATGCAACATGTTTAATGTCCCATTCATTAAGGAAGTATGTGGTTTCTACTCAAGACCATGTTACAAAATGGTTAACATGCAAGTGTCTCCTAATGCATATCATTCAACCCTTATCTTAGATCTAGCACGTAATTTCAATGTTATGCTCGCCATTATCGAATTTGCATGTTGAGACCCCAGGACGTATTAAAGCTAGTTCCCCATCAGCAAGAGTGTTGCAGTTGATTCATTAGAATCATATTAATCTAAGTGTGGACCTAATTTCCAAAATTAATTTTTTTGTGTATGCAACATGTTTAATGTCCCATTCTTTTCTGTATAGTGTTAATTAAGTGTAAGTGAATGTCACTTGGTTTCTACTTGCAAGACCATGTGCTAAATATAATGGTTAACATGCAAGTGTCTCCTAATGCATACTAAGGTGGGTTAAATACACCACAAAATAATTTATAGAAAAAATTGAGTCTTGAATCTCTTGACCAATACTATGAGTGGTTTGTAATAATAGGAGGTAGGAATGCCTAGTTTCAAACCATAGTAGGTTACTCTCACTTCTCAACCAATTGCTTCTTCAATCACACAAAAGCAGGGGGGAAGTAACTAGTGTTGAAGGAAGAGGAAGGCCAAGAGAGAAGATAGAGCGTGGGAGATCAAGGTCGTGGGCAAGAGATCCAAGTCCAGGTATGGCAGAATAACCTACTGGAAATGTGGAAAGCAAGGGCCCAACAAGCGGTGAATGTTACCCCACCTCAATAGGTGATGGATAATATTTCATGTCCATAGACACAGACTAGTTTATCACCTCAACAAAGGGAGAACATTATTCCACCTCAATAGGTAGGTACGCTTTAATCTACTTGTTTTACTGATTCTCTTTCTGGGTTATCTACTTCAGCTGTAGATTCGGAGATGTGGCTTAATAGGCTTGGTCACATAGATAAGCATAGACCAATATACCTCAATAATCACAAATGTTATCTAGCCAATAATGTATTCCTATTAGTTAATGATAAATGCCAAACACCCAAAACCGACGTCGGCAGGGAGGCAGTCGCAGGGAACCGACATCGATCGGCTGTAGACTGAGATAAGAGGTGTTTATTTAGTAAAGAGGTGTCAACATCTAATAAGTACCTATTAGGCAACAATTGTCTTTTACTCAACATGTGACACATATGTAAAACAGAGCCTTAGTCAGCAATAAGTACCAATTATATAGATGGGTTTGACTAGTCTGATAGCATGTTCCTAATCAAATTTAGTAGGCACAATACCTTCCCCAAGGCCACATACTTCTATCATAACACCAATTCCCTCCAACTCAAATCCATATTATGAATCCAAATGAGAATATTTACCAAGGGAACAAACTAATGATAGGTACAGGTACAGGTTGCAGTTGTTTATCAACAGTCTAATCCTAATGCATGTATGCATATTCCTAGTCGATTGGTCCATCAAACCAACATTCTATGATACTTCATTCCCATATTATACCTTTGGGGATCTACATGTAAGTTTGGTCGGTAAACGTAATCCACCTTTGATCACCCAATCACAACCACAACCAATTGTGCCATCAAGTTTATTAGCTCAAGAGCTGCAACATATGAAAGTTGCAGTTACAGCCATACTATGAGTGGTTTGTAATAATAGATAGGAATGCCTAAAACCATAGTAGATTGAGAAGTTCAAATTGGATGACATGTGTTCATATCCATTTAACATGGAGTATCTCTAAATACCATTTCTTCTAGGTTATGAGCCACCAAAATTATTAGACAAATACAAGGGTAAAGGAGACCCAGTTATATAGATGGGTTTGACTAGTCGATAGCATGTTCCTAATCAAATTTAGTAGGCACAAACCTTCCCCAAGGCCACATACTTCTATCACTTCCCTACAACTCAAATCCATATTATGAATCCAAATGAGAATATTTACCAATAATGAATGTCATGAACAGCCTAATCCTAATTCATGTATGCATATTCCTAGTCGATTGGTCCATCAAACCAACATTCTATGATACTTCATTGTATTATACCTTGGTAAAGGTAATCCACCTTTGATCACCTAGCACAACCACAACCAACTTGCCATCAAATTTATTAGCTCAAGAGCTGAAAGTTGCAATTACAGCCTTTTGGATGGGAAAATAGATTGAGAAGTTCAAATTGGCTGACATGTGTTCATATCCATTTAACATGGAGTATCTCTAAATACCATTTCTTTTAGGTTATGAGCCACCAAAATTTGACAAATACAAGGGTAAAGGAGGCCCTAGGGAGCATTTAAAAGAGTTTTTTTCACTTACCAACTAGTGGCCTATAGTGACATCTACATGTTTCTTCTTTTTCCTCAAAATCTTGTTAGATAGGCCTTGGAGTGACTTATTAAGTTGTAAAATAACTTGGTATCTGACTTTGAAATCTTTTAGATAAGTTTATACAAATTTTCTCCTAAAATATCAAGATGAGATTTCATTAGTTGATTTGAATTAGGTCAAGAAAAAAATTGGTCAGAGCTTTATAAGTTACTTACAGTGTTGAAGAGTGTTTTATAATCACTTCACCCATAATCTACCAGATAAACAATTGGTAGCTATGTTTACCAAAAATTTTCACATTGAAATATCTTACAACTTAGAGCTTCATTGTGCTCACACATATCTATATTTAAAAATCCCTCATTAATAAAGGGATTATTAATTTACCTTCTTCAAACTAGAGCCAAAAACAAAATTTAGGCCCAAGTCAAATCTGTAGCCTATTCCAGATGTAAGCATTTACACCTACTCAGGTTAATAACTATGAAAAACCTAAACCCTAAAACCTTAACAAGAATGTTATTGATAATGTGGTCATTGAGTCACATCATGTTCAAATGGTGCAAACACTATCTACCCAACCTCTCCCACAAATGTAGCTTATCTCATAAATGCAGCCTATCCATCAAATGCAATCTACACCTCAACCTAGGCTAACTCCTCAAATGCTATATCCACCACCTTTCAAAACCCCTTCTCTGATAATAAGACCTACTCCTAGATTCTTCAATAACCTTGGTGAGCCTATCGAAGCTGTGTTTCATAGATTAGTCATGGCCAATATGATTAGTTCGCCGATTGTAAAACACTTTCCTAAAGGAGTATCTTACCCAAATTGGTATAAAGAGCATGAGTTTTTTTAATACCATCATGTTCATGGACATTCTATATGCTATCATGTGCATCTAAAGCAACTTATTGAAAATATGTTATAAAATAAAGAGCTCCAATTAGATAATAAAGCATCTACTTCTAATCAAAACTTGGGTTTCTATAAAAGTCCTTTTCCACAACATAATAATACTGATCAATAATAGCAAAAATGAAGACCACAACCATAAAAATAACAAAAACAACAATGTCAACCATAAAATAAATAGAACTAAGGCTAGAATGACCCAAATAACTAACATACCTATCATGTAGTTGCACATGACTACAATAAATTTGTAGGTTGTATTACAGGTGGTCATATGTTTATCATTACCATCAATCCTAGACTAAATACCAACAAACCAGGATTGTTACCTAATAATGCCCATCAGCCTACCAATATTGGTAATCCTTCCTTAACATGTTACCATAGCCAAGTGTAATAGCAACCAATGATTACCATCTCAAGTCCTTATGTTGATAACCCTTCATTTCCCCCATGACTGTAGCTAAGCACACTAGTAATCAAGAATTGCCCTCTCTGGCCCATCTCCATCATTTTCTAGTTATGATAGTCCTTTACCCAATCGATATTGTGTAATTTTAATTCAACAGTCTAAAGTCACCATCATAATCCCATAACCCCCTACTAAAGAGCCAATCCAACCCACTATGTTGGTTAGGAGTAAGCCAATTACCACTATTAAGGAAAAAAATTATGTTATTGTGGAACAACTCCAAAAGACACCTACACAAATCTCTATTTTATATTTGTTGCATATGTTTACCATCTAGAATAATATCCTTACTGAACTCCTTGGCCAGTCCTAAGGACCCAATGACATTACATTAGACAAATTTCAAGATTTTGTTGAACACATATCCCTAGGCCAATAAATGGCATTTGACCATAGTGATATGTCATCCCTTAGCCCCTCTATAATAACCCATTATACATTGAAGTTGTTATAATGTAGCATAGAGTTAAATTTGTCCTCATAGACAATGGATCAGGTCTGAATATTATGTCTCTAAATTTAATCAAGCATTTAGGATATATAACAGTTGACCTTTAGTTAGAGACTATTACTATCAAGGCCTATGACAATGAAGAGCGGGAATCACAAGGAACCATTAGTTTTCCAGTGATCATTGGGCCTTTGACCCATTATCACTTTTCCATGTGGTAAACCTAGATTTATCATATAATTTTCTTTTGGGTAGACCATGGATACACGAAATCCATGCAATACCTTCAACCTTGCACTAGTGTATCGAGTTTCCTCACTCTAGGACAAAGGTAACTATCCATGGATATTTACAACCATACAAACATTGCAAGCATTTGGAGACTGAGTATGAAAGCTACAATGACCATTTTGGTCTAGACCCAATACTAAATAAGGATAAAGATAAGGAGATACTTGTTAAATTACTAGAGACCAATTGCATAAACGTTGATAGCCTTGCCTCAACTTCACATATACTTCCTATTGAAATTTATAATCATTTTACTATTTCAGACAATGGTCCAGAAGAGAATTTTACCCATGACACCTTTCATATAACCAAGCTTCCATAGAACCCCAAGTCTTATGGAAGGCCCAAAGCTAAGACAATTTGTATGGAATGGCGATGAAAGGGAAAAGGAAAGATTCATAACACTGAAGAGCCAGAATCACAAGGAAACATTATTTTATTAGTGATCATTGGGCCTTTGACCCATTATCATTTTTCCATGTGGTGAACCTAGATTTATCATATAATTTGCTTTTGGGTAGACCATGGATACATGAAATCCTTGTAATACCTTCAATCTTGCACTAGTGTATCAAGTTTCCTCACTCTAGGACAAAGGTAACTATCCATGGAGATTTACAACCATACAAACATTGCAATCATTTGGAGACTAAGTACGAAAGCTACAATTACCATTTTATTCTACACCCAATACTAAATAAGGATAAAGATAAGGAGATACTTGTTAAAGTTCCAAAGACCAATTGCATAAATATTGATAACCTTGCCTCAACTTCACATATACTTCCTATTAAAATTTCTAATCATTTTACTATTTTAGACAATGGTCTAGGAGAGAATTTTACCCATGACACCTTTCATATAACCAAGCTTTGGTATAACCCAAAGTATTATGGAAGGCCCAAAGCTAAGACAATTTATATGGAATGGAGATGAAAGGGAAAAGGAAATATTCATAACATTGAAGAGCGGGAATCACAAGGAACTATTAGTTTGTCAATGATCATTGGGCCTTTAACCCATTATCACTTTTCCATGTGGTAAACCTAGATTTATCATATAATTTGCTTTTGGGTAGACCATGGATACATGAAATCCATGCAATACCTTTAACCTTGCACTAGCATATCAAGTTTCCTCACTCTAGGACAAAGGTAACTATCCATGGAGATTTACAACCATACAAACATTACAAGCATTTGGAGACTAAGTATGAAAGCTAAAATTACCATTTTGGTCTAGACAAAATACTAAATAAGGATAAAGATAAGGAGATATTTGTTAAATTTCTAGAGACCAATTGCATAAACATTGATAGCCTTGCCTCAACTTCACATATACTTCCTATTGAAATTTATAATCATTTTTACTATTTCAAATAATGGTCCAGGAGAGAATTTTACCCATGACACCTTTCATATAACCAATCTTTTGTAGAACCCCAAGTCTTATGGAAGGCCCAAATCTAAGACAATTTGTATGGAATGGCGATGAAATGGAAAAGGAAATATTCATAACACAACACCTATTATTTTTACACTGACCAGTATCCAATAATAGGACTTGCTTGCCAATAATGATTATTGGTTATACAATGAAAAATTAGTTGATTGTTACTAAAGTACAAAATATCCCATCCTTAATAGGATTATGGATAACCAAGCTTATGAAGGTAGAGTCTTAGGGGGAAATCAACATGTTACTATTGAGCATGTTTCTATGACTAAATACAAAGGAACTCATGGTCTTAGATTTAAATTGCCTGAAGGTGACCCTACATATCTTATATATGTTCCTAGACCAATGAATAATGATGATGATGCCAAAAATGAAGTAAATTCTGATCATATCATATATGAATACCTATCGAGTAACAACATTTTTGACCCATATACCATTTGTACCATCATGTTAGTAATCCAACATTCCCCACTAACCCTTTATCATCCTCAACTCATAGACTAGGACCACCAAGAATTCATGGTACCTTTAGATGATTTAGATAATGATGATGCATTTTGTGCTTTTTTGGGCCTGAGATATAATGTTCTTTTGGAGACCATAAACAAGGGTTATATTTCAAATTGAATCTCGTTGTGGGTGAACACCCTTAATCAAAAACAAAAAGTTAAAACATTGAGGTCCCAAAGTGAAAACCTCTTTTAGGCACTTTTGGACTAGGGTAAAAGTAAATAAAAAGGTTAGTCTCTTGGTGAAGACATGTTTTAGGTGCCACTAGATGGGGATGTTCACCCTTCTTTAAATGAAGCTCAGGAAACCACCAATAATGAACTTGCTTTTGGGTTTGAGCTCAGTATAAAGTAACATCATGCCTTTGATCAATTTTTTTGAGAATGTATTATAGTGTTTGTTACATGGCCCTTACCACCATTAGCGTATTTAGATTCATCCTATTTGGGGGATCTTGAAGAACTAGTTTGACCAGAGGACTTTGCCATTACTAGCCAATTTACATCTTTGCCAACTATTTTGGAAGATGGATTGACTCTCCTAGTAGATGATACTATGAAAGTTAAAATTAAGATTCCAAAGGACCTAAAGTAGATCAAATTAGGCATGTTCCTCATTGAGAAGGATTGTGAAGTTTTTATAGCCTTTATAAAGGAGTTTATTGACATATTTGCATGGGCTTATTTAGACATGTCAAGTTTAGACCCTTCCTTGGTTGTATACCATCTCATTGTATATCCTAAAGCCAAACCCCTTAAGTATAAATTGCATAAAATACATCCTCATATTTTTGTGTTAGTTAAGAAAGAGTTAGAAAAAATCTTAGAAGTGAGATGCATTAGGCCAATCAACTATTCAAAGTGGATTTTAAACATTGTGCTAGTGAGTAAGAAGCCAGAAGGTATTAGATTATGCACTAACTTCAAGGATATTAACAAGTTATACCTGAAAGATGACTTTCCTTTGATAAAAATCAACATGATAGTTGAATCCACCATCAGGTATGAAATGATTTCCCTCATGGATGGATTTTCAAGATATAACCATATCAGGATTGCACTAGAAGACCAACACAAAATAATTTTCACCACTCCTTGGGGAATGGTTTGTTATTAGGTCATGTCATTTGGCCTAGAGAATGTTAGGGTAACATACTAAAGGGATATGAATGTTATATTTCATGATATGATGCATGATATTGTCGATGACATACTAGGTAAGTCTAAGACCCGTATAGATCATCTAATCATACTATGAAAGATATTTAAAAGGCTTCATGAGTATAAGGTTTGACTTAATCCTAAGAAGTGCATCTTTGGTGTTACTTCAATTAAATCTTTAGGATTTATTGTCTCTCATCGAGGCATTGAAGTTGATCCTTCTAAGGTTTGAGCTATTACCAAGATGCTACCACCTTCTAATTTAAAGAAGCTTCACAATTTGCAGTGTAAAATCCAGTTTATTATATCCTTCATTTCATATTTGGCCAATAAATGCCATCATTTTGTCTCATTTATTGAAGAAAGGTATTACATTTCTTTGGGATGTAGAATGTCAAAAATCCTTTGAGCACCTAAAGGAATACTTAGCCAATTTGCTTTTTCTATTACCACCAATGCCAGGGAGGCCCTTCCTACTTTACCTATCTACTACTAATAATGCTATTGGGACACTTTTATCCCAACATGATGAACGTGGGAAAGAACATGTAGTGTACTATTTAAGTTATACACTACTAATGTATGAACATAACTATACACCAATTGAAAAAGTTTATTTAGCTATGATATTTGTAGTATAGAAGCTTTGTCATTATATGCTCAACAATAAAACCATAGTCATTATCAAATTAGATCCACTCATTTATTTACTATCAAAAACAACTTTATAGTGATGCATGGCTAAGTGGATTATGATTCTGAGTGAGTTTGAGATTCAATATGTCAATCAAAATTCCATGAAGGGACAAGTATTTGCATATCAGCTTAATAAATCTCCCATTTTAGATACTCAACCACTTACTTTTTCAATCCCAGATGAGTACATCATGACTGTCATAGAAACACCTCCTAAGGAGAAGTAATGGATGTTGTATTTTGATGGGTCATTCACATCTCATGGATCATGAGCAGGACTATTATTTATTACATCACAAGGGGATATCATTCCCATATCATTTCTTATCATATTTCTTTGTATCAATAACATGGTTGAATATGAAGCTCTCATTATAGGGATTCATCAAGCAATAAAATGGAAAATTTAACATTTATGGGTTCATGGAGATTCTTAAATTATTATTAATCAAGTTACAAACTATTTCTAGACCAAATATGATAAGTTGGTACCATATAAAGCCATGGTGGACATTCTCAAGCAACAAATTTCTCACACTCAGTTTGAACACATAATTCGGTCGAATAACAAGACAGTAGATATCATGGCTACCATCAGTTCTTTCATTTATAGCATATACAAGGAAAATGAATATCAATTTCTTGTTAAAAATCTTCTAGTGCCCTCTCATCAACCTAGACCATTGAAATGATTTGTGATATTATTGGTTTCAGTTCTATTTGGTATTTTTATTTATATAGTTACTCTATGACTAAGTCCTTCCACCAAACCTTTCACATAAGTAAAAAAAAATTCACACACCAAGCCTCTCGATATACCCTACTTGGCCCAACCCTTTATCATAGAATCTTTGATGGAACTCTGATTCATTGTTTAAATTTGACAAAAGTTGCATTAGCATTGATAAAATCTCACTAAGAGGTTTATGGAATTTACACTAACAGGGATATCCTTTCCAAAAATCTCCTACGTACTAGTTATTATTGACTGACCATGGAAGCAAATGTAGCTTCTTATGTAAAAAGATGTAACAAATGTCAAAGGCATACAAATTTGATCCATGCTGTGGTAAGAACACTCAAACCAATTACTACACCCTGGCCATTTTCAATGTGGGGACTCGATCTCATAGTGAAGATTAACCCTACCTCCTCAGATTTCCATAAGCATATCCTTACCACCACCAAGTACTTCACTAAGTGGGTTGATGTTATACTTCTCACTTATGTGTTAGGAAAACAAATTTCAAAATTTATCTTCAACCATCTCATTTGCTACTATGGTATCCCATCTAACATTATATCTAAGAATGGACAGATCATTCAATAATAAGGATGTCAAGGCACTTTGTGTTGAGTTTAACATTACCCAACATTTTTTCATTAAATATTAGCCACAAGGTAATGTCCAAGCAGAGGCATCTAACAAGACCATTATCAATATTCTTAAGAAGATTGTCAATGATGTTGGTCATGATTGGCACTTTCAGATCTTTTATGACCTTTGGGCTTAACATAATAATTATCATATTCCAATAGGAGCCACACCATATTCTCTTGTCTATGGCATTGATGCCATTCTTCCCATCGAGGTTGAGTTGCCTTCTCTATGTATCTCATTGAATCACATCCTTGATGATGAGGATTACAATGTATCTCAT
This sequence comes from Torreya grandis, assembly GCA_037957365.1. NCBI lineage: Eukaryota > Viridiplantae > Streptophyta > Pinopsida > Cupressales > Taxaceae > Torreya > Torreya grandis. Next base: position 1,100,646 of record JARHVA010000917.1, on the reverse strand, counting down.
CTACAAGATTTAGAGTTACTAGACAAAAAATGCATGGTCATTGTAAACAACCTTAAGCATATCAAAACTAATTATATGGTAAATATAATAGGCATGTTAAGCACAGATAATTTGAGATTGGTGATCTAGTCCTCAAAGAAAACTAGAAGAACACCATGGTTGAGAAAAAGAAGAAAGGCAAGTTCAAACCTAATTGGATAGGACCTTATGTCATTATTGTTAACTATGGATTGGATATTACAGGTTAGCTACACTAGAAGGCAATGAACTTGATGAACCCATGAACATAATACATCTCAAGCATTATTTTGCTTAAGAGACCTAAGGTATTGTCTATGAGGATCATTTACATTGTATCATAATATCACCTTCCTTATACCATACTGTATATTATTCCTTCCATACCTTCCTTATTGGTTAAAGTTATTTTACGCTCCCTTACCCACCCTTTTTCACATTGGTTCTAATCCATTGGTTCTTTAGGTACCTTCATAGATTAGATTGAGATAAGTTTCAATAGTTGATCCACTATGGTGATTTGTTGAGCACATATTTTTTAGAATAAGGTAGTATCTTGGAGCAATATGACAATGGTTTGACAATGGCATTCTTCATTGTTATCATGTTTTATCTCATTTTGGTGCTATTGATTATAACCACCTTTGAGAAAATTAGTATCACTTACATGTGTCATTATTTCCTCATTATAACCACCTTTAGGTAAATTAGAAACAGCCCCATTTTTATCCACATTGTATTATCACTATTATATACATTTCCTTTTGTCTAATTCACAAACTTGTTGCTACCTAGTTAGATTCTTCCACTATAAGGTAGAACTATAGTGACTTGAAGTCCTATAGGATTATGTAGGCAGTATTCAATTCCCATTAAGGTCAGCTCAGTCACCCTCTTTTTCCATAATCTTGTCATTTTGTGAGCATATTTAAGCCATGCTCTTATTGTTTTGTGATTTAACCCATTCTATGTCTCATAATTCTCCATTAAGTTAAGATGCCTAAAAACACCAAAAAAACATTCCCACCTTTAACTTTAGGCCATTTAGATTATATATTCACCACTCAAGACATGCATCTCCTAGTTGGTAGGTATACCTAAAGCATTCTCATGGATTTTATCATGACCATTTCCATTTTCATGTTCCATTTTTCCATAGTATTTCATCCTACTCCTGGGAGAAATACATTTGCCCTAAACTCCATGCTAGACCTTATGTCTACGGGACTATGTAGGTAGTGTCCAATTTCCTAGTGCATTTGGAGTCAGCTCAGTTAGTTTTAGAGATTTATTTTATTCATAATTTTCTTGGATCATCCCTTCCTCTAGGTTTGTCTCCAAAAATTCTCTCATCATTTTACAAGTCATAGACCTTTTATGCTCTCATTGTTTTGAAAGCTTATTCTCATTCTCAGCCATAGATGTAGTAAACATTATGTATGGATAATTCATTTAATTTTTGGATACTTATCTATTGACTTTTAGTGTGGTTTTAGCCTAAACTATGCTCTCACACTTGTGCAATTTATTTGTGTTGATGCTTTCATGACAGCGAAAGTCATATCCCTCTTTTCCTATGCATTCATCATTTTCCTCGATCATTCTTATTTTCCTCTACAAGATAATCATGTTTTCTTATCATCAGTTTTCTTATGTCCCATATTCTAGGAAAAATACATTTGGCTTGAATTTCACATTGGATCTTATATCCATGGAACTATGTAGGTAGTGTCTACTTGTCTAGTGCATTTAGAGTTAGCTCGACTACCCCTTCCTTTTCTTCTATTCCCCCATTTTGTACTTGTTTATTTCGTTGTCTCCTATCGCTGAGGGGAAATGTATTTTATCTAATTTATGTCATTGTTCCCTATCATCTAAGGGCAACATTATGTCATTTATTCTTATGTTATTTTATCTATGTCATTGTTACCTAGCCTAGGGGTCACCCTGTCACCAAGAGTAATACCTCTATTACACATACATGAAAAATTTGTATTTTGTTTGTACTAGCATTATGATTAACCATTCTTTGTATATTGCCTGTGTGTTAGAATAGTTTGTTTATTGCACTTTTTATTTGTTTTGGATTATTTATTTGTTTTGATTTATTTGTTTACAACCTTATTTATTTATTTATCTATTTGCTTATTTTATATTTTTTTGTTTATTCTGTTTGTTTAATTTTGTGTTGTTTATTTAAGTCTTGTTTCTTTTTCCTTGTTTGTTTATTTTTATTTATTGGTGTTTTTTTGTTTGTTTGTTTTCATTCAATGGTGTTTTTTGGTTTGTTTATTGATGTTTTTTGTTTGTTATTGTTTGTTTGTGCTTTGTTTATTTTTTTGTGTTTTGTTTTATTTTTTTGTTTGTTTGTTTTATTTTTATTTGCCTTATTGACTTTTTATTTCTCAATTGTTATAGGATTATTACACTTTATTTACACTTGAGTCTTGATTACCCATATCTTTTACTTAAGTTGTGAATTTGTGTACATTCTTACACTTAGTTTATTGCATTATATTCACTTGGGATTTGATTGTTCATATCTTACCCTTAAGTGCTTTCTACATGCATCTAAAATGATTTTTCCATGCTTTAGATACACATTGTTATTATAGTTATTTCTATAATTATGATACATAATATCATAAGCTAAAGCAAAAATTTGGATAAAGGATCTATCAGACAATGTAGTGGGTAGTACTTCTCCTTGTTCACACCTAGAAAATCTCAGACCTACCCAAACACTACCTAAATATAGAGTAATTAAATCATAAATAAATTATAATCACTACTAGTTAGGACGTGCATATCCATACTAATAGGTAGTCTAAATTCATGCTATCTTCTATGTCGGCTTATTGTTGCTCTATGAGTAAAGATTTAGTACAGAAGCCCCCTCTCTTGATTTACCATACTAAGGTGAATTATATGGACTTTTTCCTAATCATATCCACCTTATTGGGGCAAATACAAATTGCATCTCATTTCCATCTGCCCTACTGGGGTGTTTTCACTATGCCAATGATTATAACCACCTTTGAGAAAATCATTATTTATCATCCATATGCCCTACTGGAGCACCTCCCTATGCCGATGATTATAACCTCCTTTAATCAAATCATTATTTCCACCCATTTGCACTAGTAGGGTATCTCATTATGCCACTAATTATAACTACCTTCGGGAAAATCAGTATTTCCACACTTGTTACCCATATGTCACATCATTTCCTTCTTTTTGAGGGAATGTTCATCACCTCTATTCTACTACCCACTCTCTTAAGGGGGCATTCAAGGCTCATTCATCACATTCTGGGGCATTAGCCAAGGCATTAACAACTTTTTCATTCTTTGAGAAGATGTTATTATGCCTACGTCTTGCAATGCCTTCCCAAATAGGGGTAGACTATAGACACCCCATTTTGGCCACAACCATGTTCCAACTAAACTTCAGATTGGTTTCTACCAAATAATGTAAATTAAGCCTAGGAATCACTAAATGTCTCAATTTCATCTACACATCAAACATTAGTACCCAAAATCACGTTGAGGCATCCCTATTTGGGGTATTATTCTATATGCAATAGTAATCTCTCATGGATTTATCTCTAGTCAAAATGTGACATAGCAAATTGATAGATTGGCCTTTGGATCCATTAAGCAAGGCACTTAAACAATTCTTAAAATGTAAAAAATGCTAAGCTAAATGAATTAACTAAGAAAATAAAATTAAATGCTTAAGTGATATTTCTATGTGCAATTAATGAATATTAATTTTGTAAAAAATAAATTCCAATAAAATTGAGGTCATGATGATGTCATCATCTTCAAAGTTAAGCAATTGAAAATATCTCCATTAAAGCCTTAAATTTAAAAATGGAGAGCCATGCTTAATAAATGAGATCTTTATCCCAAATATTAATTGTTTGTCCCCTCCTTAACTTAATCAAGGTTAAACTAAACATAACCATTGCTAAATCTAACTTAACTACACTTGAATTAGAGTTAAATGAAAAACCTATAAATATAAGTGTTAAGGTCCGTCTAAAGAGAGATTTTTTGTGTAATCTTATATTGTTAAATTGTTGAGAGATAAAGCTTTCTTGTAATGTTATAATGCAAAACTATTGATAAATTACTACATCTTACCAAATCTAAGACAAACATTGCCAAGGTGACAAGGATAAATGATGCAAGGAGCACCATTGTCAAACACTCTTTAAGCACATGACTGAGCACATTCCTCCAAGGCCAACATGTAACTCTTGCTCACAAGGAAGTTAAAGAATACTTGTTTTTTCTTCTATTGCTAGTTACTTGCATTGTTCTCTTACTTTTGAGTGGCTAGGATTGAGGTGTTAGATTTAATTATGTGTTTTAATAAGGTTTATCATACTAACACTTGACTAAATCCCCTCTTGGATTCTTATCTCACAAAATTTATGTTTAAAAATTATTTTAAATACTCATAAAAATGTTACCATGTAAAAGAACATCTGACATGTGTTCCAAAACAACTAAGGGGGAGTGAATTTGATATATGGATTTGGAGATATCATATGTATAAATTTGGTAAGTACTACTTCATGAGTTAATTTTTTGTAATTCATAACATGAAGTCACATCATATAAATAATTTGATTTTTTTAGTTTTCTACAAATCATTTGAATAGTGTTTAATTGTGATTTATGCTCTGAGCCTCCAAAATGGATCTACAAAAAGATGTGATGTTGACTCAGTTTGAATGCCTAGAGAGTACCTTACAGGCCAATCAGTTGTTGGACCTTGTATTTTTAAAATATCACCTTTTTGAGTTATTTTCATTATTTTTATTTTTATTATTTTATAAATTCATCTACTTTTAGGCATTTGTGTGTAATTTTGAGAGTTTTTGGATGTGTCTTTTGTTTGACAACATCATTTGAGTTCTATTGAATCTATCTAGGATTCTATTGGACTTGTCCAATGTAGGGGTATAGATTATGATGGAGGTGTCCATGGATAATAGATATTTGATGTATGATATTTAAACATATATTTTTTATTTACATGTTTGAATCATGGTGAATCTGATATTTTGTTTTACATTTTTGTAGAGATATATGCATGTTAGGGAGTTTCTCTATGATAAGAATATGGAGACTATGTGAGGGTGGTACCCTCATAAGACTAGATAAATTAGATTTAGACCATGTTTTTTGTCTTGGGCTTATACCATATGATATGCATTTGTTGATTGTATTGGACAAGAGGTGGAACATAGATACATGTACCTTTTGGCTTCCAATTGGGGAGATTGTAGTTACTTTTGAGGTTGTCTAGTGTATTATGAGCTTGTCAGTGGTAGACACACATGCAATGTTGCATAGCATATAAGGGTTTGTCAATATTAGATGTGTCCATCGATATATGATTGGATAGGCTAGAGAAGCTCATTATCGAAATGGCGATACACTATTTTGTTGTTAGAGATTTTGTTTTCTACCATTCCATGATTGTAAAAATACTTGTGTTGTCTTAGTGTTATTTATAGTTGTGGATTGGGGGTGACATGGTGTTATTATATCACATACATTGTATATTTTGAGATATTAAGGATCATGATACCATATATGCTTGGGTTTTTACTATGTTAGCCCATCTATGAATAGACTTGTGTAGATTCACTCAAGAGGATCATGATGGAGGTTTAGGCTAGATGAATTTATTACATGTATGGGATTATGAAAGTATTGTTATTACATAGCCAAATAGAGGTCCTCATATTAGTTGGCCACATTTATAACATATGTTGAACAGTGGGTTAGTAGGGCTCATAAGGATTGAAGCACTATGGATTATATTATTATGCTTGACCAATTTTCACCTGATGTGATAGTGTGGAGACCTTAGAGAGGTTTTTCAAGATAGCCTAAGGATTCCATAGAGTTGAAATGTTTTAGGTTGTAGACACCCACAATTTTGGTACAAGTACACATATTTATAATCTCCTTATATGTATATGTAGACACCTAAAACTAGCCACTGATAACCTCCAACTAGGGTTTTGGCCAATTTCCACCCAAAATACACAATTTAGCCTAAAAACACTAAAACATGCTAAATGATGTGAAACTAACATATTCAAATGCCAATTATAGCAAGGGTATCCCTAAATGGGGTAATGCAATTTATGGGCCAGCTAACTTTGATCAGATCATTCCAAGTCAAAATGCCAATTTTGCACCTAAGTGCTCTGGATTGATCTTTCCTATCAAATCTCTTTCACAAGATGTGTATGGCTTTGTTATTTTTTATTGGTAACTTCCTAAATGGTAATATAGTTTCAACGCATCTACCAGTGCCTTCTAATTGTAATCCAGTCAAATTTTAGAATAATAACAGGGCATTTTGATCAATCTGAGTAATTTGTGCATAAAGTGCTTAATCATGCTTAAGATATAATTAACCCAAATCAAGGCCTAATCAATAATTCCATGGAAAATTTTTGAAAACTTATTTTTGGAAATGAATATTGAATATCTTCATCATCAGGTGACCTCACTTCTTGGGAAGATATCCCTAGGCCATAAATGCCATAAATATCAAGATTCATGCGTCCCATGCCTCATCAAAGCCCTCATGCCTCTTAATTACCCCTTTTTCCAATGTCATGATGAGGATAATTATAAACTTAATTCCAAAAATTGAATTAATCCTCAACCACACATCTCAATCTTAAAATGGATGGTTCAAATTGTTTCTAGACATTTGCAAAAATCTATAAATTGAGAGGCCATAAGCATCATTTTTTAGCTATTTTGGTGCAAAGTTATTATACTCAAATATCTTCAAAAGACTTGATAATGCAAATTTATAATTCCAAATTAATTCCAATCCAAGCCAAAGCCACAAGGTGCCAAGGAGAGATGGAGGTAGCCAAGCTTCCATTGCCAAGGACTTCATGAGCACAAGTCGAGCAAGCCACTACTACAAAGGCATTTGGAGCATCTAAGGAAGGTGAAGAAATTCTTGTGTTTTATTCCTTAATTTTTAGTTGTGTTTGTAATTTTTTTTATTAAATAATCTCTCCCTAGTGTCTAGGCCTAGAGATGTTATGTTAGTTAGTGTGTTTCTTTCATTTTGTTTTCATTTTGAAACTAACATGATACTAACCATCCTCTCTTGAGTCAAATTCCTAGATCATGTTATGGCATACCCGGTGGGACTAGACACATCTCACACCTAAATAAGATCATTATTCAACTCTAAAATATTTATTTGGACCTTAAAAACTCTTGCAAATTGATTTTCTAACTTTACTCTGCCATTTTTGGTTGCCACAATTTTACACAGTGACCGACATCAGCAAGTAAGACTGACATTAGTTACATGAGTTAACAGATGGCGGTTATCAAAATTGACATCGATTAGATTTTTGTTATCTAAGGTGACTGTCATCAATTGTATATAACCAATGTCAGTCACTGTGTTTTTCTAAAAACACAAACTTGAGAGCTATTTTTCTAAAATTCATTGTTTCAAACCAAAAAGAGATTCAAATCTAAAGGACATGCTGATATTTTTGATGTAGGACCAAGCTTGATATTTTTCAAAAACATGTTTAAATCACCATTGCATGCTTAAAAATCAATTAATAGCCTTGTTTTGGTGTTTAACAAAGGACTTAGATGTTTTGGTGAATGTTTTCAAAGTTTACAACTAAGACCAAGGGGTCAAATGAACACCACCAAATCTTTCATTTTGGGTTTAAAATTGAACACACTTGTCAAGATAGCCTAAGGATTCCATCAGAGTTGCAATGTTTCAGGTTGTAGACACCCAACATTTTGGTACAAGTACACATATTTATATTTTCATTGTATGTATATGTAAACACCTAAAACTAGCCACCGATAACCTCCAACCAGGGTTTTGGCCAATTTTCACCCAAAATACACAATTTGGCCTAAAAACACTAAAACATGCTAAATGATGTGAAACTAACATATTCAAATGCCAATTCTAGCCAGGGTATCCCTAAATGGGACAATGCAATTTATGGGCATGCTAACTTTGATCATAGCATTCCAAGTCAAAATGCCAATTTTGCACCTAGGTGCTTTGGATTGATCTTTCCTATCAAATATCTTTCACAAGATGTATATGTATTTGTTATTTTTTATTGGTAACTTCCTAAATGGGAATACAATTTCAATGCATCTGCCAGTGCAATCTAATTCCAATCCAGTCAAATTTTAGAACAATAACAAGGCATTTTGATCAATCTAAGTAATTTGTGCACAAAGTGCTTAATAATGCTTAAGAGATAATTAACCCAAATCAAGGCCTAATCAATAATTCCATGGAAACTTGTTGAAAACTTATTTTTGGAAATGAATATTGAATATCTTCATCATCAGGTGACCTCATTTATTGGGAAGACATCCCTAGGCCATAAATGCCATAAATATTGAATATCTTCCCATCATCACAAAGCCCTCCCATGCCTCTTAATTACCCCTTTTTCCAATGTCATGATGAGGATAATTATAAACTTAATTCCAAAAATTGAATTAATCTTCAACCACACATCTCAATCTTAGGATGGATGGTTCAAGTTATTTTTAGACATTTGCAAAAATCTATAAATCAAGAGGCCATGAGCATCATTTTTAAGCTATTTTGGTGCAAAGTTATTATGCTCAAATATATTAAAAGGACTTGATAATGCAAATTTATAGAGTGCCAAATTAATTCTAGGCCAAGCTAAAGCCACAAGGTGCCAAGGAGAGATGGAGGTAGCCAAGCTTCCATTGCCAAGGACTTCATGAGCACAAGTCGATCAAGCCACTAATACAAAGGCATTTAGAGCATCCAAGGAAGGTGAAGGAATTCTTGTGTTTTATTCCTTACATTTTAGTAGTGTTTGTCATTTTTTTTATTAACTAAGCTCTCCCTAGTGTCTAGGCCTAGAGATATTATGCTAGTTAGTGTGTTTCTTTCATTTTATTTTTATTTTGGAACTAACATGATACTAACCATCTTCTCTTGAGTCAAATTCCTAGATCATGTTATGGCATAGCCGGTGGAACTAGACGCATCTCACACTTGAATAATATCATTTTTCAACTCTAAAATATTTATTTGGACCTTTAAAAATCTTGTAAATTGATTTTCTAACTTTATTTTACCATTTTTGGTTGTCACAATTTTACACAGTGATCGACATCAGCAAGTAAGACTGACATCAGTTATGACTTAACTGATGGCGGTTATCAAAATTGACATCGATTAGATTTTAGTTATCTACTGTGACCATCGTCAGTTGTATATAACCAACATCGGTCACTATGTTTTTCCAAAAACATAGACCTGAGAGTTATTTTTCTAAAATTCATTATTTCAAACCAAAAAGAGCTTCAAAGCTAAAGGACATGCTGATATTTTTGATGTAGGACCAAGCTTGATATTTTTTCAAAACATGTTTAAATCATCTTTGCATGCTTAAAAATCAATTAGGAACCTTGTTTTGGTGTTTAACAAAGGACTTAGATGTTTTGGTGAATGTTTTCAAAGCTTGCAACTAAGACCAAGGGCTCAAATGAACACCACCAAATCTTTCATTTTGGGTTTAAAATTGAATATACTTGTCAATTCTTGTTTGTAATAGTTTTTTAATCAATTTTTTGTTTGGCAAAAAGAGGAATGTTGTGTGTATGCTTTTCTATTTGTCCCCTATAGGGAACCCTTGGAATCAAAAGCACCATTCCTATTGATAATAGACTATTCCAAAGCTTAAAAATAAAGTCATCTAAAGCACTCCCCAAAAATTCATCAAAGTTTGGGTGACCTTGAAAATAACCCTAAAGTCTTTCTACTTTCATGTTTTTTTATTTTTTAATGCATCTTGGCTTGCGAGGGGGACTTCATCACCTCTCACAAGTTATTTAGGGAAGCTTTGACTCAGGGTTTCATCTCTTAACATTAACTTCACTTACTCCTTATGAGTTTCACACAGGATGTATCTACATTTGGACATCGCACTACACTGAGTGAATAGCAGGATGTAGTGGTTGTAAAAATGACTAGACCTTTTTACAACTAACCAATGCCACGATCACCCAATTTATGTAGTTTTCTTTTATATTTTTTAATGTGAAATCATTATGCAATTGATTCCCATATAATGATTGAAACCTTGCTAGTTTAGTCAACCCCACATTGGCATACCCTTGCTATGATTTGGACGATTATACTTAGTGTATTTTGGTGATTTTTGTTTGGTATGTTTTGAGACTAAAACTTGTTTGTTTTTTCATAAGCCATGTCAAAATAATATATTTGAGTTGAGGAGGGTAGTTTTATGCTTCCCAAATCATGTCAAAACATTTTTGAGACTTTTGAGTCTTTTTCAAACATAACATTGACCACATAATTTGAGCATGCTTACATCATTAGGCTGCTCAATACTAGTTTACCTTATGCCAAAAACCATTTGTTTCAAACCATGTCATGCATACCATTTGGACCATTGTCTTGTGCCATCATGCAATCTAATCTTATCTAAATTATTTGGTCAATTCCTAGTTTTCAACATTAAGTTTTTAAGTATCCTTGTTAAGTTTAGATCCAGACATTGATTGATTTCTATTTAGGCATCAATTTGTGGAGCTGATACATAGATCTTTCTCTTTTGGGTTACATAACTTTAGTTAATCAATTACCTAAATTTTAAAACTATTGATGGTTTGTTTATTTAAAGCCTATCCCCATCATTTTTTACACCTTTATTTGGGAGAACATAGCCTTTTTCAAAGAGCTTTTTGTCTTATGCCTTATGTCAACTAATCATGTTTATGTTTGATTTTGTGTTCCAAGTCTATGTCTAATTTGTTTCTAAACTTGTTAGATTAAATCAAATCACATCATTCTTATTTGTTTGAGCCTAGATTTTGAATCTACATTTGGACAAAAGACTTAGCAACTCAACTTTTCCCTTTCCTAGTTTAGACCTTGTTTAGAACACTTTGACCTAGACCTTTGACATGCCAATTTTTATTCAGATGCTTGACCTTTTATGTGTATGACATTTGATGTTAGACTATTTTATACCAAATCTTATAACAAACCATTTTGGAGATACAACTCCACTTTCATACCACATTGGAGATACAACTCCACCTTTTGACCAAGTTAGACCAAGTTTAAACCATTTATCCTTTGGATAGTTTTTTAGAGTTTGTATAACTCTAAGCCTTTTTGTTTCAGATCTTTCATCATTTATGTGGATATGTCTATCTATACTTATGGTGGAGTCATGTACAATCCAACTTATGATAGAATGGCTGCACAAAATCCCACTAGGAACCCCTATAGAGAAATATTTTCTAAGGAGTTTTATTATTCTCCCTACAATACTCCATATGGGGAACAAAGTCATGAACCAACTCATGATCCAACTCGAGACCTGGATTGATATGAAGAGGCTTGTGAGGAGTAATTTGAAGATCCAGCTATAGATAATGTTGTTTTGGATACAGATCCATACCCTCTTTGTAATAGTCATTACGTGGAACATAGTCAAGAACCATCTTATGAGCCAACTCACAACTGGGATGATATGGTTTCTGAGGAAAACTTAGATGTTTTGGCTTATGCAAGTAATCAGGCTCTACCACATTGTACCATTTCTATTCTAGGACCATAATGTCATACAATTCCCATACCAATACCTCATCCTTTGGTTTGTGTGAGAAACCAAGCTCCACAATGCCCAACCATTTATATACCAAGACCTTGTCCTTTGGTTTTTGTGAGCAATTGAGGTCCACAACGCCCCTTCATCATTTTAGGACCTATTCCTTTGGCTTATGTGAACAATCATGCTCCACACCACCCTATCATTACCATCTCAGGACTTTATCCTTTAGCTCATACGAGCAATCATGCTCCCCAAGGCCCTACCATTCTCCATCCATAAATCATTCCTCATATAGAACCAATCCCATCCAAACCTCAACCCATACAATCATTTGAAGACCAAGCTGTGTTCAAAATTGGTATCTTCCAACTCATTTAAAACCAAGGCTAAAACAACCAACCAATCCAAGATGTTTTTGTTGAACCAACCACTTATGATAAGTTAACCTATGATGAATCACCTATTAATCCTATACTAGTTATCGAGGAGTCTCACTCTAATGAGCTAGTCTTTGTTAAGTCACTTCTTAATGATTATAACTACCCTCGACCATGTGCCTATTTTTCAAGATCCTCCTATTGATATGTTGGTCTCTAAAGAGTTATCTCCCTTTTTCCCATCCTAGAGGAGTCCCACTCTGGCAAACTAGTTTTTGTGGAGCCCATTATGCCATCACAGGGTATTACTTATCTAATACTAAGCATTCAACAAGATATCATTATAATATATTACCCATCAGATGAAGAATCAAAATTAGATGCAAATCATATTCTTGAACTAACATCAAATTTAGCATCAGAATCAGAATCAACATTAGTCTTAACATCAAATTCAAAGTCCTTTGAGTTAGAATCAAATTCAGAAGAAGAATATGTTCATGTTTGTTACAATATTGGTTATGCCTACCTCGTAGATCAATTTAAATACATTTGTGATCTTTCTATAGTTTTTTAGGATGAGTACTTCAGCTTTAACACAAGTTATCCTAGTATCTTCTATGCAGATTATGCAGCCTCTCCCCATTTCATTACCATTCCATAGGTTGTTACCATCAACCAAAATAGCCATATTATTGACATTTTATCTCCCATAAGTGTCAATTGGGACTGATAGAATCACACTTTATTGAATTACATCCATGGTGACATAGTAATTTGAGAAGAACAAGGAGGCCAAGACAAATTCATGTAGTAGAAGAACACTCTCCTAGCGAAACCTTTTCAAAGGTGCTAGGGGACAATCCAAGTTAGAACTCAACATCTTTTAGTGAAACTATTTTGGAAGTGCTAGAAGACAATCAAAGTCAAAAGTCAACATTCCTTAGTGAAACCTTCTCAAAGGTGCTGCAGCAGGATAATCAAGACAACTTCATTGGTGAAAACCTCATTAAGGCACCAATAGTTGAGCATAAAATTTCTTCACTACTTGATGAAGACAAAATCAAAGATCAAATCAAAATATTTTCCAATTTATAGCCTAATCAAATGGTAGCTACTCTCAATATCAAACAATAAAAAAATATGGTGGTCCTATCGAGAGAAAGTCTTTAGCCCTACCAAAATCAAAGTTATGTTGAATCTAGCATTAGCAACATTACATGTGACTAAATGTCTCAATATTTATTTGTTTCCCAACCATTCCACATTACATTGTCATCTACCATTCCATTTCATAATCAAACCTACCATCCATTATTTATCCTTGATTACCATCCATGGCTACACTTTCCTTTGTAGAGGCTACAAAGATACCTTATATCAATGTTTAAAGGAATCAGAATCAATGACCAATGAAGATCACAAAAGCATTCTTAGCAACCAGATCTGCATCAATTTTTTGATAAAGTACTTATTCAGACAAGGTGTGGGATAATAATTAACATGATTGAGTATTCTATTTGTATCATTTTTTTATTAGGATGCACATATCCATCTCAATAGAAAAAATAGAATCATATGTCATTTACCATACCCAAGCCAAAAACATGTACCATACCATTTCATGTACCATACTATTTCACATTGCCATGCCATTACCATTGTTACATATCCATTTGCCATTGTTGCATACTCAGCCATTCACCCCATCACTTGGGGGCAATCCTCTTACCATTTTATTCAATCTATTAATAACCATATTTATCCTTAGCAAGACCATACCATCCTATCATTCCATTCCTATCTAGAACAAAGCCTATTTTTAGTCATCCTACCCAATCTTATTTTGATCTTGGTTCTTCCTACACTTTTTATGAGGGGATTCTGATCAAGTTTCAATAATCAATCCAATCCATGTTTACAATGACATTCTATGAAATTATTGTGATATTTGATCTGGCAATGTGTCTTTCATTTTCCATCCTATATCAGGTTTGTTTATGTGATCATGATTATAACCACCTATGGGCAAATCAATGTTCACTAGTCTTGATACTAATTATAACCACCTATAGACAAATTAGTATCATTGACCTATGTTATTGTATCCTAGTTATAAATTCCTATGGGAAAACTAGGGGAAACACTTGTTTATCATGCATTATTGCATCACCATGCCATTATTATTTTCATTTGACTGGCCATTTTCTAGATTTGAGAACTTGTTGGGACCTAGTTGGTTTTTACCTGCCTTTCATGTGGATGGAATTACTATGAATTGAGTTCATTTTAGGACTATGTGGGTTATGCTAAATTCATGTTGAGGTCACCTTATTCCCCCTTTCCATACACTCTCATCATTTTATGAGCAACCTAAGCCAAACACTCTAACCATTTTGTGAGCAGATATCTTATCATTCTCTAACAAGTTAAGATACCTCAAAATTCTAAAAACATTCATAACATTTCAAAAATCATAAAATATTTTTCCTATCTAAGCCTATTTATTTATCCTCAATCTACCTTATTGGGGAATTATCATTGTTAGAATGCTTTCTTTTGCTTTTATTTTTAGGCTTTCTGTTTTTTTGTTTATTTCAAGTTGTTTGTTTGTTTATTTTTATGTTTGTTTATTTATTTGATCACTTGCTTGTTTGTTTATTTTCAGCATTGTTGCCTCAACTCAGTCTATATGTATGCATTGGGTGATTCCTTGCACACATTATTCTTGAATTCATCCATATTCATACGTCAACATTGTCATCATGGTTTTTATCATTGGTGCATTATTTTTAAGTGTTTATTGGATCAAGAGTCAGTCTTTATGCATATTTTGGCCAAGTCTTCATGGTGTTCTATCATGAAGCCTACTATCACATGCTACAACAAAACTTACCTTCCATAAGGTCTACAATAAATGGAGTCATAGAAGTTTCTCTTTGGTACCTTGGAAAATCCTTCCATCCCACCCTTGATCAAATCAACCCAATGACCATTCTAGTTGTATCATTGCTAATCAAGATGAGCATCTCCTCATTAATAGGTACAACTGAATCATTCACATTGATCAATCTTATTTTTTTATTTATCTATTTTATCACTTTGTGCCTGCTCATCTTTAATATGTATTCTAGGTTATATCCTTGAGTTTGCTTGCAAATCAGCCCTAATTGGGGTATAATCATCTTTAGCCAATCTAGGTACTCTTAATGATTATAACCGCCTATGGACAAATCATTATTTTGACTTTTAACCCTGATTATAGCTACCTTTGGGCAAGTAAATATCCTTTTTACATCAATACATGCAATCATTTTCTCATTTGGATTAATCTCAACTACAGGTGAAGTCCACCTTTATTCTTGTTTCTTTTTGAGGGACCATCCATCAAATGTGATGGCCACTCCCTCGATGGGGCATCATCATAGGCTTCCCAAAACCATTTGGAGATTTGTTCTTTAGTCATCATCTTCTTCTTGGTATACATACCATCTCTCATTATTTGAGAAGACATTACTTTGCCTATGGTTTGCAACATCTTCCCAAATAGGGGAAAACTATAGACACTAAAACTGGCCAACGATAACCTCCAACCAAGTTTTTAGCCAATTTCCACCCAAAATACACAATTTGGCTTAAAAATACTAAAACATGCTAAATGATGTAAAATTGACATATTCAAATGCTAATTTTGGCCAAGGTATCCCTAAATAGGGTAATATAATTTATGGGCTAGCTAACTTTGATCAGATCATTCTAAGTCAAAATGCCAATTTTACACCTAGGTGCTCTAGATTTATCTTTCCTATTAAATATATTACACAAGATGTGTATGCCTTTATTATTTTCTATTGGTAACTTCCTAAATGGGAATACAATTCCAACGCATCTGACAGTGCCTTCCAATTCTAATCCAATCAAATTTTGGACCAATAACAAGGCATTCTATTCAATCTGAGTAATTTGTCCACAAAGTGATTACTCATGCTTAAGAGATAATTAACTCAAATAAGGCCTAATCAATAATTCCATGGAAACTTGTTGAAAACTTATTTTTGGAAATGAATATTGAATATTTGCATCATCATATGACCTCATTTCTTGAGAAGACATCCCTAGGCCATAAATGCCATAAATATCAAGATTCATGCCTCTCATGCCTCATCAAAGCCCTCCATGCCTCTTAATTTCCCCTTTTTCCAATGTCATGATGAGGATAATTATAAACTTAATTCCAAAAATTGAATTAATTCTCAACCACACATCTCAATCTTAGGATGGATGGTTCAGGTTGATTCTAGATTTGTAAAAATCTTTAAATAGAGAGGCCATGAACATCATTTCTAAGTTATTTTGGTTAAAATTTATTATGATCAAATATCTTCAAAGGACTTGATAATGTAAAGTTATAATTCCAAATTGATTCCAAGCCAAGCTAAGCCAAATCCACAAGGTGCCAAGGAGAGATGGAGGTAGCCAAGCTTGCATTGCCAAGGACTTCATAGGCACAAGTTGAGCAAGCCATTACTACAAAAGCATTTATATCATCCAAGGAAGTTGAAATAATTCTTGTGTTTCATTCCTTAATTTTTAGTTGTGTTTGTCATTTGTTTTTGTTAACTAAGCTATCCCTAGTATATAGGCCTAGATATGTTGTGTTAGTTAGTGTGTTTCTTTAATTTTGTTTTCATTTTGGAACTAACATGATACTAACCATCCTCTCTTGAGTCAAATTCCTAGATCATATTATATACCTTTTCACTGAGAATTAGACATCCAATGACACAATCTCTCATAGACCTCTTTAGTTCCATCTTATTTCACTTAATTTACCTACCCCCTGGGCCTGTATGTTCTGTTTGTTTATCTTTATCCAATGTATGTCAAGGATCCTTACATGTTCATGTTTTCTATTTATTTTTAGCCCCTAGACACCTGCATCCATATTGGAAACTAGCATCGACATTAGTGTCCAACTTCAATGCAACTATCCAGGCTTATATTTTTATCCTTTTCACTTATCTTTCACTTTGTGACCATTTTATTATCCATCTTTGCACATCATATGGTCAACTTTTCGCATGTCACTAGGTTCTAAATCAAAATTGAAAATTTATTATATAAATAAAGGTTATAGTCTAATTAATACACCTAATAGTTTGATAAGGCAAATATCTAATTGGAAAGTATTATTTATTTCAAGCTATCAAATTACACTATAACACCAAATCAAATATCTAAAGCATTCAAAAGGTCAAATATAATATTGCATCACTTGTACCAAGGGTTACTAAGAAAAAAATAATATAGTCATACTATTACAATATCACACACATGCATAGGAGGGAGAACTACATGTGAGTCTAAGGCACTATTTAGATTATTGGATATGTAACACTTAGTAATAAATGGGGTTGTTAAGGCTAGCTCGACTCATGTTACTAACCCCTTTTTACCAAGTTACAAGAGGTATAATGTGAAGTAATTAGGGTTGTGTATTATCTTGATCAGGTCCATAGAAAGATCCATCCAATGATGTAAAATAGTTATATAGGTCACATCACAAGCTTGATATAAATTTGGAACCATTCATGTACATATCTTTGACTGGACACCTGCATCAAAATCATACACTAATATCGACCTTACTGCCCCTAGGTGATGCAAATGTCTGACAGATAAAACTAATCATAATATAGAATGAATAAGGTCAAGATATTTAGGATATCACTATGATGATTCCTAATCATTTCCATAGTTTAGAATAAAATAACAACAAATATATGCTCTTTTTGTCCCTTGGTTACTTATTACTCTTTATATTGATTGCACATGCATAAATGAGATATATTGTCAAAATATTTTATTACATTGTTAAAATATAAACATTACTATATTGCATTAAAATAGAATTATTACTTGTATATCTCTCTTATGAATCTAAAATAATTAAAACATAGGGCTAGTGTATGGTTATATAATTTATTTCCTAGTGTGTTTAAGAGATTCTAATATGAGCGGGTGACATGATAGTATGGACACAAACCAATAGCAACACCCATCATCTAAGAGATAGGAAATAGCCTAGTGATGTAGATCTAGCACCACTTCATGTGGGATACATGGACCATCATGTGGTCATAGCTGATAGTGATGATGTGGGTTATATTACAAAGTATAATCGATGGTGGTTGTAGACTAAATGGTTATCATTATTCCTATTATAGTTGATGATGTTGGAGTTGTCCCCAAGGTTAGGGTAGAGATGGTGGGGAGTAGGTCAGGATACTAGATATGACCATAATCATATATTTTTGTTGGTGTTTTATATTTTATCCTACTCTATTTTTAATTTGTTAATGTCTTATGTGAATGACATGTTTATTTTTTAAGAGATACATACTGGATAAGTATTTTAGATATATCCATTCATACTTTGACTTCCAACATTATAGATGATGTTGTGGGAGGTGGACTAATTGAGTGCATAGATGACATTATAGGTGTGCATGCACCATTATTGTATCATGTTTCTATTGTATTTGTAACTTACATTGCAGGTTGGAATGACACATGAGTTGAGAGCACAATTACGGAGGTAAAAAGTGTCTCCACCAACTATAGCTAGTGATGATTTGGGCTAAAATAGTTTTACTAAATACATTTATTTTTAGGTGGAGAATAATATATTACATGAGGATCATGGTAGGATCCAAAATAGATTAGCCATTAATGAGGATTGGGAAAGATGTAGTACATTTCATTCCTAGAGTTCGCATGTAGATAGTGGTGCATCATCATCTAGGCCTATAGATGATGTCAAGGGATAAGGGAAGCATGCTCATGTTGATGTGATTTTTATGAACACCAGGTAACCTTGTGAGGTATCTTATAACTTTTTAGGATCAATGAATAAAGATTCACTCCAAAGCATGAGTTGCAGGGTGCTGAGTTTTATAAACAACTTGTTGGTGGAATAGTAGTGAGTGGAGTAGTTATTTACCTTAGATGGTTCAGATATAATACAAATCTAGATATAATTAGGATAAGAGGATTTATGATGAATCTAACATAAGGTGGGTAGGATCAAAATAAACTCAAAAATAATGAAAGGTAGGGCAAGAAAGAAGGTTTGTGGATCAAACAAGATGAAACCTTTCTAAATAGGCTCCTGAACTAAGGGTTAGATAAGCACTCAGGAACTAATGTTTGTTTCAAGATAATGTAAGCATACCAAAAATCAAACATATTTATAATTCTAAGGGAATAATAATACATTAAACTTTAGCATATATAATCAAAGATTGTTGTGTTTATGAGATTGCAATTACACATGTATAAAAGGAGATTATGATTATTACACAAAAGCATTCAAACTAACAAAAACACAATATGAATAACTATATTAAAATAATGTTCACGCACAAAAAAAGACTAAGATACCATTTTGATGAAACTTTATGTAATATTAATAATTTTTTAGAAGAAAAATATTTTCACATCAAGACCAATTATAGAACAATCCTCAAATTTTCCTATTGATCTTAATAGAAAAAATTCTCCTCCCATTGCGATTAGGAGGATAAAAATATATATAGGCTTGGGAAGGGAATGCCTCATCCTCCAAGTGAAGTTTGAATTTACATATCTAAAAATAGAATTAGGTGTCAAAATTATGCATAGCATGCATGTACAAAAGTGTATACATAAATAGGATCCTTTGACCAAAAGGTAATATATATGCCAAATAAATTAAGAACCATCAGCCCCAACTTAATATTAACTTGAAAAATATATACATAGTTATGGTGGTGCGGTTGTGGCACTTATAAAAGAGGAAAATAGTTGAGTGATAGTTTTGGAGATAGAAGTAATTGTTGTAGCCCCTTGAGGGATCAAAACTGGCCCTATTAGAGTATGCATTATTACATATCTGGAAAATTAGGGACACTGTGATGATGTAGAAGCACTTATAGTTGACTGTGTGCTTGGTATTGACCTGACATTCCCTTTGTGACTCTAATTTTTTTAAATAATGTGTGTGTTGTCTCAAACTCTTTATTAATAATATCAAAATTGAAAAGGGTATACTTAAATACTTTTATGCCTTCAACTGTCAACCTTGTATACTTTGATTCTAAGCTCTTAAATTTTTTTCCAAGGGATTCAACCTTTGTTACTCTATTTTTGGAAAAATTGATCAATTGTATAATATCATCTTATTTTTATAGATAGTTCCCTCAAGTTCCTCATTAGATCTATTTGTAGCTTCTTTAAGGAGTATTTCAAAATTGGGTATTTACTAGCTCTCTAGTAGAGGTTATCACATCTTTGGCCCTCATATCTCTCAAATTTTATAAGGCCTCATTCTCATGGCTTGAAAAATATCTAATCAATTCCTTCATTTGTGTATACTAGTTAAGGGTGCCATCCATTTTTACAATTACATAACTTAGGGCCCATGCAGTATTTTGGTTGACATCAGGTTCAGGGGATTGATTTAATGTGTTGATTCTTGAACATTAAACCAAGAAGGTAAGTCTTTTTTTAAATTCCTTTAGTTAGTGCTATATTTTTATCAACTTTGTACTCTCAGGTTGAATTTCACCCCTAAAGTCTTGAATATTATTTAAAATTTTGTACAACCTTGTGGTTGCACTTTGGACACTATCTACAATTTCTCAAGGGGCATGGATGACCTATATTTGTAGTATATATTGTTGTGCTTCCTCGTTACTCATATGCATATTCTTCATTGCCTCTCTATCTAAATCCAAAAAAGATAAAAAAATCCTTTGTATGTTCTGTAAGGTCATTTGGATTCTTTTTGGCCTTTTTTGCCAAGGGAAATAGGTTTTTTGTGTTCAAACTCTATTTCTTACCTTGTACTTGTGTTCACCACCTTCCTCTTTCTCACCCTTTGAATTATGCCACTTTTTTTATCAAAGTGGGTAGAGATATGGGCATCTCAGTGAGTACCAAATATTCTCTTTCATCCTTTTGGCCTTGTAACTCTTTGACCCATTTGGGAACAATAAGTTCCCCTTCTTCTTCAGTTTGGCTTGGGTTTTTGGAGATAGAGGGTGGAGTGATCATTGGAGTGGGATTTATTGTTGGAGGTGTTAATTAATCACATATTTGAATAGGGAATTATAAGGGTGGTTAAATAACACTTTTTCATCTTGATGTTTCCCTCTGAGGGTTGACTAAAGCCACATGCTTAGTCAAGACTAAAATTTTTAGAACTATCATTGTGGCTAATTGTACAGGTGCAAATTGTGGTAATTATAGATCCAATTGAACTAAATATTTTGGGGGACTATTGGCCCATGTGGATCAAAATTATAAATTAAAACTAAAATTTTAAAATAGACTCTTTTATTTAGAGCCATTATTTAGACTGATGTTGAAAGAATGAAGAATCAATTGAACTAGAAGATGGTGGCCTTTGAATGGCAAGTGAAAAGTATGTAACTTGAGTATCTACAAATTTAATAGAAGAATCAAGAGAACTTATTGATATTTTTTTCTTCTTTAGTGAGGATTTTTTGGTCTAATTCCCCAACTCAAGTTTCTTCTTCTTGCAAGCTTCCTAGGCTCATTGCTTTAGCTTTTTCTAGTTGTGCCTCCTATGATGTTTCATCTTGGGTTCTTTCCTCAATTGATCTTGGTTCAAGTCCCTTGATTTTTTTTGCATCTACTTCCTCCTAGTTCATAGGATAATCCACTAGTGATATCACATGTCCATGATCTTCATCTTATGTTTCTTCATCAAGGGATCCCCATGGAGTAGCAAGACCTGATGATGGTATTTCCTCCAGTTGTTAGACTTTGAAGGAGGGATGGAGGATTATAGATTTACTTTGATAGGTGACTATGGGGGGAACAAAATTAAAGGAAGATGAAACTAACAAAGGAACCATGATAGTAGGGACTACCACTTTAGATAGTGGTGAAAGAATGGAAAGTGGAACAATAGTGGTGGAGGGAAGAATGAATGGAGAGGGGATTGGTATAGTAGGGAGTATTTGAGAAGATATCTCCTCACTAGTGGTGATGGATGGATATGGACCTTCTTGAGGTGCTTGATGGTATGGAGGAGTGGATGGAAGAGATGAGAAGGAAGCTTGTAGAAACTCTAGGAGACTTACTTTTGTAGTTATTGTAAGTGGAAGGAGAGGTAATAAAGAGAATGTGTCCATTCATCTATCCTGAGGTGTAGTCCACTCAACTATAGTGGTTATGCCCATGATATTAGTATTTTAATGCATGAAGGGAAAATGGGGACTAAGAAGGCCTCTAATAATTTCATTTCTAATTTAAAGGTTTTTCTCCTTTTGACCGCTAGACTCTCCCTATTGTAGGTTGGTATCTCTTTCTATAGGAGAGGGAGGATGGTCTTATTCTATTAGGTCATGTGATTGTATTTGGGGCCACTAGTGACTCCAATATTTTTCTACCTACTTTACCATTTCATTTTTATGTTCTTTGGTGATGCACGGGTCATATTAAATAGCTTAGACAATAATCATTGACATTTGTTTATCCTTCATACTAGTCCAAAATTTAGAATCATCTGATGTATTCAATAAAATAACATTATATTCATACTCTTGGTGACCATATCTAATGATCACCCCCTTCTTCTCCATGAGGAGTTGAAGTTAGTTTCTATGTTTTCCTTTGGGGTCCCATTCCCTAAAGTGTGCCATCTTTAAATTAAAATGGGATCTTACCTTCCCCACCTGATTGAAATGTGTCCTCACTACAAACTAGAGTTACCTGATGCTTGTTAGGGTCTTATTGTAATAATCTTGATGTTTGATGCCCAAATCCTCATCTAAATTATTGTATAACTAGTGGGCAATCTCTTATTCAGCCACCTTGTCTAGAATGTGGCATGGTAAAAATAAAGGGGATGCCCTTTTTCCTTATATTCTAATTATGGTACAATCTAGGTAATACTATTATTCCCCGATCTTGGCTATGCCTCGTCTCAAATTATTAGATATTTTGGGCACTTTAGCACCATGAATGGATTGATAAACTTGAGAATAAATTTCCTCACAAATCCTTAAAATATCTTTCCTAAATCTATAGATAAATAGGAGAGAGTAATCCTCACATATCCTATTATCCACATATTTTGTAGATGGCTACCTTAGTTTTTCATGGGCTCTATGGACCATCCCAAGGACAATATCCAATAGACATGACATCATATAAAAATTTATATCAGTTGGCCTTTATTCATGTTTGAACATTTGTGCTTTTAATTTGACACTAATAATCACTCTTAGGGGAACAATTTTTCTATAAGTTACAAGAATGTCTAGTAATGGGACCCATTCCACTTTTACATAAGTAATGTTATTAAAACCATATAATTTATTAGTAAGGTCCATGGATATTCTAATACCAGGCTTGAATTTGATGATATTATTAGAGGAAATGCCTCCCTTAGGGTTTACTCTCTAACCTTTAACTATCTATTACTTCAATTTGCCCTTTACAGTGTTGTGCTCAAGCCATACATTGGTCAAGACTTAATTTTAGGTAACCTCAAGGATATAAATCCTATGGTACCTTCAAATTCCTTTCCAAAAATATGTGCATGCATTTTTCCTTTTTCTAAGATGTAGACAGTCCCCAAAACAAGTACCATTAAAAAACAAAACATGAACCAAATCATTACAGGGCTTTACCTTTGGTTTCATTATCACTTAATGGAGCCCCATGGTTTTGATTGGTATAAAATCATCAATGTATTATTTATACTCCTAGGATAAATGATCTTGTGAAGAGTATGGCGTTATTGACTCAATGTATTCTAGATGGTTGAATAGTATGGAAACTTGAAATCTAGGGCACTTTTGTTGAATACAGTGTGTGTGTATTTGGTGTTTTCAATAATGGAATATGTAAAAGGAGCTTGGATGCATGGTGGACTTATAGATGTCATTTTATTAATAAATGACTATGTATTTATTTTACAAAGTATTTAGATGCTCCTTAAAAAAATTGAAAAAACTAGAGATTTTGGTCACTTGAGAGCTTAGGATTACAATGTTCGATTAATGGCAAAGTGACTTTTCTTTGCTTATATTTTGCATATATTTCCAAATACTATGTCTTTAATACATAATTAATGCAACATCAATGTGAATAATGACCTTTGTATTATTTTCTAATTTTGATTTAAATTCTCTAGTCAGCTTTGGTAGTTCTCTTATTTGCTAAATGGTAACCTTTTGTTAAACTCATTTATGTGTACTCTAGATAGGAATATCTTTAATTGTGACACTTATCTATTTCTCATTCACCTCTTAAAAATTATGATCTTCCTTTTTATGCTCTATAGTTATGAGTTAATATAATTAAGCCATGTAGAATGGTCTCAGGGATGTAAGAACTCAAAGACTCGGGGCCACTATTGTTTGGACTTTGAATTATGTACATATTATAGGAGATCTCTAGGTAATGAGATGTTGATGCATGGCATGATTTGGGAGATACAAATACTTGGAGTCTTATAACCTCATAACCTCACGGCCATTAACTTGATTTTTTTTCCTTTGAAGCTCTGAGTCAATGAAATTGTGTCAACTATCAGACCCTTAAAGCTCAAAATCTCAAGACATATAGACTATGGGGCCATGGGGCCATTAGGATTTGATTTAACCTTTTGGGTTCTAGGTTAACAAAATTGAGCCATATGGTGTGGTCTTAGGGCCTCAAAAACATGGAAGACTTAAAAAAATTGTGAAGCAAACTTTTCCCTAGTTAACATGGTCTTGCCACATAGATAACCTATAGTAACTTGACTATCGATAAAGTATGGAAATTTTACTAAATTATGGTGCATTTTGAGTAACGTGATAGTGCCATGTATCCTATAAATTTAAATTATTATAGGATTTTTCTATGGGGGCCTAAAGACTCTAATTAATGCAACCCTGCTACGTGTCCTGATTATTGATGTGGGTCTTGTGCACATCCCTAGATATAATGAGGTATCTTCTAATTTAGGGAATGAGTTAAAGGTATGTATTAAACAACCTTATAGTTGAATAGCAAGTTGAGCATGCAGGTTGTTAATCATATGTGCTTGTAGTGAAATGAATTCTAGTAAAGAAAGCAAAGCCTAAGTGAGATGCATGGATGGAATTTATTCTATAGTGGTTAGATCTTAGTCAAAGAAACTTCAAAATGAGGGAAGGGTAAAGAAAAAAAGAAATTTTTATGCTCTCAAGGGATCACTTCTTGGGTTGGTTCTTTTATGGACAAGTTTTTCCAAAACTAATGCTTATTATGTAGTTGTTGCACACTTATAGACAAATATAGTTAAGTAGTCTAGGAGAAATGGTATAGGACACTTAATGGTCTCAACTAAAGGTTTAACCCTTTAGAGTAGTTATTGCACACCCTTAGTTAGGAGGTTGTATCTCAAACTAGAAATATATCTAGGGAAACCATAACACACACCTAGAAAACTATACCAAAGGGAAAACACTCCTGCACACTTAAAAATATTAAGATAGTCAACCAATATTCTTAAAATATATAATATTTTATAACTTTTCAATAGCTCTTACACATATATAATTAGAATAAATCAATGATAACAAAATAATTATCCATAGCTTTTGCATATTTCAAATTACTAAATTAAAACAACTCAAAGAAAACAAAAAAAACCTTAATTACATAGAGATGGAAGGAAAGTACATCCACAGAGTTGCATGATAATCAAAATGATTTCTTCTTGTATTGATAAAAATTATGACCTTTTGGAATGTGTGATTACATGAATATAAAGACTTGGAAATGGGTTTCCTCATCCTCCAATTTCATACAAACTCATAGTTACAACAAGTAATTAGAACTTTGGTTTTAATTTTAGTGTTAAAACTACATGTGTGCATGCTTACAGTTAGTTACAACTATGTCAAAAGTAAGTTAGTCTTTATAATTCAATGTAGAGTATACATATTATAATCGGTTCAAGAAAAAATTTATATTTATATACCAATCATAATTAGACTATAATTATAAAGATTAGTCTTATATGCATGACTATATAAAAAATTAACATTTAACTAAGGATTTTTGGGTGATTGCATGGCACTTCTTGTTATTGTAAGCATTGAAGTGGTAACTTGAGATAAACTATAATTTGAAGCATTGGCCTTATTCTTAGCTTCCAATTCTTGAAAATACTTGTGACCAACATCATGTTGGTACCTAATGATATCCATGTTCAATAATGGGGATCTATACACCGTGTTTACTTATTCCATCATTTGTGCATGTTCAGCTTTAGTATTCCTAAAGTTGATCCTAAATATTTACACTTTAGTAACTTTCTTCCTTACAAAATTAAACTTAGCTTCAATTTCCTTTAATGTCAATTATTTTAAGTTCTATTTGAAGCTAGTTTAGGCCTATTGAAGAAGTTGGTTCATATTGGCTCTACTTATTAGCCTGCTCGTAGAGTCCCTTGCTTGTGAGAGATTTAATTCCTATAGAATCTAC
This sequence comes from Torreya grandis, assembly GCA_037957365.1. Classification (NCBI taxonomy): domain Eukaryota; kingdom Viridiplantae; phylum Streptophyta; class Pinopsida; order Cupressales; family Taxaceae; genus Torreya; species Torreya grandis. The sequence continues at coordinate 1,074,033 of JARHVA010000917.1, read as the reverse complement.
AAAATGAGGCTCTCATTCTTTACATACTTGGGCATTATTACCTCAGCCACTGGAACCCACTTGTATGCTTCTTGTGTCATGATAACCATCAGGTTGAGGGAATTTAAATCCTCCAATGGTGTCATCAGATTGAGGTCACCATATGTATTATTTGTCATATGAATAAATGATGAGATTTAATTTATCCTCATCTTGATTCAAATAATTAAATAATTTGGTAGTTTCAATTATCTAAGGATCTAATTCAACCCTCATTGCAACAATGGTCTCCATAATATTATACAATCTTGATGTTACACCCTGCACATATGTTTCAATCTATATGGGAACATGAATTGTTTGTTGTCATTCTCTAACTTATTCTAACTACTAATAAATTTCCTTCCTAACCATTTTTATTCCCTCATGAAGCTCAACCAGAGCATATTTTTGCATCTCAAAATAGGATTTAAAATCCTTAATGTAGGGGGCTACCCAAATTTTTGATTATTTCTCTTAAACAAGGTGAATACTTATTGTCTCTATTCTAAATTCACCCCCTTCTAGCCTCATCTTCAATTTTCCTTTTCTTCACCCTTTGGATGCTCCTTGTAGATTTGTCAAATATGGAGCTCACTCATTGAGAATCCTATGATTATAAATCAGTTGCCCATTGTGGGATGACTAATTGGGTTGTGTCTATTGGTTGAGTGTCCTAAGCTATAATCTCAACCAATAGATCTCTTGAGGACTGCTTCAAGGCCTCCTTAAGAAATGGGTCAAGAAGGGAAGGCCAAATTATCTTAAACCAATTCACACCATTGTATTGAGGTAGTGGGTGGACTATATCCACTTGTTTCTTCTTTATAGCCTTCTTCAATGTTATTACAATAGTGTCTTTAGAAAAATTAGAGGGAGGCACTGGAAAACCTAACTGAGTAGATGATAAATGTAGTTACAGGCTTGCCATTGCTCCCCTAAATTCTTTGATTACTTTTTTTTTGTCTTTGAGGGTGTTAGGGTAGTGGTGGAAGTAACCACAATGGAAATAGGAGGAATGGACACATAAGACACAATTAGAGGAGTAAGAATTACTAGATAAGTAGAGATAGTGGGGGTAGAGGAAACATCCTCTACCTTTGGAATAACCAAAGATGGTTGGACACTGGGCTAAGAGGAAATAACCTCTAATTTAGGTACCATAAGGGAAGGGAAAACACTAAGATTAAGAGAGATAGACTCAAATGAACCAACAGACAAAGGGGAAATAAAAGACATAATAGGAGTGGTAAAAATTGAAGGGGATGCACCCTCACCTAATTATTATCCTTATAATGGTGCTTTACCCTTGGCATCTTGGAGGCTCAAAAATTTCTCTTTTTATCTTCTCCTCCTCATCTGTAGATTCACCTCTAGTTGCCTCTCCTGATGGTCATTCTATTGATATTATTTAAATAGTTATACTTTGTGGAGGGAGGTGATCCCTTAGCTTTTTCTTATAACAAATAATGACTTTTTTAGCTATGGAAGATGCCTCATGTGTGGGTATGGTTGAGGCAACCACAGTAAAAATTTATTTTGCCAATGTAGCAATAGGTTGGGCATGTCCTCTTAAGTTTGAAGAATCAAGGCAAATTAAATCATCCTAAGCTCCCCCAAGTGAAGTATCAACCACTCCATGCTCTTTCTTTACAACTTTTAATGCCATTAAGAATGTCTATGAAGTTTTCCCTTACTCTACTGATGGTTGAGAAGGCCTATTGACCCAAAAATCAGAGGTCCCATCCTCTTATGGGTCTATGGGTGGGAGTCTAATATGTGCATCTACAATTGAAATGGTGGGCTCCCCTTAAATTGTTTTTAGGAGCTCATCACCCAATCCCATTGTTTGTGCCCTCTCTTTGAACTGAGCATCATCCTTGGCATTGAGAAACATGAAATCATGGTCATAAAACTCATGTTGGTAGGGAATACCAAGGCCTTTAATGTGATTTTATACTCTACCATAAAGATCCCGATCTATATGTGGCAATGTGGCTAGTGAGTAGTATTCCATGTATCTGTCAACCTTGTAAAAGTGTTTGAAATTTACATAACACATTCTACCAATCATGAAGTGAGATCCATGAAATCCATTCTTCTTCTTATTTGTCATATCTCCATCTATCCCCCACCATAGTTGGTAGGTAATCTCCTGCTCTATTAATTTATCTGGTATATATATGGGGAGACAGGGGTGTTACCTTATGGCCCATGACCATAATCATAGTGTAGTCGATATATATCCAGTAATATCCCCTCATAGATAATGTGTATGTAATGATTTTTGTTAATCTAGGTAATGTGGATTGATGAATGGCCATCCACACCTAAGGGTATGCATCCTCTACAATGTAAGTGATGTTCTTGGTATAATGGTATATATGTATAAAAGAATATGAATCACATATATGATTTTTAATGAAGTCTAGAGTTGGGCTCTAGAGTGACCCATTATGTATATAAATTATTCCTATCATATTTTCTAAAAGGAAGGACATCATATAGAAATCATCACCTTGAGACTTTTTATCCTTGTACAGTATTTTTTCTTGCATACATACACTAATTACCTCACCTAGAGCAAATGTCAAATCTGAGGTCACTAGTAAGTCCAGTAATGGAACCCATTCAAGGTTAAGGAATGATATGTTGGGGTAGTCATATAACCTATTTAGGAGGGCCATCCTAATATGGATTCCCATTCAGAACCTAGTCATAGGCACCAACTTCTTCTCCTTCAGATTGATAGTCTCCTTAGGAACCATCCACTTGCTAAATATTTTCTCAATTGATTTCTCCTTTTTTGATGAAACTAGTATGTGTAAGTCATATGTATCATCTATGATAGGGAGAGATAAATACCTTTATAATGCATCTCTTGAGATGTTTGCTATGATAGTTTTATGGTCTAAGTAATGCAATAATGCACCTCTAGTCACCTTACCATCAAAGAACAAATATCATAGAAGGTCTATGCATGGCATAACTGCATGCTTTATCTTGATGATAAGTAATCCTTGTCTTTTGAATGGGAAGAGGTTTGAAGCCAATTGTCTTTGACTTGGTGTCAAATTATCCTCATAAGTGTGTGCATCCACCTAGTGAATCACTTACCACAACACTGATTAATTGAGGTTTTAGTTGTTGAACATTATTGGATTGAAGATGGTGTCCTTGTACTCTTTTAAATCCTTAATAGAGAATCTAGATGGAGGTAGGACTCCTCAGAATGTCTTGGATGAGGACACCATTGTTAATTGATTGAGTTGGCAAACTTATAGTTCTTCAATTTAGTAGTTCAACTCTTCTAGATGCACTATATAATGGAAACACATGTCGCTAGGGCTTGTTGGCAAGGAAACAAGTGAGCTCTAAGTTAGTTTTTTATTAATGAGTGCATCATTTATTTCTATTTTATTGGTATAAATTTAGCATTAAATTATAGTTTGTGCACCATTAATATCTAACATCTATAACTTTACTTTGTTTGCTAAATTTGAACTTTTCCACTTCATTTGGTAGGTGTGTAATGTAGGCATTGTTGATGTTTAGAGATAATTCCACATCATCACATTTTTCCAAGTGTCATTTGCTCACTTATTTCACTTTGATCTACCTTATACAGAGGCTATTGGTAGTTGAGAGTCAGATCTTGTGTTAAAATAGTGTTTATGAATTAAATGAAACTCTTAAACAAAAGTCTCAAACACTTTTATCAAAGATTGAAATAAGCCAAAAACAAAAGTTTTGAATAATTCCTTTGAACAATTTCTCTGAAGACCAAAATCTTGAAATATGAATTTCAAACAATTTCTCTAAAGACCAAGTGTTAACATACAACATTTCTAAAAACCTGGTTCTTAAAAAGAAAATGGCAAAGACTTTAATGCATGGTGACTAAATTTTTGAAGGCCTAATCTACAAATAGAAGCTCTGAACAAAAGTTTTGAACATAATTATGAACAAGACCTATGGACAAAACCCCAAAGAGTAACTTCATACCAAGGTTCATATAAGTGTGAAATACTAAAGCATTTCAAAGATAGGCTTCTAAAAAAAAGTTCGAAAGACCAAATTCTACAAAACTTAGGCCTTCATAAATTGTGCATCTACTAAAAACCTCTACATATGCAAAAATTACAAAGAGTATTTGTAGGTTAGTCTAAATAGATAGATATGTGCATCTATGTTTGCCAAATATTGAAGTCAGGTGCAACATATAAAGCTCTCTTGAAGAATATTTTCAAGATAAGCTTGGACTTTTTTAGAAATATAGTGTGTCCCTATTTTATAGAAATGATGGGGGATATGTTGGGTACAACAAATGGTGACTTACATGAGAAATACTTCTAAGTATTTGAGAACCCAGAACCTTTAATTAGCAACTCTAGATCAAACATCAACTATTTCATAAAAGAGTAATTAAATTAGATACATAAAAGAGACTCCTAATAACCACATACAACATACTTGACTTACTCATACCCTAGATCTATGTGTGAGAAATTTATTTCCTTTTACCCTTGTTAGAATTTTATCAGAGACTTGGGATAAGGTTTCATTCTAGTTTTTAAGGAAACATATTTAAAAATTTAGGGAAGCTCTGGCATTACTCTGCTACTAGATATATGTCCATAGCCCTAATATAGGTACCTTTGGTTCCTTATATTTCCTCCTCATGTATTCTTTCATGATACATGATACATTGATCTTATTTCATCATTTTAACCTTTGATCACCTTTAGATTTTATTTAGGTTTAATGGATCACTCTTTTTAGGATGCAATGATCTTTATTTTTATATTTTTTTATATAATATTGTTAGAAGAGGGAGACTAGAAACCACTGTGAGTTAGTATATATGAAATCATAACTTTTTACTAGATTATCCTTGCCAACTACACCCATATAAATGGTTATTTTCTTAAACAAGTATTAACATAAGAGGTACATTTCATCTAGTGAAAATGAGAAAACTTCTTAAATTTGTATGAAGTAGTGAGAAAACCCTTTATATGCCTAATTGAAGCATTCATTGGTATCCTATTCATGATTAATTTACTTGTTGCATACCTGAATTCTAAAGATATTACACATAAGGGTATAAAACCTACAAGTAAAAAAAATTGTGAATATTCATTTGGTGTCTTTTCCACATGATGATATTTTAGCTTCTAAACATGTTATAAGAAGTCTAATGGGTTAGATACTTTCTTGATCATACTAGGGGAAGTCAATCAATTTGATACAAGATGAAGAAAAATTATCTAATCTAGAAAACAAGAACTAAAGGAAAATGAAATGATAAAAATAGGAAACATTATCCTAGGAAGTAAGGAATTTAACTACAAAAGTAATAAATTTAACTATTAAAGTAGTAAATATATTCTACTTCTAATTTTACCATAGCACCTATTTTTACTCAGAAACATCTTCAGATGGTACAACCATGAAGCAGTTCTTCAAAAACTATCCATTGATTGAATATGTTAACTCGTTGCCTTGGAGGTACCTCAAATGGAAAGTATTGTTACCCAAGATTTTTGAAATCTGATAAGGTCCAATTCCCAATGGGGTAAACTTGTCATGTTGTCATTTCCTTTCATGGGTTTTATCCCATATAAATATCAAGTCAAATATTATGAATGCTTCAAATTTTGCTCTTCTATCAAATCATATGTTGACTATGCCCTGATGTTTATTAAAATTAGATAAGGCTTCAGTCCTTGAGTCTTCCATCTCTATTATGTCTAATAATAAATAATCTACATTTAAAATTTGTTCTATGTACTCCTACATAAATTGATATGTTGGTAATTTAAGCATGATTGGAAAAACAATTTGTCATCCATATAACTAAAAGTAAGATGAAGCCTTGAGGGCTTGTTTGTATTTTTTGTGATCAACCTATAGTCCTTACTTCAGTCGATTGTGCTAATCTCTAGGTTTATCTACTATTGATTTTTTAATGGCATTAATCAAGTTTTTAATTGTTGATTCATCCAATTCTTTTCCTTGTGGGTAATGGTTGGATGATGACATGATGGTGATTTGATTATCATGAGCTCATTCCATGAATTCAACTAATTAGAATGTTGGCCCATTGTCATAAACTAAATAAATGGGGGTTCCAAATATAGTTGTGATATTTTCCTTTAGAAATTTGATTACATCTTATGCTCTTGAATGCTTTGTACCTACTGCTTTGGTCCATCATGTGTAATAGTCTATAAAAGTGAGTACAAACTTGTGGCTAGTTGAAGAATCGGGGTTAATAACCCAAATAAAGTCCAAGCCCCATTGAGAAAATGGTATTCCTTTAATAATAGGTTGGAAAAAAATTATTGTATGTACCTCTCTTTTTACCAGGGATTGGCATTAGTGGCATGTTTTTACCTAAACATGTGCATCTTTGAATATTTTCGGCCAATAATAACTCATTTTGAGGATTTTATGGGCTATCGTGTTTTTGGAGGGATGACCACTACCTATCTTCTAGTGTAAATTTTCCATAATTTCTTGAGATTTTTCTCTAGATAAGCATCTTAGGTAGATGCCTTTGTAATTCATTCTATATATAACCCCTTTTTTGATCATATAATGAATAATTTTGAGCCTTAAATCTCTCCTCTATTCTCTTTTGAGTTCTAGGGAACAAGTACCTATGAGGAAGTATTGAATAATGTTAATATACAAGCCTCCTTTAGATAGTTGGGTTTCATAAACATATTCAATGGTGATACATGGGTCAAGCTCAATCATGAGTTGAATAATACATTGACCTCTAGCAATCTTGGCAAGCTTGATTTCTATGTCAAACTCATGTAATTTTTCCATCCATTTTTCTCTACATTCTCCCAATTTGTTTTTCCCCAAAGTGACCTTGTCAACAAGATCTAAAATAATGGTGATGGTTATATTCATTAGGATGTAGTGTTAAAATTTATTTACTAATTTGAAAAGGGCAAAGATTTACTTATCTATCATGGAATACATGAGTTTTACCTCCTTCAAGTTTGTGCTCAAGAATGTAATAGGGAGTTTACTTTCATCTTTATTCTGGGTGAGCTAGACGGTAATTATGTGTTTTAAAATGAATGAATATAAGAAGAAATATTTAGTGAAGTCCAGACTTATCAGTACATGGGGATGAGATATTACATATTTAATGTCTTGAAAAGACTTTCAGGCCTTTGTTTTCTATTCCACCTTAGCATCTTTCTTGAGAGTTATATTTAAAGTTTTAACAATTTTTGTAAACCCCGAGATAAACTTTCTCATGAAATTTATCTTCCCAAAGAAAGATTTTAGTTCCTTCTTGCTATTTGGGAATGCAATTTTTGATAACCCATAAATTCTATCTAGGTTAATTATAATTCCATCTTTGGTGATGATGTGACCCAAGAGCTTACCTTTAGTGACGTTGAATATGCTCTTCTTGGGGTTTATCAAGATGTCAAACCTTCTGCATCTTTCAAAGATTGACTATAGGTGACCTACATGATCAATTCTGGATTTTGAGAAAGTCATGAGGTCATCCATGTAGATGATTATACATTTAAATATTAGCCCTTGGAATTCATAATCTGTGGGCTACTAAAAGGTGGATTATGCATTAATTAGGCCAAATGGCATCTCTTATATGCATAAGTACCCCATTTTGTGGTGAATATAGTCTTCATCATGTCCTCTAATTCAATTATTACCTGGTTATATTCTAAAAATATGTCCAATAAGGACATCATTCTTGATTGCTTACTATCTGAATGACCTCATCCAAGGAAGGCAAAGGATAATTGTCTTTCTTAGAAGCTTTATTCAAGTTTATAAATTTTAAAAAGAGTCCAATTTACTCATTCTTCTTCCTGACTATAATTAAATTAGTCACCCAGGTAAATCATTTGAAAGGGAAAACTATTTTTTCATTCAACAACTTTTCCACTTCTTTATGAATAAGAGGATCTAAGATAGGATTTATCAACCTTTGTCTTTGCTTGAACGGTTTATGGTCTAACTTAAATGAGATTGTATGGGTGATGACCCTTGGGTTAAAAATGTTCAAGTCTTCATACGTCCATGTAATCACATCTTTTTACTACATGAGTAGATTATTCACCCTTTGCCTTTCTTCTAGGGTGCATTTGAGACCAATGTTAACATAGTGCAAATCATACTTATCTCCTAAATTCTCTTTTTTGAGTTTAAATTAATTTAATTTTGGTTGCATTCACTTTTGTTATTAAGGATTTAGATCAAATGTCCTTTCTAAGGAAACCTTTCCTAAAGGAAGGTGGTTTTCTTTCAACTAAATGACTCATTCTTACCCTAATTCCTCTTAGCATAGGTAATTTATCTCCTTACCATCAATGACTTAAGACTCAAATTATCATGGGTTAGTCAAGAACTGAATGATCTATTGGTCATCATCAAAGACTTATAAAAAATTTATGTTTTTAGGAATAGATGGATAAGGTACTAGCTCTATAGATAATCTTTGTACCTTGGATTTTTGTAGAGGTGCCAAGTTGATAACTAAAACAGCCAGTGAATCAATAGTTTGATTATTATGTTCTCTAGGAATAACCATTATATTAAAAGTCTCAAAGGACTCAATTAAATCCTAGGCTTTGTGTTTTTACCTCTTTAGGTATGATAACTTGCCTTGGTATTTGTTCTTGACCTAATGGATTACCAGTTCCAAATATCTATAGATTAGCAGTTGTTTGACATTATTTTTTAGAGTAAAATGCAATCCCAAAATTAATGCCTCATATTTCACTTTGTTGTTGGTGAAAGGGAACTATAATCTATATGTTTTTAGGTATTTATTTCCTTTTGGATCCATCAATTCAACATCAATGATTGATGTTTACTTGGATCTTGCATCATCGAATTAGAGGTTCCATAACTAAGAAGGTCCCTAGACTTATGGTTCCTACACCTCATGCTTTGTAGTAAATGTTTAAATCCTATGGTTAGGAGATTTATATCTTACTTATTCATTATTAGTATTGTATTCATTAATAGGGTGATTCATTATTTTCTCTTGATCAATTTGAATTTGGTTTGCAACACCTCTCCATGGTAACCAAAGGTGAGAGAAGTTTGTTGCTACATACCCATTGAACATCTTGGACCAGTCTCTGTTGAGGAGGAGTCTATACCCTTCTATAATATTTATTATAATTATGTCAATTATAAATTATACTCATGGCTCAGATGTTACTTGGATGCATACATCATTCAGTTCTCCTACTATGAGCACCACTATCTTATCTAGCTATGAAATCATCCACTTTGATGGGCTTGGATTTAACCCAAGCTTTTGGGAAATGGAAGTTGGCATCACCATGGCCAAAACTCTAGAATCAACTAAAAAACTATTATTTTTCTTTCCAAATGATCTGATAGTCAATAATAAAATAGGGACTTCTAATTTTTTATTATATATGACATTGGTATGGGCAACCTTTATCCTTTCTATAGTTGAATTCCCTATAATGGACCTCCATAGGAGTTTCTTTTGTTCAATGATCTAATCCAATTCATGGAGAGTGATTTTGGATTTAATCTTATTCATGTATATAAAAAAATTATACCTTCCTTCACTTTGTTTCTCCTTATTTTGGGGTTGTTCATTCCTTTTTGGGGAGGTGGATTGTAGTCACCCCTTGGATTTGATGGAATAGTCATATTATTTAGAGGAGTAGACATTGTGAAGGTTTATTTATTATTCATATTGAAATCTCCATTTTGATACTACTATAAGGCATGTATTTAATTGGAGTTATCTTCTAGTTCATTATCATCTTCACTCAAGAAAGAGGACTCATGCATTTCAAATACCATGGTAATGTTTGTAGAACTAAATTTTAGGTAGAACTAGGTTATTCATCAAATCCTACCTTAGCATCTCTATTTGGAAGTCTCAAACACTACACAAAATCCCACACATATAATTTCACCATGTTGTGATGTATTATGGAGTCTACACCAATTAGATAGAGTTGTTTCTACTATGTTAATTGTGAGCAACTTGTTGGGTTGTTGTTGCTCTATATTATTTGTAGACCAATTGAAAGGTCGATTATATTTTGGAATCTAAAAATTTGGTTATTATTATATCCAATAGTATTACGCATATTCTTCTACATGTTTAATAAGTCATTGCTCAATTTATGGACCATTCTTTGTATAAAATCCAATTTTGCTTTGGTAGAATTAGTGCCCTATACAACTATAGTATTAGATGGAATTAAATGTTGGTTCTATTGATGACTATTTATCTATACCTAACTATTAATATAACCATAATTATGATTGGGTGTTTGTTGTATTAGAGGAGGTAGTACATACAATTGATTTTGGTTAAATGCAAGAACATTTTGATTAACATGAGGCACTAGATTCAGGGCTAGAAAACTAGCATTAATATTAGGGGTACCTAGTACTTGAGGATTCAATTATCTATCAATATTGATATATTTTTCATATGATAGAGCCAGAGTGGTGTCAATAGCTCTTTGTAGGAACACTACAGTGATTGGATCCAAGGTAGTTTTATACTTCTCTAATGCTAATGCTTCATCTAGTCTGTATGTTGGGCTAATCCAAGTGTACATATTATGAAACCTTACATTGAAATCCCAAATTTTCTCATTAGGATCCCTCTCCATATTGGCAAAATTTTGATGCACTAGGCTATGGATAATAACTTGTCTAAATTAGGCAAGAAAATTGCTCTAACATGCATTCTAGAAAGTAATTAAGTTCTCTTGAAGGTTGAGGTACCAATCGTAGGTAACATCCTACAAATTAAATGCAAAAATTCTACATGAAACATCTTTATCATTAACATCAAATTATCCTTGAAAGACTTGATATGTTCCCCTACATTTCTTCCTACTGAAGGGGAGAAAGAAGGCAGGTACTTCTCTAGGTTCTTTGGTAAATTATGCATGTCCCCTGGGACAACAATGTAGATCCAACTAACTAATATTGTTAGGCCATAATATGATTAATGGGATGCATATTTATTACTATAGAAGGTATCCTGGCCTAAGGTCTATTGGGGATAACTGGTATAGATTTAGGCCTTAGATGTGTTGACAAAAGAAGAAACTAAAAGATGGGTTTAGGCCCTAGACTTGGTATCTCTCTCAAGTGTCTCTGGTGTAAATCAAATATAGGGAATAAGCTCTCACTGAGGAAGGCACACAAATGGCCCTCCTTCTAGTGCCAACTTTTCTATGTTGATATAGGTCTTATGCAATTCTTAGATTTAACAAGGTAGCTTCTAACATTTTAGGATTTCAACGGAGGTAAAATCTACTCTAGAGTATGAATTACATGTATGGGTTAAACAAACTTGTGGTGGAATAGTAATTTGAGCATGCAAGTTTTTAATCATATGTGCTTGTAGTGAAATGAATCCTAGTAAAGAAATCAAAACCTAAGTGAGTTGGATTGATAGAATCTATTCTAGAGTGGGTATATTTTAGTCAAAGAAACTTCAAAAGGAGAGAAGGGTAGAGCATAAACTAAATTTATATAGTGTCAAGAGATCATTTTCTAGATTGATTACTTTATGGACTAGTGTTTCCAAAACTAATACTTATTATTTGTAGTTATTACACACTTATAGACAAACACAATTAAGCAGTTTAGATGAAAAGGTATAGGAAACTTAATGATCTCAACTAAAGGTTGATCCTTTTAAAGTAGCTATTACACACCCTTAGTTAGGATGTTATAGCTTAGACCAAAAAAGTATCTAGGGTAGTTATGGCACACACCTAGAAGACTATACCAAAGGAAAAACACTCCTACACACTTAAGAATATTAATATAGTCAACCAATTTGCTTAAAATCAATAATATTTGCTAGCTTTTCAATAGCTCTTGCACATCTACAATTAGCATACATCAATGATAACAAAATATTTATCCATAGCTTTTGCATACTTCAAATTATTGAATTAAACAACCCAAAAAAACAAAAAAAAAACCTTAATTACATAAAAATGGAAGGAAAGTACATCCACATAGTTGCATGACATCAAAATGATTTCTTATTGTATTGATAAAAATTGTGACCTTTTGGAATGCATGATTACATGAATATATATACTTAGGGAGGGGTCACCTCATCCTCCAAGTTCATGCAAACTCATAGTTACATCAAGTAATTGGAACTTTAGTTCTAAAATTAGTGTCAAAATTGCATGTGTCCATGCTTACAGTTAGTTACAACTACATCAAAAGTAAGTTAGCCTATATAATGTAATGTAACATGTGCATGCTTACAATCAGTTCAAGTAAAATTTAAAATTTATATACCAATTTTAAGTAAACTATAATTACAATGATTAGTCTTATATGCATTACTACATATAAAATTAGCCTTTAATGGCTTGTTGGGTGATTGCATGGCACTACATGTTGTTGTAGGCATTGAAGTAGTAACTTGAGCTAAACTAGAAGTTCAAGAATTAGCCTTCTTCTTAGCTTAAAATTCCTCAAAATACTTATGGTTGGCATCATGCTGATACCTAATGATATATATGTTCAATAATGGGGGTATGTGCATCATGTTTACTTGTTCCATCAGTTATGCATGTTCAATTTTAGTATTCATAAAGTTATTCTTGAATATTTCCACTTTAGTAACTTTATTCCTTGCAAATTTAACTCAACTTCAATCTCCTCCAATTTCAATCCCTATAGGTTTTGTTTAAAGCTAGTTGAGGCCTGTTGAAGAATCTGGTCATAATTGTCTCTACTTATTAGCCTACCCATAGATTCCCTTATTTGAGAGAGCTTAAATTCCTCTACAATCTAAAAAACAAGGCTCTCATGCTCTAAATACTTGGGCATTATTACCTCAGCTATTGTAACCCACTCTATTACTTCTTTTGTGTTAATGACCACCAGGTTGAGAGCATTTTAAGCCTCTGATGGTATCATCAGATTGAGGTGGCCATATGCCCTATTTATTGTATAAATAATAAAGAGATTTAATTTATTCTCATCTTTATTCAAATAATTAAATAATTTGGTAGTTTAATTATTTGAGGAGTTAATTCAACCCTCGTTATAGCATTGGCTTGTAAAATATTATACAATCTTGATATTACACCCTGCACATCTATTCAATCTATATGAGAACATGAATTATTTGATGTTGTTCCCTAAATTATTCTAACTTCTACTCAAGTTACTTCCTGGCCATTTTTGTTCCTTCGTAAATCTCAACTAGAGCATCCTTATGCATCTCAAAATAGGATTTGAAATCATCAATGTCAGGGGACTACCCCAATTTACTGTTCTTTCTCTTACAATACTTCTTGTCTTTCTTCCAAAATCACCCCCCTTCTAGTCTTATCTTCAATTTTCCTTTTCTTCACCCTTTGGACACTCCTTGTAGATTTTTAAAATATGTAAATCATTGTGGGTAACTTTATGATTGTAAGATTTGACCATTGAGAAGCTTGAGATTACAAATCAGCTACCCATTGTGAGATGACCAATTGGGTTATGTATGTTGGTTGAGTGTCCTGAGTTTTAGTCTCAGCCAATAGATCTCTTGAGGACTACTTCAAGGCCTCCTTAAACAATGGGTCAAGAATGGAAGGTCAAGTTATCTTAGACCATTCCACACCATTGTATTAAGGTAGTTAGTAGATTGTATACACTTGTTTCTTCTTTCTAGCCTTCTTCGATGTTATTAAAATAGTGTCTTAAGAATAACTGGAGGGAGGCACTAGAAAACCTAACTAAGTAGATGATACATATAGTTGTATGATTACCAATAATCCCCTAACTTTCTTGGTTGCCTTATTTTTAGTCTTTGGGGGTGCTGGGGAAGTGTTGGAAGAAACTATATGCATCTAAATTTGTTCAATTCCCTCCATCACTAATTTCATCCAATAATTATCTATCTCACCTTATTTCATCTAATTTGTCTTATTAATCCCCTTCTATCTAGTTGGTCTAATAACCACTCTTCATTATTTATGTCACATAATAACCTTATAACATCCCACAACTAATTAAAACTTCTAATTATTCCCACTTATATCCAAATATTATCTAATATTTGAGAATTTTAAATTCCATTCCACCTACCCTAGCCTAGGAGTAACCTTGCCTACAAGCCTAATCCTTAATAAACTAACACTTATCTATTCACTAACTTAATCTTCCACTAATTATCATAAAATTCCCTAATGGAATCTAGAACTCTCTACCACCCTTCTCTTTTTCTAGAGAGGTCTCTCTAGAGAATTCTAAGGAATTTTAAATTATTTATAATTCCCTCATTCCTCTCTAGAGGATTCTAATGAATCTTTAATTCATTAGAAAATCTCCCTCCCTTTCCTATTGAAACACCTTCACTCCTACATTTTAAATCAATGATAAAGTAATTATGAAATCCATGAGCCTTCATGTAAATCTCTTAATCGTCCATTAGTCTTTTGGGAAAAAATTATCCAATCCATTTATCAAACTATCAATCTTTGGTCAAGAATAAAATTTAATATCATGCTATCAAAATTCTAAGTCTGTAAGCAATCCATAATAACTTAATCTTTTTCTTGTTTTGATCTTGATTTAGAGTACTTAGCTTTAGGATCTAATATTACTATGAATGTTCATCTATTCGCATTTTTATCTTGATGGATTTAGATTTTAATAGTGGATTGTAGATTTGGGTGACTTTGGTATAATTTACATATCATAATTCCATTGCTCAAAAAAATTATCTCACATTTGGCAACCACAATGGGAGCTCTCTTTTTGGACTGACCTTGTGTTTGTAAAGTGTTTGATTTTAGCTTGCAGGTTAAGATTAGGAAGAATTTGAGCTCAAATTTTCTAAAATATTATTTTTTAGGTGAATTGTGATATTTATTTATAACTTATGTTTTTGCATTTGTTATTTTGAGGATGACAGTGGTGATTTTGACATAAATTGCCAACTTAACTGCTAGTTATCAGGGTGACTTAATCATTTTTATCTTGTTAGTAAAAATCACTTCTCATAATCTATGATATTAATTCTTATCTATGGTTTTGAACATATTAGTCATGGTTTTGATTTCTATCTACAATTTTGAATCCTAAGGGTAATTTTGATTGTTAATCATGATTTTGACATATGAAGTTATGATTTTGACAAGTAACAATTCAAAAGGGTCTAGTCTATCATCTATTTTATATTCTGACTATATATATTTTCCACTATCTATCTGTACATATTTACAATAAGTTCTAACTTCTATTTTGTAGGGATAAATTTAAAATATCACATCAAGTAAAATTACAACTCTCTTACTTATAATTTTGAAAACAAAATAATTTCATCCTATTTAAGTCTTGAAAAATTTTGTAAATAGAATAAAACACTATGAATAATATAATCTAATGAAATCATAATCTAATAGATTATTATAAGTTATTTTAGTCTCTTTAAATCTATAAATATCTTTATTTTTGTATAATCTTAAAATTGCTTATTTATAGTCACTATCTTGCTTTACATTTGCAATTTTACCTCTGATAGTCATGATTTTAACCTGACCGCTAGAAATATACCTAGCCATTTTATAATATTTATACTTAGCCATCTGTGATTTTAAATTTCAGTTGTGATTTTGAAAATGTTATTAGCGATTTTGAATAGGCCTAACCATGTGGTAACTATAGCATTTTATTGACTATTTACAAAATCACTTATTTGCATCTATGATTTTGACTTCGTATATGTGATTTGGAGTCATTGTATGCAATTTTTAATTAATATTGATTATATATCTATGATTTTTTTCAAACCAATAATAATTTTTCTCTTTATTTTTGCCTTAAAATTGTCCTTTTTAAGTACATTTTAGTATCATTTTTAGTGAATTTTGAGTCATTTTAAGCATCTTGCAAGTCCCAAATTATATTTGGCATTAGGAGCACTACCCCTTGAATCTGACCTATAGCACAACAAAAAATGCACTAGGGACACTTCCCCAAAACCCCACAAGGGGTGTTACCCCTTGATCCCACTAAGGGTTGTTTCCACTAGACCCCTGTATCGTGGCCCCTCACTCAAAAAAAATTATAGTGTAAAACCCATAATTTTTTTTAGTATTTTTTTTAAATGCTTATTGGACTAACATTTTCATAAGGCAAATTAAGTGGTAGTTTTATCTCCCTTGATTTTACTAAACTAACCACTCATCTTACAGGTTGTAACATCTTGATTCCTCGCTAAGAAAACTATTTGATTATCCGTGCATATATATAATTGACAAATTTTGATTTGGTTATTTTAACTAAGCTTTGAGATATATGTTGTTATGGGACATTAGGATATTTCTTAGGTTACATGATTACATTGCTATGTGTTAGCTATAATATATATATTTACATTACAAACATGTTAAAAAAATTTATTTCAGTTACATATTATGATGTATGTATATCATGATTGATATGGTCTAACTACCTATTTGTTGTGAGGTTGATGCAGGAGAACTCATCCTTCAAAGTGTGATAGAAGGAGAGCATCATCAAAGAGGTTGATGTAGATGGAGATGTCAGAGGATGACAAAAAAAATGAATAGAACCCTGCAAACACCACATTAACTAGCACATGTTAGAATGCATAATAAAATCATTAGCATAATCTGTTTTGATGTCATTTGCATTAGATAGTTAAACATGGTTGCTAGCATAGTTTAAATGGTTGTTTGGAATTCATCTTACATTACATGTGTGTATGTCTACTAATGTTTTGAAGATTTATGTAATTAGATTAAATTTAGATTTATTGATTTATTTATCATTAATCCATCATGGCATTAAAAGATGTTAATTTAATTAATGTTAAAATAAATAAAATTTAGTAATTTCTAATAAAGTGGAAAAAATGGAGAAAAAATAAAATCGAATCAAAAAAACTAATAAATAAATAAGGAAAGGTCTAACATTGGATATAAATAAAAGTAAGAAATTAGTAAAATAAAATAAAAAGAAAAACCTCAAAAGCAACACCCATTCCTCTTGAAAAAGAAAATTAGGATAAAAAGAAAGATATGCATTCAAGGGAATATGACACAATTTCTACCAAATGAAGGCAACACAAAGGAGGAGAGAAGCAAATAGAAAATAAGAAAAGAAAAAGGCACATCATACTAGAAGGAGGGCAGTATAGGAAAATATCTTTATAGAATAAAGCTAATTCAATTTAGCATTGTGAGGTAGGTAATGTATTATGTTCTAATTTAATTATGTGAATTGTTTAATTGATCTCTTATTTGTCTATTAAGTTATGCAAACATATTTATACCTGATTTAGAAATAACATTCAAGATAGTTAAGTGGGGTGATCTATATAACAATCAATATGTTTTATTTCACATTGTTGTAATAACCTAGGCATCCCAAAGGAAAGACTAGAACTATAGATTATTGATGATACAAAACTATTTCATTCAATGATCCGTTATGTTATTAGGTTACCTAAGTATGGTGATTCTAAACTAAGGTGAATATAGTTAGTATTTATAGCTACATAACATACTATTTCTATTGAGTGATTTGATTAGTAAAAGAAATGGTGACTTTAGTTGTGAGTCAGTGATCTAAAACCTATACAATCAATTAGAGACATTAATTAGCTAAACAAAAACATATCACTGAATAACCCAAACATCGCTAGGAGTTCATGCCATATTCCCAAGAGTGGTGGTCTTCCAAATCTTTAGAGAGGTATAAATTAATTCTATACAAAAAATGTATAGAGAATATAATTTTGAACAGAGAATATATGGTGATTATTCTCCACAGAGGATATATGGTGATTATTCTCCATAAAGGATATATGGTGATTATTGGTGAGAGTATATGGTGATTATAATTTGTAGAGAATATATGGTGGTCTTCCAAATATTTAGAGTGATTGTCTCCAAAATGATTTGTGAAACTGAATTCAAAAATAATATATGGAGATTTGAAATTTCATCTAGAAATTTAGTGTTATGCCGTGGTAACATTATTTAAGAAACTACAGGTGATTAGAATATTTGACAAAATAGTACGCTCAATATAAATGCAAATTAAGTTATTTTGTTAATTCATATATAGCATTCTAAATATTCTATTAAGGAGTTTGAGCCATAATATTTATAGAGATATGTATTCAAAAATTTAGAGCGATATGTATTCCAGTTATATTTAAAATATATTGCATATCCACTAATACATCCTTAAGAGGGTATTATAGATGTAAGTGTCCACTAATATGTTCAACATTTATATATGTCTGATGTACGATGTACAAAAAATTATATATATGTATCAATAGTTCATGGTGGAATCAAAATGTATTTACTATAGGCTAAACTATTTTTAATGAGTAAGAATATATGAGCAAAAAATCACAGTTAATCAATCAAAAATAATAAGGAGCTCAAGTTATGGTTTTCTAAATGATGTATGACTAGAATCTTCTACTTGTATCTTACATTGTTTAGTTATTTACTTGATGAAACTATTTTAATAGTTAAATGATAGACATAAATTATGTTATTCAGAACATACCATAATGATGTATGATTAGAATCAGGTTGTATTTAAATATATATAATAGATATACAGCCTGCTTATTAATAACTATTAATAATCATATAATAATTTAAATGATGACTCTGTAAACTCATTATTAATACACTCTAGTATTAAATAGTTTTAAATACCAATTCAGATGTTGGAGTTTTAAAGTACTAAAAGTATCTGTATAGTATATTGGGGAGTTACTATATTGTGCTTAGAGTGTATGTCAGAATTTTGTTAGTAAGAATGTCATAATATAGAAAGAATTAAATTCATGCCAATTATTTTACATGTACAAAGAATATAATAGCTATAAATATTATATCAATGAGACTACAATATGTTACATATAAAGAGTCAATTATTCTCAATATAAAGAATCGATATATACATATATCAGTGATTAAGCATATATTCTGGCTAGTAATTGTCATGGTCTTGGGTGATTCATATGTATGTTTACTTGATGAAACTATTGTGTATCATATATGATCAATTAGTATATTACCAAAACACTCATATGAAAGCCAAAATATGAAAGACTGTGTTATATTGAGAACTTGTGTGCAGAATTATGTACATTTTGGATATGTCAGGATGAAAATTTGTGTAGTTAGGGATAAAAACTATGAAGTAGAATTACATTTTAAAATCCCTTATCTTATAAATATTGTCAATATACTTTGTGAATAGGGAAGTATAATGATTGTTAAAAATCACATGGAGTTATTGACTTGACCATTGATATAGTATTTATATATCATTTATGTGATTATATACGATGCATATTATGTTATACGATTATTTATATATAGGAAACATATTTATACATGGACTTATGTAACCATAGGAAATTATTACATATATAGGTGTATTGGGTCATATGCCTAAGCTTATAGCCAAAAGGATGGTTATATTGAGTCATAAGATGTGTGAGGGATCGAAACTATGACCATATAAAAATAGTGCCTAGAAACAAAACCAAGTTAATTAAATGAAAGATTATGGTATAACTTGGTTTTGAATTATCTAACGCTTTAAAAATAGCATGACATATTTTTATTATATATATATATATATATATATATATATATATATATATATATATCAAGATATTCATTATTATATTTTACTTTCCAATTTCATAGAAGGGTTGAGCTTAAGAAAAACAAAATAATGTAGACTATCATTTCCTAAAAAAATATCTAATTTTTTATGTATACAATATTATTTGTAAAAAATGAGGCAATTAGGATAATTTGGAATTCATTAGAATTGAGTGGGAGGATTGATTTAGAATTTAATGGAGTGATGTATAATAATTTTAAAAATCTATACAATAATGAAAAGTGGTAAGTAGTACATATTTTGAGTAGATTAAAATGTACAAGTGTTTATATATATATATATATATATATATATATATATATATATATATATAGCATATAATAATGCATTGTGATGTGTGCCTATAATTTATAGTAGTATGTATTTTTAATCATAGGTTATACTCTAGTGGTATAAACTTGTATTTATTAGATTATTACTTATGATTATTGGTCATTTGTTTCATAGAATTATAAGATTGGTCATTTATAAATGTGTAGTTATGTCATAAACAATAAACTATGATATTATGGTATGTCATAGAATACTACAGTATAAATGTATGTTATATCCAGATGGTACAAATTGTAATTGTTATGTCTAGATACATTCATATGGACCAAATATATGCAAGTTGGTTATTACTATGAACAACATGTTTATGGCAGTTAGTAGGATCTTATTTATGCTTGCATATAACCCTGAGAGTATAACGAATGCTAGAATGGACTAATTTATGTTCTTTTGATCTAATACCTTATTTGTATATCTATTTGCTTTAAGATAATCTTATGTTTCCATTGGTTTATACTACTTTATTATGACTAGTGGTGATACTTAGAAGTTATGCTTAAAAAACACTAGACTATGATAATATGGAATATCATAGGGTGCATATATTTGGGAACTAATTATAGTAATTAGAAATTATAGTTAGATGTATATTATACCTAGATGGTATAAGCTATAGTCATTATTTATATTATGGGATAGGTAATAATGTGAGATCCATTCATACATTTGATAGAATAAATGTATGATTTTTGGATTATTCATATGCTTAGCATGTATATGATATGATTACTAGTAAGATATAAATTATATGAATATTTTGATTATATTATGTTAACTAATCTCACACTATTGATATTGAGTAAGAAGTGAGATAGATTTCACTGGATTACTGGCATCATAATGCTAAATGAAGGCAATTCGATCAAGTGATGTGTATGAATTTTGACAATTCTATAAATCACTATTATTTATTATTCTTAAAAACTTTGGCCAAAATAATGTTTAATAAGACTGTAATTTCATGAGTATAATTTACATGTTTGTGTGATATCTTGCAATAGAATGTGTTTCTATGATACACCGCATATTTAGTTTTAGAAATCATATAGTACACAAGTACTAGCTTGTCTCTCTGAATTCCTATACCATCATTATCTACTCATCTATAAAGAGAAGGCCATTCCCTGATGGTATTAGTATGGGAAATCATGGTCCATGGTTGGTATGGAAAAGTGATCATATGATGCTCTCCCTCCCCACATTAGTACTTAGAGATGACACTTGAGATTGTCACAGATACTAGAGTTCAAGAAACTATTCTCTGGGGAGCCATGTATCTTATATATGTACTTTGTATTGTATTATACTTATTATTGAAATATTATCATGAAGAATTGTAATTACTTATTTATTGTACATTGACATCATTGGTTGTAGGCATGTATCAGTCATGGCTAGTTTATTATAATTACTTTTTATATTTGTATTATGATGTGTTTCTTATGACGATAGTGATCAGAGATGTATGATGTTTTATACTTCATTTACAATTATATCACTTAGAGTATTTTATATGATCAGTGGTTATATTCTCATGGTGTAATCTATCTATAGTATATGTGTTTAAATTAAAAAAAAATATGCACTTCTAGGTAGATCCCAATGGAAATGTTACATGTGGTATCAAAATTGTGGCTCGAACTCTAGGACATAATGAGTCCATTAGCATTTTCATATCCTTCTATTTATCAAAAATAAGAATTCTAAATGTGTGTGGTACATTGAGTGTGTACCCTAGGAGTATTCATACCCCCTTAGAGTTGTTAAAGGGTTGGTGAGTAGATAGCATAGTTCTTGAGTCATGAACAAGATATTCCTACCATATTTTGGATCAATTAGATCAAACACCTTGAGAGTGATTACATATTTATTGGTTAATAAAGTCACATACATCACTTGTGTTTTGTGTTGTCAGTTTTTAAGATCATGGGATGTTTCTCACTAAAGTATATATGCATTAGTTTTGTGTCTTATATACAATAATCCTAAGAGTGGGAAATCCTATAAGACCATTTTAGAATGACACCACCAAGTTCGATGGGAAATCTCCTTCTATTAGAGTGTAGTTATCTTGTTGAGGATTCCTATGTGTTAAGAGTTTGATTATGTATTGGCACCCCTATGTTTATGTGGATTAGGAAGAAGTGGCATCTCTCATAGCTAGCATATAGGTGAGTTGTTACTCTCTCACCCTCATTTGACATCATTAAAAACCACTAAGTGGGTTTATATTTTCATGATGTTGATTTAGTGTTTCCTTAAATAGAAACATGTTTTAAAAATGTTGTTTTGATATTATTCCCTTGAGTTCATGGGATAATGTCTCCTACTTCTTGTTGATATATAAGTTGTAGGATTGGATGGATTGATACATCTTTGTGGTTATTATTTTTCTTTCTAGTTGTGGAAATAGGCTATGATACTACACTTACAAGATTGGTAAGTGTGTAGAGATTATGGAAACTTGGGTGGTGATGTTTTATTATACTTTCCACTTGTGACTTTTTAGAGTCATACTTTCCAGTGCTACTTTATCTAATCTTGAGAACTTTGACCAAGAGGAGACGTGAACCTTGAACTTAATTGGTTCTAGATTAAGGTTTATAAGTTGATTATAATTTTTATATATTATTTACCCTTGATTAGATTGATATTATTCTCTTTTTTCTTAAATCATGTTGTTTTGAATAGTTAGTTATGTACCTTTTGTCAGGAATGAGTAGGGTATAGGATGTGTAGAACATCTTGTTGGTCTAAAAGGGTTGAGGTGAAACTTTTAACTTATTGTGTACTAGCTAAGAAAACAAGGAGACACTATCTCACCTATTTTATTTATAGGGTTTTAATAATGGTGTGATCCTTGGCCTTTGTATGTTATGATAGTTTTAATATCATTCCATCTTAACTATGAATATAACAGAATATGTTAAGCTGTGAAATATGATACTAAATAAG
The DNA here is from genome assembly GCA_037957365.1 of Torreya grandis. Lineage (NCBI taxonomy): Eukaryota > Viridiplantae > Streptophyta > Pinopsida > Cupressales > Taxaceae > Torreya > Torreya grandis. The sequence goes on along the minus strand of JARHVA010000917.1, from coordinate 1,050,990 downwards.
TTTGGCTAATGGAAACTTAATATAATTATGTAATGATTGTGTGAATTTTATTATAATGTATGTTGGTACATCTAAATTATTTATCATATATCATTGCTTTCTGGGATCTATTGGTATAGGTTTGTGATTCATTGAACCTTATGCACATTTTGGAGATCATTAGGTTGTGGATACCTAAGAGAAGAGTGGTGAATTAGGAACATGAGAACTAAGAGATGGGATTGGATCCTATTTAGTCTCATATTAAATATATACTTACTAAGTTTGGATCAGACAAGGGGAGCTTATTGAATCTAAGATTTGACAGATGGACTTGTTAAATTCAATCATATGGCCATATGCATGTCTACTATGAAATGTTTATTCCTTAAATTTTATATACATTGGAAATGTAGTATTTTTATTTCCTATTCAACTTATTTAAGTCATCATCCATTGGTATCTTAATCATCTATTAGTATTTTATCAAACAATCATCCAATCCATTGATCAAACTATCAGTATTTGGTCAAGAATCAAGTTGATATCATGTTGTCAAAATTATAAGTCTGTAAGCAATCCATTATCACTTAGTCTTTTTCTTGTTTTGATATTGATTTAGAGCACTTAGATTTAGCATCTAATACTAATATGAATGTTCATCTATTTGCATGTTTTATCCTAATGGCTTTAGATTTTAATAATGAATTGTAGATTTGGGTGATTTTGGTATAATTTGCATATCATAATTACATTGCTCAAAAAAAATATCTCACATTTGGCAACCACAGTGGGAGCCCTACTTTTGGAGTGACCTTATGTTTGTAAAGTGTGTGATTTTAGCTTACAGGTCAGGCCTAGGAATAATTTGGACTCAAATTTTCAAAAATCTCATTTTCCAGGTGAATTACGATATTGTTCTTCAACTTACGATTTTACATTTGTTGTTTGAGGATGATAGTTGAAATTTTAACATAAACTACCAACCTAACTGCTAGCCATCAAGGTCACTTAGTCATTTTTATATTTTCAGTAAAAACCACTTCTCATAATCTGTGATATTGATTCTTATCTATAATTTTGAACATAGCAATCACAATTTTGATTTTTTTCTACAATTTTGAATCTTAGTCGTGATTTTGATTGTTAGTCATGATTTTGACATATGAAGTTATGATTTTGACAAGTAATAATATAAAAGTGTATAGTCTATCATCTATTTTCTATTCTGACTATACATATTTTCTACTATATATCTGTACATATTAACAATCGAAACACATATTCTATTTTGTAGGGATAAATTAGAAATATCATATCAAGTAAAGCTGAAACTCTCTTAGTTGCAATTTTGAAAACAAAATAATTTCATCCTATTTAAGTCTTGAAAAAATTTGTAAATAGAATAAAACACTATAAATAATATAATCTAACAAAATCATAATATAATAGCTTCTTATAAGTCATTTTAATCTCTTTAAATTTGTAAATATCTTTATTTTTCTATTGTCTCAAAATGACTTATTTGTAATCGTGATCTTGCTTTGCATTTGTGATTTTGCCTCTGAAAGTCATGATATCGACCTGACTGCTAGCAATCTACCTAACCATTTTAATATATTGCTACTTAATCATCTGTGATTTTGAATTTTAGTTGCAATTTTGAAAATGTTATTAGCAATTTTGAATAGGCCTAACCATGCGGTAACTGTAGCATTTTATTGATTGTATATAAAATCACTTATTTACATCTATGATTTGACTTCATATATGTGATTTTGAGTCTTTTATGTGATTTTGAATTAATACTAATTGTATATCTATAATTTTGATCAAATCAATATTGATTTTGCTCTTTATTTTTGCCTTAAAATTGTCCTTTTTAATTGCATTTTTAAGATAATTTTCAATGAATTTTAAATCATTCTGAGCATCCTGTAAGTCCCAAATTACATTTGGTAGTAGGGGAACTTCCCCTCGACTATAACCTATACTACAAAAAGGAACACACCAGGGATGCTGCCCCCGAACCCTGTAATGGGCATTTCCCCTTGACCCCGTTGGGCTACTGTCACCAAACCCCTGCATTGTGGCCCCTCATTCAAAAAACTTTATAGTGTAAAACCCATGATTTTTTTTAGTTTTTTTTAATGGTTATTAGACTAATATTTTCATACAAAAAATTTAGCTGTAGTTTTGTATCTCTTGATTTTACTGAACTAACCACTTATCTTGCATGTCATATTTTTGTCGTACAGGTTACCCCTCAAGATTACTAAATTGAAACTACTAATCACTTGCTTTGTAGGACACTTGTCAAAGACTTTAGCATTTTTAAAACCATATTGTATATACCAAAATTAATCAATTAATCAACTTTTTGTCTTCTTGTATGTATGTGAGGGCTATAGTGGTGTATAATCTTCTCCCTACGTCCTAGTGGCAAGTCTTAGAAGATCAAAAACCACTAACAAAGCCTTCCATTTTTTATTTTTTTAGGGGGAAACGTGATGTGGATTTGATCCCCACACACTTGACATTCTTCTTAGGGGGATTTTGACCATGAGAATCTAAATAAGAGGGAGATATGTCCTTAGGTCAAGTGATTGACCCCATATTAGTCTTCTATAAAGGGAAAGAGTTAAATATCTAACCTTACTACACAAATTTGGGCCCTATGTACCTAGTGTATATTGGGGACACCCTTAGAGATCCCATATAACCTAGAGTAGGACCATCAGTCATAATAAGTGACTTGTTATTGGAGTTAGTATCAACTCTCAAGTGACCATTAAGTGCAAATAGGGTTAAGAGGGTTTAGGACATTATGTAATGGGTCACTGGCTTATATCCTCACCTAAGAATTTGTTAGATGGTGTAGTCATTGCATTACACTCATGAGTCAGTCACTAATTCTAGGTTTGTGGCTTCCTTATTTTATTGTGTATTGTGGATACTTATATTGTTTGCATCCCTTGAAATAAAACACACAAAATATTATCCTTTCTAGCTAAATATTACCCTTAGGTTAACCATCTTCTATTATTCAATCACTACCTAATCTTGACCATCATCATTATCCCTTATCCTAGACCTTATCATCTACCTTAGACCTAGTCACATTCTAGTCATCCACTAATATTTTCATATTATATTCCACCTTATCCTCTCATCCCCACTTCATCTTGTCTCGCTTATCCTTAAGGTCCTAGTCTAAACCTATTTTTCACCCCATCTTAATCATGCCACTCATATTGACCTTGTCTAGACTAATCACCTTGTTTATCACCATATTCCTTATATAACCTAGCCTAGTCATAGTCAAACCCATATTTACCTTATCAGCCCCTTGTCAATACTAGTCATCCCATCAAGTCTATAGTTATATATTAGTCCTCATCCACATTGGCAAAACATTATTTACACATCAGGGTCCTCATCATTAGCTTACTTGTGTTTAATCAAGTTTGAGTCATAGTCACAATCATACCAACCTATCAATAAAGTCATCTCATTCAAATTGAGTTGAACATCTTAGTCTTGAACTAGTCTTAATCTAATCAATCCCTAGATGAAATCAGTCTCTTGGGCCAGTATAGCCCCTTGTCAAATCTTAGAGCTTATCATAGTTTGCCCATTCGAATCCACTCAAAATCATCAAGTCTACCTCATGTCCTAATTTAGTCTACTTCATCTTATCTTACCTCATCTTACATCACATCATATATGTTGGTTCCTAGTTGTACACCTCTCTAATCTAGCCTTACACACTTGAAAGAAATGGAAAGCAATGATGAGAAACCTGCTAGAATATTATTGTAGCTAGGGAAGATTTTGGCATCAATAATGGACCATACTAGAGAAAATGGTTGAGAGGCACCTATAGAGGGTATGGTCAGCTACCTGCTACTTTTGGATCTACCTAAACCAAGATGAGAGAACCTATGGGGTAGATTGTTCACATGGAGGGATTTTACACTTCAATCTCCATGGCGTTTATTGGCATAAGGAATAAATATGACCAGAGCATAACCACATCTGTACACTTCACCCATGAAGGGTTGTCACATGAAATGCACAAATACTCTATGTCATACACAAGCTACTAAAGATAAATGAAATTGTGACTACAGTCTTCATTTTATAAAATATTCAATAATGTAAAGAACTAAACAATAGATTGCAATGCTATGATTTAAAGCTCAAACTAAAAACACATTCCAAATAAGGAAGATCTTATGCATTTTTAGGGAAAATAACACTTGTAATATGCAATATAGTGTGTTATTTATAGGATAGTATAGGGGATGACAAAAATTTTATTTATAAAAGAGGAGGGTGGTGTGCTAGTGGATCTCACATAGCAGGGTTTCCTTCAACATACATGACATCACCTATTACAAAGATGTAAGAAAACTAAGATGTAAGCCATGAAAACTATAAGGAGAAATTTACATCCATTAGTTCCAATATAATGTAAATTCCCAAATGATCCCTAAAACCCTAGAACATACACTGAAACTAAAATCTCAAATACTTTCTCCTGCTAAATTTATGAACCCAAGGTGCCCTAATAAGGTATTCAACAAAATATTTCCAAATCTCTATGCAAAAAAGGGTTTATAACCCAAATTCATGCCTAAGATGATAACCAGTAGTAAATACAAAGCTAGATATCCAATCAACACAACATATAAAATATCTCATTGCATTTCATTAATAGGGTATAATAAAGAACCAGATGTATTTCCCATTAACTTGAAAGAAAAATTTTCATAAATCAATGTTTCAAAATGCTAACATTGGGACATGCATGGGGGATTTGCTCCATGTTGGATAGGGGAGACATATATAAATGCTCTTAGAGCTGGTTAATGGTTGTACAAGATGCAACCAACTTAGCAAGAGAGGTAAAAAAACACACACAGTAGTGATCCTAAAATTTGGAAGAGCCTATACTTAGAGAAGAACAAAGACCAACAATAACCAACAACCCTTGAATAGAAGACAAGCCTTATATTTATATATTTTTCAAACCTTCAAATTTGAGAATGAGAGTTGTAACATTCAAAAGTGCAAAACACCCCCTCAAGTTCTACCAAGATGCTTCAGACTAGAAAGAACACCTTACCATGCCTGGAATCTTAATATATTTGTCTAAAAAATGATTTATCTAACTGCCTCTTCAATAAATGATGAAGATTTATAAAAACCTTCATGATTTCTAGGCTATAAATGCCCATTACATGAGCTAGAAGAAGAATATTCATTTTAGGAGCTAAATAAACCATTTGTCTTTTGTGTAACCACCTAGAAATGCCCTTCGACCACTCATTAACATAGTTGGAACTACCTTGGTAGTTGTCCTTCCTCTTATGCATGCCATGGAACAATTTGCTCTTGTAATGATTTCCTAGGAATATTCTAGATCCATGGTTATTTGAGTAATCATCCCTTGGAGTGGCCCACCTGGATCTTGAAACCCTACAATATCCTCCCATGGAGGAACTTGGATAAGCAAAGAAAATGAAATACAATGACTTAGCTTTATTTCACCCTTTTTACTTTGATTTTTTATAAACCCTAGCATTCAAGCCTTAAAGACCTTTGGGGAGGGCTCATAGGTCATTTATCTCTATCTGAGTCCTTGAGATGATGACATTTATCATCCTTACAGAGACCTTTGGCCTTTGACATTTCAAAATCATCCTCGCTTCATCAGATCTAGTTGGGATGAGCAAATATACTTCATCAAATTATGATCTGAGGGATGGAGCATTATTGGATACTACTTCTTCCTTGGCCCCAAGGGTATGCCACTTGGTAACCCTACAGGCTTCTTGAGTCCCATTGACTATTTAGCCTTGATCATGCACTGTCAAATCATCCCACTCCAAATAAATGCATGTCATTAGATCTACCACATTTGAAAATAAATGGCTACTTCATGGGTCTAAAAAATGATGCTTGTGTGACCATCATAAACGTTTTAATCCCAATAGCTAGTTCCTGTAGCTTAAAGTTAACATGTGTGCACTAGTCAAAAATATCCATCAGACCATCACCTATAGTTTGGAAATATTCTTTTGGGGACTTTGTTCCATGATAATTTTGTCTGAGTCTTTGTCTTTGGCCTCCCTATTTACTTTGGCACTATTATCCCACTAGAAATGTGTCCAAGCCATTCTCCCAAAGGAATTAAACCTCTATACTTTTACCAAAGTAATTTGGTACTTAACTCTTTTGCCTTTGTTGAGATAATTATTTTGGATAATTTGTCTAAAAAAATTTCCTTGTTGAAATTGAACTTAGTACTTTTTTCAAAGAAATGCAATTCCTTCAGACTTTTTGCTTGGGCAAAATGTCTGAAAGAAATAGACATCTACCATGCAAAAAAATTTCTAAAAAATCTTTCAATCACTTGAACATACCCTTCAAAGAATTTGTTAAGGCACCTTCCCTACAAAAATGCCCTTTAGACTTTTATAATGGTCCTTCAATCTCTTGAAAGTGCCCTTCAGAACTATTGAAAACATCCTCCATCTCCAAAAATTTCCCTTTGAGAGTTTTGAAAATGTCCTTTTCCATCCAAACTTATCCTTTGAACTTTTTACTCAAGCAGAATGTTTGAAGGAAATAGACCTCTGCTCCACAGAAATTTTGTCAAAAGTACCTTTTGGGCTTTTGAAAATATCCTTTGGAATTTTTGTTAATGGCACATGCCCTACAAAAACTCCCTTTATGCTTTTTTAGACACCCTTTCAGCATTTTTTAAGGGCAAAATGCCCAAAGGAAATAATCCTTCAAACATTTTGCAAAGGCAAAATGGCCCATCAAGATTTTTGGAAAGTACCTTTGGCTAAAACAAATGACCTTACAATTCCTCCAGGATTTTTGTATGATCAAAATGCCTGAAGGGAAAGTGCCCTTTAGACTTTTTGCCATAAACAAAAAGTCTGAAACAAATGACTCAAAACCAATGAAATAGCCCTTAAGAACTTTTGTAAAACACTTAGCCCAAAAGTGATAAGATATTGAATTACTTCAAAACTTTTGTAGTAGACAAAATGTCCAACAAAATAAGTCTTTGAACTTTTTGTCTGAGACAGAAAAGTTGAAGACCTATTTCTGTCAAACATTGTGTTCATGCAAAAGGCCCAAAAAATCTAAGGGAAGGAACACCTTCACCAAACAAAGATAAGATAAAGGACTTAGCAAATTATTTACATGAACTTGACCTTCCAAAGGAATATATGGAGACAAAAATCTAGCTAAGGACATAAACTTTGATACAGATAAGGGCTCAATTGCTCTAATGCAATTTTGGGCACTAACACTGGCTCTCGCCCAGGGATGCATACCCCTTGTGGGTGTGCAAAGAACCACAAAATACCAGACTAGGTGCCAATCCATTGGGATATGGATTCAAGACTTAATAATTTATTAGTAGACACTCATGAAAGCTCAACAAAACATGGTAGACTAATAAAAATAGATTAGGAGGATCTAAAAATGAACATATGACAAAAGAAAAGGAAATTGTACAAATAAGACCCAAAACAAAGGGGACACAAAGCAACATAATAATAAAGCAATAAAACACTATATAATATGGTACATAGATTATGGACTTAGTCAAGGAAGTGCTTCAGATGCTTGCCATTGACTGACAGTTCTAGTATCTCACCATCTAGATCTCTCAAGAATAAGGTATGTTCCCCAATCCAACAATCAATGGAATAGGGACCCATCCACAAGGCATCAAACTTTCCATGCTTACCTTTCTCCTCATTCTTGTTGTCCCAAAGTAGAACCAGATCACCTACTTGGAAATTTATTTGAGTGACCTTTCTATCAAATATTTTCTTCAATTTTTCCTTGAACTTGAGGTGTCTTTCATGAGCCTGTCTTCAAATTTCATCAAGCTCAACAATCTAGTTAACCCTGCTTTCATAGTGGTTGATTTTCTCATCATCCTCTTATTGCTACATGAGTTGATATATTGGAAACTAAAAATTCATAGGTAAAACTACTTGAGATCTATAAACAAGCTCAAAAGGCCTTATGCCTCTAGTTCTCTTAGGTGTAATCATATCAGTCCATAATGCAAACTTTATTTGTTCACCCCACCTCTTCTTATTTGCTTCCAAAGTTCTAATAATCTTGATCAATTTCTTATTACTTGATTTTACTTGCTCATTCCTTTGAGGATTGTAGTTGGAATCATAAGTCAGTTCAATCCCATAGTCTTTACACAACACCACCAAAGGTTTAGCCTTGAATCTCATGGCATTATCAACAATTATCTTAATAGGCACACCAAATATAAAAATAATATGATTTAGTAAGAAATCCATGACTACCTAGTGTGTTTACCTCTTTGTAAGGATTTTTTTGACCCATTTGGTGAAGTAATCAATCATAACTAGTATCCACCTATACCCAACACTTGATGAATTAATAATTTATCTAATGAAATCCATTCCCCATTATCTGGATGGGCCCTCAATTATCATAGGCTACAAGGGAAGAGAACCTAAAGCTTTCATCCTCCCAACAAAGCATTGGCATTTCTTACACCTTTTAACCATTTGAGCAACATCCTTACAAAATAATGGCCACTAATAACTAGCTCTCAAAATTTTATGAGATGTAACCTTAGGTGCAAAATGACCACTGCAAACTCCACTATGAAAGTCTTCAATCAAGACAGTAGTCTATTCTTATAGAATGCATCTTAGGAGAACCCCATCTAGATTCCTCCATGCAAGTCTATTTTCAATCAAGAGGTATTTTTGGGAGAGAAGTTTGAGAGTTCTCCTTTGATTTGTATCCAAGTCAAGGGGCCAATTCAGATTTTGCAAGTAGTAAACAATCTCCTTATATCATGGAGATGCATTAAATTGACTCAAGGAATCATCAACATTAAAAATAATAGTGTTTACCTCAACATATTTCAAGTTAGTCTCAGTCATAAGCTTGGCTAGGCCCATACCTCTTACTAACTTGGTGGTCTGGATCTCCATATCATACTCTTGTAACTTGTTAACCCACCTGCACCTCTTGATGGATATGTCAATCTAAGTCAACATGTCTTGTACCCTAGTGTGTGGGACATAAGTAATAATATTAAAACCTAGAATATATGTCTTGAACATTTTAATGGCCTTCAAAAGAGCAAAAGCTTGTTTCTCCATAATAGTGTATTTCAGTTCAAGAACTTGCATAGCTTTACTAAAGAAAGCTATGGGCTGCTCATGATTGTCTTCATTCTATTGCAACAAGACAGTAGCAATAGTGTTGTATGGTGCAAAAGAGAATACTTGAAATGACCTTGTGTAATTAAGACTGGCCAAGACAAGAGTAAACTTCAAAGCTCTATTGATTTCACTAAACACTTGCATGGCCTTCTCCTCCTATTTTATGGTTTGATCCTTCTTCAACATGGAAGTAATAGGCAAAGTAATCTCTAAAAAATTAGACACAAACCTCCTTACAAAGTTAATTTGTCCAAATAAAGACTGAATTCCTTTCTTTGACTATGAGATAGGCATTTTGTCAATGGCTTCAATTCTTTTGGGATCAATCATGACACCTCCTTAGACACTATATATCCTACCAACTTGGCCTTTTGTACTCCAAAGTGGCACCTAATCATACCAAACTCCCTACACCTAATTAGCACCTTTTCTAGATGATCCAAATGCTCTTCTCTTATTTTAGAGTACATAGTGATATCATCTTGATACACAACAATAAACTAGTTAATTATCCTTGTAAAGGCAACATCCATAGCTTGTTGGAACATAGCACCAGCATTCATTAACCTGAAAGGCATCTTCATATAACCATAAGTACCCCATGGCATGGTTAATTTAGTATTGAACTCTTTTATTCTTTGACCACAACCTAGTTATAACCTGAGAATCCATCCAATGTGGATAACATTTCTAAATTAGTGACTCTTTGAATTAGGTTCTCCATATTGGGCAAGGGATAATTATCTTTTAAAGAAGCTTTATTTAGCCATTATTATTTCTCACAAGGACTAAATTTGTAACCCATGATGAATACCTGATGGGCTAAATGATACCACCATCCCTCAGCTTCTTCAATTCATCTCACATCTTGGTGGCCAAGATGGGGTAAATGGGTCTTTATTTCTACCTGAAAGGTTTGATATCAGGATGCAATACGATGGCATGCTAGAATAAGTCTTCCCTATACACTTTTAACTCATAATAAGACAATGCTAAGCAATCTTGGTACTTCCTTAGTAGTTGCATGTAATCTTTCTTCTCAATTGCACTTAAGTGAGTACCCAACCAAACCTTCCTTGGGTTCTCATGAAAACCCAAGTTTCACTCTATTACATCTTTTGAAAAGAATGAGTCTCTCAACTTGATTCTATCAAATCCATCAAAAAATTCTTATAAATTGATTAGTCCTCTTGGGATAGTGTTTGTCTTTAGCTGAATGATGTCTTTCCCAAACAAGGTCTCCTTCCCATCACAAACTTGAACCATAGATTCTAGGTCTATGAGTTGATCATGGAACTCGGCCTCACAGTTTAGAAACCTCTTAATTTTTTCATCATCATCAAAGACCCAAAAATGATGAACATTATTGGGATTGAAGGCCCGATAAGCACCTCCACTTGATATTAATAATGAGGGCTCGTATTTGCAATATCAAATTGAACACCTAGTCGTGCAAGTCTATCAGCTTCTTTGTTGAAACTCCTATCATGATAACAAATATTGAATGCATAAAATAACTTCAACAAGTCCCAAATAGCATTTTGATATTATTTCAACCTTTTATTTTTTATGGTAAAATCACTATGGACTTGTTTTACTACCAACTCAGAATTGCCCTTAATAATTAAACACTTGATTCCATATTCACGAGCAATCTCTAGACCAAGCAAGAGTGCCTCATATTCAGTAATATTGTTCATGCATTCAAAATAAAGATAAAAAGAAAACATAAAGCATTTACCATTGGGGACATAGAAGACAACCCCATATTCATTTCCAAGATTGGAGCAAGCCTCATCAAAGCACATCTTCTAAACTACATTTTCTTTATCAGGCTTAACATCAAGAATAGCAGGTTGTTTTCTAATATCAACATTTCCAAAAAAGTTGCTAAGGTTAACGTCTATGTACAAAACTTCATTAAGAGCATGCTTCAGATCTTCAATCACATGTAGCATCTTTGGTTCTCTATAAATTCTAACCATCTTACCCTCTAAAGGAATGGTGGCATAAGAAAGGTCCATCTATACACTTCTACCCATGCTCATAACCCATTTACATGATAATAGTATCCCTCATTTAGGTAGGCAATCCAAAACCACCACATCCATGTTCAAGTACTTTCCAGGATGAACTACCAACTGCACCACCAGTCCCTTAACTTGTCCAACAACTAGAACCTCTAGTGAGTCCATGGCATAACACTTGTTAAAGGTTGATGTGATCTTTACTCCAAGCTCATTGAGGACACCTAGGGGCATCACATTGTAAGAAGCACCAAAGTCAAACATGCAATTATGAACACCCAGACAATTAATTAGTAAATTCATATAAAATAGATCCATGTTTAAGTGACTTTCTAAGTGCAGTCCCAAATAGACCTCTGAAGCAGGTTTAACAACCTCTTCTGATTCTTCATCTTCTTCTGAAGGGTGCTTGGGGTAACTCAACTTTATTTTCAGTTGACCTTTCACCAAATTATAAATATTCAAAATCCCTCTTCCTGTGTTTAGGTATTTGCCATAACTCAACAAGCAGCACATTGATCTTTATTTGACTCAACACTTGAGCCATATCACACACACTATATTGAATAAGAGGTGTGTTTGGTGTAAGGGTAACAATACCTTCAGCTAGGATATAATCACTTAAAATTTGAAGTGGAGTAGTTTGGGGTGGATTGGGAACTTTGACAATAGCCTTCAAAGGTGGATTTTGCTTAAGCTCATTTATACCCCTAAGGATGCTAAATAATATAGGTGTTTTATTCCTCCTAGTAAGATCACCTCTAGGCTTAGTAGCTTGGTTTATAACTGCCATCTTAGAAAATTCTTGGACTGTTGTATCTTTCTTTACTTCCTTGCTTGCATTCCCTACCTTTGGATTTGCAGGGGTAGTGTCTTGAGGAACAACACCTAGTTGCCTACTTCTCAAGTTATAGTCATTTTTTTGGGCAACTGCTACATAAATTAATAGTTGCTTGTCTTCAACTAATGGATTGCTCTAGGATATTTATTGATCATCATAGAGTGTAAGAGATCAAAATCATGAATGGGTAATTCATATGCTTGTGTCACATTAACATCACAAGTAAATTCAAAAGTTAGGACACTCTCCAATTTGATATCACTTCAAAACTGATCTATTATAGCATCAATCATTAATTTCATGGAGGTAGTTGATTCATCTTGAGGTTTTTGACAATCAAACATAAAAATCTCATAGTCAGATGATGTATATTCAGGTTCATCTTTCTCTTCATTAAATTCTTTAGCAGTATCACATGGAGGGTGTGGAAGGAAGCATTTATCACACCAATCGATGTCTAAATTAGAATTTATAGCATTTACCTTAGCATTTAAAGGATCAGACACTTCCTTTCTAGCCCCTCTATTCTAATTTATTTCTATTCTTTCTTCAAGTGCAGGCCTCTTCTCTCTATCATTATCTCAATGGTGGAAAGTAGGCCCCCTTTGTGTTTGATTCAGATTTGGAACCTATTCATAGCTGGTAGACACCTGAGGGACCCCTTTTTTAGCTCTATCCAACTTATATGACATTTTTTTGATAATAGAGGCTATATTTTTTATAATTTCTTCCAATTTGGTTGTCTTCATGGGCTATGTTTTTTTTTATTGACCAGATTCACATCAGCCCGCTTGTTCAAGGGTCTTCCCATAGCCTTGATATTGTTCTCAATTTGGATGTCCATATTAAATTCCAACCATAGGTTATTAGGATCCTTGTCCCTCAATAAATACGTATCCTTCTTCTCAAAGGCATCACAATACTTTATTAAGCATGTTATATCATTGGGCCTAATGTTTTTGGGCAGCCGCACCATGGTTTTGTTGAACCGTGTGTTAAAATTCTACACACACTCATTAGGATTATTCTTGATATTCTCAAATTCAGCTAAGGGGAACCTTGGATAAATCCTAGAATCATATATTATTCTAAAAACATTTTGCATCTCTTCCCATAAATCAATGCATCTAGAGAGAAGGGAATTAAACCATTCACAAGCATTTTCCTCCAACGTGTGCACAAACAGATTGATGTACACACACTCATACTCAACCTCATAATCTTCAATGATATTTTTAAAATCCCTTAGGTGCTAATCACCACTTACTGCATTATTCCCTTGGAATTTTGGGAGGCATTTCCTTACATCATTTGGGACCTCATTAGGATAGCCTTCCATCTCATCAAAATTGATATGCCTGAATTTGGGAATACAGAATGTAGGATGTGTATTCTCATATTGGTCCCTATGACTCATGATCGGTTCAATATGAGGTTCAAGAAAAAATGGAAAAGGGATACAAGGGGATAAATAAGGGAGACTTGGTAGATGAGATCTGGGAGGGGATTCAGTTGGTTGAGAAGAAGCTAGAAAATAAATAGGATTATGTGTCTCAAAATCATTAGAAGAGTTGTGATAGTCCTCAATAATGGGGGGTGTTAACAAAGATTTCAAGATTATCAGTTTATCAAAATTCTTAAACAACTAAATTTTGCTCTTCAACAGGCCTCTAGACTTGTCCCCTTATTCCTTGGTGAAAACTTAAGGGCAAGATAAGCCTTTTAGATGAGTCACCTTTAAAGGAGGATCTCAATCCTTCTAACTTTGCAAACAAGAAAGAAAAATAAAGATTGAAATGGAGATATTCAAAATAGTCACTGATCTTCCTTAAAACTAGAGGATAAAAATTGGAGTCACCACTAACATCAAAATTCTAAAATATAACAGTTCATAAACCAGTTGTGATACATGTTAAAAACATACTTTTCTGATTTTTTCTAATTTTTTGGAAAATACACCTTCCAACATACAATATTCATAGCTCTTTATTGTGTTTATTGCAAAGAGATTGAAACTTCCATATTTAAATTCAAAATGGAAAATACACCTTCCAACATACAATATTCATAGCTCTTTGCAATAAACACAATAAAAGTCAAATTATCAAACCTCAAATCTTGGCACATCCCCAAGTGAAGTATTATAGTGTTGATGGTCAAAGATAGTCAAATCAATGTAGTAACAGCAGAGAACTTCACAACATGAAATAATTATAGCTCTTTGCAAGATTTCCCAACAACATAAGTGACCTAGACCTCAATTTAGTCCCCCATAATGGTGCCAAAAGAGTGTTGGTTCCCAGTTGTACACTTCTCTAATATAACCTTACACACTTGAAGGAAATGGCAAGAAATGATGAGAAACCCACTAGAATGTCAATGTATCTAGGGAAGGGTTTGGCATCAATAATGGATTAAACTAGAGAAAATGGCTAAGAGGCACCTATAGAGGGTATGGTTACCTCCTGACTACTTTTGGCTCTGTCTAAACCAAGGTGAGAGAATCTATGGGGTAGCTTGCTCACATTAAAAGATTTTAGACTTTAATCTCCATACAGATTATTGGCATAAGGAACAAATATGATCAGAGCATAACCATGTTTGTACACCTCACCCATGAAGGGTTGTCACATGAAATGCATAAATACTCTATGTCATACACAAGCTACTAAAGATAGATGAAATTGTGACTACAATATTCATTTCATAAAATATTCAACAATACAAGGAACTAAATAATAGATTACAATGATAGATTTTTTTGGGTGAATATTTTGTCACCAGCGTATTGATGAGCAAAATAGGTCTGATCATCCACAGCAAGGGAGATTAGATGTCCAAAGTTGCAGGTTTACCACATCGAAAGGGGACAAATCTCTCCTCTCATCAAGGGGGGTTCCCTATAGGTATAAAGGGGGATATATACTATATATATAAGAAGAAAATAACACTCAGGGGTAGAACAAACCATCCATCTCTCTTTTTTCAGAGATGATGTTCACAGCTCAAAGGAGAAATCATGGGTGATTGGTGAAGGTGCTTCTCTCCTTTCAAAAGTAACATTCAACCAAGAGCCAGATCCCTTCCTGGATAGTATAAATCCTGATGAAATGATAGAAGGCACTTCTCTTCTTTTATAAGTGCTTGTTCTTGCAAACAACAGGAATCTTTCTAGTAACAAGTGACTGATAACAGGGTACATAGTAACTAGTAATCTAAGATGTAGCACAAAGTCTCCACCTTGACTACCCAAGAGTGAGATGCAAAGAAAAATAGGGGCACAAAGTCATCCTAAGGTCCTTTACACAAAAATAGAAAACAAATACACACTGAAAACAACTATGACAGCACAAAGTCTAAAAGTAGTTGGCTTCAAGACACCTTCCTAATTACTTCCACTAGTTCTGCTTGTTAGATGAAATAAACAAGAATGCTTCTAGGAAATAAACATAATAAAAATTTCCTAAAGTAGCACAAGCTATAATAGCACAAAGTCTGCAAGTAACTTGCTCTCTCATTTAATCAAAGAAATATGAACAACAATTTGAGCTCAAAATCTCAGTAATGCCTTTCAATTTGGGCAGAGTTTTGCTTCTAGTAAAGGCAAGATCTCTTTCAAATGATATAAGAGATTACATTATATAGAGGCCAAGAGAGACTTGGCACTTTGTCCCATGGAGTGACCCATGTTGCGTAATTAATGCCTTGGATGCATTCTTGGTTCTGTCAGGGAGGGCCATGCTAGAGCAGGGTAGCTACCTTAACTGTGGCATGTTGACTCATCTCCAATGTCCTCTCCTAAGCCTAAATCACTCATTCCATCATCTACTACCCACACATCTGTCCATGTTGCTTTAATGCAAAAGGGGACAAATAGGCTACGCTTTCAATGCTTGTAAGCCCCAAATACCTACCTGATGAACTGCTCCACCTACTAGGAATAACTCCCACTGATATTTCCCTCTTTTTCTCTTCTTCCTTTGGCCCTAGCCTTAGGGTCTTTGAATGCATTTAGGTCCACATTTTAATCCTGCAAAGATCAACAAACACTTCATTGCAGCAAATTTGATGTTTGTGGGTATGTCATTCTTCTTAGCAACTCTCTCATGTCTTTCTGACTTGCTATGGCCACTTTCCATTATGACATGGGTGAGGACACATGGTAGCATCTATAGTTTTGAACTAAGCTTATCAGAATAAGCTTTGAAACTTGTTAGAGAATTGGAAGCATGTATGCAAACACTTGGCAGCCTCCGCTGCACTGGGACAGGACACGTGGCAAGTTTTACTGCTTCGAAACTAGTTAGAGACTATTATCTCGGCATGCAACACTTGGTAGCTTCCACTATGCTTTGAGGCTTGACCCTTCTTGAAGGGAACTTGCCCTTCAAGGTCTTTAATTAGGTCTAATTCTAAGTGTCAAGTGTCCCCCCGCAAGGGTACCTACCCTTCAGGATCATCTGGGTGGCCTTCAGGCTTTAGTTCTTTTGGGGTACTAATGTCTCCTTATTTCCTTTAGATAAAATGTCTAAATAAATTCCTTTAGACAATTTGTCCAAAGGAAATCTCCCCTTGGTTCTATGCTTCTATATTGTGAGCACCCCATATTTGACACGTGGCATGTTTCACAGCTTCGAACAAGTGACACGTGGCATCTTCCATCAAAATAGGTGAGGACATGTGGAAGCATCCACCTAATTTATAGGAGCTCTTAGAAACCTTCACAAAAACATTTGAGACTCATTTTGGATTCATGTAGATGGTGACACTTGTCGCACTCTACTTAACCTTAGTAACTCACTCAAGGCCTATCGTGGTCCTTACGAGACCAAGAAGAAGAAGCAGAAGGAAGAAACTATAGACATTGACACTTGTCAGCTTCTATCGAGCTTTGCAAGGGACACGTGGCATAGTCCATTGCTCTTAGAAAAATATATTGAAACTTTTCACAGTTTCCACTTGTCACCCTCCATGGAACTCTGAGAGAAGCTTTATCGAAAGAAGCCTTGTAGTTTATAAGAAACTTGAGAAGTGAACGCTAACACTTGTCACATTTCACTGAGTCATAATGGGACACATGGCATGGTCTGCATACTTTTAGCAATCAAGTGAATGTAGACACTTGGAGTGTTCCACTTCATTTTAGTCATTCACCCATGGCCCACCATGGTCTTTACTCAATATAGTGAAATAGAAGGAAGGAACCATGGATGTTGATACATGGTAGCGTTCGATGAGCTTCATCAGGGACTTGAGGTGACTTCCTAGGCTTTTTATAAATAAGGCATAATGGGGCTTGGTAGATGACACTTGGCAGCATCCACTAGATTCTGAGAGAAGCTTTAGGAGAAACTTGAATTTGATGTCCATAGGGATGTCACTAGTTGCTTGGCATTTCCTTCTTATAGAGTTCATAGTTTTAAGCCCATGAAGTCTATAGAAATGAACCTACCTGCAGAGTCCATAGAAAACCTACAGAGTCTGTAGATTTTCTAAAAAGCTCAAAGAATGGAGAATTTGAAGACTCATACCAATTTTTTGAGAAGGGAAGAGATAATTTGGGTTGTATAGGGCCAAAATAGCTCATAGGTTATCCTAAAAAGGAGTGACATTTTTTGGGGACAATAGCTAGCTCCAGTTGGGGAGCTACCTTCAGTTGGAAATTTGAAACATAGATAAGGGGAGTAGAAACTAGAATCTCCAATTCCTTAAAGTATGCTATTGGGATATGGAGTCGTGCTACCCAAAAAGAAAGGCTCCAAAAATGAAAATGAAAAGCACAAAATAGAAACAAAAACTATACAAATATATAAATGTATAGGTGAACTTATATGGTACTTCAAGAATTGAAGTACTTCAGATGGTACCCCATGAGAGGCAGTGAAAATGGCGCTCTATCCTGATAAACTAGCAAGAAGCCATTTTCTCCCCAGAATTGGTGATGGGTGAATGGAACTCTCCACCAAGAAACTAGTTTTCTATGTCTTCTCTTTGGTTTTCTTCTCTTGCCCCACAACAAGACTTGATTTTTAATCTAAAAACCATGAATCTTTGCTCTCTTGATAGAGTTCCTTTTCCTAATTTTGATGTGTAGCAGCATGGTCCGTTACCATAATTGGTTGCTCTTCTGGTTCAGTCCAGCACATGACTGGATTATTCCCATTCAACACCTGCCAATGATTGGCACTATCTGGCATACTTGGTGTTGTTCCATCTGAACCAATTCCTAGATCGTCACCTACATGATTTTCATCTACTAAAACATGAATGTCTTTAGTAGATATAAAATAACTACCCCTACCTAAAGACTCAAATAGAATTTGAGCTTCAGGCTTTGATATCTAAGAGACAACACATTTTTCTTCCTTCTCAAGATGAAACCTCTGCATGACACCTTTCACAGGTATCCTTGCCTTCGATAGATCCATTATCAACTCTCCTCCAACATCCTTGCAAAAATTTCATCCAAGAATAATGCCATATGATGCTGGGACGTCAGCCACTAGAACAATCATCTTGATTCGCTTATTTGGAAAGGCAGTAAATGCAAATTGGGCATCTTTAATTTGCCCCAGTAGTGGCACTTGTCTTTTCTCCATGGAGAAGCATCTCTTAAATGTCTTGGTTAGTGTGAGACCTAGAGATTCTACCACTTTAGTAGGCATGACATTATCTGAAGCCCCAAAATCAATGATGTAATTGTTGATTTGGTGACCATTTATCAGCAGGGAGACATAGAATGGTTCAGTCCTTCTAGAAGCAGTAGGAGTAATGACAAGATTTTTTGGGATGGACATGTTCCTTGGAGGATCATGAGTTACTTTTTTAGCCTCTTGTCTTATAGGGATGGTTTGGTTCTTGACACATGGAACCAACTTGTCTAATTGCTCAGGGTTGGACTGCAGGAACTCAAATTTAGACATTTGAATTTTGGTTTTCTTTATGTGGTCAATGATATCAAATGTTGGAAATGAACTAGTCATAGAGGATGGGAGTTCATCCTTTTGAGTTCTGGGAGGGGGAGAACTAGACTACAAATTTGAAGTTGAAGGCACAAAAATGTTAGGGGTACTTACCTTTCTAGCTATCACCAGGTCCTTTGGCTAAAAGGGCAGAGTGGTCCCACATTTAGCAATTGAAACTATTGGTTGAGGTTGCCCCTCTATCTTCTCTTTATTAGCTTGTTGAGCTGATTGATTCTTGGACTAAGTGAATATAGCATATGACCCCTCAGCTGCATTGGCTTTACTTATAGGTTTGTCCTGATAATCCAAGAAACTGATATTTGAGTCACCAGCTAATTCTTCTTCTTCCTCAATGAAGAGATTAGCATCATCTTCAGGACTCAACTCAGGCTAGAATGAGAAATTTGATTCAACTTCAAGATATCCAATTGCTGAGTTAGTTGGAGGTGTTTTAATGGCAAGGTTATTTCTCTGAGGGGGAGGAAGACGATTGGTTTGCCCTTGGTTCCTAGCAGCATGGCCCTGATAGGACTGATTAGGGAATGTCCTCCTTGGTACATCTCTATATGAGGGAGTAGATGACATTCCTTATGCCATTTATTTTTTGAGGGCCAAAAAATTCATTTGCTAGCTTCTGCACCATAGGATCAGTGGTGGCTGAAGGGGAGTATTCAGAGGAAGAAGAAGACTTACCTCTGTGTGGATCTCTTCTTATCTTTCCTGCCAAGATAAGGTCATCTTCAACTTTGGTAGCCAAATCTTGAGTAGCCTCGAGGTCTATGTGGCCAGCTCTTCTTAGAAAAAAACTTGATTTAGGTAGTTGTGAGTTGATGAAGAAGCATTTGAGGTTTTCAGGGGTCAGCTAAGCAATAACAGGAATTCAGTTCCTCAGCTTATCAAACTTTGCTATGAAATCCCTCATAGGCTCATGAGGTTCCTTCTTCATTTATGTGAGTTGGGCCAACAAGGCATGTGCATCTCTTGTAGGCTTGAACCTGGCTTCAAACTTGGCTTTGAGTGTGTCCCAATTAGTTACTAATCTAGCTTGCAGATTGTAGAACTAGTTTGTAGTAGCACCTTGTAGTGTTTTCATGAAAAGCCTAACTGCCACATCCTTAAATTCCATGCCTATCATGCCACAGGCTATGTTGAAGGCTACAACGTGTTCATCAAGATGAAATTTTCCATCACCAAACAATTTGGGTAAATTATTTATTGAGCTATGTAGAAGTTCATGTAGGGGTGGGGTCAAATTTAGTGGACCAAAAGAGTTACCCAAGGGGCCTCAAACTGCCATGATTGGATTATTGAAAGTGGGGATAACAAATCTAGGTGAAATTTGGATAGGCAAAGCTCTACTAATAGCAAGAAAAGTAGCTTTGCCTTGTGTTGGTGTCCTAGTACGGGTAAGAGGGACACTCCTGGATCGTTGAACTTGAATTTGGGGAGAAAGCAAGTCAAAATTTCCTTGTTGTGCCAACTTAAAGATAGGGTCAACAACACCTTGAGCTCTCTAGCTTTTGGTGTAGTGTGGAGTTCCCAGATTGTGAAAAAAATGGAAAAGGACTGGTCTTACTTCAATTTGAAGCTTAAGGCTTCAAACTGCTTGTCCTTCCTCAGCAGAGTAGCCAAAAATACTATTGGGTGAATATTTTGTCACCAGCGTCCTGATGAGCAAAATAGGTCTGATCATCCACAACAAGGGAGATTGGTCATCCAAAGTTGCAGGTTTACCACATCCAAAGGGGACAAATCTCTCCTCTCATCAAGGGGAGGTTCCCTATAGGTATAAAGCGGGCTATATACTTTATATATATATAAGCAAAAATAACACTCAGGGGTAGAACAAACCATCCATCTCTCTTTTTTTAGAGATGATGCTCACAGCTCAAAGGAAAAATCTTAGGTGATTGGTGAAGGTGCTTCTCTCCTTTCATAAGTAACATTCAACCAAGAGCTAGATCCCTTCCTAGATAGTATAAATCCTAATGAAATGATAGAAGGCACTTCTCTTCTTTCAGAAGTGCTTGTTCTTGCAAACAATAGGAATCTTTCTGGTAACAAGTGACTGATAACAGGGTACAGAGTAACCAGTAATCTAAGATGTAGCACAGAGTCTCCACCTCGACTACCCAACAGTGAGATACAAAGAACAATAGGGACACAAATTTGTCCCAAGGTCCTTTACATAGAAATAGAAAACAAATACACACTGAAAACAACTATGACAGCACAAAGTCTAAAATTAGGTGGCTTCAGGACACCTTCCTAATTACTTCCACTAGTTCTACTTGTTATATCAAATAAACAAGAATGCTTCTAAGAAACAGACATAAGAACAATTTCCTAAAGTAGCACAAGCTATAATAGCACAAAGTCTGCAAGTAACTTGCTCTCTCATTTAATCAAAGAAATATGAACAATAATTTGAGCTCAAAATATCAGTAATGCCTTTCAATTTGGGCAAAGTTTTACTTCTGGTAAAGGGAATATCTCCTTCAAATGATACAAGAGATTACATTATATTGAGGCCAAGAGAGGCTTGGCACTTTGTCCCATGGAGTGACCCATTCTACACAATTAATGCCTTAGATGCATTCTTGGTTCTGTCAGGGAGGGCCATGTTAAAGCAGGGCAGCGGCCTTAACTATGGCATGTTGATTCATCTCCAATGTCCTCTCCTAAGCCTAAATCACTCATTCCATCATCTACTACCCACATAGCTATCCATGTTACCTTAACATAAAAGGGGACAAATAGGGTATGCTTTCAATGCTTGCAGGCCCCAAATACCTACTCGGCAAACTGCTCCACCTACTGGGAATAACTCTTGATGAGATTTCCCTCTTTGTATCTTCTTCCTTTGGCCCTAGCCTTAGGGTCTTTGAATACATTCAAGTCCATGTTTTAAGCATGCAAAGATCAACAGACACTTCATTGCAGCAAATTTGACATTTGTGGGTTTGTCATTCTTCTTAGCAACTCTCTCATGTCTTTCTCACTTGCTATGGCCACTTTCTACTATGACGTGGGTGAGGACACATGGCAGCATCTACAACTTTGAAATAAACTTATCAGAATAAGCTTTGAAAATTGTTTGAGACTTCGAAGTGTGGATTCAGACACTTGGAAACTTCCATTACCCTGGGATGGGACACGTGGTGAGTTCTACTACTTTGAAACTAGTTAGAGACTGTTGTCTCAGCATGCAACACTTGGTATCTTTTGTTGCGCTTTGAGGCTTGACCCTTCTCGAAGGGAACTTGCCCTTTAGGGTCTTGAAATAGGTCCAATTCTAAGTGTTGAGTGTCCCCTCACAAGGGTACCTACCCTTTAAGATCATCTGGGTGGCCTTCGGTCTTTAGTTCTTTTGGGGTACTAATGTCTCCTTATTTCCTTTAGACAAAATGTCTAAAGAAATTCCTTCAAACAATTTGTCTAAAGGAAATATCCCCTTGGCTCTATTTTTTTGTATTGGGAGTGCCCCGTCTTTGACACATGGCATGTTCTATCACTTCGAACAAGTGACATGTGGCATCTTCCATTGAAATAGGCAAGGACATGTGGAAGCATCTACCTAATTTATAAGAGCTCTTATAAACCTTCATGAAAACATTTGGGACTCATTTTGGATTCATGTGGATGGTGACACTTGTTGCACTCTGCTTAACCTTATTAACTCGCCTAGGGCCTGCCACAGTCCTTATGAAACCAAGAAGAAGAAGCAAAAGGAAGAAACTGTGGACATTAACACTTGTTGACTTCCACTGAGCTTTGCAAGAGACACGTGGCATGGTCTGCTACTCTTAAAAAAACATATTGAAACCTTCTATAGTTTCCACTTGTCACCCTCTACAGAACTCTGAGAGAAGCTTTATCGAAAGAAGCCTTGCAACTTATAAGAAACTTGAGAAGTGAACATTGACACTTGTCGCATTCTTCTAAGTCATAATGGGACATGTGGTGTGGTCCACATACTTTTATCAGTTGCACAGATGTAGACACTTGGAGCATTCTACTTCATTTAGTCATTCACTTAGGGCCCACCATGGTCTTTACTCAATATAGTGAAATAGAAGGAAGGAACCACATATGTTGACACGTGGCAGCTTCTGATGAGCTTCATTAGGGACCCAAGGTGACTTTTGAGGCTTTTTAGAAATAAGGCATAATGGGGCTCGACAGATGACACTTGGTAGCATCTGCTGGATTTTGAGAGAAGCTTTAGGAGAAACTTGAATTTGACGTCCATGGGGATGTCACTAATTTCTTGGCATTTCCTTCCTATAGAGTTCATAGTTTTAAGCCCGTGAAGTCTGTAGAAATGAACCTACCTACAAAGTCCATATAAATCCTGTGGAGTCCATAGATTTTCTAAAAATCTCAAAGAATGGAGAATTTGAAGACTCATACCAATTTTTTGAGAAGGGAAGAGATAATTTGGGCTGTGTAGGACCAAAATAGCTCGTAGGTTGTCCCAAAAAGGAGTGACATTTTTTGGGACAATATATTTAAAGCTCAAACTAAAAACACATTCCAAATAGGCAATATCTTATGCATTTGCAAGGTAAATAACACTTCTAATATATAATAGAGTGCGTTATTTATAGGGTAGGATAGGGTAGGACAAATTTGTTAGTTATAAAAGAGGAAGGTGGTGTGATGGTGGATCTCAAATAGCATTGTTTCCTTCAACATGCATCACATCACCTATTACAAATATGTAGTAAAACTAAGATGCAAGCCATGGAAACTACAAGGAGAAATTTGCATCCATTAGTGCCAATATAATGCAAATGCCCAAATTATCCCTAAAACCCTAGAACATACACTAAAATTAGAATCTCAAATACTTTCTCCTGGTAAATCTATGAACCCAGGGTGCCCTAATAAGGTATTTAACAAAATATTTCCAAAACTCTATGCAAAAAGGGGTTTATAACCTAGATTCATGCCCAAGATGATAACCAGTAGTGAACACAAAACTAAATATCCAATAAACACAACATATAAAATATATCATTGCATTTCATTAATAGGGTACAATAAAGAACCACATGTACTTTCCATTAACTTGAAAGAAAATCTTACATATGTCAATGTTTCAAAATGTTGCCATGGGGACAAGCATGGTGTATTTTTTCCATGTTGGACATGGGAGACATATAGAAATGCTCTCAGATCTTGCTAATGACTATACAAGATCCAACCATCTTAGCAAGAGGCAAAAAACACACTTAATAGTGATCCTGAAATTTGGAAGAGCCTATACTTAGAGAAGAACAAAAACCAACAACAACCAACAACCCTTAAATAGAAGACAAGCCTTCTATTTATATATTTTTCAAACCTTCAAATTTGTGAATGAGAGTTGTAACCTTCAAAATTGTAAAATACCCCCTCAAGTTCTACCAAGATGCTCTAGGTTGGAAAAAATACCTTACCATGCCTGGAATTTTCATGTATTTGCTTGAAAAATGATTTCTCTAACTACCTCTTAAAGAAATGATGGATATTTACATTAACCTTCTTGATTTCTTAGTTGGAAATGCCCCTTACATGAGCTAGAAGAAAAATATTCATTTGAGGAGCCAAATAAACCATTTGTCTTTTATGTAACCACCTGGATATGCCCTTCGACCACTCATTAGCATAATTGAAACTACCTGGATAGCTGCCCTTCCTCTTATGCATGCCATGGAATAACTTACTCTTGAAATGATTTCTTGGGAATATTTTGGATCCATGGTTGTTTGAGTAATCATTCCTTGGAGTGGCCCACTTGTATCTTAAAACCCTGCAATATCCTCCCATAGAGGAACTTGGACAAGCAAAGAAAATGAAAATACAATGACTCAGCTTTATTTCGCCCTTTTTACTTTGCTTTTTTACATACTTGGGTGTTCAAGACTTGGAGACCTTTGGGGAGGGCCCACAGGTCATTGATCTTTGTTTGAGTCCCTTAGATGATGACACTTGTCATCCTCATGATATTCCTTTGGCCTTTGACATTTTAACATCATCCTCACTCCATCGAATCTAGATGGGATGAGCAAACACACTCCATCAGATCATGATTTGATGGGTGGAGCATTATTGGATACTACTTCTTCCTTGGCCTCATGGGTATACCACTTGGCAACCCTACAAGCTTTATGCATCCCATTAACTATTTAGCCTTGAACATGTACCATCAGATCATCCCACTCTAAAAAAATGCATGTCATTAGATCTGCCTCATTTGAAAACATATGCCTACTTCATGGGTCTAAAAAATGATGCTTACACGATCATCATAGACATTTGAATCCCAACAGCTACTTCCAATAACTTAAATTTAATGTTTTCATGTCATTCAAAAACATTCATGAGGTCATCACCAGTAATTTGGAAATAGTCTTTCATGGACTTTGTTATGTAGTAATTTTGTTTGAGTCTTTGTCTTTGGCCTCCTTGTTTGCTTCCGCACTATTGTCTGGTAGAAATGTGTACAATCCACTCTTCTAAAGGAATTGAACCTCTACACTTTTTCCAAAAGAATTTGGCACTTAGTTCTTTTTCCTTTGTTGGGATAATTACTTTAGACAATTTATTCGAAACAATTTCCCACAAAAATTGACCATAGTACTTTTCCTAAAGAAATGCAATTCCTTCAGACTTTTTACTAGGGCAAAATTTTCAAATGAAATAGACTTCTGCCCCATAGCAATTTTGCTAAAAGAATATTTCAAGCATTTGAACATACCCTTCAAAAATTTTGTTAAAAGTGCCCTTTGATCTCTTGAAAGTGCCGTTCAAAACTATTTAAAATGTCCTCCATCTTCAAAAAGTTCCCTTCAAGAGTTTTGAAAATGTCCTTCACCATCAAGACTTATCCTTTAGACTTTTATCTTAGGCAAAATGTCCAAAGGAAATAGACCTCTGATCTGCAACAAATTTGCCAAAAGTACCTTTTAGGCTTTTAAAAATATACTTCAAATTTTTTTTCAAGGGCACCTATCCTACAAAAATGCCCTTCAGACTTTTGTAGACACCCTTGGGGAATTTTTCAAGGGCAAAATGCCAAAAATGAATAATCCTTAAAACATTTTGTAAAGGCAAAATGGCCCTTTGAAAGTGTTTTTTTGAGTTTTTTTCAAGTGTCCTTCACCCTTCGGGAATTTTGCAAGGGTAAAATCTCTGAAGGAAATAATCCTTCAAACATTTTACAAAGGCAAAATGGCCCTTCAGGATTTTTGAAAAGTACCTTTGGCCGAAATAAATGACCTTAAAATTCCTTCAAGCTTTTTGTGCGAGAAAAATGCCTAAAGGACAAGTTCCCTTCATACTTTTTGTTGTGGATAAAAATTCTAAAACAAATGACATGAAACCAATGAAATATCCCTTCAAAATTTTTGTAAAACACTTCGCCCAAAAGCGTTAAGACATTGAATTCCTTCAAAACTTTTGTAGCAGATAAAATATATGATGGAAATAAGTCTTTGGACTTTTTGTCTGAGATAAAAAATCTGAAGACCTATTTCTATCAGACATTGTGTTCATGCAAAAGGCCTAAAAAGTCTAAGGGAAGGAATACCTTAATCAAACAAAGACAAGACAAAGGACTTAGCAAATTATTTATATGAACTTGACCTTTTAGAGGAATTCATACAGACATAAATCTAGCTAAGGGCATAAATTTTGATATAGACACAGGCCCAATTGCTCCAGTGCAATTTTGGGCATTAACAATATCAACATTAGGTCAAACTTGAGATTATAATAATTCAATACTTTTGTCCAAATTTTTTCCACACATCCCATCTTCATTCCTCAATCTTCCATTAAATCCCCTGCACCTGTTGACTAGGATCAACAAACCACATCACCCATAATTTCTACCATCTTGATCCATGACATCCAAAAAAAATTGGTTAATACCCTATTTAGGCAATGCCTCATGGCCAACAAGGATATTCTCCTTTCACAACTCCTTAAAATGAGTACTCCACATCCTATAGGCTTTAACCCCATCCACCCAACATTACCTCCATCCTACACCCATTCCCATTAATGAACTCCAAGTCTTCATACTACCTAGTCCCATTTAAATCCTCCATCCACCAGTCATAGCCAGTCAGCTACCCTTTAATCTATTAGCAAAGGGAATCTAATCCTATCAACCTCATTTACTACTAATATGCCCACTCAATTACAATAACAACCATTTGATCTAAAGTCTAATGTTTCATCAACCAAGTCAAGAATTGAAGAGAGGTCCTATACTCCTCTTCTTATATCTTTAAAATCCATCTTCCACCAACTTATTTCTATCAAAATGATGGTTTATCCACCCATATGACATTTTTATTTTGCCAATCCTAAGCCCTCTTGATATAAATCCAACCACTATTATATATATCACTAAACCTAGGGGCATATTATTAATCGATGTTGCAATTTTCAAAAGTATATCCAAGACCTCATCGATCATGGTGATATTGAAATTGAGAATGAATCAGATGGTTCTACATCCAAGGGTGAAAAATAAGAGGAATGTCAAGATTCCAATCCCTATCATGATCAAACCATTCCCTTTCCAATCCAAGGTTAAGACACCATGTCCATCTTTAATATTCCACCTATCTTCCACAAATCCTCCATTGAAGATGAGTCTATTTCCCATAAGACTAGTCCTCCCTTCTATCATGAGTCCTTATTCCATGGGCCTATCATTAGTGAATCCATTATCCCTCCATCATCTTCCTCTCACCCATCATATTAAAGACCCCATTTAGAGAGGTCACTTACAGATAATGAATCATCTACTAACATCATTACATCTTGTACAACAAAGTTAGTATTAGAGTCAACACTAGTCTTATTTGCATTAGGATCATGTTCAAATCCAATATCCAAATTATATTCCTTGTAAGAAAAATCATCCCTCAAATATATTGCAATAGGTGATGACTACGCCTACCTTTTTGAAGATAATTCCAATCTAGATGTTAATAAATCACAAGGCATATCTTTTGATCCCAACTATGATGATGAATTCATAATAGAGTTCATACAAGCTTTATCTATCTAATATTATCAGAATGAATCTGATTCTAACTTGGATGCATGTACTACATCTAGTCTTAGTGATCCTTTTACAAATCTTGAAGATATTTTCTCTGATGTCAAAACTAGGTCTCCTAAGAACCCCTATAAGGACCTCATTGCCCCACCACCACTCATTAACCTCATCATACCATTCCCCCTTCATCCATCAAAGACCCATTTATTCCTACCGATGATCATTTAATAACCCCCCTCCATATGGATAAATAGGAACATACATTGTTAAAATCTTCCTTAAGTAACATAATATGTGACACAAATATAAAGGTTCAAGACCATATTCAAAAAGTCATGCATGATGATCAAATCACCTTTGATTCAGCAAGTCAAAATAAAGAAAAGTCAAATCATCAACCTAATAAAAAAGTGTCTTCACCTATTTAAACCATATTTAAGTTACTACGGGACCATCAAAGTCAAAATAATCATCATATAAGATCAATCTCCTCTGGTGAAGCCCAAAGTCAGGCAGTAGGGGGTAGTCAAGATATAATCAAGTCTAAAAATCAAAACAATGTCAAAATCAATATCAAGATGGTTGATAATCATTTAAATAATTAGATCAAAGATAAATTTCAAAGTCAAAGTGTTTTATATCTCTTAAAGTCTTTTATCATATGACACCAATGAAATAAAGAACATCTAACATGTCCAACGGTGTGTACGATTGCTAGTCCCACCTCCCAGTTGCCCATCACACCTCCCTATATAAACCTATCATCCAATCAAGTCATATACATCACCATCAAATATAAACCCTAAATCCATCCATTTCACACCTCAAAAACATGGACAACATTGAATCTTATATGGGTGATGAAGACACCTCATCTAGATATCTAGAGGGGTCTCAATCGATAATCAGTGAAGGTCACAAAGACATCAATACATCTAGCATCACAACATAATCCTAGTATCACATATCTCTATAATAGGTGTTGGCTAAAGACTAAGAGAGTGTCATCATTCCTATATCTCACACCCATATCTTCTGACACCTTAGGCAAGTGCCATGATGAAAACTAGTTTTTGGCATCATGGTAAAATAATTTATTGTTCGCATTATACCTCACCACTTGGAGGTCAAATCCACTTTATCTCTATAGTCATATCTTGTATTTCTTGACAAACCCATCCATGTCAAGGTCTAAACATATTTGTATATCATGTATATCCATCCCTTATCCCTATCTGGTATATCATTCCTTCCCATCTTGACCTTTTTACAAGAGTGGAAGGTGTCTAGGAAATGTTCTTGAATCATCTTGGCATATCTTCCAATAGCCACTGAGGAAACTATATTATTTGGTTCTTTCACGATGTGGCCATTGGTGATGGTCCATTCTTCTTTGGTCCTCATCTCCTTTTGATCATCACCCTTATTATTTTAGCATCCTATCTATTCATCCTCATCTTGGTTGTTAGGCATTATATTCCCTTTACTAGTAGCCTGCTTTGTATATTGTATATTTGTATTCCAAAAATCCCTAAAAATTGAAATGTCAAAAAACCCAAAAAAAATCATAAAATCTAGAAAAAGCTGAAAAAAATCCAAGATGTCTTGTCTTATGCCTATTCCCACATTCGTGTCCATCTCCATGCCCTTCACCTCTTATTTCCATAGCCAATTCATATCTAGCCATCCTATTATTGTCTTTCATCCCCTATTTCAAACTGGGGTAAATATAGTCTATATTGATCTAGCATTGACCTAGTCATACTTTAGCCTAGTAAGTCATGAGTCTCTCATCTAAGTTCAAACATGGTCAATCCACAAGTCAACTAGTTCATATGTTTAAATCTACTCAAGCACACCCTATCCATAACCCTAATTATAATCAAGATAAGTCTATCCATCCTCATTCATCCCATCCATATACATCTAGACAATAAGATAAGACCTTTTTTGCTTCATGTGTATATATTTGTGTGTGTGATCAGTGTGTTTTTATTTTTCTTTTTGTCTATAGTCACTTATCTATAATTTTTTGTTTGTATATATCTTTTTTGTCTTATTTTGATCTTTCTTATAGCATAAATCATTTTGTCTATTAGGCAATGAATGAGGATGTTATGATAACACCAAAAGCTATAATGATACTTTTAGGTGCCTTCGATTATGTAGAGTTTGTTATTTTCCCCTTTTATAATTTTTCACTTTGGTACAACATCCTCTTGGTCATAATTATATCATAGGGCATACTACCTAGTGTTGTATTTACATTGGATTGCTTAGACTATGATGAGCCTTATCACAATAATGATGGCTTGACAATAGATTGCACTCATCATTTCTTCAATCCTCTATCACCTACCTAATCATCAATTCATCTTTATCCCATCATCAATTTGATCATCCAATTCCAATAATCTAACCCAACCACATGTCATAACATCTAACATCTCATATCCAATCATTTATCCTAATCATTTTATCTTCACGTCTAACATTTAAGTCACATCCTCTATCTACTAACAAAAATGTATAATATCCATCATCATCATCCTTATCTAGTTTATCTTGTCATCTAACATCTAATGCAAACTACAATGGCCTAAGGTATTTTGAATTTATGTAGGCAACACTTAGTCACATGTTGTGTCTGAGTTTAGCTTGAGCACTCTCTCCTCTTTCCCCATCAATCATCACATCTATCTTGTCTCTCATCATCTTTAGTTCTTGCATCAGTCAAATCATTGAGCTATAATATCAATCAACATATTGATCAATCACTTGTCATGTTCATCGATTTTTCACGCTATGTCCTAAAGAATTTGAAATCGATTGTAGTGAATCTGGCGAGCTGTGTGGCTATGGCCACCATTACAGGTGGAGTTTTTCCTACTAGTGAGGGGAGGGATCAGAAAGCTACTTCTTCTATGGGGAATGGAGATACAACAGCTCTACATCTGGCCTACACTCTTGGTTAAAGGTATGGACCTGCGGGGAGAACTTTTGCAGATGTGGTGGCCTTCGAAGTAGATATACATGATGCATTGCCTCATGCCACATTTGAGCAAACCCAAGTAACACCTGTAAGTGCTTTAAAACTTATGAAGGTAACTCTAGACCCTATTTTAGTGGAAAAGATTGACCAATCAGAAGAACGATTTTCCTCTTGTGCTACCATTTTTTGTTTCTGTGGTTTTTGGCCTTCTCTTGTAGATCTCCAGGATTGGATCTCAAAAAACTGGCTAAAAATTAAAGATGGTCAGATCCATCTTTGTGCCAAGGGCTTTTTTATAGTAATATTTATAAGTCTTAAAGATAGAAACTCTATTTTGTGTCATAATAATTTTTCTTGGCAGGGCAAATTTCCTCTTATGGCCAAACCTTGGCATAAGGATTTAAATCCTCTCTCACAATCCTTTAACAAGCTCCCTATATGGTGCGGCTCCCTTATCTTTCACTACACCTGTGGCAAGAGGCAGTTTTTAAAACCATTAGAAATGTTATTGGGGATTTTTTATATGAAGAAGACAGTCCGAATCTCAACCATTCAACTTGTGCATGATTTCTGGTAGATCTGGATGTTTCTAAGGGCCTACCGGAGGTGATTTGCCTTGAATCCCCAAAGGGTACCTGAACACAAATTTTGGATTATGAGGGGATCCCCTTTCGATGCAGGAAATGCCACCAAACAAGACATATTATTGCTTATTGTGTTGTTGGGAAATCTCATCCCAAACGTTCACCTTCTTGGTGGCCTAAGGGTTCCTCTGAACATAATGTTGACAAACAACCTCTGGAAGCAACTTCAGAATTCAAGACTGAGAATGAGGAAAGTTCACAATCTGAATCGAAGATGAAGAGGAATCATTGGTGAATCATTCTAATGAAGCACCTACGGTGGTTGTGGTTAGTGATACTGTTGAGCCAGAGGAGGAGGTGGTGGTATCTTCCCCTATTCTGGAGGATCTCTCAAAGAGCCAGACTGTGTTCAAGTCTCATAAGGATTTTATGCCCTATGGAACCCAAAGATCACTGTCTTCTGAGGCATATCGCTGAGGCAGCCAAGGTGGAGGATAGATGGACAATAGTTAGGTGAAATAAATCTAAGCCTTCGGTCCCTCCTCTTGATATGAATCTTTGGTCATGTAAAAAAAAATCTAAACATAAAAGATTCATCTAAAGGTCCCTTTTGCTGACTGGTTTTTTTAGGGGCAGTAAACTGGTCGGGTTTACCGGTTACTAGATTGGAAGGTTATTCTGCTAGCTGTTCTAGCTGGTTAGCTTTTAGTTTAGTGTTTGTCTGCTGCTTTTTTTGGTCATATTTGTTGGTTACAGGTCCATGTAAAACTTGGTTTTGGTTCTATTCTGTAATCAGGTTCTTTTGTTAACCTGGTTGTGCTTCAAGGTTTATCTTTCCCCTTGTAAAGGGTTTCGGGGCCCCTTCAAAACCTGTTTTTACCATAATCTAAAACATATTCATCAATCACCATCCCCATAATCATCTCCCTAATATTTTAATCAATCACCCCCACATGTTGATTGGGCTTGATAAATCATAACATCCATCTTTTCTTCCATCAATCATCCATTATCACTGATTGGTCAATTCATCATTTAAAGTTTATAGTTTCCTCCTTTGATTGAGGCATGACTAGGACCATAACTTTATTATTATCTCTCACTCCATTGCATCTACCCTTACTAGGGGCATCATCATTATTAATCGCATTATGGCTCATTGATTTGATGTATTTTAGTGTAATTCTTCCCTTTCATCTTTTGGTCACTTGATCATATCATTTATCCTCTCTCATCTCCATCATATTGCTCAACTTCAACTTTGGGCTACACCTATCATTAATCTTATCAAATCATTATCGTGTCCTAATGTTCTCCCAACATGCATCCTTGTTTTGGATATGTCAAAATTTCATGGCCTCTATCATCTTGGTCCATAGCTCTCCCTGGCATGTGTCCTTGTCTAGGATATGTCAAAATCTTGCAACCTTTTGTCTCATCATCATAATGTTATGGTTGATTCCCCTTTAGGATGTGTCATCAACCATGACATAGTAATTTCCACTCCTTTTGCATGCCTTTTCTAGGGGAATCATCAATTTATAGCTCACTTCCCATGTGAATTTCATCTTCTTCATTATCAGTCCCCCATCTAGTATCCTAACCCCTTATCTTTTCGCTCATCCCACCCCTTGTTTCCTCTTTAAAGTGGCCATCTACCCCTTTCTTCCCTGCATATCCCATCGAGGGGGCATCATGTCCACTAACATCATTTACCAACATTTATCCATAAGGGTATTTCTTCTTTGAAATACCATTACTCCTTCCACTTCACTCACTTACAATGCCCTTTTAAAGAGGGTCAAAATGTATGCATCTAAATTTTCTCACTTCCCTTCATCATTAATATCATCCAATAATCATTTATCTCTCCTTATTTCATCTAAATCATCTTATTAATCCCCTTTTATCCAGTTGGTCTAATACC
The DNA here is from genome assembly GCA_037957365.1 of Torreya grandis. Lineage (NCBI taxonomy): Eukaryota > Viridiplantae > Streptophyta > Pinopsida > Cupressales > Taxaceae > Torreya > Torreya grandis. The sequence goes on along the minus strand of JARHVA010000917.1, from coordinate 1,017,351 downwards.
CCTTCTTCATTATTCATGTCACATAATAACCTGATAACATCCTATGACTAATTAATTATTCTAATTAATCCCATTTATATCCCAATCTTGTCTTATATAATATTTAGGAATTTTAAATTCCCTTCCACCTACCCTCACCTAGGAGTAGACTTTCCTACAAGCCTACTCCCTAATCACCTAACACTTATCTAATCACTAAATTAATCTTCCCCTAATCATCATTAGATTCCCTAATAGAATCTAGAACTTTCTACCACCTTTCTCCTTTTCTAGAGAGTTCTCTCTAGATAATTCTAAGGAATTTTAAATTCCTTAGAATTCCCTCCTTCCTCTCTAGAGGATTCTAATAAAAATTTTAATTCATTGGAAAATCTCTCTCCCTTGCCTATTTAAACGTCTTCACACCATTTTAAATCCAATGAGAAAATAATTATGATATCTATGATCATTCATGTCAATATCTTAATCATCCATTTGTATTTTGGTAAATAAGCCATTGATCAAACTATCAATATTTGGTCAAGAATCAATCTATTATCATGCTATCAAAATTTTGAGTCTGTAAGCAATCCATAATCACTTACTCTTTTTCTTATTTTGATCTTGATTTAGAGCACTTAACTTTAGGATCTAATACTACTATGAATGTTCATATATTTTCATTTTTATCTTAATGGTTTTAGATTTTAATAGTGGATTATAAATTTGGGTGATTTTGGTACAGTTTGTATGTCGTAATTCCATTGCTCGAAATTTCCATCTCATAGTAACCACAATGGAAACAGGAGGCATGAACATAGAAGACACAATTGGAGGAGTAGGAATTGATGGAGAAGTAGAGACAACAGGGGTAGAAGAAGCATCCTCTACCTTTAGAATAACCAAAGATGGTTGGACACTATGCTCAGAGGAAACAACCTCTACTTTAGGTACCACAAGGGAAGGGAAAACACTAGGATTAAGAGAAACAGACTCAAATGAACCAACAGACAAAGGGGAAACAAAAGACATAATAGAAGTGGTAAAAATTGAATGGGATGCACCCTCACCTAATTGTTCTCCATGTAATGGTGCTTTTCCCTTGGTGTCTTGGAGGCTCAAAAATTTATCTCTTTGTATATCCTCCTCCTCATCTGTAAATTCACCTCTAGCCACATCTCATGATGGTCCTTCTATTGATATTACTTCAATAGCTATACTTTGTGGAGGGAGGTGAGCCCTTGGCTTCCTCTTATAATAAATAGTGACTTTCTCAGTTATGGAGGATGCCTTCTATGTGAGTGTGGTTAAGGTAACCATGGTACAGTCTCTTGTGTTGATGTAGTAATAGGATGGACATGTCCTTTTTTTAGTCCAAAGAATCAAGGCAAATTGGATCATATTAAGCTCCCCCAAGTGAAGTATTAGCCACTACAGGCTCTTTCTTTATAGCTTTTAATGTCATTGGAAATGTTTGTGAAGATTTCCCTTGTTCTACCAATGAATGAGATGGCCTATTGACCTAGAAATTAGAGGCAACCCATCTTCTTATGGGTGGGATTCTAATTTGTGCATCTACAATTAAAATGGAGGGCTCCCCTTAAATTATTTTTAGGACTTCCTCGCCCAATCCCACTGTATGTGCCCTCTCTTTGACCTAGGCATCATCTTTGGCATTTAGAAATAGGAAATCATGGCCATAAAACTCGTGATGGTATGGAATTCCAAGGCCTTTAATATGTTTTTTCACCCTATCATGAGGATCCTAGTCCATGTGTGGTAGTGTGGCTAGTAAGTAGTATTCCTTGTATCTGCCAGCCTCGTAAAAGTGTTTGTGATTTACATAACACATTCTACCAATCATGAGGTGATAACCATGTAAAAAAATCTTCTTCTTATTCATCATAGCTTCATCTATCCCCCACCATATTTACTAGGCAATATCTTGCTCTGCTAGTTTATCTGGTACATATTCAGGGAGATGCAGGGATGCTACCTTATGGCCCATGACCATAATCATAGTTTAGTCAAGATATAGCCAATAATATCCACTGGGCACTAATGTGTTTTTAATGATTTTGGATACCCTAGGTAATGGGGATTCATGAATGGCCATCTACACCTAGGGGTATACATCCTTTGTAATATCAGTGATGTTCCTGGTATAAGATTATATGTGTATAAAAGAATGTGAATCACATATACAATTTTTAATGAAGTTTGGAGCTGGGCTCTAGAGTGATCCATTGTGTATATAAACTATTCCTTGAATTACATCTATAAGGTAGGACATCATATATAAATTTTTGCTTTGAGGCCTCTTATCCTTGTGCGGTATTTGTTCTCATAGCTTTATACTAATTACCTTGCATAGAGAAAATGTCAACTCTGAGGTCATTAGTAAATCCAACAATGGAACCCATTCAAGGTAAATTAATTCTATGTTAGGGTAGCCATATAAATTATTTAAGAGAGGCATCTTAATATAGATTCCCATCCACAACTTAGTCACAGGCACCAACTACTTCTCATTCAGATTGATAGTCTCCCCGAGAACCATCCACAGGCTCAATGTTTTCTCAATTGAGTTATCTAAGTGGAGAGATAAATACATTTGGAATGCATCTCTCATGCTACAATGGTTTTTTTCTATAATTAGTGTAAGAATGCACCTCCAGTAACCTTATTAATGAAGAACAAGTCTTGTGAGAGGTCTATGCATGACATAACCCCAGGCTTTACTACTATAGAATATAGTCCTTATTAAAAGGGGAGGAAGTCTGTAACTAATTATCTTTGAGCTGGTGTCAAATTCTTATTGTGAGTGTATGTATCCACCTGATGAATCACTTCCCACAACATTGAGTAATTAAGGTAGTCATTGTTGAACACTATTGGATCATTGATAGTGACTTTGTACTATATTGAATCCTTAATAAAAAATCTAGATGGGGGTAGGACTCCTCAAAATGTCTTGGATGAGGACACCATTTCTAATTGACTAGGTTGACAAAGTTTTGGTTCTTAAATTTATTAGTTCAGTGCTTTTAGATGCACTATATGATTGAAATGCAGGTAGCTAGGGCTTGTTGGCAAGTAAATAAGTGAGTTTGAAGTTAGTTTATGATCAATGAGCATGTCATTGTTTCCAATTCATTGGTATAATTTTGGCATTCAATTATAGTTTATGTGCCATTAATTTCTAATGTCTATATCATTGCTTTGTTTTTTCAATTCAAACTTTGCCACTACATTTGGTGAGTATGTCATGTAGTCACTATTGATGTTTAGAGAGAATGCCATATGTCATTTCATCACTTCTTTCACTTTGGTCTACCTATGCCATGGAGGCTCTTGGTAGTCGAGATTCAGATGATGTGTTAAAATAGTGATTGTGAAGTGAATGAGTCTTCTGAACAAAAGTCCTAAACACTTTTATTTAACACTTTTATCGAAGATCAAAATGAGCCAAAAATAAAAGTTCTAAATAATTTCATCGAAGACCAATTTCTATAAACAATCTCTCTGAAGACCAAAATGCCAAAGACCAAAATGCCAAATACCAAAATCATGAAATTTTTATCTGAATAATTTCATCAAACAATTCCTCTAAACAATTTCTATAAACACTTTTATTAATGAGTTTCATCGAACAATTTTGTTGAAGACCAATTCTGAAGACCAAAATCCTGAAATATGAATTCTAGACAATTTCTCCAAAGACCAAGTGCTAAAATGAAACATTTCTGAAAAACCAAGTTCCCATAGAGTAAATGGCAAAGACTTTAATGTGTGGCAAATAAAGCTGTGAAGGCCCAGTCTACAAATAGAAACTCTAAACAAAAGTTTTAAACAAGACCTACAGATAAAACCCTAAATAGTAACTTCATGCCAAGGTTCATATAGATGTGAAATGCTGAAGATTGTCGAAGATAGACTTTCAACAAAAATCTCTAAGACCAAATTCATAAAGCCTAGGACTTCTTAAATTGTGCATTTATCAAAAACCTGTACATATGCAAAACTTACAAAAAGTATTAGTAGGTTAGTTTGAATAGATAGACATATTCATCTATGTTTGCCAAATATTGAAGTCAAATGCAACATATAAAGCTCTCTTGGAAGAATATTTTCAAGATAAGCCTAGACCTTATCATAAATATAGTGGGTCCCTATTCTAAAAAAAGAATGGGGGATATGTTGGGTACAACATTGATCTTGGAGCTCAGAAAGTTTGTGAAACATAATAAAGGTGGGGCCCAAATGTATATATTTTATAAGTCTTTTTAAATAGCCCTATGAACATACGGAAATAAAATAAACACTAGGACATGATATATTAGCTCTATTAGTCCAAAAAACATAAATTCAAATTCCAAGAAATATTATGAAAGTCCAAGATTTAAAATGAATCATAATTGATGCCTCAATTTTGATTTTCATAAGTTTAAATTCTATAAATTTAGACATTGAGGAAAAACTTAGACCTAGGCATATCAATATTAATATCATGGATATTTAATGCTTATATGACCTTGAATAAATATATTCTAGCAATAGTGGGTCCCTATTTGAATTCTAAAAATGGGGTGTGTGTGTGTTAGGGCACAACAAATGATGAATTACTATAGAAATACTCCTGAGTATTTGAGAACCCATAATTTTGGTAATGCACAATAACAAAATTTTAACTCTAACAAGAAAATAATGATTCAACTAACCCCTGGAAAATACTCCCCCTTCCCAATGTAGCATACTAACCCTTTTCATGCTTGAGATCTGTTTGTGTGATTTTATGAGGTTTAATTGCCCCTTGTTATGAGATTTTTAACAAAGTCCTAGATAAACACTGTAGGTTTCATTTTGATTTCAATTTTTTTAACCAAATAGTAAGGGAAACATGGGCATTACTTTTTTGTCAGTCAAGCATCCATAGCTCTGACAGAGATACCTTTGATTCTATTATAGCCTTGCTCTACTACTAGTTAGGTGCCTATAGCCCTAGTAGATATTACTTAAATCACTCATCTTATATAAGTTTGCATGATGATTTTTTTTTGAAATACAGATAGAATAAGGGTTGGGAATTACCATTGGCTAGGTGTGTACATAAGAAAACTTATTTTAATCAACACATCCCTTCTAGTGTGTATTCATTTCTATGTTTATTATCTCCCATCTAATTTTTAGAATGAAATAGTGTAGCTGATATTTTGAAATCAAAAGTCTTTCTAAATTTTGCATGGGTCTATTAGAGTAAATCTCAAAGGTCTAGAAACCTATTCAGTCCAAGCAAAACCTAATTTAGTCATAGCACATACCTCAATCCTAGGAAACCCAAGTAATATCAGAATAAATCCTTGTAAATACCAATTTCTCTTCTTTTTATATCATCCCCTTATTTAAGCAAGTTTTTTATAATTCTAGCATAGGAAATCTGCTAGTTTGTTCTAAAATTTTAAGAAAACTAATCTAGAAAACATAAAAACTAATCTACCCAAATCAAAATATAGAAAGCAGGAAACACTAATCTAGAAAAATAAGAAATATTAACCTAGAAATAGGATATATATTTTAGAAATTAAGAAATATAATATACTCCTACATTTACATCTTCATTTACAGTCATTCAAAAGCATTTCTAGTTGGAGCAGCCATGAAATAATGTTTCAAAAAATTATCTATTAGCTGGAAAAGTGAAGTCATTACCTTGGAGGTCCTTCAAATGCAAGGCATTGTTACCTAGTATCTCAGATATTTGATATGGCCCAATCCATAACGAAGTGAACTTATCATGATACCCTTTATCCTTATGTGATTTATCCCATAAAAACACTAGGTCTATAATCCTGAAAGCCTTAATTCTAGACCTTTTATCAAACCATATTTTGACAATGTCTTGGTGTTTGTTTAAACTATACAATGCTTCCGTTCAATTATCTTCCATCAGGATTTTTATCAAGTAGTTTGGACTAGATCTTTTCATCCTCCCTCATGTACTCTTGTATGAATTAGTACATTGGTATTTTAAGAGTGATGGGTAAAATTGGTTTTTGTCCATACAGTAGAAGAAAATGTGAAGCTTTTGAGGCTTGCTTGTATCTTGTTAGGTCTAACCATAGTGCATACTTCAGTAACATGTGTTATTCTCTTGGTTTGTCTTGTGTTGACTTCTTGATGGCATCTATCATATTATTGTTTATAGATTCAACCACTCCATTCCCTTATGGATAATAATTTGAAGAGAACTCGATGGTGATTTGCTTGTTATAATCCCACACAATAAATTTAGTAGATTGGAAAGCTAGACCATTATCACAAACTAAGTATATTAGAGTACAAAAAATTATCAGTATATTCTCTTTAAGAAATTTGATAACATCCAGTGTTATGGAATTCCTAATGGCCATAGCTTATATCCATATGGTGTTATAGTTAGTAGTTGTTAGGACAAATTTGTGCCCTAATAAAGAATTTGGGTGTAATCCTTATGAATTCAAGACCTCATTGATCAAAAGTATGTCCTTTAATGACTAGGTACAGAGGCATGAAAGCATTCACTTCTATTTTTCTCACCACCTAGAATTTATGGTATATTGTTTACATGGTTGGGGGCATAATTGAAGATCGAAAGCTAATAGTATGACATCCTCAAAATTTTATGGGCAGTTACATTGTCTGAGGGATGTCCACTACCTATCTTTTGATGTAGATTATCCAGAATGTTTGTAGTTTCTTATTTTGAAACACACCTCAAATAGATTCCTTCATAGTTCTTGTAGTATAGAACTCCTTTCTTTATCATATAATGGGTTGATTTGAGCATAAGGGATCATCTCTTCTCTTTGTTTAGATCAAGGGGACATGTACCCATGAGTACATAGTGGATGATTTGAGCATACCATTCACCACCAGCTACCTAAGTCTCATTGATTTATTTGATAAAAATAGTGTGTATCATTCTCAGTCATGATTTGGATGATTCTTTGGGATCTCACTATATTGGTTGGTCTAATTTTAAGATCAAACTCTTGTAGTTTTACCATCTACTTGCCTCTTCTTTCACCCAATTCATTTTGGTCAAGTGTCAGATTGATAGTTGGGTTAGGAACAATGGCATATGTCTTATTCATCAAATTATAATGCCTAAACTTCTTGACAACTTTGATTAGTGCATTATATTTTGAAGGAAATCAAATATTCATTGTCATCTACCTTTTGTGTGAATAAAACTACTATAGTGTGTTCTAAGACAAATGAATAAAGGTAAAAATCATTAGTGCAGTTTAGGTTGATCATAATTGGAGCCTAATAAATGGTAGTTTTGATATATTGAAAAGATTTCTTGGGTTTTATTTTCCATTATGTTTTATTGTCTTACTAAAACATGGCATTTAATGGCTTGATAATATCTACACATCTAAAAATTAATTTCAATAAGATGTTCATTATCATCTACATTTTGTGTGAATATAAATATTATAGTATACTCTAAGACAAATGAATAAAGGTAAAAATCATTAGTGAAATGTAGGCCTATCATAATTAGAGCTTAAACAATGATAGTTTTGATATATTAAAAATCTTTTTTGGCTTTTGTTATCCATTATATTTTAGTGTCTTACTAAAACATGGCATTTAGTGGCTTGATAATCTCTAGACATCTAAAAATTAATTTCCTTACTAAGTTTATCTTGCCAAATAAATACTTCAACTTTTTATTGCTTAAGAGGTGTTATCTTAGAAATGTCCTAGATTTACTCTGGGTCAATGGAGATCCCATCCTTAGTAATGACATGACCTAATAATTTTCCTTCAATGACTTTTAAGATGCTCTTATTTGAATTGAGTGATACTCCATATCTTCTACACTTGTCAAATACTCCATGTAGATGGTCAGCATGATCAGCTCTATCTGTTTAAAAACACCGTTAAGTCATCCATATAGATGATTATGCATTTTTTAATGGGTCCCTAAAAGGCAAAGTCCAAGCTCATTGGAAGGTTATTTTTGTATTTATTAGGCCAAAAGTCATCCTTTTGTATGCAAAAGTTCCCCACTTAGTGGTGAAGGTAGTATTTATTTTGTCTTGTGCTTTTACTAGCACTTGATTATAGCATGAGAATCCATCCAAGAAGTACATCATCTTAGATCCAATAACCATTTGAATTACCTCATATAGGGAAGGCAAAGGATAGTTATCCTTTTTCATGCTTGGTTCATATTTTTGAAGTCAACATAGAGCTTGATCTCTCTAATCTTCTACCTAACTAGCACCAAGTTGGCTACCCAGGAAGAATACCCAATTGGAAAGACAACCTTGGCATCCAATAACTATTTTACTTCTATCTAGATGAGAGGTTTCAAAAATAGATTTACTGGCCTTTATCTATGCCTTAAGTGCTTATGCTCTAGTTTCAATGGGATGGTATGTGTGATGACCTTGGGATCAAAGGCCTTCTGATCTTCATATGCCCAAGCAATCACATCTTTGTATTCTATTCAGTATACCCCTTAACTTTAGTTTCTCAAATTCAGTGTAACTCAAGCCAATGTTTACATATTGGGAATGTTAGTCAGTGCCTATATTCTCCTTGAAAAAATTAGTCTCAGTCACTTTGAGTTATTTTTAATTATAGGCTTGTGTATCTACATCAAAATCTTGCTCTAAGGAAACCATCCCTATGGGTATTTAGTTATCTTTAAGTTATAAGACACCATATTCTCCCAAATATTCAATATGCATGGCTTTAAAATCTTTTTCATCTATTATCTAGGATTCAAAGGCTCCCAAACTATTCATAACTTATATAGTTTGTTGATCATCCTCAAATACCTAGAAGTTATCCACAATGTTTGGGATAGAGGGGAAAGGAACCAGCTCCATAAATAATTTTTACATTTTGGATTCTGAGACTAGTGCCAGATTGGTAGCTAAAACTATTGGTGAATCTATTGTTTGGTTTCCTTCTATTGGGATGGCTCTAATGTTGAATGTTTTAAATGATTTGATCAGGTCCCATACTCAATGTTTGTACATATTAAATTAAGTGAGTTTACATTGGTATTTTTTTTATTTGGTTAACAACTAGCTCTAAATCACCAAGGATTTGTAACTACTTGAAGTTGTGATTTAGTATGAACTATAGACCAAGGATTAGGGTTTCATACTCAGCTCAATTATTAGTGCAAGGGAATTTAACCTATACATACCTAAATATTGCTTCCCATCTAGATCAATCAAAGTTATGCGTACACCTGAATGTTGCTTTGATTTGGATCTATTGAAATGGATAATCCATAATTGAGGACCTTCAAATTCTTGTTCATGAGGTTCTTTCTTGGTAGTGAAAGTGTACACACCTACATGTGAGTTTGCAAAGTCAACATTTTAATTCTTAACATTAAACTCTATGATCAGGTACTTCATATTTGGTTCTTAGTCTACTTGAATCTGATTGGCTACCCCTTTCCAAGATAGCCACATGTGTCATAAATTGATGGCCATGTATTAGTTTAGTGTCTTTAACCAATTTCAACTCAGAAATAAGCCATAATTTTTTGGAATGTCAATAAATAAAATATTTATGTACTATTATACATGAGACTTAGATGCAAGTTAGATGTGTACATTTGTCAGCTCTCCAACACATGGGATAGAAGACTTGTCCAATTGTAGGACCACTATTTTTGACTTCTCTTGGGTCAAACCTAGTTTCTTGAATATGGTTGTAAGCATCACATTGGCTAAGGAATATAATCCAACCAGCTCATGTTCTTTATGAACATTTTGATAGTTAATATAAAAGTCACTACTTCAGGCTTGTCCTTGCAAACAACTAAGTTTGCATGTATGGATTTTGATTTATAAGTAGATGACCTCGTAGTCAAACCTTTAAGTAGTAACTCTCTTTATTCAGTGATATGGGATAGTTCATGAAGATTGATATTAGCCTTGATCTTATTCATATCTTCAATAATATTGTACCCTCCTCTGCTCGATGGTTCTACACTCTACAATTGATCATTCCCTTTTGGAGGGGGTAAGTTATTGTTGGCCTTAGGATTTAGAGGAGTAGTAGCACTATTATTTGGGGGTGTGTAAGTAGTAACAAGCTACTTTTTTATCAAATTGTAATTATTCCTATAAAACTAAGGGAAAGTGTGGATCTCATATATATTGTATTCTAGTTCATTCTCGTCCTCTACCAGGAATGGGAAGTCATATGTCTCAAAGACCATGGATGTGTTAGAATGACCTAAAGTGGTAGATGATGATGGCTCTAGTTGATTTACAAAACCTTCATGTCTATCCATCTTTTTCTAAAAGATCTCAAAGGTAGTATAGAACTCTACATAGTCTATCTCACCATGAAGTGTTGTGTTTTGGACTCAACACCAATTAAGGACTACTTCCAAGATGTTTATCTTTAGCATCTTGTTAGGTGGCTATTTCTCTATATTATTTATAGATCTATTGAAAGGCCTATTGTACCTTTGGTGTGCAAAGTTTTGACTAAAATTATGTCCCATGGTGTTTTCCATTCACTTTTGCATGCTCAAGAATTTATTGCTCAACTTTTGTACCATTCATTGTGTTGGGTGAATATTTTGTCAATAGCTAACTAATGAGCAAAATAGGTCTCTTCAACCATAGCATAGGGAGATTGGTCAAATAGATGTGCAGGTTTACCACATCAAAAGGGGTCAAATCTTTTCTCTCATCAAGGGGAGGTTCCCTGTAAATAGGAGAAGGCTATATACTATATATATGCAAAAAGTAACACTCAAGGGAAGGATAACACCATCCATCTCTCTTTTTTTAGAGATGATGTTCACAAACAAAGGATAAAATTTTGGTGACAACACTGAAGGCACTTCTCTTATTTCAAAAGTGATCTTACAGGAAATAGCAGTTCTTTCAGGTAATGACAAGTAACTGGTGATAAAGGTAGACTGAGATGTAGCACAAAGTCTCCACCTTGACTGCCCAAGAGTGAAATATGAAGGACAATGAGGGCACAAAGTCATGCCAAGGCCCCTTACATAGGAACAAAAAATAGACAAACACACTAAAGGCAATCATGGGGGCACAAAGTCTCTCCATAGTTGGCTTCAGGACACCTTCCTAATTACTTCCACTAGTTCTACTTATTTCTTTAAAATGGACAAGAACACATTCAGGAAATAGACATAAGAACAATCTCTTAAAATGACACAAGGTATAACAGCACAAAGTCTAAAAGTAACTTGTTTTCTCATTCAAACAAAGAAATATGATGAACAATCTAAGCTCAAAGTCTCAGTAATCACCTCTCAATGTTGGCAGAGTTTTGCTTCTATAATGGAAAAGTCTCCTGGCGACTAGTAAGAGAATACAATATATAATAGCCAAGAAAGGCTTAGCACTTTATTCCATGGAATGACCCATGTTGCCTTCAATGCCTTGAATGCATTTTTAGTTTTGTCAAAGAGGGCCATACTAGAACAGGGTGGTCACCTTAACTGTGGCATGTTGATTTATCTCAAATGTCTTCTCTTAGGCCTGGTCATCTACTCTGTCACCTGATATCTACGCAGTTGTCCACTTTACCTTTACTCTAAGGGAGACAAATAGGCCACGCCTTCAATGTTTGCAAGCTCATTTATCTACTTGGTGGACTATTCCACCTACCAAAAATAACTCCTGCAAATATTTCTAGTCTTTCCCTCTTTGACTCTTCATAGTTTTGTCTTTTCCTAGAACTAGAGCTCTCAGGGCTATCTTCCCAGCTTTGTTGGCTCTTTCGGCTCTTCTCTCAGTGGTTCTTCCTTTTGGCATTTTGGCCTTTGAATGCATTCAGGTCCGTGCTCAAGCTTTTAAAGATCAATGATTATTTCATTGCCATGAAGTTGACATTCGCATGCCCATCACCACTTGGAAAGCTAACGGCTAGTTTGTTTCCCTAAATTTATTAGTTGTAGGGATGTCACTGGATGTCTGGATCCCAACAACTAGTTCATGGTGCTTAATCTTGACGTCTTCGGGCCCATCACCCTCCTTAGCAATTCCTTCGACTTTCATGTTTAATCCTTCTCGAAGGGGAGGAATCCCTTCAGGGTCTTGAAAAAGGTCCATTTTGCTCAGTTGGAGCCCCCCGTAAGGGTACCTACCCTTTAGGGTCCTTCGGGTGGTCTTCAAGTTTCACCAGGTGGCTTTCGAGCTCCAATTCCTTTAGTCAAAATGTCTGAAGGAATTCCTTCAAACATTTTTTTTGAAGGAAATGCTCCATTGCCTTAGCCATTTTTGTCGTGAAAAATCTTTTTGAAGGAATTCCTCTACTCTTTCGGCCTTTGAAATGGTCTATTTTGCTCATCGCCTACCCTCCGTAGGGGTAGTTTGATCTTGGTTTGTTGCCTTCTACAAGGGCACTTGGATTCAGTTCCCTAACCTCCATAAGGGCACTTATTCCTTTGGCTTTGGGGAAACCCTTTGAACTGGTCAATTAAACTAACAGATTGAACCAACTTTGGTTCAACAGTTCAATCTTGCATTTTAAAGCCATATTTTTGTCTAAGTCTTTTGATCTCTTAGAATCGATTGAACCTGTTGAACCAATTTGGTTCAAGGTTCAACGGTTCAATGGTTCATTCCTTTGTTTTTTGCTAAGTCTTTTTATCGCTCGAACAAGACGCGTTGAACCAACTGCTTGATGAACCTTTGAACCATTGAACCCATTGAACCTTTGAACCAAAATGGTTCAAGTTTTAACAATTCAATGGTTAAAGCCTTCTTCCTTTTGTTAAGTGTTTTGAAGCCGTTGAACCTTGAAGCGATTGAACCTGTTGAACTTGTGCCGAAGTGCTTAACTCTTTAAGCTTGCCGATATGGTTGAAATTTTGAACCTGTTGAACCAATTTGGTTCAAGGTTCAATTGTTTAATGGTTTAATCCTTCCTTTGAAGCTTACTGATGAACATTTTTGGTTAAACCAAGGCGTTAAACCAAGCTTGAAAATGTCTAAGTGTTGAGAGCTTGTTTCTTTTCCTATAGAGTCCATAGAAATGAACTTGCAGATTTCATAGAAATGAACCTGTAGAGTCCATAGAAATGAACTTGTGGAGTCCATAGAAATGAGTCCATAGAAACTAGTTCGTAGAACCAAGAAACTAACCTGCAGAGTCCGTAGTTTTGTCTAAGTCTCCCAAGTTTTGAAAGAGCCCATAGAATCTAGCCTACGGAGTCCGTAGAAATGAGTCCGTAGAAACTAGCCTACAGAGTCTATAGTTTCAAGCCTGCAGAGTCCATAGAAATGAGTTTGTAGAACCTAGCCTGCAGAGTCTTTAGTTTTAAGCCTATAGAGTATATAGTTTCAAGCCTATAGAGTCTATAGTTTCAAGCCTGTAGAGTCCATAGAAATCTAAAAAAGCTTGAAAAATAGAAAATTTGAATACTCAAAATAATTTTTGAGAAAAAAAGAAAGAATTTTGGCAAGTAGGACCAAAATACTTCATATGTTGTCCCAATAATGAGTGACAGATTTTGAGAATAACAGCTGGCTCCAGTTGGGGAACTTCCTTCAGTTGAAATCTTGAAACAGTTGAGGGGAGTACAAACCAAACTCTCTAGTGCCTTCAAGTATGTCATTGGGCTACGAAGTCATGCTATCCAAAAAAGAAAGGCACCAAAAATAAAAATGAAAAGCACAAAATAAAACTAAAGACTATACAAATATACATATGTATAGATGATATTATCTGATACTTCAAGGATTGAAGTGCTTCAGATGCTGCCCATTGTGAGACAATGAAAATGGCATTCCATCCTAATAAACCAGAAAGAAACCATTTTGTCCCCAGAATTGGTGATGGGAAAATGGAACTCTCCACTACGAATCACATTTTTTGTGCACTCCTTTTGGTTCTCTCTTCTTGCTCCATGGCAAGACGTGGTCTCCAATCTGAAAACCATAAATCCTTGCTCTCTTGGTGAAGAGTTTCTTTTTATAACTTTGGTGCATAGTAGTATGGTCCACTACCACAACCTACTATTTTTTTGGCCCACTAAAGCACATAATTTGATTGTCAGCATCAAACACCTGACAAACCAACAGCTCGGCATCTCCTTTGGCATGAAGGAGTTTGACATCTTTGTCTTGAGTAACCTTCAATCTGAAAAGCAGTAATCTGTACTCGATAGTGTTGTTGGCATTGCCAGACTGCAACTTGTATGAAGTAAAAATATCTCCTTAAGGAGATATCAACACAGTCCCAGCTTCAGCACTGGTAAAAGAATTGTTGCCATCAGATTTTAAGATCCAAACATCATCAAAAACTGATCTTCTATCAGATTTTTCTTCATTAGAGAGGGAAGATCCTTTTTCATCTATACTACACCCTACCAATTCTTCTGATGCCTTATTTGAATCAATTCCTAAATTATCAGCTATAGGACTTTCATCTATAGAAACATGAACATCTTCTATGGTCAAGAAGTAATTACCCCTGCCTGAAGACTCAAACAAAACTTGGGTTTTAGCGCTGATGTCTGAGTGACAACAAATTTTGCCTCCTTTTCAGGGAGTAGCCTCTTCATGATACCTTTGACAAGGATCCTCACCTCAGAAAGGTCCATGTTCAATTCTCCACCAACATCCTTGTAGAAATTTTGCCCAAGAAGGATGCCATAGGAGGCTGGGATGTCAACCACTAGGACTATCATCTTGATTCTCTTATCTGGGAATGTTGTAAATGCAAACTAGGCATCCTTGATTTGTCTTAGCAGTGGCACTTGTTTGTTCGCCATGGAGAAACATCTCCCAAATGTCTTGGTCAGTGTAAGACCAAGGGATTCAGCCACTTTGGTAGGCATGACATTGTCTGAAGCTCTAGAATCAATGATGTAGTTGCTTAGCTTGTGAGCACTTATCAATAGGGAAACATAGAAAGGCTCTATTTTCCCAGGGGCAATAGGAGTAATGACAAGGTTTTTTGGGATGGACATGTTCCTTGGGGGATCATGAGTTACCTTTATAACATCTTGTCTTGTAGGAATAGTTTGATTCTTCACACACTCAACCAACTTGTCCAACTACTCAAGGTTGGATTACAAATATTCAAACTCAGTCATTTGAATTTTAGTCTTCTTAGTATGGTCGACTATGTCAAATGACTAGAATGGACTAGGAATAGAGGAAGGGAGTTCATCCTTCTAGTTTTTAGGGGGGAGGACTGATCTGTGAAGTTAAAGTTGAAGGTGCAAAAATGTTTGGGGTACATACTTTTTTAGCAACCACTGGGTCCTTTGGCTAGAAAGATAGATAAGTTCTTCATTTGGCAATTGAAATCGTAGGCTGAGCTCACTCCTCTATTCTTTCTTTATCAACTTGCTAGGCTGATTGATTCTTAGACTAGGTGAATATAGCATATGATCCCTCAACTGCTTCACCTTTACTTCTGGGTTCATCCTGGTAATTCAGGAAACTAATGTTAGAGTCACCAACTAATTCTTTTTCTCCCACTATGAAGATATTAGCATCATCTTATTGATTAAACTTAGGTTGGAAAGAGGAATCATGTTCTATTTCTAGATATCTAACTGTTGAGTTGGTTGGAGGCACTTCAAGGGCAAGGTTCATTTGTGGGGGAGGAAGATGATTTGTTTGCCCTTGATTCTTGGTAGCATTACCTTGGTATGACTAGTTCTAAAATGTCCTCTTTGGCATATCTCGATAAGGAGGAGTAGACATGCCTTGGGCTATTTGTCTTTTCAAGGCTACCAATTCATTTGCCATCTTTTGCACCATTTGATCCATAGTGCCTGTAGGTGGATATTTAGAGGATGAAGAAGATTTACCTCTATTAGGATCTCTCCTTATCTTCTCCACCAAGATGAGATCATCTTCCACCTTAGTGGCTAAATCTTGAGCAATAGCAAGTTTTATGTGGCCAGCCCGTCTTAGCAAAAAACTCACTTCAAGCAGTTGTGAGTTGATAAAGAAGCATTTGAGGTTTTCAAGTGTTGGCTGAGCAATTGTAGAAATCTAATTCCTCAACTTGTCAAACTTGGCTATGAAAACCCTCATAGATACATGAGGTTCCTTCTTCATCTGTGTGATTTGGGCCAACAAGGCATGCGCATCTTCTATAGGCTTGAATCTTGCTTTGAACTTGGCTTTGAGAGTGTCCCAATCAGTCACTGACTAAGCTTATAGGTGGTAGAACCAGTCTGTAGTATCACCTTGCAGTGTTTCCATGAATAGCCTAATTATTATGTCCTCATATTCCACACCTATCACACCACAAGCTATGCTGAAGGCAACAATATGTTCATTAGGATGAACTTTCCCATCACCAAATACCTTAGGGAAATTCTTTCTTGAACTGTGTGGTAGCTCATGAAGAGGTGGAGTAAGATTGAGTGGACCAAAAGAGTTACCCCATGGGCCTTGAGCTGCCATGATTTGATTATGGAAAAGGGGGATAACAAATTTGGGTGGAGTATGTATAAGAAAAACTCTGGTAACAATAGAAAAAGAAGCTCTACCTTGTGTTGGTGTCCTGGTATGGGTAGGAAGAACACTCCTGGATTGTTGAACTTGAAGTTGGGGAGGGACTAAATTGAAATTGCCCTATTACACCAACTCAAAGATAGGGTCAACAACACCTTGGGCTCTCTGGCTTCTAGTATAGCATGGAGTTACTAGATTGCAGAATAAAAATGGGAAAGAACTGGTCTTGCTTTAGCTTGAAGCTTGAGGCTTCAAACTATGTGTTTTATCCTGTTGGCATGGTGGTGGAGGAAGATGGAAGGCTATAATGATAATGGGTATGACACAAAGCAGAGTCGCTAGAGTCTATAATGGATAAGGATAAGGACTACATTTTGTTCCCCAGTAGAGTCACCAAAAACTATTGGGTTAATATTTTTTCAACAACTAACTGATGAGAAAAATAGGTCTCTTCAAACACAACATAGGGAGATTGGTCAGCCAGATGTGCAGGTTTACCACATCAAAAGGGGAGAAATCTCTCCTCTCATCAAGGGAAGGTTCCCTGTAAATAGGAGAAGGCTATATACTATATATATATATATATATATGCAAAAAGTAACACTCAGGAGTAGGATAACACCATCCATCTCTCTTTCTTCAAAGATGATGTTCACAAACAAAGGAGAAAATCTTGGTGAAAACACTGAAGGCACTTCTCTTCTTTTAGAAGTGATCTTACAGGATACAGCAAAAGTTCTTTCAGGTAGTGACAAGCAACTGGTGACAAAGGGCGTAGTAACTAGCAGGCTGAGATGTAGCACAAAGTCTCCACCTGGACTGCCCAAGTGTGAAATATGAAGGACAATGAGGGCACAAAGTCATCCCAAGGCCCTTTACACAAGAATAGAAAATAGACAAACACACTAAAGGCAATTATGGGGGCACAAAGTCTCTCCATAGTTGGCTTCAAGACACCTTCTTAATTACTTCCACTAGTTTTACTTATTTATTTAAAATGGACAAGAACACATTCAGGAAATAGACATAAGAACAATATCCTAAAATGACACAAGCTATAACAGCACAAAGTCTAAAAGTAACTTGCTTTCTCATTCAAACAAAGAAATATGATGAACAATTTGAGCTCAAAGTCTCAGTAATCACCTCTCAATTTTGGCAGAGTTTCACTTTTAAAATGGAAAAGTCTCCTAGCGACTAGTAAGAGAATACAATATATAGTAGCCAAGAAAGGCTTGGCACTTTGTTCCATGGAATGGCCCATGCTGCATTCAATGCCTTGAATGCATTTTTAGTTTGTCAAAGAGGACCATGCTGGAATAGGGTGGCCACCTTAACTGTGGTGTGTTGATTTATCTCAAATGTCTTCTCTTGGGCCTGGGTCATTTGGTTTATCACCTGATATCTACACAGTTGTCCACTTCACCTTTACTCCAAGGGAGATAAACAGGCTACACCTTCAATGTTTACAAGTTCAAGTATCTACTTGGTGGACTATTCCACCTACCAGAAATAACTCCTATAGATATTTCTGGTATTTCCCTCTTTGTCTCTTCTTGGTTTTGTCTTTTCCTAGAACTAGAGTTTTGGAGGCTATCTTCCCAGCTTTGTTGGCTCTTTCAACTCTTCTCTCAACGGTTCTTCCTTTTGGCATTTTGGCCTTTGAATGCATTTGGGTCCGCACTCAAGCTTTTAAAGATCAACGATTATTTCATTGCCATGAAGTTGATGTTCACACACCCGTCACCACTTGGAAAGTTAACGGCTAGTTTATTTCCCTAAATTTTTTAGCTGTGGGGATGTCATCAGACGTCTGGATCCCAACGGCTAGTTCATGGTGCTTAATCTTGACATCTTCAAGCCCATCACTCTCCTTGATAATTCCTTCAGCTTTCTTGTTTGATCCTTCTTGAAGGGGAGGAATCCCTTTGGGGTCTTAAAAAAGGTTCATTTTGCTCAGTGAGAGCCCCCCACAAGGGTACCTACCCTTCGGGGTCCTTCGGGTGGTCTTCAGGTTTCACCGGGTGGTCTTCAGGCTCTAATTCCGTTGGGCTCTAATTCCTTCAGACAAAATGTTTGAAGGAATTCCTTTAAACATTTTATCTGAAGGAAATGTTCCATTGCCTTAGCCATTTGGCCATAGAAAATCTTTCTGAAGGAATTCCTTTGCTCTATTCAGCCTTTAAAACGGTCCATTTTGCTCATCGCCTGCCCTTCGCAAGGGCAATTTGATCTTGGTTCATTGCCTTTTGCAAGGGCACTTGGATTTAGTTCACTACCCTCTACAAGGGCACTTGGCTTTAGTTCCCTACCCTCCACAAGGGCACTTATTCCTTCGGCTTTGGGGTAACCCTTTGAACTAGTCGATTAAACCAACTTTGGTTCAACAATTCAATGGTTCAATCTTGCATTTTGAAGCCATCTTTTTGTCTAAGTCTTTTGATCTCTTTGAACCGATTGAACTCGTTAAACCCGTTGAACCAATTTGGTTCAAGGTTCAATGGTTCATTCCTTTGTTTTTTGCTAAGTCTTTTGATCGCTCGAACAAAATGCATTAAACTAACTGCTCAATGAACCTTTGAAACATTAAACCTGTTGAACCTTTGAACCAAAATGGTTCAAGGTTCAATAGTTCAATGGTTCAAGCCTTCTTATTTTCGTTATGTGTTTTGAAGCTATTGAACCTTGAAGCGGTTGAACTTGTTGAAATTGTGTTGAAGTGCTTAACTCTTTTAGCTTGTCGATATGGTTGAACCTGTTGAACCCATTGAGCCAATTTGGTTCAAGGTTCAATGGTTCAATGGTTCAATCCTTCCTTTGAAGCTTGTTAATTAACATTTTTGGTTGAACCAATGCGTTGAACCAAGCTTGAAAATGCCTAAGTGTTGAGCGCTTGCTTCTTTTCCTGTAGAGTCCATAAAAATGAACTTGCAGAGTCTGTAGAAATGAGTTCATAAAAACTAGCCTGCAGAGTCTGTAGTTTCAAGCCTATGGAGTCCATAGAAATGAGTCCATAGCACCTAGCCTGTAGAGTTTGTAGTTTCAAGCCTATAGAGTCTATAGTTTCAATCTTGTAGAGTCTGTAGAAATTTGAAAATTCTTGAAAAATGGAGAATTTGAATACTAAAAATAATTTTTGAGAAAGGAAGAAATAATTTTGGCGTGCAGGACTAAAATAGTTCATATGTTGTCCCAAAAATGAGTGACAGATTTTGGGAACAACATATTGGATGGCATCTAATTCTACTTTTGTAGAGTCAACAATAATACCCTTTGTAGTAGCAATATTAACTGGTATCAAATATTGGTTTAGATTTTGTTGATTAGATGAAGATATAGGATTATTTAGGAAGTGAAGGTGTTGGTTAGGTGGAGCATGGGATAAAGGCAATTGGGTGTAAACCTAGTTTTAATTCTGAGCCATAATATTCTGATTAATTTAGTTGTCTATCAATATAATAACTTTAGTATAGGTTAGTTACAATAAGTTAGTGTTAGGTGCCCTATGGAAAAAGACATCAGTCATAGGGTCTAGGGTGTTCTTATACATTTCAAGGTTTAACACGTCAATGAGTTTATAGGTAACTACAAGTTAACTATTTTTTTTTTTTGAAATATTGCATTAAAGTCTTGAATTGTCTCTTTTTCCTCTCTCCTCATACTTGTAAAATATTGGTATATAATAATGGGTTGGTGATTTGTTCAAACTGTCCCAAAAAAGTGTTTTGACATTGATTCAAAGATGCAACCAAATATTCTAGAACATTAAGGAACCAGTAATAAGCATCATCTTATAGTGTGAAAGGAAAGAGTTTGTAGGCCACGTCTTCATGGGTTATATTTAGTATCCCTAAACAAGTATTGAAAGCCTTTACATGTTCTTTAGGAGTCTTGCCTCTTGAAGGAGAAAAGGAAGGAATATACTTTTCAAGTTTTCTAAGTAGATGATGCACATCTCCAGGGATGGTAATAACATAACTGGTTAGCCAAGCTTGGGTCATCGATCATAAATGAATTTGGGGTCATCTATTTAGGGAATATGATTGAGCTTAGATCTTCTCAAGACACATTTATCTAATTTAACTTATCTACGAATTTCAAAAGGTGGGTATTGAAAATTAGTATTTAAGGTAGACCTTGTTAATCTTCTAAGTATATCCAATGTAATTCAAGTGATCTCCTTGAAGAAATCAAATCATTTCCTTCCTTCTAACACCAAATATTGATGTGGTCTTTATGTACACCAAGGAACCTTATAGAGTACCTATTGTGGCATAAAATTGCATCCTATGATAGGGTTCTTTAGGCTCTCTAACTCCTAGCCACACAATGGGATTAACCCCAAGCTTTGGGTATCCTATGATGGGGTTGAACCTCTAGAGAAGGTTAATTCCTCTTCGTAAATCACCTAAACTATCATAAAAGGGTGATGTACCAAACTAAATGAAACTATCATAAAAGGATAGGAGACCTACATAAAAATGACTAAAATCATAAAAGGGTGATGTACCAAACTAAATGAAACTCCTAATTGCTCAAAAACAAACACAAAGATAGCTCAAAGATCCCTCACACAATCTCTAACACTAGATGGTTTGCATGAATAATTATAAATAAGACCTTCTAGACAAGGGATAAAGCATAGAGGAATGGTAAAATTCACACTATACCTTCACTTATGGCTAGAATAATACAAACTCAAACCTACAAACACCTTAAACCACCTATAAAAGGCAAGGAAGAGAGGATGATCACCATGAAATAAGACTTCTTCACAAGTCAATCATGCACAAGCTACCTAAAACACAAAGTGCAATCAAAGAAATAGGAAAAATACGTAATATTATTGCTTCAAAGGCTATTCTTTACAAATTTTGACAAGGTTTTACCTTATCAAATGAGAGTATATCCATTACAATGAGAATAAAAGAGCTATATACAAGAAGAGAAGAGGAGTGGGAGAAAGCTTTCAATCTTTAATCAATGCATTTCAACCACTATCCTTTGGTTGCCCAACGTAGAAGAGGAGGATTAAATGCCTTTCAACAACTATCCATGGAGCTTAGGGACTGATCACACCTTTCACCACTAATATTCTTGGACTTAGCCTTGGTAAACCTAAATTTTTTGGCTTGGTGGTGTGCATGGGTGTCTTTGGCAAAAAATGGGCTTCTGGAGCCACCTCGCAAGCTTACAAACTTACAATTTGTTTATAAACCTCTATTTTCCACTTGGTTTTTTGTAGGCAGGGAAGTGAAGACATGAGTATAATTTTCAACTTTACAAAGTTTTCAATTGCACAAGGATCTTTAGTTTTTGATTAGGTGGGAATGTGCAAATTTGAGTGCAATTTACAACTTTGTAAAGTTAAAAATTGCACAGAGATCTCTTATTTTTGCCTAGGTGGGAAAGTAGAGACTTGAGTACAATTTGAAACTTTTCCAGTTTACAAATTTCATGGAGATATTTGGTTTTTTCCTAGGCAGGAAAATAGAGATTTGAGTGTAATTTACAACTTTGCAAAATTACAAATTGCATGGAGATATCTGGTTTTTTCCT
This sequence comes from Torreya grandis, assembly GCA_037957365.1. Taxonomy (NCBI): domain Eukaryota; kingdom Viridiplantae; phylum Streptophyta; class Pinopsida; order Cupressales; family Taxaceae; genus Torreya; species Torreya grandis. The sequence goes on along the minus strand of JARHVA010000917.1, from coordinate 995,323 downwards.
AGGTGGGAAAATAGAGATTTGAGTGTAATTTACAACTTTGCAAAATTACAAATTGCATGGAGATATCTGGTTTTTTCCTGGGTCTTGAAAAGATACTTAGGCCTTACTTAAAACTTTACTTGAGGTTCTAATAGTTTGGTTATTATGCCCAACACTTCATTATTTCCACTAGATAGTGAATAACCTTAAAAAGTGGCTTGATCTAGCACATCTTCCCTTTACGATTGGATCATCCAGTGTAATGGGATCCTAAGATAATTCAATTCACATACACAGACCCTCCAAGAAAGTGTACTACATCATTAAGTCATGATAAGAAAGGGATTAGTCATGAAGGTGAAAATTTTGGTATGTAGGCCAACTTTGGCCAATATTTCTAGTGACCTCCTAGGATTGCATACATGTCTATGCAATAGACTAGTCATCTTAGCCTATCTATTGGGATTATGGCATCATAAAAAATCCTCTTCAATTGAGAACTAGATTTCTAACCTCTCAAATAAACTCTCATAGTAACAATAATAACAAGAAATAAAACAACCATGTGCTCAAATCACTTGGGGAAGGGAAACACACAACATAAGAGGATGTGCATGAATCACTTAGAGGAAAACAACATATAATCTAATATATATAATGGTTATGAATTGCTTCTAATTACCAGGCTTTAGATGAATCCCATTGACTGGGATGGGTAATATCTCTCCATCTAGTTTGGCAAGCTAAAAAGCCTTGTGTTGTTTACAGCCATGGATGAGGTAAGGTCCACTCCACAAACTATCAAACTTTGTATCATTTCCTGGTTTGGCTTTGTTAGCATCCCACTTCAAGACTAGTTCACCTTCCTTAAAGTCTCTTACAATGGCTCTCTTATCAAAATCCTTCTTGACTAGAACTTGATGTGATTCCATTGTCTTCATTGCAAGGTCTCTTGTTTCTTCAAGCTCCATGAGTTTTGTCATTCTCATACCCATGGGCTCACTTTCTATCAACTCAAGTTGATGAGCTAGTTCCAAAGCAGGTAGTTCAAGAGAGATGGGTAGCTTGGCCTATCTTCCATACATAAAGACAAATGGTGAGTTCTTAATGGCATTTTTGGGAGTCACCCTATCAACCCACGAGGCTATTCTTAGCTTGGTATGCCATACCCTCTAGTTTTCCTCCATGGTCCTCTTAATTATCCTAATCAAGTTTTTGTTTGTTGATTCAGCAAAGCCATTACCTTGGGGGTAGTAGTTAGATGTTGTGCTAAGGTAAATGCCTAGCTAAAGATCACATTCACTTATTTTCATCCCATCAAATGTCAAGGCATTATCTAAGATGATAGTGTTTGGTACCCCAAACCTTGTCACAATGTTATCATAGAAATCTAACATTGTTGTCTCATTAGCCTCTTTTAGAGCAATAACCTCCACCCAACTAGTGAAGTAGTCAGTGGCAGTGAGTACCCACTTGTGCCTTCCACTAGAAGTTGGGTTTATCATACCTATGAAGTCAAGGCCCCACTGCATGAAGGGTTTCTCTACCTAAATGGGGCTAAGAGGAAGGGTTACTAGTCTTTTTTTACCATTGAAAAACGCACACCTTTGGCACTTCCTAACCCATGTGTAAGCATATTTGAAAATACTATGCTAATAGTAACCAACCCTCATAATTTTTGTTAATTTTGTACTTGAGGCAAAGTGAACTCTTACAGGGCTATCATGGAATTGCTCCAAGAGTCTATTTACCTGATCAACCTCTATGCACCTTTGCAATACTCTATTAAGTTCTTTTTTAAATAATACCCCATTAACTAGGGCATAAGGTATGGACTAAAGTCTAAAGTAACTTATTTTAGTTCTATCCATACCTTGAGGACACTCACCTATCTTTAAGAATCTAATCATATCTTGCATCAAATCAATGGAGGGTAGAGGTGCAACTACTTCCAGGCCACATAGCATCACTAGAGCAGTCTCTTTCTCTTCTTGTAGGTCAGCAACTAAGTGATCACACAAATATTTACCTCTCACCAACTTAGTATCCTTGATCTCAATGTCATAATCCATAACTCTGGTGATCCAACTAGCCCTCTTCTCATTTAGATCTCTACTCAAGATCAAAACTTTTACACCTTTATGGGATACCATGAGATGAATCTTATTGTTTGACACCATAGGTGTGAATTTTTTCAATGATATCACAACACCTAGCACTTGATTTTCAACAAAAGTATACCTCTCTTCATATCCTTCAAGTCCTTGACTGAAGAAATCTATTGGATGCTCAAGATCCTTCTGATTCTATTGCATGAACATAGATGATATGTTGTCCACAATAGCAAAGGCATATAGGTAGAAATATATTTAAAAATACAGATTAAAGAGAGATGGTGCTTGTGTAATGGCTAACTTGGTAGCCTCAAAACCTACCTTGCCTTCTTTTAACCAAGATAAGAGGTGATTCTTCTTCAACATTGTTGTTATAGGCTTGACCATACGTGCAAAATTAGTAATGAATCTTCTCAAAAAAATTATCTTCTCGAGGAAGCTTTAAAGTCATTTCTTGTGTTGAGGCAAAGACAAGGCCAAGATGGCATTTATCATCTCAAGGTCATGTAGCTCTAAGAATCTGAATGGAACCATCAGTGTTTGGTAGGGTGCCAAACTAAACCACTAATAGGCTAGAAGGCTCAGGGATTCTATGGGCTATAACAGGTCTATAGTGGCTACCTGGTTTGCCAACTTGCACCAAGTTATAGATAGACTTGCAAAATAGGTTGGGAATAGCCTGAATAGGCACACAAAGTGTGTCAATTACTCTAATGGGTTTAACCAAAGTAAATTAAATGGCTAAAACTATAATATTGGTTGTACAAGCAATATGAAAGCAATAATATTAAATCAAATAAGATAATTAATGAAATTTAAATCTAGAAATTAGGGAACTTTGAGGCTAATTGAAAGACGTTTTGAGAAAAAAATATGTTTATTCCTATTTTATATTTGATTTATCCTTTCAAAGCAACACCACTATTTTCTAATTATGCAATGTTCTAGTTTTTAGCAAGAGAGGGAGAGAGTGTTTGAGCAAATCTTCTAGTGTGTTTTGAACATGTATATCTCTACTTATGCAATGAGAAAGGATTCCAAAGAGAGCAATGGTAATCAACAAAAGAACATTTCAAGCCATGAAAATATTCTTTGAATAGATACAAATTCAATAATCTTTGGGAACTACTCTAAGCAACATACAAAACAACTATTCCACTAAAACAATTCAAACCCTAACATATACACTACACAAATAATGGATTTTCACTTTTCATAAAAGAGTGCCCTTATATCAAGCTCAAATATGAAGTTAAAATATTCTACCAACCAAGAATCCAAGTTAGGAAGCAATGTAGGAGGAAGAACAAGCTAGGTGCAAGCTGAAGTCCAAACCAAGAGCCAAGAGCAAAGGAGGAGGTGAAGTGAGAACTTGCAATAGTGTAATAGCTCCAACCAATTATACAAATTATGTGTAATGAAAAATTTATGAGCTTAAGATCAAGCCAACAAGGAAGCAAGAACAACTGAGAGTAACAATGGAGTCTCCAAAAAAGAGTGTAACAACATATGGAATTCTCTATCCCCAATCAAGCTCAAGAGTGCCAAGAATGAACCAAGAGATATTCAAGAAAACATGAGAATAAAGAGAGGTAATAATAACCACAAGATATATGGAATGAGAAGAGAGAGAGGCTTAAATGACTGATAAATAGACATATACCCCCTCCCAAATCTGCCAAATGAACTAAAAGTAGCCATTTTTTATCATTTGGCTTCAAATTTGGGATTTTTGAAACATTTTGCCTAGGTCGTGGCCTAGGTCATAGCTTTGGTAAAGGAAACATGTGGACTAGGCCATGGTTTTCCTTTACACAAGCTATAGCCTAGGTCAAACTTTGACTAGGGTTGGTCAATAGGCTCTTGGAAGGCCTAGGGAGGTCTCCAAGAAGACCTGTCTTGCATGCAAAAGGCCTAATATAAACTAGGGATGTATGTAGGTAGGAATATTATGTAGGAGAGGTATAAGAAGGTGGTGGATTTAAAAGAGTCAAATTTTTAGGGTTGATAGTCTGCACATGAGCCAATATATAATTATAGGGAGGAATAGGTCATGGGAAGTATGATTACATATGCTGCCAAGGTACAAGCAGTCAATGCTCAAATGAACAAGGAGTGTTGTGCAGTACCTAAAAGCCACACCAAAACAAATAAAATCAATAATTATAAAGATAAAAATAAACATTACCTACACTTACCAGATAGAGATGGTAGTAGAAGAAGTCAACGATGTGATCCACAAGTGAGAGTGCAAATGATGTGTAATCCAAAATCTAACTCCATCTCCAGTTCTAGCTCCTATAAAAAAGGGACATAAGTGACATCAAATCACATCATACTTTCCATAATGATATTCACCAAGGTGTCAACCCTAGTGTTCTCCCTACAAGGGATGTGGGTGAACTAGATGTCCCCAAAGAAAGAGAGCAAATCATACATTGTCTTAAAGAGGGGGAATAACTCAGAGCTAAGGATAGCCCAAACACTGATGAGTTAAGACATAGCTAAGAGTGAGTTAGAGAATAACTACACATATCATGTGCCTAATTCATGGGCATCGATTAAGGCATCAATGATTACATGATACACGACATCATTATTCATCTCATCGATAAGGAAGAAACTAGCCATAAAAATCTCATGGCCCCAATAATCATTGATAATCCAAGCCATAGCTACTAGTCTTGCATTACCCTAATTATCGCCATAAGTGTGAATCAACATTGAGAGGTGTACCATAATGGGGGACGAGGATGCAAGAGCAATGACTAAAAAAAGGTGAGCTCAAAGTGAAGAGGTATAAGTGAGTTGCATGAGGGAAACAAATAATGAAATCAAGCCACCATCATAAAAGTTGATCGACACCAATCATGGTGAGAGGTAAAAAGGGAAAGTCGGAGGAAGTTCAGAGAAGATGAAGACCAGTCGACAAGACCAAAGTAAGTCATGAGCCACCATAGCTAGTTGATATCCCTACTTGCAACCACAATGAATAATAAAGAGAGGGAGTTAGAATATATTGACTACAAAAAATTAGAGAAACAACTAACTAAAAAACTATAGCAAGTAACTTATATCCCATGGTGCCCACGAGATGGGGCATGGGCCCAAGAGGTCAATGAGGACCCAGAAGGGGTTCCAGAAACTAAAATAGGGCCAGAGTGGGCCCAAAGAAGCATTGGATTAAAAAATGAAGGCTGTCAATGCACTCAAAACATGCCAAAACCTCTAAGATGAAGGTTTCATGGTCTAAAACACAAAAATGGGTGAAAACCCCAAAAAGAGCTGGCAAAAAGCAAGAAAAATGGCTAAAAAGAGGGGAAAAGAGAGAAAATAGGTCATTTTCACTCTAAGAGAGCTAGAGGAGAGCCTAGGAGTAACCAAAGCCCAAGTAGAGCATAAAAGGACACAAGAGAGCATTAGAGATGCATAGGATGGTCTAAGTTAGATGAACAAACTTTGTCAAATTTATTCATTATTTTGGGGTTTGGGAGGCCCTAAATGCATTTTGACTCATTCCAGGTGATTCAGCAGATGAATCGAGCAAAACAAGTAGTCAAAATGATGGGCTTGATGATATGGAGTAATCGAGACCAATGGGGGTCCAAACGGTGCCCTATGGAGAGAGAAAAGAGTAGCCCTAGGGGCTCCTAGGGTATCCTAATGTAAGCCATAGCTTCGCCCAAAAAGTCATAACCTTGGGCAACAAGGGGCCAAAATAGGCCCTTGGAGAGCCTAGAGGAGCCTGAGAGGTCCCAAAAGGGGTTGAAAGAGAAAGGAGGGAGAAAAAAAAGTATATAGATAAGAAATAAAGTAGTTTACTCATTTTTTGCTTGTACTTCTTTTTTGATGAGTTGATTGATCCATTTGCCTATTTGCTTACTTGTGCAGACACATGAAGGAGTTAACCTACCAAAGGAGGGATGACCTTCATAGGTGAGAGAGAGGATAGCATAGTTAAATAGGCCATTTAAGGTGACCAACTGCATGGTTGGCTGAGGAGGTTGACATTCTACCAGTGGTGGACTAGGATTGCTTGTAGAGTGTAGGACTTTGGTGTCTAGTACATGTACCTTCATTACTCTAAAGACCTGATGAATGCATTAGTGACCTCATGAGTACCTCAAAGGCATGTGTTATAGCTAGGACCTAAGCTAGAGGCCTTCCTTAGAATAGAGGACATATATAGACTTTATGGGGCAAAATCAATTAGCACAGAGATAGAACTACCATCGATGTAGGACGTAATAGTAACAAAAATCTATTTGGTGGGACCTCACCCATAGTGAAATAACCATAGAGTATAAATCACACAATCATCACCAGGGGTACCCACTCTCTAGATAATGATAGCAGGGACCATGGTCAAGAGGCTCTACATCGGTTAGAGTATAAGATGACTACCACTATCATGTAAAGGAGTTGTCTAATGAGCTAACGTAGGGTAGAGATTTTCCTGAGGCTAGTTCATCCGAGGAGGACTATACCAGTAGGTAGATCACATCTAGTGCATAGGGTTAGGTGGATTGACATAGATTAGTTTACTCATATCTTGAGCCTATAAGAGGTTCCCACTAATGTGGCTAAGGACACCATATGGTAGTGAGGCATACCCTACACTGTAAGAGGCCATAGCTGTTAGGACCCACGGAAGCACCATGATTACCAAGCAACTAGCAGAATGAAACCAGAAGCAACAAGTAACTCATACAAACCACCTTGGATCTAGACATATTATTCATGCTAAATTAGAGATACCTACATGTCCCATAACATGGCCAGAGGATGTTAGGTTAGAGCCAATACTTGGTAGCATGGGACACCGGAACTTTGATCGTCCACAGGGATCTCCCATGAACTTGAAACAATGCAACTCAAATGATCTTACTTTGGAAGGAACTCTGTGAGGGACAGATAGGCATAGCCTAGGGTAGCGAGGATCCTGTTGAGCCTGGCAGGTAGTTGCATACACATACACATGTGATCAATGATCTTACTTACCATGTAGATCTCCAAACTTGGCCTTGCACACCTGGTGACCAAGCTCCTACATACATGAGAATTCGTCTGATTCTCCAAACCAGCACCCACACTTGGCACTGTACACTAGGACCACTAACACCAAGAGGAGAATGACTAGTAGGAGGGTTGTATAGGCCATCAACACTACTAGGTAAGTAGCAAGTGTATAATTGGCTCTTAGCAAACAATCAGTCATTAACAAATTCATCTTTATACTTATCCTTAGAGTCAGATCCTGTGACTAACATTTTCCACCACTGGCCGACGTCAGTCTAACTGACGCTAGTGACTGTGACACTCAGGATCCTTCCCTATTTGCATAGAAGCTTTTAGCTCCACAACCTAACAATCTCCCACTTGAGCCACTATACATGTACCTGTACCCCATAATACTGAGGCTTGTATCCCTCTTTAAGCTCTAATGTGGTGCACTTCCTGGACACCACATACAAACAGAGTAGGAACTACCCTGCATAACATGTGCACCTACTGTAGACACCTGAGAAACCACTGAACTGCCCTCCAGTGCTTCTTTCCCAGATTGGCTCCAAACTTCCTGATAGCTCCCACTGCGTGGGCAACCCAGGTGACGCATGTACTTAACCTCATCATGTGAGACCCTAGTGAACTGTCCAACGATCATAAGAGTATCCACAATCTCTGGAGACAAAATCAACCTGGATCTAATGTCTAGAACACACTATGGCATGAATTTTGCTACTCCAAATTAGACATGCCACTGAAACTAACATTAGGGCAAAACCCTGGATGAAATGTAGACCTAAGGTGAGACTAGTGAGAGCTAAGGTCACACTGACATTGACTCAGCCCTACTTTGTCATCCACCTGTCAAACCTACCATGTTCAAGAGCTTCCTCAAGACCATAGAACCTGGCCTTCTAGCTGAGATTCTCTCTACTTTAACTAGGTATCCATTCGTCTCAGGCTTTCATACTAGCTAGATCAACTAGATGCCTACATGGAGGATGACCATATCTCGATTGTTCAAGAGGCAAAAATCAAGATCTCCACTTGGAGTATGACTATCATAGATACTACCTAATCATAGGCTGATTGGGTATGCATATGTAACCACACACATGGTAGTTTTGGGTATTGTGATGTCCCATGTGATGTACCTAGAGAATCAAAACCCTATGTATTTTCTAGTTGTGATATATATAGTAGTTTTCTCATTATTAACACATGAGTACTTATAGATTTTATGTGTAATCTATATGCTTCATCTGATATAGACTATTAGATACATGTGATTAGACAATGGGAACTGCTAATAAAGAACCCACATGCACACACACATACCAATGGCATGGAGGTTAGTGGATTGATAGAAGAGAGGAAAGGTTCACCTTACCACCATAGGTGACTTTGCTATTTAAAGGGCCATATGGCCTTAAACATGGAATGTCTTGAGGTCGAACCCATTGATCAGGTGTCATAGGGCAACAAGAAACTTGCTTTAGAAACAACACAGAATATGAGAGTCAAGAGATGAAAACACCCATTCTTCTAAAGGGCCAAACCACAAGTGTGCACCTAAGTTTTCCTCAATTCTTGTGGTGTTCACTTATCAAAAATAAGTACTATATCACATACTCACCTTGAACTGAAGAGGGCACACCAACTTCTTGAATTGGTGGTGTTGATAGTGCTAGTAAGCATAGTTGTACTCAAGAGTGGTCATGCATCACTCATCTAACTGCTCAAGCTTAGCAAGGTGAGAGATGAATTCTTCCTCATTGGAGAGAGAACTAAACATCTTGATTCTCCAAACAGCACCCATAGGCACTGTGGCAAGGAGGAACACACCATGCTAAGACATTTAAGGGAAGAACAACCTCAAACCCATACAGGAGAGAGTATGGGGTTACCCCCATGACCATTTGGAAGACTAGTCTGATAGGCCTAAAGGGTAGGATAGAGCATGAGGTGTTAGTCTCTCTTGGATTGGGAAATAGTATGGAGAAGCATCTTCTTCAAAGTTTTATTTGAAGACTATACTTGCCCATTTTCTTGGGGATAACCTGGATCTAGTAGAGGAGAAATGGAGCTTGAACCCAAAATGTTTAGCAAGTTCACACATATAGGGGCTTTGAAAGCCCAGGTCATTATCAACCATGATCATAGTAGGAACCTCAAACCTAAAAATAAGTTACTTCAGGATACACTTGGTGATGGTCTTCCCATACATACTACTAAGAGGCATGGCCTCAACCCACTAATAGAGTGGGTCACTTCATAAAATAGTCAGTGTTGATGATAAACTAATGATGGCCATTAGAAGAGGTGAGTTTAAACTCGTCGATAAAGTTGAGAGCCCAAAATGAGAAAGATCAAGTGGCCAAAATGGAGTGTTGGGCCTCTTTTTGAAGCAATTACGTGGATCATGCCAACTAAACCTATCTCAGTACTAGGCAACCTTTGGAGTGGTTGCTCCTTTTTTGTACCATTTAATGCCAGTTGGAGGAGTCCTCGAGGATCTTACACTAGCTAGCAAGCAATTTCATGGCATCAAATTTCAAAGGACATCCCTACCAAAACTTGTACATAGAAACTCGAGAAACATGGATGTGGGAAGAGTGGATTAGGTGAGATAGTGACCCCCTAGTGATAGCTTAGCATGCGATGTGTACTTATCTAACCTGGGTAGTGTAGTGGAGCTAGTAGACTCGTGACATCTCATCACTTGGCATGAGCGATGAATTCTTCCTCATTAGAGAGAGAACCATCTGACCTGGCAAGGAAAGCCTTAGTTGCCTATAAAAGAAGGCTCACATTTGAAGATCAAGGAGAGGTGACTAAGGTAGTGAAGCTCTGGTGAAATAAAGAGCCAACCTAAGTATTTTATTCTACATAAGATAGATTAGACATTTGAATGTATAGCCCAAGCTTGTCTGTGGGTTTAAACCTCTAGGTATGAGTAGTGTGAGGAAAGAGTAGATGCTCTACATTATATATCTTTAACTTGTATGCTAAACTATATAGTTAATGAAGAATGTGGTTGAAGAACTAATGTGTTGATTCTTGCAATATAGATGGTGCATTGTCATATCATGTCTTAGTTGTATAATAATAAATAATAATAATAATAATAATAATAATAATATAGCCCAAGCTATCTAGGTATGAGTAGTGTGAGGAACGAGTAGATGCTCTACATTATATATCTTTAACTTGTATGCTAAACTATATAGTTAATGAAGAATGTGGTTGAAGAACTAATGTGTTGATTCTTGCAATATAGATGGTGCATTGTCATATCATGTCTTAGTTGTATAATAATAATAATAATAATAATAATAATAATAATAATAATAATAATATAGTTCTTTACTTAAATGTATTATGATATGGAGGTTTATCCTTGGTCGCTAATGGCATTTTTGTGCCATATAGTGACTCTGGCCTACCTAAAATAGATTAAGTGTTGAAACTTGAATGTGTTGAGACTCTAAGACCTACATATACAGTGTTACCTTGAGGATGAGGCATTAAACCCATGACTCTACAATGCACCTGAATGACCGTTAACTTGCTAATCAACAGGGTGTGACATTGAAAGCTTGGTCTAGCTAGTTATGAATTTGTACAATAGGGCTTATGTCTTTAAGAAGGCTTGTGCCTAATGAACCTCCCCTGAATAGCCTAGTGTTGGTAGGCTACCTAAACCAATCTTTTCCATGAATAAGTCCCTTTAAACCCCAATTTGTGTCATGTTGCAACTATCCCAACATGGGCCTAGTCCCTTCGATGTTGCACTTTAGTTGAGTGCACAAGGCTTGTGCCTTGTGTGAAATTGATGTTAGTGAATTAGTGTGTTAAATTTTGTGTATTAGACCCTTTTATGCTCGCACCTAGCTCCACTAAGTCTAGAACTGACTTGGTTTGATAGCTAAGTACATGACCAAGAACAAAAGATACTTTAGTAAACTTTTCTAAAACATTTTGGTTCTATTTTCAAGACTTGTGTTGAATTTTGTTGCTAAAATAGTGAAAAAGAGTGATGCTCTGAATATCACTCGATAACATCAAGCACTAGCTAGAGCAAGTAGAAGATAGTTTCATGTAGAAGCATCCCACATGTAAATGATATGAGTTAAAAAAATGAGTACAATCCAATCTATGTGATGCTCTATATGAGGTGTTCTTTTGTGAGATACCTAAACATGTGTATTGATGGTTGGTTACATACACTACTACTAGAAGATGAAGCTACAGCTAATGTGTCGAGTAGACCACTGAGCATGTAGAGAGGCTGGAGAGCCTGGATGAAGTTTGGATGTGCACTATGGAAAAGTAGTGGAGTGACGCATTGAGCAGCTACATGTTAGAGTTCACATTGTCGACCTACTCATACCCAAAAGAAGTAGAGTATGAGTTTCTTCACAAACTAAGGGACACATTCATAAGAGGGCTCAACATCAAACTAAAGAAGCTTCTGGTGGATTATGGTATAGAAACTTTAAGAATGGAAGGATAAAATCCTTGATGTATGAGCAAGCACAGAAGGTAAGAAGGGGAAGTGTAGGTAAGGTATGATGGAGGAGGAACAACAACCTGACACCTAAGATCTCTAGAGGCTAAACTATAGTGAGTGAAGGTGCAAGCTGATGGAGGATCTATAACTTAGAAGTGCCAAGAGGACTTGTAATAAGCAGGAAGGGCATGGGGAAGGATATTTTGAATTATAGCAACACAAAGAGAGATAGGAATAAGTAAGAGACCAGACTCAGTAGTTGGGTGTAGGATGTAGTGGGTTCTTACAAGATGTGGCACTTGAGAATACACCAAAAGCACCTACCCCCTTTAAACTTGAAGTTCAAGCTCATGCACTAGATTCTCTATCAAAAGATAAAACAATGGTAACTAAACCTATTATCGACATCAACTTTGATAGGATCTAACATCTGGATCAAGAGTTTGTTATTGAGAAAGTGATTCCCTATGAAAAACTAAGTGAGGATACAGTGAATTTAGCAAGCACCAATCTAATAACTATGAACATAGGTGAAAATATTCTTTTGTAAATAATATTAGCTACACCAATTAGGTAGCATCTCACAAGAAGTGGGACAAAACCACAAGTGAGTGGTATTGTGATGATAAGTTCAATAGTGTAGCCAAAAACATTACAATCAATACCCGAACCTAAAATTGGAGTCATTGGAAGGCCACCTCCAACACAAACACAAGGGGGATAGGAACCTCAGAGCCCAACACCACCCCCTTCATAGATCTACTACAAGATGGTAATGCACTTGCTTGAGTATCATGACATCAATAATGTCATAGAGCATGTGCTTAAGTGTGATTTATAGTGGTGCACTCAAGGCATCATTTATCCCAAGTGTAAGGCAATCTATTTCATGACCACTTTTTTAGATCGCACCCATACCTAGTATCATAAATTTGATCCAAACCAAGCTATGGTTGATTCTAATATACTGAAGGAAGCCTTTTTAAAAGAGTTTGATATCCCTAAGTTCGAGTAGTAGAGCATTGTAGTGCTCAAATAAATTATCCAAGGGTTATTCAAGAGCATTCATCTGTATGACACTTGGTTTAAAACACTTCTCTCTAACCTTCCATATGACATTCACCCCTCCCAACATATGTAACAGTTTTTTGGAGGCTTGATGGTACCCTTCAAATGAGTGATATCCATGAAGAACTTCATAGACCCCCTACAAGGTGCTTGAAGCCTTGCTCTAATCCGAAGTAGTAGGTAGTGCCAACACCAGGATCAGCCCATTGATGGAGGCACAGATCACATCAATGGCCTCATAGCTACAGAAGTTAACTACTAGTTTGACACACAACACTGATAGTAGGTTATGGTGCACTGAATGTGAGATGGAGGGGAATAATAGGAATAACTACCCAAGAATAAATATCCATGCCTTACTCCTCAACTATGAAGTTTGCCATGGGCTGCATGACTCTCATAAATGTCCTCTACTATGGCATGCCAATCAAGTGAACACTACCATTTATTGTAAGATGTGTGATACCTAGACACACTCCATAGTGTATTTTTGAGTCATCAATGAGATGTGTTAAAATATGGAAAGAGGCACAAGGTAGGCAACAACATCAGTCAATGATCAAGTGGGTCAAGGCAATGAGGGTTATGGCCAGAACAATATGGGTTATAGAAACCGATGAGGTGCATGCAGGCGAGGAAGAGGATGTGGTAGAGGAATATTCCCACCATGATTATGTTATAGGTGTGGGTCAACTAAGAATTATCAACATGACTACCCCATGCACCCAATGTGCAGGTATTATTGCGGACCACATGCAGTTGAGGAATGCCCAGACTTGTAAAAAAAACTAACTCAATATTGGCATGATGTAAACAGAGGAGTAGCAACGGTGAGGTGCAAGTCTAAAGAGGAAGGTGGGATCCCAAGCCATAATAGACTCATAAGGAGAGGTATAAGGTACAAGCCATGACCCAAAGTGGTTTTTCCACTCAAACACCTACTATACTGACCCAAGAGCTACACTTAGAGTATGGTGAGTTAAGTCATATTGAGCGCATAACATGACTCAAGCTAAAATTTGTGCCCTATCCCAACCCTGCATAGTAGAAGGATGTCTTGCAGTAATCCATGAGCATAATACAAAATTTATACGGTAAACTCTAGCTGGCTAGAGATCTAGAGGCATAGACCACCACTTCATGTAGAAGATAAGATAGCTAGGAGGTTGAGGTATAGGAGTTGATCGAGATCTTGCACCTCCTACAAACCGAAGGGCTACTACCTTTGTTAAAAGATTTGTTGTTGAAGCATGTAAGGAAGGAACCAAAAGTGGAGGTTTCACCTCAAATGATTGAATTTATTGTACCACATATGGATTGGGTATGTGAAGTTAGGCATACTCAGAACATCGAGTATGACCAAGAGTTATTGATAGATGCCACCATTAATAGGTGGTTAGCTTGTGAAGTACTAGTTGTTATAGGTGCAAAAGTTAATATTCTAACAGAAACCACCTAAGAAATGATTAGGCAACCACCCTTGAGGTCTTCACCTCACATGTTATTCATGGTTAACAAAACCTGAGCATAACCTATTAGGATCTTGAAAGGTGCCATTGTAGATATCATGGGCACTAAGTTCCAAGCTGACTTCAAGGTCATTGAGTTGGCAGAGCAGGACAACTATCTAGTGCTCTTGTGAAGGCCATGGTGCTATGTTAACAATGCAGACATGCACTTTAAAAAGTGCTACATGACTTTTGAGAATGGTAAAGAAAGGGTGGTGATCCCTCTATCAAGTGATCAAGGGCCCCCATATGTAAAAAGCATTGATCTCAAGGATGAGATCAACCACATTTACAACATCACAATGTAGGGCACCAAGAAGCTCAACCCTAATGACCAAGGCATGCTCAAATGGTAGGATGGACAATCAACCTATGATAAAACTAGTGTAGCTTGTGAGTGATGGGTTGAAAAGGCCCATGAGGTCACTAGTTGAAGGTACTACCTAGTGCACATAGTTGATCCAAGGCCAACTAGGATAGGGTTGGTTAGGATTGATTGAAATAAGAAGAGATGGGTTCCCCACATTAGAAAGACTAGAAAAAAAGGTGTTCTAGCTAAGTAAATGGAAGCTTTTAGTGATCCCAAATTATGAATGGAGCCAGCCCATAAAATGATATGTCCATGACATTGAAGCCTATGTCCCTAAGGAAATAGATCAAATGGGCACACTAGTGCATACCTTGAAAAGCATTGTTTCTCAAGGGTGGGTAGTGCAAAGACCTAGCTCACCCACATGGTGAGATTTGAAGGTAGTAATATGCACTAGGTTTAGTAAGAGTAATGAGGATTTTGACATGCCTTATTACTCTGGTGATTCTAATCCAATCACATATATGCATATGTGTGAAGAAACCTGGACATTTTGTGGTGAGAATTCACCAAGAAGCCTATGGGTACATGCCTTTTACAGGACATTAAAAACATGGGCATGATCATGGTACATTGTAAATGAGATGCATCATGAGATAGGAAATTAGGAAATACTCAAGGAGAGGTTCATGCACAACTTCTCCTTTTCTTTATAGAACTTAGAGCTATTGGAGCCACTACAAGTCATCCAAAGGGTAATGTTTTAGGATACTACCATCCTAGAACAGTGCCTTATGGAATTGATCAAGGAGAAAGGACTAGTTCTCCAACCATTCTTTGAAGATTTGGTACTCAATAATGAATCTAATGAGTAATATGATGAGAACTGGAAGGAGCACAATTGGAAGGCTCTAACAAGAAGGTAAAAACTTATGCACCTTATAGATGATAACACCCCAAATAAAGGTGATCTGACACATCTTCAAATTGAAACTAATGAGGGGATAAGGCAAGTTAAGGAATCTCATCAGGAGAGAAATGAACCTTACTACATGCTACTCAAAACCACTAAAGTAAACATCAGCGTAGAGGGCAAGCTAAAGATTACCACTATAGGTACTTACTAGTATGAGGTAGAGATGACATGAATTGTAGACCTCTTGAATGAATTTCAGGACTTGTTCTCATATAGCTACCAGGACATGAAGGGCACCCACCCTTCCCTTAACAAAATGAGCATCAAGTTGGTGGATGACATGAGGCTAGTTAAAAATTTCCCATATCGAATGAATCCCAATCTCCATGCTAAGGTAAAAATGGAGATTGATAGAATGCTAGTGATTGGCATCATCTACCTAGTACAAGAATCTTAATGGGTGAGTTTGATGGTCATTAGCATCAAAAAGGATGGGCACATATAGATATGTGTCAACTATAGGCTGTTAAACACCACTTGCATCAATGATTCATTTCTAACCCCATTCAATAATGAGGTCTTGGATGGAGTTGCAAGCTATGAAATCTACACTTTTACTAATGGATTTTCAGGCTACCATTAAGTAAAGATCAAGGAGGAGGATAAGACCAAAATAAATTTTGTGATTGAATGGGGTTGTTTCACTTACAATGTGTTGTCTTTTTGGACTCAAGAATGCACCAGTCATGTTCTCTAGGGTAGTGATCACTACTTTCAAGGACTTTATCCTTAAGTTCTTCCAAGTGTACCTCAATGACTAGACTATGTATGGTCTTATAAAAGATGACTATGATAATTTTCACCTCATATTTAAGAGGTGTAGGTAGCTCCAGATCTCTTTAAATTTAAATAAGTGTGTCTTTGCAACTCCATTTTGAACATTTCTCATGCACATCATCTACAAGGATGGTTTTCTTATTGATTCGACAAAGATATCCATCATAATCCAGCTCTAGACTCTCTCAACATAGAAAGACATTCATGCCTTTTTAGGCTATTATGGCTACTACAAGAAGTTCATTCAGAGCTATGCAAAGATCACAACACCTCTAGAGGAGCTCTTGTGAAAAGATGGCCCATTTATTAGGGTAAGACATAAGAGGAGGCCTTTGAAACAATGAAGCTAAAGTTGGCTAGCATGTCAATTTTACTATTTCCAGACTAGACTACTTTTTTTTATGTCCACGTCAATGCTTCAAGTTCTGCCATTGGTACCATATGTTGGTGCAACTAGATGAAGGCAAGATAGACCACCCCATCTCCTTTGCAAGTAAGTAAATTGACATAAGCAGAGCAAAATTACACCACCATCGACCATGAGACATATGCCAGTGCACCAAAAAGCCCAACCACTGGGATGATATGCCTCTCATCCCCATTCTTGTCCAAGCACCATTCAAAAAATGGGTCATTGAATTTGTTGGGCCAATCACTCTCATATCATGGCACACAAGTGCACGATACATTTTATCATTCAATAACTAGTTCACCAAGTGGGTTGAAGCTGCATCAACCAAAGACTACATAGCCACACGCTTTATATGGGAGAACATCATAAGTCGATATGGGTGCCCATTGAGTCTGACTAGTAACAGGGGCACTCATTTCATCAATGAGATGGCATGCATACTTATGATTGAGTACATGGTAGTGAACCACAATACCACACCCTATCATCCCTAGGCCAACAGCACAGCTGAAGCCTTCAACAAGATTCTTAAAATGTGCCTAAAAAAGATGTGTGATGTACGTTGCAAGGATTGGGATGATCATGTTTCAACAGTACTTTGAGCATACTGTATAACATACAAGCATCTGAACAAGGCTACATGATTTCAACTAATGTTTGGTGCTAAATTAGTTTTGCCCATGGAATTCATGGTGGCATCCTTACACATTGCATGGATTGACTAGCTAGATAACCAAGAATCTTTAAGCACAAGGTTGGAAGACTTGGAGTATTTGGATGAGAAGCATGCCCAAGCCAAATAGAATGAGTAGATTGAGAAGGTGTGCTAGAATTATTGGCATGACAATCATATTAAGCACAAGGAGCTCACTGAAGGAGCATTGGTGTTTCTCTATGATTCCAAGTACTTCAAGTGCCCAGGAAAGTTGTAAATATGGTGGATGGACCCCTACATCATCCACCAAATATTAGAAATAGAGGCATGCAAGTTGCACATGTTGGCCAGTGAAATGCTCCCTAGGCATTTTAGTGGCAACTGATTAAATCCATACAAGCAGTAAGATGGCACTCATGTCATAGAAACACTGACTTCTTAGTCATAAGTCATTTGGAAGTAAGCTGACTAAGATACCATTTGGCACAACCCAAACCATTCTTTTAATTATTTTGTTTATTCTTTGTATAGTAAATAGAGATAATGAGCAGTGCACGGTAGCCACAAGAACTTATGTGTTAGCACTTCACACATAATTCCAATCAGATAAGTTGAGTACTTGCACCCATAAGTGCATGGGGCTAAACAACTAAGTCATGGGCACATGAAGCTTACCAATCACAAACAAAAGTAGCAAAATAAACATGTGCACAAGATGAACCATGTAGGGTACTTGAAGGCCTAAGAATGAGCTACTCTAACACTGCCTTTGTGCTAAATTTATAAGAAGACATAGTGATTGATCCAACACCAAAAACTAGAAAGGATAGTGAATACGTTCAATATGGTTGAACGCAAGGTAGAAAGTGAAAACACTCAACTTGGTCAAGTGCATGGTAGTAAGTGCAGATGTAAAATCTCACTGTGCACAAGAGAGTTAGAAGAGAGATAAAATGTTGGAAGGCCAACATAAGGGATTTGTATGGGTTAGGATAGGTGAAGGTAATATGATACATAAGAAATCGATCAAGGCAAGGAAGCATACTTGAAATAGGAGTGTAACTAGAAAATAAAGTGGAATTAAAGAGGTTAAATCACATGCATGTGAGGTATTGTACCTAGGTTACCACAAGGAGGGTGAAGGTCATGCCATAGTTTACAAGTGTAGAAGGAAGTTATCTAAGAAAGTTGGCATCCATCTAGAAATGAATGAGAAGTGTTTTTTTGAACCACACATCACTTCACCAAAAAAGATATTAGGAACATTCAATGAGGTGGCAGTGGTGACAAAAAGATACACATTTAATGTGTACATGACAAGAGATTTTTGAGCATTTCATAGATTTTTGCATTTTCTACAAAATTGAAGAGCATATACCATTAAGCATGCATTAATAATGATAGTTGACATGACAAGGGTATAAATTGGTCAACGACAAATTTGCTTAGGTTATAAATTTTATGTTAACTCATACTTAGAGCAACCCTAAGAAAAAACTAGAGAGCCGAAGAGAAATAACTTTGTCACAGTAAGAATTTGACTGATTCAGGCACCTAAAGTGAAAGGAAGCACATTAAGGAGTATGTCCATACAGAAGCCAATGTGAAGGGTTAAAAAGAGATATTTGTGTAGAGAACCAAGTTGAAATGAGAAGTTATCACCCAAGCTGCCATTAATGACTAGTGAAGCTCAGAGTCAAGATCACAGTTGTAGATCTCATTACTGTAAAAGCATCAACCACCATTTAAGGGTTCAAAAAACCATACCTCCCTATATTTAATACAAATTGATTTAAAATGGTAAAGAAGAAGAAGGTGAAGCTCCATGCCAGCATAGCTAGAACCTAAATGGGTAAAAATCATAGAGGAGATGACAGCTGCCAAGACCAGGGCACATCCGATCGAAGTTATTAGCATCACTATAGTAGACATTAAGGTGCTAACCAAGATGTCATATCAATATATGAATTATCCCTTAGAGGTTTAGGTGGGATAAAGTTGGCACTCATTTATGCATACTTGCCAACTCAAAGAATGCAACCATCAAACATTAAGTCACTTCCAAGACTTGGTGTAGGACTGGATGGTAGACACAAGGTGCAAGATGTCAGAGGGCAATGTCCTATTTGATGTCTTGATTTGAGACAAGTTGGTTACTTCCAACATAACTCAACTCTATGAGTTGCCTTCATTTGGAAAGCCAAATTAACTTATCCAGTTCCTTCTCTTACATGTCCATAAGGACTGCATATATTTCATAAGATGACACATGAAGATCTCTGCACAGATGATCACAAGGATAACCAAGATTCTAGACATTGGTAGAGACATCCATCAACTGATGAATGATATTGAATAAGTGAAACACATCATAAATCTCCTTAACTAATTCAAGAGGGGATTTGCATTCCCTATTATCAAGTGTGAAGACCCTGACATAAGGGTGATGACGTGCCTCATGAGCTCCAAGTTGTGTCTGAGTGGTCAATAGATAGATGTGTCAAAGTCATATCTCTATGTGGCCTATCACATGGTGTAGGGCATCCAATTAAATATCACCAAGTTCATCACAAAGGAGTTGGTCAAGAATGCATTGGAGTGTCATAGCACTAAGGGGACCTTCAATTGGGGGTTCATCCTCATCTTGATCGTGATAGAGGAAATCAAGATCCCAAATGGAAGTGAGGATAATTTATGGGTATTCTCAGAACACCATGAATCCTCTATGCAAAGGTATAAGGACTACACCTACCCCACCACTTTTATCCCCAAATATAATACACGCATAATGCATTGGTGTGAAAAATATATAAATGCCTTTAGACTGGAGTGGTGCATTCCCCATGGGCTTCCCTAGAGCATGTATGAGATGGAAACTTTTGCCTTAATGCAGCACTATTATGTTGTGTGCTTGGTGCTAAAGGATGGGAATAGGTCAGGATAGTTGAATTTCCCCTTCACCTTCTCAATAGAGTACTTAAGGGATGCATTATACTGAATCCCAAACGTGCAAAAGATGGACATTTCAGTTAAAGAATTGGATGCAAAAAGGCAAAGTCTGAGGCATAAGTTTCCCCACATAGATGGAAGAGCTATAGAGGATGAATAATATGCCTTAGATTGAATAGATATCAATCCCATTCAAGAGGTCACCATCTTTGGTTTCATCTATAGACACCTGAAACTGGCCACTGATGACCTCCAACCAAGTTTTTGACGAATCCTTACTAAAATGTACAATTTGGCCTAAAAACACTAAAACACATTAAAAGATTTGAAACTAACATATTCAAGTGATTATTTTGGCCAAAGTATCCCTAAATGGGGCAATGCAATTTAAGGGTCAACTAACTTTGATCAAATCATTTCGAGTCAAAATGTCAATTTTGCACTTGGGTGCTCTAGATTGTTCTTTTCTATCAAATTTTTTATATGAAACATGTGTCTTTATTATTTTTAATTTACAACATCCTAAATGGGATAGTGGATCCAATGCATTTGACATCACATCTTAATTATAATCTAGTCAAATTTTGGGCCAATAATAGGTTATTCTAACCAATCTGTGTGATTTGTGCACAAAGACCCAAGGTTTGCACCAAAATGACTAATCATACTTTGAGCTATTTAAACCAAATCATGAGCCTAATTAAGAAATACATGGAACTTGTTGAATAAAATTTATTGAAAATTGATTGTCATTAACTACATCAGGTGACATCATTTCTTGGGAAGGCATTCCTAGGCCATAAATGCATAAAATATCAAGGTTAACCCCTCCCATGCCTCATTAAGACCCTCCATGCCTATTCATTTCCCCTCTATCCCAAATATTGATGAGATTAGTTATGAATTTTAATTACATAATTGAATTAATCCTTAGCCACACATCTTCATCTTGAGATAAATGATTCAGGTTGATTCTAACCATTTTTGAAAATCTATAAATAGGAGGCCTTGCCTATTAAATTTTAAGCTCTTTTATGCCAAAATTATAATGCCAAAATGCATTCAAAATAATTTCATCTTAGTGTTATAATTCCCAAATATTGATCCAAGCCAAGCCAAATCCAACCATGGTGCCAAGGAGGGATGGAGGTAGCCACACTTCATTGATGCAGACTTCATGAGCACAAACTGAGCAAGCCACTACAACAAGCATTTTGGAGCATCCAAAGAAGGTGAAAGAAAGTTTCTTTAACATTTTAATTGTTTTTTCCATTTTTATTTTGTTAACTAAGCTCCCCCTAGTAAATAGGTCTAGAAATGTTATGCTAGTGTGTTTATTTCATTTTAATTTCAATTTGAGACTAACACAATACTAACCATCCTCTCCAAAGTAAAATTTCTAGTTCACATAATGACACACCCGGTGGGATAAGATGCATCCCACATATGAAGGAGATCATGAGGTAACTTTAAATTTTCAATTTGGATGCTTAAAACTCTTTCTAAGTCATTTTCTAACTTGGTTTAGCCAGATTTTTACCTTCACGAGTTTACATAGGTAACCACCGATGGTCAAAGGAACCACAGACAGTTGAGTAAACCATCAAAGGTCATTTTCAACCATCGATGGTCAAGTGAAATAGTCAATGGTTAGGTATAACCATTACTAGTCACTATGTTTTTAAAAAAACACATAGTCCCAAGAGCTAATAGGCCATTTTAAAATGCTTGGTTTAGGGTCATACGGACTCCATTTTTTATTATTTTTTTTAGAACCACATGTTTTCTCCTAAATTTTTAGAATATGAGATTAGTTTAGATTTAAGTTACATATATTTTTCACAAAATTTTGAAAATATTTTTAAATTTTTTTAATCCAACACATTTGCTTTTGGGGTGATGCCTTAAGGGTAGCCAAGTAACTGACAGACTTAGAATTTGTTAAAACATGTTATTTAGACATCTTTTGCATGTTTTAAAATGAATTAAGAACCCTATTTTGGTGCTTAATGAAAATTTTAGATGCTTAAGTAAATTATTTTGGTAATTAGGCTTTCAAAAGTTACAACTTAAGACCATGGGATCAAAAGAACACCACCCAATTTTTCAATCTGGTGTTTAAAATTGAACTCATTCATCCAAGTTCTGTATTCAAAAGTTGTTTGTTTAAACTTGATTGGAAAAGAGGACATTGCATGTATGCCCTTCCATCCATTCTCTTTAGGGAAATTTTTGAATCAAAAGCATCATCCTTATTGTAAACATGCCTAGTCCAAGGCATAGAAAGAATGTTGTCTAAAACACTGCCCAAAAACTCACAATAGTTTGGGTGATCTTGAAAATGACCCTAAAGTCTTTCTCTTATGTCTTTTATTATATTGTATCTTGGCTTGAGAGGGGGACATCATTACCTCCCACAAGTTTTTTAGGGAATATTTGACCTAGGGTTTCATCTCCCAGCACTGACTTTATCACTCCCACTAAGATTAGAGGTTTGAGTGGTTAAACCACCTTCTAGTGTTGGAGTTGCACATGGGACGTATCTATACTTTGAACATTGCACTACATTGAGCAAATGATGGGTGTAGTGGTTACAAAAAGGGAAAGACCTTTTTGTAATAAGCCAAGTGCTGTGGACACCCAATTTATGTGCATTTCTTTTGCATCATGATGTGAAATTCATTGTGTAATTGATCCCTATAGAAATGATTGAAAACCAATTAGTTTTAGTCAACCCCACATTCTCATACCCTTACTAAGATTTGGAAAATTATACTTAATATATTTTGGTCATTTTTGCTTGGTATATTTTGAGACTAAAACCTAATTGTTTGTTTATAACCATGTCAAAAATATTTTTTTTATACGTCACTCTTTTGTCTAAAGAGACGTTATGCTGGTTGTTTTATACCACACTTTTGCCTTAAAATTTTTGCTAAACTTGTTTGTATGTGTGTCACTTGAGTTGAGGTGGGTACCGTTATACTTATCAAGTTTAAACCTTTGAGAGTTTAAAATATAATATTGATCACATCATTCAAGCATGCTTACACCATTAGGCTACTCAATTTATTTCAATACTTGTTAACCATTTTATCAAAAACCATTTATTTCAAACCATGTCATGTATACCATTTGTACCTTTGTCTTGTGTCACCATATTGTCCAATCTTGTCTAGCTTGTTTAGTAAAATCTTAGTTTTCAAACATTGAGTTTTCAATTAACCTTGTCAAGTTTGGATTTAAACATTGATTGATTTATGTGTGGGTCTCAATTCATGGGGCTGATACACATATCTTTCTCTTTTGGGTTACATAACTTTAGTTAATTGATTACCCAAATTTGAAGACTATTGATTATTTGATTATTCACAGAGCCTAATCTTCATCATTGTTTATAGATTTATTTGAGAGAACATAACATTTATCCAAAAGCCTTTTGCGTTATGGCTTTTGCCCTGATCATGTTTATGTTTGATTTCGTGTGTCAGGTCTATGTCAAAGTTGTTTCTAAAATTTTTAGATTAAATCAAACTCACATCATGCCTTTGTTTCAAGCTTAGATTTTGATGTTGTTTGGCCAAAATTCCTAGCATAGCCTGTTTGAGCTTAGCTTTTGACTCCACATTTGGACAAAAGATCTAGCGATTCTTTTCCCTTTCCTAGTTTGGAACACTTTGACTTAAACCTTTGACATACCAATTTTTATTCAGATTCTTGACCTTTTATGCATATGACATTTGACATTAGAATTTTTTATGCCAAATCTTAGCACAAACCATTTTAGAGATACAGCTCCATTTTTAGACCACATTGGAGATACAGCTCCACCTTCGACCAAGTTTGAACCATTTGGCCTTTAGACATAGTTTTTTAGTGTTTGCATAACTCTAAGCCTTTTTATTTTGGAGCTTTCATCATTTATGTGGATATTTCTAGCTAAACTTATGGTGGAGTCACGTACAATCCAACTTATGATAGAATGGCCACACAAAATGCCACTAAGAACCCCTATAAAGAAATATTTTCTAAGGAGTTTTATTATTCTCCCTATAATACTCCATATGGGGAACATAGTGAAAATCCACAAAATCTAAATCAAATTACCAATTGGGATGATATGGTTTATGAGGATCCAAATCAAACTACAAATAGTGTTGTTTGGGATATAGATCCATTTACCTCTTTATGATAATCACTACACGAAACACAGTCAAAACTAACTTATGATCCAACTCAAGATTGGGACAATATGGTTTATGAGGAGGACTTAGATGCATTGGCTTATGTAAGCAATCAAGCTCCACAATTCCCCATTATCATACCAGGACCTAGTCCTTTGGCTTATAACAAAAATCAATCTCCACACTGCCCTATCGTTACCATTTCAAACTTCATCCTTTGGCTTGTGTGAGCAATCATGCTCCCTAATTGCTCCCTAATGACCTACCATTATCCAACCATAGGCCATTCCTCATCCAAAACCAATCTAATCCAAAACTCAATCGAGCCAATCAATCCTTTAATCGATCCAATCATTCAAAGACCAAGTTGTGTTCAAAATTGGTATTTTCCAACTCATTGGAAACCAAGGCCAAGAAAACCAACCAATCTGAGATGTTTTTATCAAACCAATCACTTGTGATAAGTTAACCTATGATGAGTCACCTATTGATCTTATACCAATTGTCAAGGAGTCTCACTCTAACAAGCCAATCTTTGTTGAGTCATTTCTTAATTATTATAACCACCTTTGGGCAAATAATTATCTTGACCATATGCCTCTTTGTTAAGAGCATCCTATTGACAATACAATCTCTAAGGAGTTATCTCTTGACCTTTTTCCCATCCTAGAGGAGTCCCATTCTGACAAACCAATTTTTATGGAGCTCATTATGCCATCATAGGTTGTTACTTATCCCATACCAATCATTCAACATGACATCATTGTAATAGAGTACCCATCAGATGAAAAATCAAAATTAAAGGTAGCTTTTATTCTTGAACCAATAACAAATTTAGTATTAGAAGTAGAATCAACATCAATCTTGACATTGGATTTAGAGTCACTTGATTTACAATCAGATGACATTCAAGGTTGTTAAAACATTGATTATGCATGCCTCGTAGATCACTTTGAATACATTTGTGATCCTTATACTATTTTTTAGGATGAGTACTTCAACTTCGACAAGAGTTCTCCTAGTATATTTTACCAAGATTGTGCAACCTCTCCCCATTTCATTACCATTCCACAAGCCATTGCCACCAACCAACATAGCCATATTCTTAACATTTTATCTCCTACAAATGTTGATTGGGATTCATAGAATCAAACTTTATTGAACTGCATCCATGGTGACATAGTACTTGAAGAAGAACAAGCAGTCCAAAACCACATTCATGTATCAGAAGAACACTCTCCTAGTGAAATTTTTTTAGAGGGGCTAGGGGACACATAAAGTTCAAACTCAGCATCTTTTAGTGAAACTTTTTTAGAAGCACTAGAAGAAAATCAAAGTTAAAATCTAATGTTCATTAGTGAAACCTTCTCAGAGGTGCTATGGGACAATCAAGACAACTTCATTGGTGAAAACCTCATTGAAGTGCCAATCGTTGAGCACAAAATATCTTCACTTCTTGATGAAGACAAAATCAAAGATCAAATCAAAATAGCTTTTAATCTATAGCATAATCAAATGGTAGTTACTCTCAAGATCAAATAAAATAAAAATATGGTGGTCCTATCAAGATAATAGGTCTTTGGCCCTGCCACAACCAAAATTATGTCAAATTTGACATCAGTAACATTACGTGTGACTAAAAGTCCTATAATTCATTTGTTTCCCCTCCATCATTCATTCCATTATCATCCACCATTTCATTTTACAATCAAACCTACCATCTATTATTTGTCCCTATTTACCATCCACGATCGCACTTTACTTTATAGAGGCTACAAAGATACCTTATCTCGACATTTGAAGGAATAAGAATCAACGACCAATGAAGATCACAATAACTTTTTTAGCATCCAAATTTTTAGGTCATTATTGGTAGAGCAATTATTCAAATGAGGTGTGGGATAACAATTAACATGATTGATTATTCTATTTTTATCATTTGATAATTAGGATGTGCATCTCCACTTCAATAAGAACAATAAAATCATATACCAAAAACCATACCCAGGCCAAAAACATGTACCATACCATTTCATTTGTCATTGTTGCATATCCCAACCAATCACCCTATCACTTGGGAGCAACCCTCTTAGCATTTTATCCAAATTTCTACCATACCTATTACCATTTTATCCAAACTATCAAAAACCATCATTATCCTAAAGCAAGACCATGACATCTTATCATACCATTCCTATCTACACCAAAGCCTATTTTTAGTCATCCTATCCAATCCTATTTTGATATTGGTTCCTTTGGTTCTTCCCACACTTTTCATGAGAGGATTCTAATCAATTTTCAATAATAAATCAAATCCATGCTTTAATGATAGTTTATGAAAGTAGTGTGATAGTTGATTTGGCAAGATATCTTTCATCTTCCATCCTATCAAGTTTGTTTATGTGAGCCTGATTATAACCACCTATGGGCAAATCAGTGCCTCACTAGTTTTGTTACTAATTATAACTACCTATGGGAAAACTAGTATCATTGACCTATTCTATTGTATCCTAGTTATACCCACCTATGGGAAAACTAGGGGTAACACTTGTTTACCATGTATTGCCACATCACCTTGCCATCATTGTCTTTATTTCACTGGCTATTTGCCAAATTTGAGAACTTATTGGGACCTAGTTAGTTTTTCCCTACCTTTTGTATAAATGGAATTACTGTGATGTGAGGTTATTTCAAGACTATGTAGGTCATGCTCAATTTATGTTGAGGTCACCTCAATCCCCCTAAGCCACACTCTCACCATTTTATGAGCAACCTAAGCCACGCTCTCATCATTTTGTGAGCTTGAACCAAGTAGGTATCTTGTCATTCTATAATGAGTTAAGATACCTATAAATACCAAAAACATTTCAAATATTTCAAAATTCCAAAAACATTTATCCTGTCTAAGGTTAGTTAGTTATCGTTGATCTGCCCTACTAGGGCAAACTCATTGTTAGGATGCTTTCTTTTGCTTTTATTTTTAGACTATTTGTTTGTTTATTTATTTTTGTTTTTTTGTTTGTCTGTGTTTTTTGTGTGTTTGTTTATTTATTTGCTTACTTATTTGTTTGCTTTTAGCACTATTGCCTTGACTCAATCTGTATGTGTTCATTGGGTGATTCTTTGAGCATATTATTCTTGAGTCCATCCATATTCATACATCAACATTTTAAATCATGGTTTTTATCATTGGTGCATTATTTTCAATTGTTTATTGGATCACGAGTTAGTCCTTACACATATTTTGGGATAATCTTCATGGTGTTCTATCATGATGCCTACCATCATGTGTTATAACAAAAATCAACTTCAAGAAGGTCTACAAGCAACAAAGCCACAGATTTTTCTCTTTGGAACCTTGGCAAATCCTCCCACCCTTGATCAAATCAACCCATTGGCCATTCTATTTATATCATTGCCAATCAGGATGAGCATCTCCTCATTGGTAGGTATAACTAAACCATTCACACTAATCAATCTTATTCTTTTATTCATCTCTTTCATCACTTTGCATCTGCTCATCTTTAATTTGTATTCCAGGTTATATCCTTGATTTATGCTTGCTAATCAACCCTAATTGGGGCACAATCATCTTTATAAAATAATCTAGGTCTCCTTAATGATTATAACCACTTATGGGTAAATCATTATTTTGAATTTTATTCCTGATTATAACCACCTTTGGGCAAATTAATATCATTTTTAAATCAATGCATGCAAGCATTTTTTCATTTAAATTAATTCAACCATGGGTTAATTCCACCTTTCTTCTTGCTTCTTTTTTGAGAGGCCATCCATCAACAAATGTGACAGCCACTTCTTCAAGGGGGCATCAGTATAGGCTTCCCAAAAACTATTTGGAGCTTCATTCTTCAATCATCATCAGGCTTTTGGCATCCAGGCCATTTCTCATTATTTGAGAAGACATTGTTATTCCTACATTTTGTAATATCTTCCCAAATAGGGGCAAATTATAGACACCTAAAACTGGCCACCGATGACCTCCAACCAAGCTTTTGACCAATCCTTACCAAAATGCATAATTTGGCCTAAAAACACTAAAACACATTAAAATCTTTGAAACTAGCATATTCAAGTGCCTATTTTGTCCAAAGTATCCCTAAATGGGGCAATGCAATTTATAGGCCAGTTAATTTTGCTCAAATCATTTCGAGTCAAAATGCCAATTTTACACCTAGGTGCTTTGGATTGTTCTTTTCTATCAAATTTATTGTACAAGACACGTGCCTTTATTATTCTACATTTAAAACATCCTAAATGGGATAGCGGATCCAACGTATTTGACATCACATCCTAATTCTAATCCAGTCAAATTTTGGGCCAATAACAGGACATTCTGACCAATTTGAGTAATTTATGCACAAAAAGCCAGGGTTTGCACCAAAATGACTAATCATACTTAGAGATAATTAAACCAAATCATGAGCCTAATTAATAAATCCATGGAAATTATTGAATAAATCTTTATTAGAAATTTATTATCATTAACTACATCATTATGTGACATCATTTCTTGGGAAGACATCCCTAGGCCATAAATGCATAAAATATCAAGGTTAACCCCTCCCATACATCATTAAGACCCTCCATGCCTATTCATTACCCCTATACCTAAATATTGATGAGATTATTTATGAATTTTAATTACATAATTTAATTAATCCTTAGCCATACATTTCCATCTTGAGATGGATGGTTTTGATTGATTCTAACCATTTTTGAAAATCTATAAATAAGAGGCCTTGCCTATTGAATTTTAAACTCTTTTATGCCAAACTTATAATGCTCAAATGCATTCAAAATCATTGCATCTTAGTGTTATAATACCCAAATATTAATCCAAGCCAAGCCAAAGCCAACCATGGTGCCAAGGAGGGATGGAGGTAGCCACACTTCATTGATACAGACTTCATGAGAAAAAACTAAGCAAGCCACTACAACAAGTATTTTGGAGCATCCAAGGAAGGTGAAATAAGGTTTTTTTCACATTTTAGTTGTGTTTTCTATTTTTAGTTTGTTAACTATGCACCCCCTAGTAACTAGGCCTAGAGATGTTATTCTAGTGTGTTTATTTTATTTTGATTTCATTTTGAGACTAACACAATATTAACCAACCTCTCTTGAGTCAAATTCCTAGCTCACATCATCCATAGACTATACTACAAGATAAAGCCATGGAAGAAGGCTTTCAATGTCAGATTGAGCACCGAGCAGAAGGAAGACCCCCCCATCCAAATTGAGGATGAAGGAACCCCAATGCCCACCAAAAATAAAAAGTCTCCAAAGAAGAAGATTAGGGAGACTTTGGAGGAAATAGAAGAATGACTCAAGCTAAAGATCACTCCAGAAGGAGAAACATCTCCTTCGACTTCTATGTCTAAGTGTGTGCACTTTGCACCAAATACTTCCCTAGCATAAGGAAAAAGAAGAAGAAGGCTCCTCTTGTGGTACAAAGGATAGTAATATCTAAGGAAGAGGAAGAGGCGTTAGAGGAAGAAGAAGGTGGTATGGGAACTTACAATATGCTAAAGGATGAAGAGTGTTCTTCAAGTGAATAAAACCCCTCCCTGCCACCTCAAACTAAGCCAAAGAAATGAAGGTTAAGATTAAGGAAATTTGGCTTCAGTGAAGATGAAATATAGAGGGCATAAGAGATATGAGAACAAAAATAAGAAATTACTAAGGTAAGGATTTCAAATTGAGATGGTGGAGGCCGAAGAGTTAAGAAAAGAGGAGCATAAGGTGCATATGGGAGAAGGAAGTCAAGGAGAAATGGGAGAAGAACCCAAGGAGGCAACCCATTCAGGCACACCAACGAAAGAAGAACTACAAAAATAGTGGAAGGACATGGGCCTTGACCAAAGACATATTTATGCAGCACTAAGGTTGTACTACAAGTGTGAGGAAATAAAATCCAAAAACATGTCCCAAGCTGAGATCAATCAGCTAAAGACTAAGGAAATATGAGAGAGAGAAAAGAAATGTATAGTACAAACTACATAAAGGAAGGTCAAGAAAGAGAAGGCCCAAAGAGAGGAGGCAGAGAGAAAGGACAAAGAGGAAAAGTCCAAGAGAAAGGAGAATGAGGAAAAATTTTCCCAGGATGAAAGGTAAAGAATGATAAATGAAAGATAGAAGAAGAGGGTTATTGCGAGCGTGGAACCAAGAAAGGAAAAAACATCAGAAAAGGTGCCTAGTACCTCCACCAAAATAGTAGAAGTTACACAATAGGTGTGCCTTGGCTCTAAAGGGGTGCCTAAAGATAAATAATTTGATATTGGCAACTCAAAGAAGCAAACAAAGGAGATAGAGGCCTCATTAGGGGAAAAAGAGCAGAAGGCTAGTGTAATGGAAGCTCAAAGCAAAGATCCTCTACAAGAAAAAATGGATGAGGGGAAACATCCACTAAAGAAACCCCATGAGAGGAAAAACATAATGATAAGTTAATCATCGAAGAAATAAAAGAGGAAGAAGAAGAGGGAGATGAAGAAGAAAGAGAAGAAAAAGAAAAAGGAGAAGAAGAAGGCACTGGCACAAGCACCAACACTAGTAAGGAAGAAGAGTTGGGTGACGATGAGAAATATGAACCAAGTAACAGAGAATAATCACAATAAAAATTCAAGGAAGATGAGGATCATGATAGAATGCATGCCATCAAAGAATACCATAACCCTAATATATCACCTAGTTTCTTGGGTATTAGATTGCTATATGGATGAGCCCAAATTTGTAGTTCTAACCAAAGTGATCTAGAGTGCCAAGAAGCTAGAGAAAGGGCATGAATCCCAACTCCTCAATCCTTTTGATATGAACCCCATGTGCTTAGCTAATGTCTTGATTAATATGGATTCTATAGTAGCATGCAAGAACATCATCAATGATGTCCATGCCTATAGCTAAAAGAAGATAGTTAAAAAGGCTACAAAGAGCTTAAGGTAATGAATCTCAACCTTCAACATCTAGTAGAGTGCATAGAATGGATGAAGCCATACTTCTTGGATGGTGTGGATACCTCAAAGATGAAGTAGACCAGGTCTATATGCTTGTGGAGTAGATGTTCCCTAAGATAAGGCTAACACTTGAGGATCAATAAGACCCTTGTGAGGCCTTACGAGGACAATTAAACAAAAATTTGGATGTGGTGGAAGACCTCTTTACCACACTTTATGAAGGCATAGAGGAAGTCAATGTGATATTTTACAACTTCACCAACTAGGTAGTAGTCATTGATGCATCCCTTAAGAAGGCAAAGGAGGAAAAGGATGTTTTGTTCCAACACTCCTTCATGATAACCAGGACTAAGCACATTTAAGTAATGAAAAAGGTCAACTCCTTAAGTGCTCAACTAAAAACTCAAGAGCAAGACCTGGAGGTGGTCTTTTGTGCCTTCCAAACAAAGGCTAATGAGCAAAGGGAGATCTTAGATGGTGAGGTTAAGTGTACAAAAGAAAGGCTTGAAGACTTTAGAAAGGAACTAGAAAGCATGAATGTGCTTACCCTCAAAGCTACATCTACTGAAGCAAATGACACCATTGAAGAAATTAAGGGCACTATCCAAGGTTTTGATAATTTCAAGGTACATTTAGAGCAGGGTATGCCTGAGTTTTGTGCACTTAAGGTGCTAAAAGACTATTCTAAGTAGACTATCAATTTTATATGGGGTAATTTTGGGCCCCCTTTGAAATAACTACATGTACTATGCTAACTGGACCTATCTCATTGCTATGCAACCTTTGGAGTGGTTATTCCATTTTTGTACCTTTTGGCACTAGCTAGAGGAGTCCCCAAGGTTCTTATGCTAGCTAGCAGGCAGTTGCATGGTACCAACTTTCAAAGGACATCCCTACCAAAACTTGTACATGGTGGCTCAAGAATCATGGATGTTAGAAGAGTGGATCAAGTGAGATAGTGACCTCCTAATGACATCTCAGTATATCACATGCATTCATCTAACTTGGGTAGTGTAGTGGAGCTGATGGACTCATGACAGCTTATCACTTGGCATGCACCCATCTAACCTGGTAAGGAGAGGCCTAGTTGCCTATAAATGAAGGCTCACATCTGAAGATCAATGAGAGGTGAGTAAGGTAGTGAAGCTCAGGTGAAATAGAGAGCCAACCTACATATTAACATTCTATATAAGATAGATTAGACATTCAAATGCATGGCCCAAAATCACTTGTGAGTCTCTAGGCATGAGTAGTGTGAGGAAAGAGTGAATGCTCTACGTTATATATTTTGAACTTATATGCTAAACTATATAGTTAATGAAGAATGTGGTTGAATAACTAATGTGTTGATTCTTTCAATATAGATGGTGCATTGTAATGTTATGCCTTAGTTGTACAATAATAATAATATAGTTCATTACTTAAATGTATTATGATATGGAGGTTTATCCCTGGTCGTTAATGGCATCATTGTGCCATATAGAGACTCTAGCCTACCTAAAATAGACTAAGTGTTGAAACCTAAGTGCATTAAGATTATAAGACCCATGCCTAGAGCACTACCCTGAGGATGAGCCATTGAATCCAAGCCATCCCCATGACTCTACTAGGTGCCTGAATGACCCTTAACCAACTATTCAATGAGGTGTGCCATTGAAAGCTCGGTCTAGCTAGTTATGAATTTACACCTTAGGGCTTATGTCCTTAAGAAGGATTGTGCCTAATAAACCTCCCTTGAATAGCCTATCACTAGTAGACTACCTAAACCCATCTTTCCCATGACTAAGTCCCTTTAAACCCCAAATTACACCATGTTGTAACTAGCCCAACACAGGCCCAGTCCCTCTATTGTTTCACTTCAGGTAAGCATACAAGGCTTATGCCTTATTTGAAATTGATGCCAGTGCAATAACATGTTAAATGTTGTACACTAAATCCTTCTATGCTTTTGCCTAGATCTACCAAGTCTAGAACTGACTTGATTTGATAGCTAAGCTCATGACCAAGCATAAAATATACTCTAGTGAACTTTCATACAACATGGAGTGTAAAAGGTTAGTCGGGGCATTGATATCATGAATTGACACATCCTACACTTCTTGGAATATTAGACTACATCCTTAACAAGAGTAGGGTAGTAGTAACTCATCTTGATAATACACTGAGCGATTGCCTACCCTCCTGGGTGGCCACCATAAACACTCCAATGGTACTCCTCAAATGCGAGGGGGATATCCTTGAGGTTGAGTCACCGCGTCAACACACCATTAAGATCCCTCTTAAATAAGATGTTTCCAATGATGATATAGCAGATGGTGAGCTTACTAATTAGATAATGTTTTTATAAAGATGCGATGTCAAGATAAGATTGGTCTAAAAGGTAACAGACAATGTCCTGATACCAATCACACTAGGAGACCTCAGTGTGGTCAATAGAGTAAACCATCTCATTAGGAAAGGCATCGTCAACTAGCTTCATGTTTAGTTTGGGTGGTGGATACTTAACAATTTAGTTAGCCACAACCAAGCCCTTGGTGGACTTCTAGTTAATGATGTGGAGGTCAAGTTCCTAAAGAAGCTTGATCCACTTTGTAACCTTGATAGAAAGATGTGTCTTGATGAGCAAGTAGCAAAGTGGATAGGACTAAATAATCACATTGGTAGTCTGGCCTAACATGTAATGTCTTAACTTCTTTGTAGCAAAGATAAGAGAGAAGCATTGATTCTCAATAAGAGAATAATTGATTTTAAGGCCAACTAGCATGTGAGAGATGTAATAAACAGCTCTCTCCCTAGTGGTGTCATCCTTTTGGCACCGTATGCCCCCAATGGAAAGATTAGTGATTGAGGTGTATAAGATGAACTCATGCCCTTCAATGGATGCCATCAAGATAGGAGGATTATGAAGCAGATGCTTCAATTCCTTGAAATCCACTTGGACTTTAGCAGACCACAAGAATGGGGTGTCCTTACACAAGAGACATGTGAGGGGTATGGATTTATGGTAATACTCCTCAAGGAAATGTTTGAGAAAGTTGAGTCTTCATAGGAAGGATCGTAACTGGATGAGATTACGTGGGGTAGGCATCTCCAAGATCACCTTGATCTTATCAAGATCCACTCCAATGCCCCTTTATAAGATGAGGAAGCCAAGAAGCTTTCCAGTTAAAATGCCAAAATGCACTTCTCAGGGTTGGGACTGATGTTATATTCTTGGAGATGCTCAAAAAGGATTTTGAGGTCTTGTACATGCTCATCCTACTTATGGGATTTTCTAAGGAGATCATTAACATAACACTCAACTATATTATTGATAAGGTCATGAAAAACATGGGTCATGACACATTAATACGTCACCGTAGTGTTCTTTAGACCAAAAGGTATGACAGAATAATCAAATGTATCCTACAAGTTAGTGAACATCATCTTGTGCTAGTCTTTGGGAGAAATTTGAACTTGGTTATACCCAGAAAAACCATCCATGAAGAACATGATCTCAAAACTAATAGTGGAATCAATAATCTGGTCTATCAAAGGAGTGATAAAGTTATCCTTTGGGCAGGCCATATTGAGATCCTAAAATTTGATGCAAATCTAGACTACCCCATTCTTTTTTTAAATTTGGATAATGTTGGAAATATACCAAGGGTAGTCAATAGCTTGGATAAATCCAACTTGAATGAGTTTCTTGATCTTTGCTTTAACCAGTTGGGAGAATTTAAGAGCCATGGGTCATTACTTTTGGTGAATGGGATGGGTCCCATTATCCATAACAAGGTTATGGATGACTATGTTAGGATCCATGCCCTTTATATCAGTGTATTCCCAAGTGAATACATCTAAAAATTCATGCAAGAAGGTGACCAAAACATCCCATTTCTTAGGAGCAATGCTATCACTAATCTTAATGATCTTAGGCCTTACTAAAGTGCCAAGGTAGACATCTTTGGATCCTTTAACATCCATAGCATTACCTTCCTCTAAATGCTTAGACATAAGAGGGAGAAACTCTTCTAACACTTTAGGTTCAATCACCAGGACATTCACTATAAGAAGGCTTGGGGTTGGTCCATATGTGAGAGAAATCTCCAAACCAAGGTGATCAAGGGGATAATGATGCTTACGACAAGCCTGCATGAGCTTGGTGTAAGCCTTTCTCTCCTTGGACAGGTTGTGCACCATAACATGAATGAAATAATACTCAAAATTAGACTTGACCATCCTAACGATCTCAGTGGGAGATGCATGGAGAGAGCCTACACTCTGATTGGCAAAGCATGACACAAGGGGGACCTCAACATCTAGAGAGACATCCTAGCAGAGGTCTTCAAAAACAAATGGGTTATCCTAGTGTCACAAAGTGGAAGAGGGAGTAGACCAATGTGTGGTAGACTTTGAAGAAACAAATGTTGACCAATACTCAGCTGGGTCAAAGCATTCATCCTTGAGGAAGTGAGATTCAAAAATGGGGAATGTATGAGAATCTACAGACCCCTATGAAGAGATAGCCAAAGCCTCACTTGAGGGCTTTATCTTTGCATAGAGTAATGCCCAGGGATTTGGGTCAGCCTCCAAGGTGTGAATCTCACCTTCATGCACAAACTACACCATACAAAATGTGGTTAATGTAATGGCTTGTATGTCAATAGTCTAAGGACATCCACGAATCATGTTGTATGAAAGATCAAGGTCTAACACATAGAACTCAATTCTAACAATCTTGGGGCCAAATTTGACCCAAAGCTTCATGTTTCCAACTAGTGTAATTATGTTGTTGTCGAAAATGACATAGCTATGGCGAGAATTGGAGAGCTTATTTTGACTGATCTTGAGCTCATTGAACACATATAGGGGCCTGATATTCAATGTAGCTCCTTCATCGATAATGCACTACTTGATGTAGTAATCATCCACATAAGTCTTGATGTAGAGAGGGAAATGAGCCTTCTTTGTCAAAATTGATGCATCTAACAAGGAGGGTGGGTCAAAAGATAAGATATGATGATGAAGGTACTCATGCATATCAGAGTTGAACAAAACTTCAACATCATCATGTAGCAGAGCCTCACGTGGGAGACCAAGCTCATCAAAGATGAGACCCCTTTGTTCAGGGTAAATGCGAAGAAGGTCCCAAATGAAAATTCTAGCTGAGAGGACCTTTAACTCCTCTATGATATATTAAGGATGTTTTCTATCCTAGGGAGGAATGTTACACTGAAATTCAAATCTAACTTTGGGGTTCCCTCTCCTTGTGGGCTAGATAAGAGGTCCAACACCACTAGTCTCTCTAATAGGGTTGATAGCTCGATCAGAGCATGTGTTGAGAAATCACTCATACCCAGTAGAGGATATATTGATAGTGGCAATAAACTTGCTACTCTTGCACTTGGCTTTCCCTCTTGGGTCAGCCTAGGAAGAGGAGTCAAAAGAGGTAGAATATCAAGAAGGGGAATGCGAGGCCTTAGCCTTTGATTTCTTCTTTTTCTTCTTATTCTTCTCCCTGTCATGGTTAGGTAGGGGCTCCTTGAAAACATTCAACTTGCAATTGGTTTTTGCAAGAGGATAACTTGGAGATGGAAGCGAGGCTTGTGCACCAGACATCTAGGTGGTATAATTATTATCATCATGCTCCCTCATCCAATGGAAGTTGTAAAAGTTAGTGGGATCATAAGGAAACATTGTCTATTATTTTATTGTGCTTGATTCAAAATCCTTCTTTTTAGTTGGCTTCTTGATCAAAGCATTGACATCATGATTATCCTTCTTATCCTTTTTCTCAAGAGGAGAATCAATGATACCATCATTAGTCGCATTACGATTGTGATCACATGAAGAGGATGACTTTTGAGAAGGTATGTGATGCATGTCTGCATGCACCTTAGACACTTTGATCTTCAGACACTCATTAATAGCTTCATCATAAGAGGTAGGTTTACACTTGAGGACCTTAAGGTGAAATTATTACCTCAATTCTCACATGAACATATCATAAATTTGGCCATTCGAGAATTGATTCTTGCACATATAAATAGTTGAATGCCATCTATGTACAAAATTGAATTTTGAATCATTGTTGGCCTATGCCATGGAGGTGAGTGATTATATGCCAAGGTTAAAAGGCCTAGAGATATCAAAATATTATAGGAAGTGATCCAAAAAGAGCTAGAAACTAAAGAGAGAACTTAGAGGCATATTCTGGAACCAGACTAGAGCTTTGACTCACAGAGAATGAGCAAAGAGCTTCAACATCATGCCTTCATCTTATTCCTAATACATGCATGTCATCATGAATTCCATGATCTATTCCTTGGGATTGGAGTCTCATGTCCCATTTAACTTAAGTAATCATGAATGGGAGTAGGTAGGTGAATAGCATGCACCCAAGGGGCTAGAGGATTATGATGGAGATTCTCAGAGGCATGGTTGATAAGGGGATGGCAACAAACTCTGAGAGGGGGCTCATGATGGTGATGATATTGTCTATTCCCTATGCATCACCATGACCATGATATCAAGATGATGTCAGGGAGGTTTTTTATGAGGAATATGTTCGTGACAAAAATCATCTCTATCACAGGGTGGCGAATGACCATGGGAAGTGTGATGGTCCTCACAAGTATGATGGGAAGACATGGCATACTCCTAAAAATCATCATGATGACCTAGATCTCTATGGTGTTGGTCATGTGCCATCACATGAGGGTTAACTAGTGGACATTGATGCTCTCGATATGCATCCCATAGATATCTAGTCTACAAGTGGTGATCAAAATTAGCATGTTCATTGGAAACTCTAAAGTAAAGACTAGGAGGATGGGAGGCATCCATAGCCAAGGGATATCTCACTGAGTTAGAATAGCTATGACCCATACCTTTAATATGAGGGCGTTCTTTCTCTAGAGTCTCTAGCTGAGAAACGGGTAGAAAACTCATGTGAGAACTGGTCGAGGCACTAGACACTGAGCGGGTGCAGGCTCTGTTTCTAGAAAAAGCACATTATCAACTCTTAAGGGTAGAAGGAAGCACTTCATTTATATAAATACATCTATGTCAATCATTAATAATTGCCTACAACTCTTTAGGCACAGCTATGCAAGGATATCCTCATCACCATGAACTAGTGAATGACGTATGGCATGAGGATAAGATAAAATGTCTTCAAATGAGTGAAACTTGGACTGGTGAAAAAGATACCAAGTCCATTGTTTATAATCCTATGAATCTTGTTCCATTTTTAATGTGAAATGGTGTATACTACCATGTTGGGTTGAGGTAAACTCTTGGGTCCTATGGTTTCTATGGCATTCCATTACAAGCATGACCTGCTCATTAGTGAACTCAAGTATGAGACCCTGAATCCATTAGGATTTGTGTCCTAAAGGTGGTACATCAGCCATGGATGAAATTAAGAATGATCAACATAAAATACAATATAAAAGTCAAATCGATAGAGAACCAACTGGGAGAAAGACACAAAACCAAAGCAGGAAAAAATAACTAAGGCAAGAGCTGAAACACAACTAAAAGTAAAGCCTAACAACTAACAAGGGGAACTGGCTAAGAGAGCTTTAAATGGGATATAAATAATGTAAAATCATATGTGATGTCCCACCAAGCGTGTTAGAATGTAGCTCCAAGAATCTAAATGAAACCACCAGTGTTTGGTAGGGTGTTAAAGCAAACCACTTAGAGGCTAGAAGGTTCAGGGGTTTTATGGGCTATAAGAGGTCTACAGTAGCTATCTAATTTATTGGTTTGCACCAAGCTATAGAAAAAATTTCAAACTAGGTTGGGGCTAGCCTGAATAGGCACACAAAGTGTGTTAATTACTCTAATGGGTCCAACCCTAGTAAAGCAAGTGGCTAAAACTATACTATTGGTTGCACAAATAATACAAAAGCAACAATACTTAATGAAATGAGATAACCAATGAAATGTAAATCTAGAAATTATGGCTCTTTGAGGCCAAATGAAAGATGTTTTGAGAAACAAAGATGTTTTTGAGTAAAGGTCCAAGAGCACACCTATTCTAGGTTTGAGTTATCCTTTCAAAGCAACACTACTATTTTCTAATTATGCAATGTTCTACTTTTTAGCAAGAGAGGAAGAGAGTGTTTGAGCAAGATTTCTAGTGTGTTTTGAATGTGTATATATCTACTTATGCAATGAGAAAGGATTCCAAATAAAGCAATTATAATCAATAAAGGAACAATTCAAGATATGAAAGTATTCTTTGAACTGATACAAATGCAATAAACTTTGGGAACTACTCTAAGCAACATACAAAACAACTATTTCACTAAAATAATTCAAACCCTAGTATATACACTACACAAATAATGGAGTTTCAATTTGCATAGCAAAGTGCCCTTAAATCAAGCTCAAATATCAAGTATAGATGTTATACCAACCAAAAATCCAAGCTAGGAAGCAATGTAGGAGGAAGACCAAGCTAGGTGCAAGTTGAAGTCCAAACCAAGAGCCAAGAGGAAAAGAGGAGGTGAAGTGAGAACTTGCAATGGTGTAAGAGCTCCAACCAAGTACATAAATCAGGTGCAATGTAAAATTTAGGGGCTTGGGATCAAGCCTAAAAGGAAGCAAGAACAACTAAGAGTAGTAATGGAGTCTCTAAGCAAGAGTGTAGCAACATATGGGATTCTCTATCCCCAATCAAGCTCAAGAGTGACAAGAATGAACCAAGAGAGATTCAAGAAGGCATGAGATTCAAGAGAGGTAATAATAACCACAAGAGAGATGGAATGAGAAGAGATATAGGATAAAATTAATGAGAAATAGACATATATCCCCTCCCAAATCCACTAAATGACCTAAAATTAGTCATTTTTGGTTGTTTGGCTTCAAATTTGGGCTTTTTAAAACATTCTACCTAGATCGTGGCCTATGTCATGGCTTTGGTAAAGGAAACATGCAGCCTAGGCTATGGGTTTCCTTTACATAATCCATGACTTTGGCAAAGGAAATGTGTGGCCTAATCCATGAGTTTCCTTTACATAAGTTGTGACCTGGGTCAAACTTTGATTGTGGTTGGTCAACATTCTCCTAAGAGGCCCTAAGAGGTCTCTAAGAAGACATATCTTGCATGAAAAAGGCCTAATATGAACTAGGGGTGTATAGGGGTAGGAATAAGATGTAGGAGAGGTCTAATCAAGTGGTGTATGTCTTAGATTATGATGTCTAGGGTTGGTAGTCTACACGTGAGCTGATATATAATCATAGGGAGGAGTAGGGTCATGGGAAGTACGATTATAGGTCAATGGCTAGTCCTACTTTGAAGACAACATGCCCCAATAGTTTGCCTTCATGAAAAACAAACACACACTTTTTTGGGTTCAGGGAGATACCAAACTCCCTACACCTCTAAAAAATGAGTCTCAAATGGTTTAAGTGGTCACTTGCTTTCTTGGAAAAAATTGTGATATCATCCAAGTACATAAGCACCGTCTGATTAAGTAGACCCTGGAAATCCATGTCCATAGCCCTTTGGAATGTGGCACTAGCATTTAAGAGACCAAAATTCATCTTATTGTAATCATAATTCCCCCACTTGGTGGTCAATATTGTCTTGTACTGATCTTCCTCCTTGATTAGCACTTGGTTGTAACCTGAATACCCATCCAAGAGAGAGAAACATTCTAAACCAACCACCATTTAGATAAGTTTCTCCATGGATAGAAAAGGATAATGATCCTTCAAGTAGAATTTAATCAAATCCTTGAAGTCAACACAAAACATAATCTCACCACATTTCTTCCTTACAGGGACCAGGTTGGCCACCCATGAAGAGTGTTTAATTGGGAAGATAATGTTTGACTTA
Source organism: Torreya grandis (assembly GCA_037957365.1). Classification (NCBI taxonomy): domain Eukaryota; kingdom Viridiplantae; phylum Streptophyta; class Pinopsida; order Cupressales; family Taxaceae; genus Torreya; species Torreya grandis. Next base: position 954,065 of record JARHVA010000917.1, on the reverse strand, counting down.
ATAAGCTTGGTCAACTCTCTTCTCATGAGTACCTCTATCTCGGGATCGAAAGGCCTCTGCTTCTACCTCATTAGGTTCATATTTTCATCTAACTCAATGGTGTGCTGAGCAGTTAAGGGTTGAAACCCCTAAGATTAGTGTACTCCCAAGTGTAATAAACCCTTCAGGGAAAAGTTAAACTAGTCATTTTTTTTTTAATTTTATAATAGATTAACTTTATAACCGAAGGTTATATCATGCAATCTAAATCATACATACATTTTGACTTCTATTAATCTTGAAGGAATAACTCGTAGTAATCGGTTTAGCTTATAAATCTACTTCATAAACATTATACCATAATAAATTGTATATGCTTAAAATCAAGGATAAATAACTTGCATAAATAAAAAGTGTGCTACAATTTGTTTTACATGCATATTACAGGAAATAAATTACTCACATGCCATACACTTAACAAAAACTAAATGTAATTTACATCATAATGTCAACATCTCAAACATAAGCAGTTAAGCTAAAGACTTATTTAAACAATTTTATTCTATCAATTTCACTCATCCACTGTCGCAATGAACTACGATATTTAAACAAAATACATTTATTTCTTAACTTGAACACCCAATTCTCATTCCAAATTAAAAACATTATAAATCATGAATATATGATTTGAATTTGATTGCAACTACTATACAGCTAGTATTGATTAAATGTCCTCATTAATTTACAATTTTAGCAATCATACTTCAATAGTGTACATCAATGATTACCATAATCATCTTTGTTCAACATTTGATTCTCTACCAACTAAGTAAGTATAGGAATTATCATAGATCAATAGTAGACCAAATTGATGCAAAGAGGGAGAGTATCATAGAGGACTTTTCCTCCAACCATAAAGTCTTTTAGATCCCCCACATGCCTCTCATCCACTGAGAGTGGCCCTACCCTTCACGATTAAGATAGATAAGAGTCTGAAAACTGAGAAAGAGATCATTGTGTAACTTACCAACACTTCATCTAATTTATGTAGCTTTTCACGAGTGTGACTATGAACCGAGACTAGAATTAAAATATTCCCAATGTATACTACCCATATACACTACTTACAACTGTAAGTTTAAGATTTACCAAGTACCCCTTATTTAATCTTAACTAATTGGATAAATGAGTTACTATGTGTGTCTAATTAGGATACCCTCCCATCTCTTAGACCATACATATCACATCCACTACTATTATCGTAAGGTCTTCCTGACCTATACATCTCATAGTTATTGGGTCTAGAGAATCCCTATTACTAGTTGTTTATTTTATTAAGAATATACTATGAGATTATGCTTTAAATGAGTGTCCCATACCACCCATGTAAGTCATTTAGCTATCTGTACATTGATGAATGATTGGTTTACTAAGATAGGAAGTTTATTATAACCTACTTTATTACCTTTGATTTTTATGTTTTGAGATCAGTAGAGTCATTCTCACCTCAAAGTAAAACTTTCACACTACCTCTTATTTACTCATTAAGGGAACTTAATGATGGTTGAGCTAGGTATAAACTTAGTAAAAGCCAGATTATAATTATTCATCCCTATCCACTTATACATGAAGCTACCAAAGTTGTTTATCTAATCCCATTTGAAATGTCATTATTGGTTTACTATAAAAGACAGGTAATATATCTAAATAATTCATTCTTATGACCATATCATTTTCAAGGATTTTCATAAATAGCGATAATTATTAATGGTAAACCAAAAACTCCATTTAAAGAATTCAAAGCACAACCAATCATTAGTTATTAAACTAGCTCCTTCAAACACATCACTTGTGATGTCCGTCATGGATTATGGTTTTTAGTTTTATTTTAAAAATCAAGTGGAGCTAACTTTGTCTCCTATGTGGAGCTATTACACCTACATTTTTGCCTTAGTTATAAATAGTAATGCGTTATTACCGAGAGTGAATTAATTATTTTTACCATGATAACAAATCTATCATCTTGTTAAGAGGTTGTATATTTACTTGGTTTCATACACCATTAAACTCTATTTATTAAAAAATTTCCTTCATTAAATTTGTATTCATAATGCTTTTATCTAGAATCATATTTAATAACATTTTAATATGGAACAAATACTATTATTTGGGCTTGGATGTTAGAAAATATCATAATTATTAATCTATTATCCTTTAATTCCATCCCCAAGAATAAAATTCATATTTGCAAGGAATTATTACTTTTTAACTTATTTTTATAAAGCACCCCTTTATTTTTATAAATTTATTCAAACCCATTATTTTTATCAAATGCAACTCTGTATAAAATTGTTTGAAGTCATCAAAGAATATAAATTTATATGGTGAATAATAATAATGTTGAAAATTGGTGAAAGTATTAAATTTTAAAGGAATGATTGTATAAGCATTTATCCCGCATAAAGGGGTGACTCTCTAAAAGGCAAATACATATAAGGGGATGGTGTAAAAGTGGGCACAAGAGGTTTGATTAAAATTGAATATGACCAAAATTGAAAAGCTACCAAGTCGCCATACTTAATAACAAACAAAATCAATTATATTCACCTCCAAAGTAAAACACCTTAGTTAACTTAAACACCATTTTAAATTTTCAACAACAGAATAACACTTGGGAACAGAGGTGTCACCTATGCAAAAAGCTAAGTGGATATGTGACACCAAAACCAACAATCAAAGGATAAAAATAAAATTGTTTATAAAAATAATTGGTATTGGAAATGAGACACTACAGCTGGATCTTTGGGCAAGTAAAATTCCATTGTACAGATGCATCTAGCACTAAAAAATAAAAGTGTTTAAATTCATCCATTCATTCAATTTTTAGAAACATTAACATGTCATAATAAAGGAACTAGGACGCCATACTTCAGCAGTATTAAAAGAATAAATCTTCATTTTTATTTTTATTTTTATTTTTCTAATTAGTATTGTCAGATACAAACTGTTATATGGGATGGCATTTTGCTGCACCAACTTCTTTAACTAGGTAAGAAGGACAAGTTGAAGATCTCAACATGCAGGTACACCAGATAGGGGAATAAAAGGTGTCATAGCTAGGAAATAATATTTGCTTGTAGCAATCTAATACTTAAGGGAAAATTTTCTATGTAGGGAATTTTTTTGTGGGGATGGCATTTTGCTGCATCAACTTCTTTAACTAGGTAAGAAGGACAAGTTGAAGATCTCAACATGTAGGTGCACTAGATAGGGGAATAAAAGGTGTCATAGCTGGGAAATAATATTTGCTTGCAGCAGTCTAATACATAAGGGGAAATTTTCTATGTAGGGAATTTTTTTTGTGTTTTAATTATGCATTGTCATATACATAATATCTTTTTTGTCAGGATTAGGAATTTTTTTGTATAAGCAACTAAACACGGAATTTAACCAGATAACAAGTAACTAGAATCATTTTTGAGAGACAATACACAATCGTATTCATCAAGAAGGAAATACAATTATTACTCTTCCCAAACTCTTGGGCGTACCAGTAACTCTCCCTCAAGAGTAAGAGTGGTACCCTCCACTAGTCAGTAACAATACTGCCAATACACAAGTACTCCAAGTAGAGATCTTGCTCCTTGCAAATCATGATCTTTCTTACCATGGATCTCCCCTGCTTGCATAACCTGTAGATAGGTCTTGCACACCTGCAAACCTAATCTTACAATTGGAAGGATCTCTTCCTTGTCATTAGCCCCATGAGTCTATTATATAGATCCCATGCAAAAAATAATTAGACATTCCAATTACTAATTAGAAACACAGCTCAAGACTAAAATTATTCTAATGCACATAACAAACTAACTGGGAAAACAGTTTTCTATGTAGGGAAATTTTGCTTTAACTGTGTTTTAATTATGCATTGTCATATACAGATAATATCTTTTTAGCTTAGATTAATATTTTACAAGTCCCCTACCATATCCGAATCTACATACCCATGTAGAGAAGTCCTTGACCCTGCATAGCATGTAAACCTGTTGTTGGTCCGTCTCAGTACCTGAGAATCCACTAAAATGAGGTCATTGACAACACCCACTGCTTGGGCAACATGGTCTAGTACACATGCCAATGTGAATTGGGAGTTCTGTGAACTGTCCATCCATAGGTGTGCTAACCGGTTCTGCAATCTTGATACCTTGCCATCTTTTCACATATTGAGACAACATCAACCTATGATCTTCCCTGCCTTTACTCATGCCAAAGTGCTTCTAAATTCTTCATGTTTTTTACCTTTATGTAACTCCCTGATGTGTGACTGGATAATAATTTATCCAACTTGGTACAGGGAAAGACACCTATATGGTTACATTGACATTGTTTAAAGCCATGCTTTGTCATACACCTGTCAAACCTCCATTATCTTGCAGCTTGTTCAAGACCATATGGGCCTTCTGTCTCAGATTCTCTCTCTTCTTTAACATCCATTCATCTTTCAGTGCTTTCTCTTCGACTCTCTACCAAATCTCTCATTTGGTTCTCATCTAAGGAATCAACTTGCCATGCTCCCACTATTTCTTGGATTTTACTTCTACTGGTTCTTGACCATCAGTGAAACAAGTAGTCTATAATGAATTTGAGGATTACTTACCCTTTCAAATGGGCATTTGAGACTCATTGTAGCTTCTGCCAAAATCTTTACCCTGACCTCGATGTCGATCCCACCTGATTGCTGACACCGGTTACATCATTATCCACCTGGTTACTGACATCAGTTCCCTGACCAATGTCAGTCTCCACTTGCCTGACACCATTGAGGTTTGACATGACTGATATCGGTACCTGCTATTTATGAACCTACCATACTTTTGGATTACTTTGAATCAAAACCCTATTCAAACTGCCTTGCTCAAAATTATTTATCCCCTTGATGATCTGTCTGTCATTAAGGCTAAAAACATCATTTCCTCTTTTTGCAATAAACCCGATTTTCTTGTAGCATGTGTTTCAAGAAACCTCACTTTCTTCTGTTGAAATCTTGATTATGCTAACTCTTACCTTTTGAATCAAGAACATGATATTCATGTGACCAAGAAGCCACATCTTTGAATCTACATCTGAAGTAGATAAACCAGAAGGAGAATCAGTAATACAAGTAGATAAATAAAGAGTACCTACTCACCTCTTGCTAAAACAAGTGTACCCTTGGAAACTTTCCAAGAATCCACTTGAGAGTTACTGTGATTCATCACCCAACTTTTCAACAAAAATCAAGTTCTGTTGGGACATTCCTTCAACACCCATGTGTTGCCCGTCTAAATTTCAGCAATAACCATTTGACTTACATCCCCTAATAAATCAAAGACTCCCTGGACATATTCATGAATTCTCTATTTTGGGTTGCATGGAAAGAGGCACCAGAATCTAAAACCCAAGATTCCACTTTATCCAAGGAATACAAGAGCATCACTTTGCTTCTTCACCTTCATATTTCAACCAACCAAATACATGCCCTTTCTTTCCATAATTCCAGGATTTTCCTACCATGCCTGGATCTAGATCTTCTACCTATCTTTAACCTTGATTTCCCTTGCTCGATCTTCTCTCTTTGCCTTCCCCTGAACACTTAAAGCATTCCCTGATGATTCACCTGTGCTTTTCTGCGAATTTCTTCATCAAGATAAAACAACATCATCAACTTTCAAGATAAAGTAGACTTTACTGCCCAAAACAATATCCTTCCTCCAATCCTTGATTTCCCCACTTTTTTTCCCTTTGCAAATTAAATTATTGCTTCATAAGAAATACAAGCTTTAAAAATTTGTCAAAGATTCTATTAACTCTACCGTTGTCTTAGCCTGTGATAAGTTGGAAATCACAGACGATGCCAGGCTCAACCTTATAGATCCCAGAGCCTTTCGATCAGAACATTCCATTCTTCATCTTTCATATCCATGGGCTTGCTTGTAACCCCACCCAATGATAAGTACAAATCTTTTTGATACAGATAATCTTCTATTGCATTCTTAATTGATAATTCACCCATTCTTCACTATTTACTTCATTTGTTAATCACTAACCTTCCTCCATGTGGCACAAACACGAAATGGTAACAAGTGAGGGAGATTGTATTCAACTCATCCAGAAGGAAATACAATGAAGAGATTACACTCTTCACACCTTTTAGGCGTACCAGTAACTCTCCCTCAAGAGTTCTTTCTCTCACAATCAATTACAACCACAACTAAAACATAGAGTTGTACCCTCCACCAGTCAGAATACTTACATACCAAAGTACTCCAAGTAGGTCTGAAAATTCAAGATTTTTTTGAATCAACCTGAAAATTACAATATTTAAAAACAGCCCCATTTTTTTATAACATTTCTTTTTATACCAGCTGTGGTAAAATATATTCAACCAGTAATGCCTCCTAACTGGTCATGCATGTCCAAGGCTAAGTTGAAGTCCTTCAATTATTGTAGAAAGGATAAGCATATTTAATTTAGCTTAATAAGTGAGCATACCAAAAGAGGGTCAGCCAAAAGGTAAGCACTACAGCCAACCCATCTATGGAATTCCTATACTTTTGGATTCATTCATTATTGTAATTAAGGTAGATAATTAATTTTATGTATATTTATCTCAGTTTACTTGATCAACACATCCTCCTTCTCATTTCCCAATATGTTATCTATTCCAACTCTCTTCGATGATACCCTCCCTCCCTACAAGACCAGAGTAACCTGTGCAAGATTTTTTTTGAAAAAGAATCAAATATTTAAAAATCCTTTTTATAATGCACACTAAGATGAGACCCGTTAGTAGTTTATATATATATATATATATATATATATATATATTGATATATATATATATATATATATCCCTCCCTGCATATATATATATATATATATATATATATATATATATATATATAAACTAGCAAGTAATATAATGTTAAATCATTAACGCATCCCTACATCACTTGCAAATATGTTTACTTGCCTACACAACTCAATGCCAACTTTTACATTAGATCTATGTGCATATCATTAATCATTTTAATTCTCATAACAGTATAATACATAATAATAATCATCTTAAGAATGTAGTCATTTAGTTTCACAATGATACCAACATTCAATAATAAATAAATGTCAAAATTTTATCCAACTAAGTTTTTGTGACACACCACGTTGACATGAGTAAGTAATTATTACATGCACATAAAAATGGGATATGTCATCCTCCCTCCCTTGAAAGAGACATCATCCTGATGACTACTAAAATATAATCAACTAGTAAAAAGATGTGTAGAAGATTTTAAGACTTCATCATAGTTTTCCCATGTCACACTCTCCTCAAAATATTGGTCCCAATGGACCTTACACTAAGAGACTTCCTTGTTCCACAAAATTAGTTTGCAAGTATCAATAATCTACAGGGGCTATACCAGAACATCTCCCAAATCTTGTACCTATAAGATTTTTCAATAAATAAATAGAGACACATCTGCATGATAACATTTTAGCAAAGAAACATGAAAACATTATGAAGTCAAGCAAGTATCGGTGGTAGTACAAGTCTATAGTCAAGCAGGTTAATAATCTCAAGGATGTCAAAGGGTCCTACATATCTTGGTGCTAGTTTGGAAGACTTTCCAAACTTGATAGAATTTTTTTATGGTTTTACCCTTAGAAAAACTTTATCTCCTACTTCAAAAAGTCTAGGAGTCCTCTTCCTATCAACATAACTCTTTTACCTGTATATAGCCTCGAACAATCTTTCTCGAATGAGATTGAGTTATTCCTCCATATCTTGGAGCATTTATGGACCAATCATAGCTTTATCACCTATATTATTTCATTTAAGGGGTGTACAACTCTTCATACCATAAAGTGCCTCAAAGGGAGCCATGCTAAGAGTCGAATGATTTCAATTTTTATACATAAACTCTATGAAAGGCAAGTATTCCTCCCACTTGTATTGTTGATTCATATCATATATATGCAACATATATTCTAGAACTTGACTCACTCTTTATGTTTGTCCATCATTCTTAGGGTGATAGGTAGAACTAAAATTTGATTTCATTCCCAGAGCTACATGTAAGGTCTATCAAAACCTTAAATTTATATGAGTATCCTGATCCAAAATGATCTTCTCGGGTACTCCATGTAATCTAAAAATTTCTTGCATAAACCTTCTTACTAACACTGGTGATCCATCTGTGAGATTCCCTAAAATAAAGTGTGAAAACCTTGGTGTATTTTTCCAATATGACCACGATTACATCATGCTTGTTCTTTGATAAGGGAAGTCCTTACACAAAATCCATACTAATAACCTGCCATTTCTATTTGGGAGGCTCATGGTGATATAGCAAACTTGTTGGATGTATGTGCTTAGCCTTGACATGCTTTCACTCAAAACATCTCATCATAAAATTAGTAGCATATCTCTTGAGACCTATCCAAAAATATAACTTTTTGAGATCAACTAACATTTTAGTCACCCCTGAGTTACCTAAGTAAGGAGCATTGTGTGCCTCCTCCAATACCATGGTTCACAAACAGCCAAGGTCTAGTACATAGATCTTGCCCTTAAATATAAGGAGTCCCTCTCCTTCGATTTGATATCCCTCATATCTATGATCTTAACTATCAGCTTCTAAATTAGTCTTGACTTAGTTATATAACTCATCTGATGGTAGTTGATTCAAATGCTCATGAAATGTGGTCATCACTATTGACATGGTAGATATATATCTCATCCAGCTAAGAACATTTACTACTATATTTTCCTTGCCCTTAATATATTCTATATAAAAATCATACTCACACAAAAAATTTAACCAACACCTTTGTCTTGTGTTAAGGTTAAGTTGATTAGATATATATTTCAAACTCAAGTTATTTGTTTTGAGCTCAAATGGTTTTCCTAACAAAAAATGTTGCCACATAAGTAGTGCATGAATAACAGATGTTAGCTCTAAGTCATGAGACTTGTATTTTAACTCATATGGATTGAGTTTTATGGATTCATAGGCCATTACATGGCCATACTGCATCAACACACCCCCAAATCCTTCTTCAGAGGCATCTATAATCACTTTAAAGGTGCCATTTGGGTCTAAAACCTTTAACACAGGTGTACATGTTAGCTTCTCTTTCAAAAGTTGAAGAGGTCACTCACACTTCTTTGTCCAAACAAACTTTTAGTTCTTATCTTTCAAGGAAGTGATTGGGTTTCATATCTTGTAAAATCCTTCCACAATTTTTTTGTAATATCTAGTTAAGCCCATGAAACTATGGACATCATGAACATTCTTAGGATATGGCCATTCCATGATGGATCGAATCTTTACAAGGTCAATTGAAATACCCTTAGCTTAAATGATGTGTCCTAAGTAATGCACTCTCTTCTATAAAAACACACACATAGACAGCTTATCATAAAGCTTATGCTCTCTTAACCATTGCATCACTAACCTCAAATGATGAACATGTTCCTCTTTAGATTCTGAATAAATCAAAATGTCATCCATAAATACTAAAACAAAGTTGTCTAAATAGTCCTTGAATATGCTATTCATTAGGTTCATGAATGTCACTATAACATTTATAAGTTTGAAGCGAAGAACTGTGAACTCAGAATGCCCATAACAAGTCTTGAAAGTAGTTTTTGAAATCCTAAATCCTCAATTAATGATAACTTGATCTCAAATCTATTTTGGAAAACATTGTTTTCCCTTGCATTTGATTAAAGAGATCATCAATGCATGGTAAAGGATATATATTTTTCACTATTACTTTATTAAGTATCATGTAGTCAATACAAAGCCTAAGGATGTCATCCTTATTTTTAACAAAAACCATTGGAGCACTCTAAGGAGATACACTTGGACGAATAAGACCTTTGGCTAATAGTTCCTACAATTGAGCCTTCAATTCGAATAGCTCAATTGTCATCGTTCAATAAGGGGCTTTTGACTTGGGATCTGAACTAGGGATGATATCAATTAATAAATCAAATTCTCTCTTAGGTGGAAGCCTTAGTAGTTCATTACGAAAAACATCACTAAAATCACATAGAAAAGGCTAGTCTTCTATCATGGGTTCTTTTCCCTCTTCCACTTCATCAATTTGTACTACAAAAAGAATACACCCTTTTCATTTGACCTTCTTCAACTACATTACAAAAATTTACCTTAGAGTAACATCATGTTTAACTCCTTACACAAATCTAGAATATACTTCATCATTTAGGCAATATATTGTTTTGATAAAGCAATCAACTTTAGCTTAATAATTCCATAATTAGTTTACTCCAAGTATCACATCATATGATCTTGGGGGGGCACATATAGGTCTACTATAGTAGTGAATCCCAAAATCTTTGACTCAGCTTCAAACAAACATTGCTCTACCTTTTTCACTCCTCAATTTTGATACTGGATTGACCAAGAATTAGACATAACCAACATTTTTATTTATCTTTCTAAGAATTTCAAGATATATAAAACACTTAGATGCTCTTATGTCAATAAGCATAGTAACATGACAGCCAAAAAATTTACGTGCTACCTCTACTGGTGTCATTTAGAAGTCTACCTGGCAATTATATATCACTGCATGAATCCTCTACTAAAATACTCATTGTTGGATTAGAAGGGTTGCCTTAGATCTAACATCATTAGATTAGTAAGGATAGTGGTTAGCATAATTATCACCTTCACAATTAAAGCACCCACCCACTGGGCCTTTCTTCTCTTGGGATATTCCTTCACCACTGAACTTCCTACTATTGAAGTTATTGTTGTTATTATTGCTATTACCATTTCATCCCTTATATCCATTATTGATTTTCCTCAATTCCCAAACTTGGAACTATTCCTAGAACCTATGTTTCTATTACCACCATTTTTATTTCCTTTCCAAAAGTTCTTTTTGAAGGGAGGGGAATTTTTATGCTCAAATCCCTTCCCTTTGTTATAGAATTCCTTTTTAGTTGATGCAAAGATCTTTATTTTGCTCCTATTTTATAGCTTTCTCAAAAACTTCATCTATGTAGTAGGTCCATGGAGGTCGACATCAGTGTCAATCTGAGAGTTTAAACCCAAAATAAACTCTCTAATTTGAAACCTCTCATCACCTTGATACTATGGCACATATTTTAGGAGTCGAGTGAACTTATCCTACTAAGCAGTGACTGACATATCTCCTTGTCAGAGATTCTAAAACTCTATCATCTTTCCATCAAAGTATCATTGTGGTAACCATTTTTTTTTAAATTAGGACACAAATTTTTCCCATGCGGTGGTTTCTGCAGACAATTTACTTTAAGCCTTCAAGTTTTCCCACTAAGTTGATGCTTCACCTGAGAGTTAATATGCTCCCCAAATAGATTTGGTTTCCTTAAAAAAGTTTCAAAATTCAAAATACTTCTCCATTTCAAAAAACCAATTTTTTACTCCATCCCCAAGTACTACCCCATTGTACTTAGGTGGGGCTCTCTGCATCGGGTCTCTTACCAACTCAGTTTCAAATCAATCCCACTTTAGTGGAAGCTCATTATGAATATTGCCATTAAGATTTTCTTGATTTTGCTCAACTACATTCTGGTCATCTTCATCTTTGATTTGATTTTCTAGGTTTTCTTAATGACCTTCTCCATGAGTAAGGTCATGTACTTGTTATTCTAGGATACCAATCCTTTCTTGAATAACGATTACCATAGCCAATATCTAGTCAACCTTAGCTTGAAGTTCATCTCCATTTTGATCACTCCCCTCATTGTTACATGTTCGGGCCATAGTAACCTGGAAGGATCAAAGAATTAAAACTTACAAATGTAGCAAGCCCATTGGGTCTGAGTGTTGAAGCTAGGCTCTGATACCATGGTGTAACAAACCCTTTGGGATAAAGTTAAACTAGTCATTCTTTTTATTTAATTTTGATAATAGATTAACTTTTTAACTGAAGGTTATATCATGCAATCTAAATCATAAATACATTTTGACTTCTATTGAGCATTGAAGGAATAACTGATAGTAATCAGTTTAGATTATAAATCTACTTCATAAACATTATACCATAATTAATTGTATGTGCTTAAAATCAATGATAAATAACTTGCATAAATAAAAAGTGTGATACAATTTTTTTTGCATGCTTATTACAGGAAACCAGTTACTCACATGCCATACACTTAACAGAAACTAAATGTAATTTACATCATAATGTCAACATCTCAAACATAAGTAGTTAAGGTAAAGACTTATTTAAACAATTTTATTCTATCAATTTCATTCATTCACTATAGTAAGGAACTGGTACATTTAACTATGCATTACAATAACAGAATACATTTATTTCTTAACTTGAACATCCAATTCAAATTAATAACATTATAAATCATGCATATATGATCTTAATTTGATTGCAATACTATACAACTAGGACTAATCAAATGTCCTTATTAATTTACAATTTTAGGAATCATACTTCAATAGTGTACGTTAGTAATTACCATAATCATCTTTGTTCAACATTTGATTCTTTTCTAACTGAATAAGTAAAGGAGTTATCGTAGATCAGCAGTAAACGAAATTGATGCAGAGAGGGAGAGTATCATAGAGGGTTATTCCTCCAACCATAAAGCCTTTCAGATCCCCCACATGCCTCTCATCTATTGAGAGTGTCCTTACCCTTCATGATTAGGATATATAAGAGTTTTAAAATTAAGAAAGAGATCATTGTTAATTGGCCAACACTGCAACTACTCCATATAGCTTCTTGCAAGTGTGACTGTGAATTGAGACTAGAATTAAAATATTCCCAATGTACACTGCCCATATACACTACTTATGGCCATAAGTTTTAGATTTTCCAAGTACCCCTTGTTCAATCTTAAGTCATTAGATACATGAGTTACTATGTGTGTCTAACTAGGATACCCTCCCATCTCTTAGACCACACATCTTGTATCCACTACTCTTATCCCAAGGTCTTTCTGACCTAGACATCTCATAGTACTGGGTCTAGATAATCCCTATTACCAGTTATTTATTTTATTAAGAATGTACTTACGAGATGATGCTTTACATGCATTTCCCATACTACCCATGTAAGTCATCGACTTATTTGTACATTGATGAATGATTGGTTTACTAAGATAGGAAGTTTATTATAACCTACTTTGTTACCTTTGATTTCTATGTTTTGATGCTCAGTAGGGTCATTCTCGCCTCAAAGTAAAACTTTCACCCTACCTCTTATTTACTAATTAAAAAAACTTAATGATGGCTAAGCTAGGTATAAACTTAGTATAAGCCAGATGATAATTATTCATCCCTATCCATATATACATGAGGCTACCAAAGTTGTTTATCTAACCCCATTTAAAATGTCATTATTGGTTTACTGTAAAAAATAGGTAGTATATCTAAATATTTCATTTTTATAACCATATCATTTTCAAGGATTTTCATAAATAGCGACAATTATTAATGGTAAACCAAAAACTCCATTTAAAGAATTCAAAGTACATCCAAATGTTAGTTATTAAACTAGCTCCTTCAAACACATCGTTTGCAATGTCCGTCAAGGATTATGGTTTTTAGTTTTATTTTAAAAATTGAGTGGAGATAACTTTGTCTCCTATGTAGGGATATTACACCTACATTTTTGCCTTATTTATAAATAGTAATGGGTTATTACCGAGAGTGAATTAATTATTTTTGTCAGAATAACAAGTCGATCATCTTGTTAAGAGGATGTATATTTACTTGGTTTCATACACTATTAAACTCCATTTATTTAAAACTTTCCTTCATTAAATTTTTATTCTGACAATCTAATAATATCGAAAAGGTTGACTTAAGTATGTAAGATTTGTATTCAAAATGCTTTTATCTAGAATCATATTTAATAACATTTTAATACAGAATAAATACTATTATTTGGGCTCGAATGTTAGAAAATATCACTACTATTAATTTCTTATCCTTTAATTCCATTTTCAAGAATAAAATTCATATTTACAGGAAATTATTACTTTTTAATTTCTTTTTATCAAGCACCCCTTTATTTTTATAAATTTATTCAAACCCATTATTTTTATCAAATGTCACTCTGTATAAATTTGTTTGAAGTCATCAAAGAATAGAAATTTATATGGTTAATAATAACAATGTTGAAAATTGGCAAAAGTATTAAATTTAGATGGAATGATTATATAAGCATTTATCCCACATAAAGGGGAGACTCTGTAAAAGGCAAAGCCATATAAGGGGATGGAGAAAGAGTGGGCACAAGAGGTTTGATTAAAATTGAATATGACCATAATTGAAAAGCTACCAAGTTGCCATACTTAATAACAAACAAAATTATTATATATACCTCTAAAGTAAAACTCCTTGGTTAACTTAGACATCATTTTAAATTTTCAACATCAAAAGAACACTTGGAAACAGAGGCACCACCTATGCAGAAGGCTAAGTGTATATGTGACAGCAGAAATAATAGTCAAAGGATAAAAATAAAATTGTTTATAATATTAATTGGTACTGGAAATGAGACACTACAGTTGGATCTTTGGGAGGTAAAATTCCATTGTACAGACACATCTGGAACTAAAAACTATAGGTGTTTAAATTCATCCATTCATTCAATTTTTAAACACATTAACAAATCATAAGAAAGGAACTTGGATGCCATACTTGAGTACTATTAAAAGAATAGATCTTCATTTTTATTTTTATTTTTCTAATTAGTATTGTTAGATATTGATTTATATATGGGATGTCATTCTGCTACATCAAATTATTTAACTAGGTAAAAAGGACAAGTTGAAGATCTCAACATGTAGATACACTAGATAGGGGAATTAAAAGCACCACAACTGGGAAATGATATTTGCTTACAACAATCTAATACTTAAGGGAAACTTTTATGTGTTTTTTCTTTATGTGTTGTCAGATACATAATATATTTTTGACTTAGATTAACAGTTTACAGAGTAAGTAAATAAGATTAACAGAGGTAGAGGTTATGTGGGATGTAAGGTAACAAGCTACAAATAATCCCTTTTCTTAATTTTCCAAAGTTTGATTTTTCATTTAATTGAATCTTGATATAATTTTCTTAATAGGGCAAAACTCCTATATGTATGTATCTCTCTCTCTCTCTCTCTCTCTCTCTCTCTCTCTCTCTCTCTCTCTCTCTCTCTCTCTCTCTCTCTCTCTCTCTCTCTCTCTCTCTCTCTCTCTCTCTCTCTCTCTCTCTCTCTCTCTGTGTGTGTGTGTATTAACAGTTACAGGGTATCAAGAGGAACATGGAGACTCACTACAAGTTTGCATTCAGCGTCATTGAGCAGAAATGCATTTAGGATTCAAAACATAAATGTCATTTGTCAATTTTAGACCTCTCCCTAATACATCTTTATATTACAAGGTTTGATACTGGTATGTTTTATTTATGAACCTAATACTCTTGGCTTCATTCATTACTATAATTAAGGTAGCTAATTAAGTTTATGTCTAATTAATCTTATGATAGGAAGAGTATAGACATTAATTAGGGAATACTACACCAAAAATGTATTAAAGTATTGGTTGAATCAATACCGAATAGCTCAAATCACTGGAATTAAACAAATGAATAAAACATCACTTTTACATATTAAAAAAATACCTTGTTATGATGATATCCTCTGCAAGTTCTTCTATTGCCTAAAATTTCTACTCCTTTCCTCTGAATAAAATATTCTACCCAAAATAATATCATTCTTCCTCCATTTTCCTCACTTTTTTTTTCTTTTAGCGTTTAAAAGCCCAATAAATAGATTCATACATTCAATTATTTTCACCCACTTCATTTGTTTCACTATTCCTCTATGTGGTGCAATGGGTGAGGGGGATTGCAGTAGGATAAAATATTCATCTTAGTCAATGTTGGAATTTAATACCAACTTCATTTTTGTCCCATACGGGTGGTATATTAGTTGAAAATTGAAGATTTGATTTGAAAGAGAATTAAATGTTCAAAAATCCTTTTTGTAACATTTTTTTTTACCATGAGGTAAAATATTTTTTCAACCAAGATCATTTAATGCCTCCTAACTAGTCATGCATGTCCAATTCTAAGTTGGAGTCCTTCAATTATTCTAGAAAGGGTATGCGTATTTAATTTAGCTTAATAAGTTAGTGTACCGAAAGAGGGTCAGTCAAAAGGTAATCAATATAGCTAACCCATCTATGGAATTCTTATGGCATGCTCGATTCACTCAGTCGACACATCTTCTTTCTCATTTCCAACACCTTATTTATTCCAACTCTCCTCAAAGATACCCTCTCTCTCTATTGAGCCAAATTAACCTATACTAAAAATGCACACTAAAACGAGACCCATTAGCAATTAATAAATTTAAATATATATATTAACTAGGAAGTAACATAATGTTAAAGCATTAACACATCCCTGCATCACTTGTAAATATGTTTGCTTGTCCTACACAACTCAATGTCAAATTTTAAGTTAGATCCATGTGCATATTATTAATCATTTTAAGTCTCATAACAATATAATGCATAATAATAATCATCTTAAGAATGTAGTCATTTAGTTTCACAATGATACCAGCATTCAAAACTAAATAAATGTCAAAAGTTTATCCAACTAAGTTTATGTGGCACACCATGTTGACATGAGTAAGTAATTATTACATGCATATAAAAATGGGATATGACACCAAACAAACACATCTTCAAACTCCCTATAAAGTGCAATGAATGTAACTTTCTCAGCCTTGGTATTGGCCTTCCCGAACTTGAGAAGTTTGTCTTGGAAGATGAGAACTCTCTAATGGTTGTCTTCACCAATGGACAAGACTACCTTATCTTTCCTCATGAAATATCCTTCATGGAAGATGCTCTCAAGGGTGACCAGACCCTTAGGGAGTTTGTTTGATTTCAATTTGAGGGTTGATCTCCATATTGATTTTGTAACTTGTTCTAATTTGAAGATGAAAATTTAGCCTCTTGTTGCAAGTAGGTAATATGATTATCATTGTCAAAAACTTGCCAATATGCTTCATTGTCAAGAATGGATGGCCTTACAACCACCTTAAGATGTGACAAATTTTTTGATTTATTCAACTGAGCTGGTATATGAAACTGGGCCCTCCCTGATGCTAATATGTCTACATGCTTGTTGCTCTCACTATGCACACTTTAGATGTTAAAGGCTTCAAAATCCTCCAATAGATCCCACACCCTATGCTTGTAATATTTCATCAAGGGGTTCTTAGATGTATTTTGGCTTCTTTATTGATTGATAATGAGTTCACTATCTCCATATACCTGTAGTTGCTTGATTTTCCTCTTTCTAGCCCATTAGAGGCCATGAATAAGGCCTTCATATTCAGCTACATTACAAGAACAACTAAAATTAAACCTATAAGCTGAGTAGTACTTATCATTATAGTGAGAGACCAGCATAACACCCACCCCTACTCTGTGTTTGCTCCTCGATCCATCAAATAACATTTTCCAAATTTCATTACTCTCCTCTTATGGCCTAATAAGGGATGGTATAAACACTTTCTCTTCATGTAAGTAGTAGAATCCCATATTTGTTTCTTCATCACTTCCCAAAGGGTCAAGTTGTTGATTCTTATTCCATGAATGTCTAGCTTTCGATCAATAGGGTGGTCTTCCTCATCTAGGCTTGTGTAGTTGATATTTAGGTTACTTAGTTCATAAGGCTCAATGTGAAACTCTATATTTGGTTCAGCCCTAATGGACACCTTAGTTTCATACCTTATCCTCAATGCCATATAGAACCAATCTACTACCAGGTAACCCCCAATTTTGGTGGTGAAGTCTCAAGATAGGTATAGAGAAAAATGGGGTGGTACCTCTAGAATAACCACATTAGACCATTAAACATTAGGAGAATGGAGGGTTAAATTTAGACCTCTGATAATACCAGATGGTTTAGTAGAAGATCCATCAAGTTGTAATACCCCTTTAGAGAGGGGTTCATATTTCAAACCAAGTTGATCTGCTATTGATTTAAGCATTACTGAAGTGATTTCCCCACAATACACCATGTATTTATGTACCAAGGAGTTTCCAATGATCAAATAAATGTATAAGGGAGGAGGTTTGATTACTTTTTTTGACTTCCCTTTATTAGTTTTGATTATATTACTGAGGACCACATTCTCCTTACTGGTGGCTTCTCTGAAACATTGATTTTTAATAAGCCCTCTTAAAGAAGATCCACTTTACCATGTATAGAAAGCATTTCCCACATAGGGACACTCAAATTTGACTTCTTCATTTGTTAAACAATGTTAATGTGTACACTACCAGCCTTTGCTTGTGATTTGGTAGCTACAATAATGCTTTGTACTTGTGAGCTTTGAGGTATAAAATTACCTCCTTAGTTCTAATTTTTCTCAGTTGTTTGAGCTTTTGGAGAAATATTAGGCTCATTTAGCTTTGAAAACAATGGAGGAGGAGTATAATACCCCTTAACTACTTCTTGGTTTCCCTCTATATTCCTTCGCTTGAACCTTGTGTTGGTTGCCACAAGATTGTTCACTTGGTTAGTACTAGCTTGTTGATTAAAAGCATAACACTCCTTAAGTTGTTAGTTCACCAATGTAGTATCTAACTAATTTTTTCCCTCATTATTCCCTTAGATTTGTTGAGGTTATTCTATTTTAATCATCATAGGCACTTTTGCATTTTGTGTCTTTAAAGCTTGGTTGAACCCATAACTAGCACCCTACTGCCAATGCTTATTGAAGCCTTGGTTAAACTTTAAATTTGGGGTAATACCCTGATTGTAAGATTTATTCCAAGTTAGGGTACACTCACCTTCCTATGTAAGGTTGTTTTGAATAGGGACCAAGGTCTTGGAAATACTTTTAGCATTAGGAGTATTGTTGTTACTTTGTTTAGCATAGGTGAGATGCCCTTGCCCTTGAGAATTAGCCTTGAAGGGTGGCTTATTGGCTTGATAGGGTTGTTAAGGCTGATATGGTCTATTAAACTAAGCTTTTTACCTCTTGACATTCACTAACTGATTACCAAATGTTTGGAACATGTTTTTGAGCTCTTGGAGTTCGCTAGATTGACTAGTTGAAGTTTTATCTTGTCTTGGTGCATGTATGGAAACAAGTGTTGGCAAAGTAGAAATGGAAGCAAGAAGAGGAAAAATAGTCAGAGGTGGTTATATCTTGAGCAAAAAAGGCATATGAGGCCTAGGTTTGAACTTTTCAACATGTATTAGGCTATTCTCTACCCTAATTACTACTTTATAAGCATCAGGCAATGTGCTTCCCCCCATTGACTGTATCATAACTACAATGTCACTATTGAGGGCCCTTAGATAATAGATGAAATTAGAATTAGGAGTAGGATTTACAAGGATTGGAATCTTATCTAATGTTTTCTAAAACCTATTGTTGAAGTCTTGCATAATCTCTTAAGGAGCTTTCTTGATTGTTGTCAATTGCTCTGCTAGTGACAAATTATCGCTCTTGTCTTCAAACCTCTTGCATAAATCATTCCATAATTGGTCCCATGTTGTGATGAAATTAGGAGTTAGATTATTATACCAATCTAGGGCCTTACCCTTGAAAGAGATGGTTGATAATCTGATAGCTACATTTTCTTTAGTGATGTTATGGATGTTGCAAAAATTAGTTGTCTTTGATGTGTTTAGAAGGATTTATAGAACTATCCCCTGATTAGTAAGGCACACTCTTAAGGGATGCCACTAGGATAATATCATATTGGTTAAGGTACAAAGGACTTTAACCATTGAAATCCACAAAAGGTAAGGATCTAGGGGCAGCCATGGTAATGAAAGGGGTTAACAAGGATCTTCTAGCAAGGGTAGGTTTGTAAATTGGCTTAGGAGGAAAATTTATCAAGTATGGATGAGTATTATCAAACCTCAATCTTATTGCTGATTTAAAAGGTAATTCAACAAATTCAAAAGGAATACCTCTATAAGCTAACCTTATATTCACCTTTGGTATAAAAGATAGACATTATTCTACCACCAGAAAGTTGAGTGTTCATTAGAGTCACCAAATGCTGAGAGTGTGGATGTTATAGCTGATGTAAATGGATCAAGACCAGCATCAATCTCAATCAATCTTCTTCAATTAAGTACCACCGAGCATGCCAAAAACTAGTATGGTATATCATTTCACCCTGTGAGAGGGATTTTTGGGCTCTCTCACTCCTAGCCACACAATGGGATTAACCCCAGGCTACGGGTATCATATGATGGGGTTGAACCTCCAGAGAATGTTGATTTCTCTTGGTAAATCACCTAAACTATTGATTTTGTTTGGGAAAAGGGTATGAAAGCTAGATTAAAAATACTAAAATCATAAAATGGTGATACACCAAACTAAATGACACTCCTAATTGCTCAAAAACAAACACAAAGATAGCTCAAATATCCCTCACTTACACAATCTCCAACACTAGTTGGTTTGCATGAATAATTCTAAATAAGGCCTTCTAGATAATGGATAAGGCATAGAAGAATGGTAAAATTCACATTTTACCTTCATTTATGGCTAGAATAACACAAACTCAGACCTACAAACACCTTAAACCACCTGCAAAAGGCAAGGAAGAGAGGATAATCACCATGAAAGAAGACTTCTTCACAAGGCAACCATGCACAAGCTACATGTAATATCCCCTTCTAATAGGGAATATAAAACGTCAAAGGCTCTGATACCACTGTGATGTCCCTTACTTAGGGGCTCCTTTTTCCCCTACAACAGCTCTGAACAACTGTAATATCCCCTTCAACAGGAAATATAGAAACACATAAAGCTCTGAACAAGATATAATTTTGTAGAATAAATTCAAATAAACAATAATCCACAGTACATCTCTTAACTGCCAAATCACAAATCTTATTATTCATCCAGATGATTACAATAGATTTCCTCTATCATGCATATACAGGCAAATTTGAATATAGTCTTAAAACCCTGATCTTCTGCAAACTTGGAAGTGAAACCTAAATTTTGGAAGGTCTCAGATTTTCTGTGTCGACACACAGACGCCATCGTCGGTCGATATCTCACCGACATCGGTCACTATCGGTCGGCTTTCTGTCGATGTCGATCTTCAGTCGGCTGATGTCGGTCACTGGGATGCCGATGTCGGTCTCTGAGTTACATGCGGCTCTATCTGACCTAATACAAAACTGTATGGACTTGTACAGATCGGTATGGATTTCGTACAGAGGCAAGATAATATGCTACGGCCTCTATGCTGGATACCAGATCTCAAGGAATATGACCCTAATACATCAAAGCTTAATCTGGACAATTACTGAAAGCAAAACCCAATGAAAATAAATACCTAAAATGCTATGATAACTTATGTGTGAAGTTATCTCTCAACCCTAAAATTTTGTGATAACTTCTGGATGAAGCTATCTCTCAAATCTGTACCTCTGTGATAACTTCTGGATGAAGCTATCTCTCAATTTGGCAATAAATCAGCTGATATCTCACAGCCTCTAAATCACACACAATGAAGAGTTGACGTTCTCCACTGCAATGGAATCCTGGAACCCTTGGTTCAGTCTTCACAGAAGAATTTCTTCAATATCAATAATCAATAATCAATGCATAATCATAATGGCCTCCATGTGAAACCCTTATACCCTCAAAAGATATGCTTGCCCTAATTAGGGTTTCTTAAATTAGCATTAGGGTTTCTAATTTAAAATTAGATTAAATAATTAATATTTGATTAAATCAATCAAATATTAATATCTCCCTCAATACATGTCGGCTCCTCGAACCGATCGAAGCTAGTGAATCAGGGAGTGATTCTGCACATGACCATACCAAAATAAAGGCACTCCGCTGCATATCAAATATCCCTAAATAATAGGAGCTCAGGCCCAATGTGTCTAAAATAACTTGAATGAAAACCAAATGTATAAATTCTACGAATCAAGTCAAGCCAAGCTCCATTATGACCCTCTATCCATCCTATTAGCCTACGAAGGTCGTATAATAGGCTAATCATCAAGTCTGTCAATGTCCATGCAAAAGGGGACATGACACTACATAAAACACAAAGTGTAGTTAAAAAGATAAGCAAAATAGATAATCGTATTGATTCAAATGTTGTTCTTTACAAATTTTGACAGAGTTCTACCTTATCAAATGAGAGTATATCCATTACATGAGAAGAAAAGAAATATATAGAAGAAGAGAAGAGATGGAGCAGGAGAAAGCTTTCAATCTCCAATCAATGTGTTTCAACCACTATCCTTTATTCATCCAATGTAGAGGAGGAGGAGTAAATAACTTTCAACAACTCTTCATGGCACTTAGGGACTAATCATGCCTTTTTCCACTAATCTTCTTGGACCTAGCCTTGGTAAACCTATCATTTTTGGCTTGGTGGCATGCGTGGGTGTCTTTTGACAAAAAAAGGGCTTCTAGAGTCGTTTCGCAAGCTTGAAAACTTGTAATCTATTTGTAAACCTTCATTTTTTGCCTAGTTTTTGTTAATCAGGGAAGTAGAGACATGAGTGCAATTTTTAACATTGTAAAGTTGTGAATTACATGGAGATATCTAGTTTCCACCTAGGTGGCAAAGTAGAGATTTGAGTGCAATTTACAACTTTGCAAAGTTGCGAATTGCATGGATATCTTTGATTTTTTCTTGAGTAGGAAATCAAAGATTTGAGTGCAATTTATAACTTTGAAAAGTTGTAAATTTCATGGAGATTTCCATTTTATGCCTAGGTGGGAAAGTAGAGACTTGAGTGCAATTTGTAACTTTATGAAGTTGCAAATTACATGGAGATCTCTGGTTTATGCCTAGATCTTGAAAAAATACTTAGGCCTTATTGAAACCTTTACTCATGGTTTTTATAGTTTGGTCATTCTACCCAATACTTCATGATTGCCACTATATGGTGAATAACCTTGAAAATCAGCTTGATCTGGCACCTCTTCCCTTTACCATTGGATCATCCACTACAATGAGCTCCTGAGACAGTTTAGTTCACCATGCCAAGATCCTCCAAGATAGTGCACTATATCATTAAGTCAAGACTAGAAAGAGATTAGTTATCAAGGCAAAAAATTTGGTATGTAGGCCAATTTTGGCCAACATTACCATCTAACATTTTAGGATCAATGAAGAAATATTCATTGCAAGGCATGGGTTGCGAGGTATTGTGTTTTGTAAATAGCCTATTGGTGGAAGAGTAGTGAGAAGAGTAGATATTTACCTTAGATGGTTCTAAGATGATATTAATCCATATCTACTTGAGATGGGAATATTGATGATGAATCTAACCTAAGGTGGGTAAGATAAAATAAAAAAACTCAAAAAGAATGAAAAGTGGGATAGAAAAGAAGGTATGTGGATTAAATAAGATGAAAAATTTCTAAGATGGATTTTAAACCAAGGGTTGGACAAGCCCTCAGGAACCAATGTTTATTTCAAGTTATTGTAAGCATACCAATAATCAAACATAGTTAAGAGTCCAAGGGAACAAGAATATAGTAAACTTTAGCATATATAATAAAATATTGTTGTATTTATGAGATTACAATTGCACATCTCCAAAGGGAGATTATGAATATCACACAAAAGCATTCAAATTAGTAATAATAGAATAGTAATAACTATATTAAAATAATAATCATGTACAACCAAAATACTAAGATACCAATTTGATGAAACTTATTTCAAGATTCACAAGTTTGGAGAAGAACAAGATTTGCACATCAAGACCAATTATAGAACAATCCTCATAATTTCCTATTAATCTTAATAGACAAAATTCTCCTCCATTTGGGATTGGGAGGATACAAATATATATACGCTTCAAGAGGGGATGCCTCATCCTCCAAATAAAGTCTAAATTTACAAATCCAAAAATAGAACTGGGTGTCAAAATCACGTAGAGCATATAGGTACAAAATTATATACATAAATAGTATCCTTCAACCAAAATATTATATATATATATATATATATATATATATATATATATTTACAAATCCAAAAATAGAACTGGGTGTCAAAATCACCTAGAACATGTAGGTACAAAATTGTATATGTAAATAGTATCCTTCAACCAAAATATAATATATATATATATATATATATATATAAATTTATAAATCCAAAAATAGAACTGGGTGTCAAAATCACGTAGAGCATGTAGGTGCAAAATTGTATACGTAAATAGTATCCTTCAACCAAAATATAATACATATATATATATATATATATATATATATATATATATATATATATATATATATATATATATATATATATATATATATATATATATATATATATATATATTTATAAATCCAAAAATAGAACTAGGTGTCAAAATCATGTAGAGCATGTAGGTACAAAAATGTATAAGTAAATTGTATCCTTCAACTAAAATATTATATATATATATATATATATATATATATATATATATATATATATGCCAAATAAATTTAGAACCATTAGTCCCAACTTAATTTTAACATGCAAATATATATATATATATATATATATATATATATACTTATGGTGGTGCTAATGTGGCACCACTAGACGAGGAAAATTGTTGAGTGACAGTTGTGGAAATAGAATGATGTGGCACCATTAGAAGAGGAAAATGGTTGAGTGACAATTATGGAGACAAAATTAACCATTATATACCCTTGAGGGATCAAAACTAACCCTAATAGAGTATGAATTATTGTGTATCTAGAAAATTAGGGACCTTATGATGATGTGGCAATACTTGTAGTTGACTATGTGCTTGGTACTGAACCTGATGTTTTGTTTATGGCTATGAGTTTTTCAAATAATGCATGTGTTTTCTCAAACTCTTTATAAATAATATCAAATTTGACTAGGGCAGGGTTAAATACTTTGATGGCTTCAACCATCAACCTTGTATGCTATACTTATGAGCTCTTAAATTATTCTCTAAGGGATTCAACCTTTATTACTCTATCTTTGGAAAAAATTATTAGTTGCAAAATCTCATCATTAGTTTTATAGATAGATCCCTCAACTTCCTTTTTGAAGCTACTTGTAGCTATTTTAAGGAGTGTTTCAAAATTGGGCATGTTTACTAGCTCTCTAGCAGAAGTTATCACATCTGTGAGCCTCATATCTCTAAAATTTTCTAAGGCCTCATTCTCATGTCTTGAAAAATGTCCCATCAAAGCATTCATTTGCATATCTTAGTTAAGGGTACCATCCCTTTTTACAATTACATAGCTTAGGGCCCACACAACATCTTAGTTGGGCATCAGGTTCAGGTGATTAAATGTATTACTTCTAGAACATTAAACTATGAAGGTAAGCCTCTTTTCAAATTCCTTTATTTGGTGCCAAATTTTTATCACATTTATCCTCTCAAGTTGAATTTCACCCCTAGAGGCTCAAATATTATTCAAAATGTTGTACAACCTTATTGTTGTACTCTGGACACTATCTACAATTTCTCAAGGGGCATGGATGACCTATATCTATAGTAGTTGTTGTGATTTTTCCTTACTCATATATATATCTCCTTATTTGCCTCTCCACATAAATCCACAAAAGAGAAAAAATTATATGTATACTCTATAGAGTCATTTAGATTCTTTTTAACCTTTTTTGCCAAGGGAAATAGTTTTTTCTTTGTGCAAACTCTATTTATTCCCTTATATTTGTGTTCACCACCTTCCTCTTTCTATCCCTATGAATTGTGTCACTTTCTTTATCAAATCAAGTAGAGACTATGGGTAAATCAGTCAAGATGAAGCTTTGTCTTTCATCCTTTCAGCCTTGTAACTCTTTGACCCATTAGGGAACAATAATTTCCCATTTTTATTTAGTTTATCTTGGGTATTCAAAGGTAGAGGATGGAGTGATCATTAGAGTGGGAGTTATTGTTGGAGGTGTTAATGAAACACTTATTTAAATAGGGAATTATAAGGGTGGTTGAATAACCCTTTTCCATCTTGATGTTTCCCTTTGAGGGGTGACTTCAACCACATATCTAGTCAAGCCCAGAGTTTTCATAACTGTCATTATGGTTGACTGTACAAGTGTAAATTGTGGTAATTGTAAATTTGATTGAGCTAAAGATTTTGGGGGTACTTATGGCCATTGTGGATCAAAAATTAAAAATGAAACCAAATTTTCAAAATAGACTCTTTTTTTTAGAGCCATTATTTGGGCTAAGGTTGAAAGAATGGAAGAATCAATTGAACTAGAAGATGGTGGCCTTGGAATGGTAGGTGGAAAATCTACAACTTGAGTATCTACAAAAGTAATATAATAAATAAAATAATAAACTACTTTATTGATATTTTGTCTTTTTTATTTAGTGAGGATTTTTTGGTCTAATGCCCCAGCTTGAGATTATTCTTTTTGCAAGCTTCCTAAGCTCATTGCTTTAACCTTTTATCAATGTGCCTCCTCTATTATTCATCTTGGGTTCTTTCGTCACTTGACCTTGGTTCAAGACACTTCATTATTTTTGCACCTCTTTCCTCCTCATTCATAGGTTATTTTACTAGTGGTATCATATATCCATGCTCTTCCTCCTCTGCTTCTTCATCAAGGGATCCCCCTGGAGTAGCAAGATCTAATGATGTTCTTTCCTCTAATTATTGGACTTTGAAGGAGGGAGGGAAGACTCTAGATTTCCTTTAGTATGTGACTATGGAGGGAATATGAGGCAAGGGAGAAATTTAAACTAGTGAAAGAACCATAGTAGTAGGGATTACCACTGCAGGTGGTGGAGAAGGAATAGAAAGTGGAACAACAGTAGTGGAAGTAAGAATGCTGAAGAGGGGATTAGTATAGTAGGGAGTACTTGAAAATATATCTCCTCACTGGTGGTTATGGATAGATATTGACCTTGTTGAGGTGCTTGAGGTGATGGAGGAGTGGATGGAATAGATGAGAAGGAAGCTATTAGAAACTATAGGAGACTTACCTATGAAACTATTGTAAGTGGAGGGAGAGGTGCCAAGGAGAATGTGTTCATTCATCTATCTTGAGGTGCAGTCCTCTCAACTATAGTGGTTATTCCCATGATAATAATAGTTGAATGGGTGGAGGGAAAATGGGGACTAGGAAGACCTTTGAGAATTTTATTTCTAATCTAGAGGTTCTCCTCCCTTTAACTACTAGACTCTCCCTCTTGTAAGTTGGTATCTCTTTATGTAACATAGGGAGGCTAGTCTTGTTCTATTGGGTCATATGGTTGTGTTTGGAGCCATTAGTGACTCCAAGATTGTTTTTCCTACCTTACCATTTCATTTTCCTATTATTTGGTGATGTCCGATTCATATTGAATACCCTAGGTAACAATCATTGACATTTGTTTGTCCCTCGTATGGGTCCAAACTTTAAAATCATATGATGCATTCAATAAAATATCATCATGTTCATACTCTTGGTGACCATATTTAATGGTCACCCCCTTTTTATCCTTTAGGATTTGAATATATTTTTTGATTTTTCCTTTGGGATCTCATTCCTTTAATTGTGCCACCTTTAAATTGTAATGCGGTAAGAAAATGACCTACAACTTTTGAAGTATGTGCCTCTCTCATTAGCTAAACTCTTTCTTCCTTAGGCACACAAAGCTTAACATAATTGTAGAGCAATCCATATTGAAGATAAACATCCTCTTTGGGATCAAACCCTGCACCTTGTGACTTCTTTGCTTGAAGAAATAGGTCCCCAAAATCTACATCATGTTTATATCCCTCTACATAAGATTCAAACATAAAAGGCTCAAGAAGAGTTATGGTGACCATGGATGTAAGTAAAGGAGGTCTTGACAAGATATCATTTATTTTTTTAGTTATATCTTTCTTATATCTGATAATCAAATAAAATTGTTGCAAAATACCCATCCATTTAAAGTGTCTAGCTTGTTGAAGTTTAGTTTGAGTTTGCAAATATTGAAGAGGTTGGTGATATATATGGAGAATAGTTTCCTTACCCATTAGATAATGATTCCATCTTGTAACCAATTAAACAAGAGCATACAATTATTTGTCATATGTATAATAATTCAATGTTTCACCATGGAATAACTCAGAATAGTAGCATACCAACTTACCTCTTTGAAGCAAAATAACCCCAATAGCATAATGACTAACATTTATTTCTACCTCAAAAAGCAACTACAAGTTAGGCAATTCTAAAACAAGAGCATGTATAATATTATGTTTGAATAACTCAAATATATCTTGTTGCTTCTTACCCTAAGTAAAAGTCTTGCCCCCTGTTGTAATGGCATGCAAAGGTGCAACTATGGAAGATAAGTTCTTGATGAACTTCCTCAAGTATTAGACTGCACCTATAAAGCTTCTTGTCTTGATCAAATTGGATGGCCTTGGATAATTAATGATGGCCTATACCTTATTTGGATTAATCCTTGACTCTCCATCTCTAACCACATACCCCAAGAAGACTAGTGATTGTTGGGCAAATTCACATTTATTCTCATTCAATAATAATTTACTCTCCTGCAACACTTATAAAACTTGTTTAAGATGCACAATATGTTCATTAAAATTTTTAATAAAAACAAGAATATCATCCAAGTATACAATGACAAGGGAATTAATAAATGGCCTCATTACCTCATTCATCAACCGCATAAAGGTAGCCGATGTATTTCATAGCTTAAAGTGAAGAACCAACCATTTATACAACCCTTGCCTTGTCTTGAACATTGTTTTCCAAATGTCTTCCTCCTTAATCCAAATTTAGTGTACCCAAATTTCAAATAAGCTTAGTAAAATATTTGACATGTTGAAGTTGATAAAGAAGATCATCAATCCATGGAAAAGTGTGCCTATTCTTGATGGTTATCTTATTAAGTGTTTTATAATCAACACACATTCTCTATGTGCCATATTTCTTAGGTACTAAAATAATAGGAGAAACACATGGAGTAGTACTAGTATGTATTACATCTTGATAATCAAAGACTATAACTATTATTTTACCTCATTGGCATCCTTCAAGGACTACCTATATAACTCGATATTTGGAAGTGGATTGTTAGGAAGTAAAGGAATTTCATGCTCAATGGACCTAGTTGGAGGTAACCTCATAGGCTCCTAAAAAACTTCTTTAAATTATTGTATTGTCTCTCCCATATGATTATACTCTTTGTTAATAAACATGCTATAAGAAGTTCTATTTACCACTACTTCCTTATCTTGAATATCTCTCAAAAGAAGCAAAGCAAAATTTCCACTAGCATTACTAAGCTTCTTAGCATTGGAGGCACTTACCAGGATATCTTAGAATATCCTTCATAGGATGAAATGATGTAGCTCTCACCATCCTTTACCAAGTGGTATTGGCTAGCTCTCCTCATTAATATGGCATCCTAGATATACAAGTATGGGCTACCAAAAACTACACCACACACATCAAGAGGAACAACATTCACCATAACCTCATTAATAAAATTAACATTAATAGCAAATTTAACCTTGCATTGTTTAGTCACCTTGATGTATACACCTTTCTTTACCCAACCCAAAGAATACATGCTTGGATGTTTGTAAGTTTCAACCCCCATTTTGTCTAAAAACTCTTTACTTATTAAATTTGTTTGTGAACAAGTATCAAAAAGAGCATCAACATTTATTTTATTCATCTGAATCTTAATATGGAAAATCTTAGAAATATCACTCTCTTTAGCACCACTACTACCCAAACATACCTCTCTATTGATAGATGTACAACACAGAGCATCATCCAAATCAAAATTACATCTAATATTCTCACCTTCAAGTGAAGACATAGCAATTTTTTTCTTCTTATTCTTGAACGGATGCAATTCTAGATGAAACTTCCAACACTTATCCTCAAAATGAATATTAACAATATATTCACTGCAATGTACTTTAGTACCCTTCTTAGAAATAGAAGAAGCATTTTTCTTACCTTTCCCTTTACCTTTCCCCTTTTTTTTGGAGTTGTTTTGTTACTTGGAGTTATTTTGAGAGGTGTATGGAGCTTTTTTCTTGTCCATCTCTAAGTAGTGAGCTTGAGAAGAAGCCTCATCTACATCTATAGGATTGGCCAAGAGGACTGCTCTCCTCAAATGACTATGGAGTCCACCCATATACTTCATTAAGAGGTCATTATCTACCACATCCTTGCCCATTTGGATAACCTTCTTGCGAAACTCACTGGTGTACTCCTGCACACTTTGGCCTTGACTTTGCCTAACATATTGCCAATACATGGACCTCTCTTCCTCATAACAAATAGGATAGAATCACTTCTTGGTTAGCATCTTAAAATCATCCCACTTAATAATAGGAGGAAGTTTGTTAACAACTAAAGAATGAACATAGCTCTCAAACCAAATTAAAGCATGATTGGATAATTTTAACCTTGCAAAATAAATATGTTGGCTTTCATTAATCTAATGCAAATTGAAATATACCTCAAGTTGGGCTAGCCAATGGTCTAGCTTCTTTGTATTCATGTCCTCATCATATGGCTAAATTTTAATCTTTGCATAAACATTAAATAGAGGTGAAGCTAAGTTGGCATGAGGTTGTTCTTCATGCTTCTCATGGCTTTCAGGATCATCCTCCTTATTTTATTTCAATGTCTTTGTGGAAATGCCAATCTTCTCCATAAGAATCCCTATGATGGACTCAAATAAATCAATCTTTTCCATAGAAAGAGAGATGATGGCTACTCCTTCAATCTTGCAAAACCACACTTCTATTTTGTAAGCATATTCATAATCAACCTGGGCCATACTTTTGATTCTTTGATTCCACTTCCTTGTGGAAATACCTACTTCAAAGGGAACTAGGACACCTTGACCACTAACAATACTAGCTCTAGTGATGGGCATAAACTTTTAATGTACTCAACACACAACACAAAGGAATTTAAAATTAAACCATCTCTGATACCAATCTGATATGTAAACTCAGTTTATATTACACTCAAAGTCTCATCAACATGGATCCTATTCTCCTATCTTAACAAACAACTGGATATGTGACTGTTCTAGGTAATTAACTTTGTAAAATAGAAATAACGAGTGCTAAAAGTGAAACGTATAGCCTATTGAACATAAACATGAAGTATATGAATGAGAAAAAACACCACACATAACTCAAAATTTATCTTGGAGAAACCCAATGTGGGAAAAAATCCATTGGGTGAGGCAAATCACACTCCCCTTTCACTATGTAATGCAAGAGTATACAAGGTACAACCAAGTTGGCCTATAAGGATAGGAACATATAATACCCCCCTACTTAAAACTCATATACAAACTATGTTCTATACTTTATTAGACATATCTTTGCAATTCCACACAACTGAATCATTCATCTACAACTAGGCAACAATGATATCATAATAATAAAGACTCAAACTTGTTACAAATAATGTGAATCCAACTTCCCTTCCTTCTCATCATGTTTTTTGATGTCTTCTACATTCCTTGGACATGTATTTGAACTCCCCCATCCTTGGAATTCAACCAACACTTAAAATGAAATGCTAAACTTTAAAACCATTTCAATTCCTGCATTCTCGATGAAGCTCTAGAGTTCAATAGTCGGCTTCAGAGCTTAACAGTTGGCTCCCGAGTAAACTTGAAGCTAGAGTTGGTCAACTTGAAATGGTCATAACTTTTGCATATGACCTCAAAATGACATGTCATTTTATTTGACCTTGTCTATTTTTTTAGAGGAATTCAAATATGAAATCATAATATAATTTTGACTTCAATAAATTATGGTTTTTCCACCCACAATAAAGACCAGGGATTTCTCCTCAAATATAAAGAGCTTACAACTTCTCAGCTCATCATTATGAAGATGTCCAGATCACCCTCATACTAGTTTTCCATATAAGCAAATCTGATCTAATATTTTAAGTGTATGAAATGTCTTAATAAAGTATCTTAATAACATGAGATACATCTAATTTGGTATAGAGAAAATATCAAATATACATGACTAGTACACTGGGACCCAAATTTAAATTATCATTAGCCAAGTCAATGATGCAAGTAAACTCAAACAACATTATCAGCCTAGCTAATGGAATTAGAGATGCACAATCATAATTTTAAATGTCATCGGGCTACTAGATGACATCATCAAAAATCAAACTTTTTGACTTTGATGTTTCTAGATGGGGTGATACAGAAGTTTAACTTGTAGGGTAGACCTAAATAGTTATGTGGGTGGATATAGAATAATTATGAGTGGTAGTTTGAAAAAATCCATAATCATTATGCAACTTTTGGCTAACATTATATAATCCAAAATTTAAATATGCTAACATTTGAAAATCTAAAAACTTCTTGAAGCCTTTTTCAAATTCTTTTGGGCATGTATCATTTTTAATTTTATTTTATTTTACATGTGTGATTTTTCTTTGGTTAGATTTTGTGTACCACTAGTTCCCCAATTCAATTTTGATAACTCTATATATAAAAATCCCCTTGACGACATTTACGGACAAACATTCATTATTAAAAAGTTACATACGATGTGCACACTACTCCTAGCTCATTATTCATCACACAATCTAAAGTTTATAAGGTTGACTTATATTTTACACACTTGTATCAATGGTGGACTTGGGTGAAATAATATCTAGACTTGCATCCATTTGACTTGGCACGCACACACATTAAACATAGAACTAAATATAGGTTGAGTCCTCTTTGGAGTATTGGAAATGTAGGCAATGCTCAATTAGTCGATGAGGATTTGCTGGAGTCAATCCAATAAAAAATACTAACCATTTTATAGGGTTTTCTAATCAAAAGTGCAAGAGCTAGGATTTGGATAAAAGAGAAAGAATAAAAGATTACTTGCATAACTATAAAGATGATTGAACACATAAAAGACAATTACAAATGTAGGTGCACGGTTTTGAATGAAAATAATTTGACTATGTCTCTCTAGATGAGTTTGTCATTATGATAAAAAAAATTGTCATCCGTAGGCGTTTGATAACTCCAGACACATCTTGCATGGTTGCCACAATTTTCTCTTGATTTTAACCCACATAAAGGTTTTTATAGATTGCATATGGTATAAATTATATAATACAAAGATCATAACTGAGACATAATAAGATAAGTAATTTATATCCCCTAGATGCTTGATTATTTATATATTTAGCATGTGCGATAAATTATAGGGAGCATTTAGTTTTGTATGATTGTTGACATGTATTGTATAATCTAAATACTCAAATTTTTAGGCTTGTTTATACAACACTAATAAAAATTAAGGTAAAACATAATGGTGAACTTGCTTTTTGTCTAGAACCTTACAAAATCCTATGTCTCCTTAGGGTTTCATCCTTTTATCATCAAGGTTTATGATTTATTTATTTAGATTTCATTTTCACATACATTTTTTGATTTCTCCTCCACATGTGGTTCCAAGCATAGGGTTTCCATAATTCAAACCCTATATTTATATGTTTGCTCCCCTACTAGGGTAAGTTTTGTGTTTATACTTCTTTTTATCTTAGGTTTGGTAAAATAAAAATTAATGAATAATTTAAAACTTCTAATATCCTTCACCCTTTGGATTTTCTATTTTCTAACCATACCCTCCCTCGTGCTTATTGGAGTGAATGGAATAATTACCAATCTTGTGTGATCAATGATTCCACTTTTATGAATGAATATATTAATGATTTTGTTGGTGCTTATCAAGAGGATTGGTATAATATTGATGACTATAGTGGAGAAGAAAAAGAAAAAGATGACGTTGAAATTAATTATCCTAATTATATACACTCTCCTAATCACACATTAGAACAAGAAGAAAGTAGTAATGAATTACATAATTTACTTCTCAATGTTTCTAGCATGCCACTTAAATAATAAGATACAATAGAGACATGCATAAATGATACAAATATGGATTTTCATGATGTGTTGTCTTGTAATGATGCTTATAGTAATATATAAAATATTGACATTCATTTCTCTTGACTATAATGTGATACTAGTTCTTCTATGAAAGTAAATCATAATGTTTCTTTCCCTTCTCTTCAAATGAAAAATTATGCAAAATAAAGTGATATTACTTTCCCTTCTCTTCGATTGACAAATGATGCAACTGAATGTGATATTTCTCTCTCCTCCCTTGAAATGAAATGTGATAGTGTTTCTTATTATCCTAAAAA
Source organism: Torreya grandis (assembly GCA_037957365.1). Classification (NCBI taxonomy): domain Eukaryota; kingdom Viridiplantae; phylum Streptophyta; class Pinopsida; order Cupressales; family Taxaceae; genus Torreya; species Torreya grandis. Next base: position 919,806 of record JARHVA010000917.1, on the reverse strand, counting down.
TAAATGTGAAAACAACTCTTTACATGAAACTTGTATTGAAACACTATTGAAACACAATGTGATGCCATTTCTACCATTTCTTTAGAGCAAAAAATGTGATGGTAATCCCAGGTTATGCATTTATGTTTTTCATAGAATGTGATTCTAAGTTATGTAAAGATGCTACCATCAAATTTGATTCCAAGCAATGTAGTGATATTTATGATGAATTTATCGTATATGTGTTTACGATATATAGTTATTTAAGACCAATGAATATGTCTTTCCAAACTAGTACTACCCTACTAGCCATATCATCTATGTGATGCATGTCATAAAGGACCTCCTAAAGTAACTACTTTCTCTCACTTTACAATCTAGATCACATAATGCTAATATGAATAACAATGTCATATTAGGACAACTTGTAACACAAATCATATTCAATTCTAATTATCCAAAAAGGTTTTTTCATGCCTAAGTTCCAATTATTTGATGGATATGGAGATCCTAGTAATCACATAACTAAGTATTTACTTTATTTTGGGAAATTCTCAAATGATGGATGAATCTTATTAAAAGCTTTCCACAAACATATAAAAGGAGAGGCCTTGTATTGGTTTTGTATTCTTCCTTATAGTTATTTATCTTACTGTAAGAATTTAGAAGAGGTTTTCTTATCCGACTTTAACAATGAAAAGGTTACTAAATTTACATTACAATATCTTTGAAGTCTAAAACAATTTCATGATGAGTTTATTACACATCACATTTTACAATTTAAAATACATTACATTGTTTATTGTATCAACCTTCAATTTTGGAAATGAAGGTTATCTTTATAAAGGGTCCTATGTCTCCATTTAAGGCAATATCACTTTATAACTCCTACCCTTTTTTGAGAGAATCTATAAGGATATTTTCAATTATTGTATTGATCTTAATTACAATGCACATAAGTTAAATTTAAGTGATACAATAACATCTTCACCTAAGAAGGAATTACCCATAATGAAGTTCAACCAATTGCATCACCTATTAAATCAAAGAGTCCAATTGAGGTTATTAATAAAAGGTAAGATTCAAAAGACACAATTTACAAGGAAAAAGGTAATACAAGTGCACTTATTGCAAATCATAATCAACCACTTAAGTTTGATAGTTTTAAAGATTGACTAACTACTATTTTACATACATTACTTGATAAGAGTCTAATCAACATACCTCTCAAATATTATCACCCTTCCCACCATCTCAAATAAGTGGGACAAGATCATTTTGTAACTATCATTGTATCAATGGACATATAGACAATAATTATTATGCATTATGACAAAATATTAAGTAACTTCTAGATAAAGAGGTTATTACATTTGGTAAAGTTCATAATAGCTCAACAAGGTCCCCTTCTCCATATTATTCTACTACTCATCCTAGGAATATTGAGATATCCCAAGACATTCCTACCAAGGAGCCAATGGTCCCTCAAGCTGATCAAAATTTCCCATACAATTTCGATCAGGAAACCAATGGTCATTTGAGCTCTTATTAGAGGTGAATACAAAGAAGGAATTATTGTAAATAACAAGAAACAATATAACACATGTAAAATTTGATTTCTTAAGGACCTAAGATGCAGTGATCTAGATTTACAACATACACATACTTATGATAATGCCATGTGGCACGTATCTATGCCAATTTATCATGGGCCTAAGGAAATAAACATGTTATTATATGTACAAAAGATTATTCCACATGGCAATAGCACTTTGGGATTATCATGGCTAAAGTAAATGGGAGCAAGTTTCGATAATAATAATATGATTATCTCATTTACTTTCCAAGATGGTTTAGTTACATATCATAAACATATATGAAGTACCAAAAAGGATATAGTTACATCATCTACAACACAAGTGTGGGTATGAAAGACAAATCAAGCAGTTAAGTATCACAAAAAGACACGAGTAAATAACATTGCACAACAAGAAAATGAAAAGGAACCATTAAAGGTTGTTATGGCACAAATACATCAACCAAATTCAAATATTTCAAACAATTATAACCCATAATTATTATTTTCAAATGGTTGGTCAAATAATTATTTGTTAACTATCTTATATGTGCGTTATGCTTAAATTCCATACCATTTTACTCGTTTTAGTACAGCAACTAAGAATTAAAACTTAATTACATTAAGTAATGCAAAATAAAACATCTTAATTAACAAACTAAATATTTAAGTGCAACATGGAATATAAAAAATCACATCATGTATATCTCAAATAAACATTTACAAAAAGAAGTATCAATCAATAATGGGGGTTATTGTGCCTTAACACACACACACCCCATTTTCTGAATTCAAATAGGGACCCACTATTGCTTGGATATCCTTATTCAAGGTCCTATAAGCCTTAGATATCCATGATATTTATATGCATAGGTCTAAGGTTATCCTCAATGTCTAAATTTATAGAATTTCAAATTATGAAAATCAAAGTCGGGGCATCAATTATGATTCATTTTAAATCTTGGTCTTTCATAATGTTTCTTAGAAATAGACTTTATGCTTTTTGTACTAACAGAGCTAACTAGTGTTTATTTGATTTTTATATATTTTCAAGGCTATTTGTAAAGAATTATAAAATATCTACATCCAGGCCCCACCTTCATTATGTTCCATAAAAATTTTGAGCTCCAAGATTGAGACAACTGACAAGATCACATTAATTAAAGTCCTTCATCCCCCACAAAAAAATCCTCAAGTATTTCAAATTTTTATGATAGATGGCACCATCATATTACTCAAAATGCACCACAATTTAGCTAAAGTTTTATACTTTATTGACAGTCGAGTTACTATAGGTTATCTACATGATAATACCATGTTAAATAGGGTAAATTTTGCTTCTTGAAAATTAGAAGTCTTCCATGTGTCCAAGGCTCCAAGATCATGCCATATGGCTCAATTTTGTTAACCTAAAACCTAAAAGGTCAAAGTAAAGCCAAATGGCCCCATGGCCCTACAATCGAATTTCCTTGAGGTTTCGAGCTCTAAGGGTTTGGTAGTTGGCATAATTTCCTTAACCCATAGCTTCAAAATAAATTGAAATCAAGTTAATGGCCCTGAGGTTCTAAGGTTCTAAGACTTTGAGTCCTTGCAACTCCAAAAAATATCACATGTCAACATCTTGTTACCCAAATCTCTCCTAAAGGACTACATAATTTAAAGTCCAAATAGTCATGGCCTAGAGTCTCTGAGTTCTTACAATGCTAAGACTACTCCACATGGCTTAATTCTATTAAATCATAGCCCTGGAGCATATAAAGCAACATAATAAATTTGAAGACCACAGGTGAATGAGAAATAGACAAGCGTTATAGCTAAAGAGATGCATGGCCATAGTACACATAAATGAGTTCAACAACTAAGTAAATTTTTGGTAAGTGAGAGATTGACACCTATCTTAAGTGGGATGACTAGACATGAATGAGTTAATGAAAAATTGTCATTTGGAAAACAAGAGAACTTGTCAAAGTTGACTGGAGAATTTAAATCCAAATGGGAATAAAATCAAAAGGCCATTGTTCACATTGATGTCGCACAAATTATGCATTCAAGGTGCAGTCTTTGGTGACATATGCAAAATCTAAGTAAAGAAAAGTCAACTTTTCATTAATCAAACATTGTAATCTTGAGTTCTCAAGCAGCCAAAAGCCCTAACTTTTTCCAATGAATCTACATGAGCATCTAAATAGTTTTCAAAAGAAATAAATAGTCCCAAATTATTGAAATTGTATCTGCAAGACCACTATGTGTCTAGGCTCCTTTTGCATATTTTATTGTTGGAAACATCTAATAAATAGACACTATATTCAACAAAAGTACCCTAGATTTCAAGTTTAAATATTATTCATCCATCTATAATGTAGTAGAGTCAATAGTGTCATACTCTTCACAAGATCATCTATCCTAGGAGGATAAGTAGTACATTGATGATTCGTTGCCAATCAAAACCATGGGGCTCAATAAAGTGATAGTGAAACCAGAGGTAATACCCTGTATTGATTTACTTCATGATTTTCTAGGGACTGTATACATCTTATAAAAGGAAAAAATGTAATTATATATGTTTATAGAAGGGCATTTGAAAGGTACCTTAGGCTTCTAGGGCCTGAGGTTTCCTATAATCAAGTATCAACCAATGTATGGCTTGAGCACAGCACTGTAGAGGTCAAATTGAAGCAGTGGCTAGTGAAATGCTAGAGATTGGACCCCAAGGGAGGAATTTCCTCCAACAATGTCATCAAATTCAGGCTTGGTATTAGAATATCCATGGTGCTTTTAAACAGATTGTATAGTTTTATTGTCATTACTTATGTATAAGTGGAATGGGTCCCATCACTAAACATTCTTCTGACTTCTGACAAAATTGTTGCCCTAAGAGAGATTAATAGTGTCAAATTGAATGTATAGATGTTCAAACATGAATAAAGGACATCTAATGATTTTTTTTATATGATGTCATATATATTGGATATAGTCCTTGGGATGGCCCACAAAGCCCATGGAGAACTATGGTAGCCATCGACAAAATATGTGGATAATAAGATATGTGAGGATTATTATTTCTTAATTATCTAAATATTCAAGAATGAGATTACAAGAATTTGTGAGGGAAATTAAACTCAAGTTTACCAAACCATTTGTGGCACATAGATGCCCAAAGTATTTGATAATTTGAGAAGAAAGATATCCAAGATGGGGGGTTACTGGTACTATCCAGATTGTACCATAATCAAAATAGAAGGAACAAGAGAACCCCCTTTGTTTTTACCACACCATGTTCTAGACAAGGTGGTTGAATAAGGGACTGCCCACTGGTTATACAATAATGTAGATGACTAGTATTATTTTTGGTGATGTAGATTGCCATACGCCTAGGATACTTCTGCATCATTATATGACACTCTCCCCATACTCCACCTTTAAGAAATGTATATTCATTTGAAAATTTACACCTAGCTCTATTAGTGTGTAGTTTATATTAAATGTAGTCATATTATTATGATTCAACAAAATTTGTCTAAAACTTACATTTGGTGTTATTGATGCATGGCTTGCATTAAAGAAACCAATTTAATCCAAGAGTTGTACAAAATCATTTAATAAGTTTGCACCTAATATTTTATATATGTGCCCTACATTAAAATAATTAATTTCACATTGAAGCCATAAGTGTGTGGCTTACACATGACCTCATCCATTTGTGGCATGTATGGCTCACATTAATTTGACCATTTTAATACGAGAGTCACAAGTCTAAGATTTGTGATTAATCTTGTCTATATCTGGTACATATCAAATATGTTTACTTTGTATGTGATTTGAAAAAAATTGTTAGAGACATAACCAAACCTAGGCTAAATATGTCAATAATACAAGGATCCTTTAATATAGGAAATGATAAAATACCATAATAAATATAACACACATAAAAGACGTTGTTCAATAAAATGGTGCAGGGTCTATAGATAAGGGTCGTGCATAATGAAGATCGTAAGAATTATATTAGGAAACCTATACAGTGAATTGACAAGTAAATATCTACTTAAATCAAATATGTAAAAGGGTTAAACTAAAGTAATAAAATGAAGGATGTAGACATTAGGTGGTAACCAAAATGTATATAATTAAAAGTTTTGATGATGTTATTTAGTGGTAATCATGAAGATAAAAGAACAAAGCATATAAAGATAAAGAACTTCATGTATGGTTCAAGAACTTCCACCCTTTGTCATCCTAAATTCCTTTAGTGGAGAGAGAATCCAAGAAATAAAATGTGAATATTCTATTCTTAAATGTGAAGGATGCAAGAAATTGGGCCACCTGATAAGAAATTGTCCATCTTTTGTCAAAAAGGGAAACTTTTTTATTTTTAAAAAGGATCAGTATACCTAGCTGATAAAATTGATCACAGATCCCCAACCTTCCATCATTGAAGGTAAAATATAAGACATTCAAAACAACAAAGAGAAATTACAAGACCAAAATAAGGAAATTCCACCTTCGAAACCAAACAATATGATCCCAGATAATCTATCTTATGGATGGGAAAAATAACTTCCAAAGGTCACTTTATCCCCTTCAAAGTTAGTGAATAATCCATCGAAATAAGTGGAGTCAATGAACCAACAAATGGTCATTGATAATACTATAGGGGAAGCCATGAAAAGCTTAGTAGAGGTAAAAGAAGATGAAAGTTTAATAGAACCAATCAATTCTATTGAGAAGTTGTTGGAAAGATTTCAGAGCCAAATAGTTATAAATGTATTGGATCACGAGGTAAAAACTTTTCAAAATATAATCCTTCCTCTTGAAGTTAATGTATCTCTAATTAATTAGAATATTTTTCAATGTTTGGAGAAATTGGAAGAGAATGATTTCAAGTTTGATTCCCTAAAGAGTGTATTTCTTGGGTACTCAAAACTTTCTTTCGATATAAACAATACCCAACTTTCTCCTCTAAAAAAATTGGAACCACAAGGATCAAATTTTGGAATGGATAAGGTGGATGTCTCTCAAAGACTTTCCTTAGCTATTAATCCCCTAAGCTTTAAGTAGAAAGAGGCAAGAACTGAGAAGGAAACTCCTTCTAAAGTCTCTAAAAAATAGTTTGATACTAGATCCAAGAATAGGAGAGGTTCTTATACTAATGTAGAATCTATAAAGAACCAAACAACCAATGACATTGAAAACGGCTCTCAATCTATTATAGATCTCAACTTGTCAGAGACATCAGAATAAATTAGAGACATTAAGATTCTATTATGTAATATCAGATGTTTAGACCATGTCAATAAACATAGAACTTTCAAAGATATTAGAAGAAATAATATGCCTAGTATTTTAGTTATACAAAAAATTAAAATGGTGAATAGTATGTTGGAGGAAACTAAAAAAAACTTTGGAAGGAAGTGAAGATCATTAGTGTTGGCTTTATGTGTGCTTCAAGAAGCATCTTTACTTTTTGGGATAACAATAAGGTGCAAGGTGAGATTCTTTCGTAAAATACTCATCATTTAGTTATTTTATTTATTATTAACAGTCAATATGTTTATTAGATTTTTTCAAATATATATGCTCTGAATTTTGTTGATGCTCATAGAAGACTTTTAACAATCTTGGCTCATTTATAATAACTTATGTTAACTTCAATTGGATGTTGGTAGGGGATTTTAACACTTCCATTAGTTCTATAGATAAAAAAGTGGGGCTTGCAAACCTTCTCAGACAACATGGAAGACTTGGCTAATTTCATTTCAATTAATGGGATATTTGATGTTGAGCTCACAGGCTCACCTTTCACTTAGTCTAACAAGAGGCTTGGAAAAAGTCTTATTCAAATTTGGATTGATAGAGTCTTCATCTCCTCTGATTGGATGTTTTTGCTTAACCTTGCTTTCCAAGATTGTATTAGATCATAATCCCCTAGTTTTCAATGTTATGACCAATTCAAAACTCAGAGTTCCCCATTTACATTTGAACTATGTGGTTCTCCCATTTGGAATTGATTGATATAATTAAGGAATGGTGGAAAGTTGATTCTCCTAGAATTGTTATGTTTAGGATTGTTCAGAAGTTGAAAAATGTTAAGAGAAGGGTTCAATTTTGGAACTATGAGGTCTTTGGCAATGTCTTCCATCAAAAAGAGGATAGTAGATCAGATATTTGGGTCCTTGAAGAATCTATTACCTCTAATGGCCTGAGTGAGCATATTCTTCACAAGTAAAAGGTTCTCTTGGGATAATTATCATTCCATCTTGGCTAGGGAGGAATTTTTTTTGAGACAATAATATGTAGCCATTTTATTGAAGGAGGGAGATTGAAATACTAAAATTTTCCATTTAGCTACCATCAAGCATAGAACCCATAACAGAATCTTTAAAATCACTAAAGATAATGGCTCTCAACATATTGATCCTCTTATCATCAAAGAATAAGTTGTTAGTTTCTTCAAAGATCTCTTTCCTACTAACTCAGCTCTACATAGAGATATGGCTAAGAAGTTTTTACACGATGTTCCTTATATTATCTCATAAAATGATAATGATAACCCGCTATAATTTATCGCAGAGGAATAAATAGAGGTTGTTATTTTCTTGATGAACAAGGACAAAGCATCAGGTCTGAATGGATTTCCTATGACATTCTTCTAGAATTTTTGTTAAATTATTAAGCACACTTTATGGGTTGTTGTGGATGAATTTTTCCTATCTAGCAAGATTCTTAAAGTGTTGAATAACACCTTTATTACTCTAATTCCTAGGAAACGTGGAGTCTCTAATTTTAGAGACTCTCATCCTATAAGCATGTGCAATTATGTTTACAGGATTTTTACTAAGTTTCTTGCAATGAGAATTCAACTTTTGATGGACAAAATTATTTTTATCAATCAAGGTGGGTACATTTATAGAAGACAAATACAAGATGGCATTATGGTCATTCATGAAACTGTGCATTTCATGGGAGAAAGAAAGAAGGCATGTATGATTTTCAAAATTGATATGGCCAAAGCTTATGATAGAGTTGATTGGGGCTTCATGGATATGGTTTTAGAAAGGTTTGGTTTTCATAAGCACATTAGACTGTTGATACATAGTTGTGTTTCACTGCCATATTTTCCATCGTAATTAATAGATTTTCGACTAGTTTTTTCGGTAGTGCTTGTGGTATCAGATAGGGTGACCCCTTATCACCCTTTTTTTTTATTTTGATGGTAGAATCTCTTAGTATAAATATTTTGGCAGTGCTTAGGTAGGGCACTTTTAAAGGCTTCAAACCTGCCAATAATACTCAACCTACTCTTCATTAGTAATTCGTTGATGATATGATCACTATCGCTAATGCTTCTGTTAGGGAGGAAAGTGAATTGAAGAGAATTCTTAATGAATATGTAGCAATATCCAAGAAATTGGTGAACTTCTCTAGGATATCCTTATTTTTTATTAACACTCCTGGTCCTAAATAGATTAAAATTGCTCACATTCTTGATTACAAGATTAAAACTCTTCCTTCTATCTATTTATGCATGTTGTTGTTTAAGGGGAGAATATCTATAGACTTATAGAATCCTCTTCTTGAGCGATTTCAAAACAAGCTTTCAGGATGGAAAGGCGTCATTCTTTCAATGGCTGGGAAACAAATGTTAATTAAGAGTGTCTTGCAAAGCCTTCTTGTTTATCTCGTGTCTCTCTTCAAAATGCCTAAGATTTTTCAAGAAATTTTTGACATAATCCAAAAATGTTTCTTATGAATGGGGGTTGAGGATAAACATAAATTCCCTCTGGTGGATTGAGAAAAGGTGTGTATTCCAAGGCATTATGGAGGTTTGGGTATCAAAAACCTTTCCTCTACAAATAAGGCATTAGTCCCTAAATTGTGTTGGATATTTCTCAAGTAATCTAAGCCTTGTGCTTTTCTGACAACTTATTTCTTCATTAATGGTTCTTCTATTTGGAATTTATTTACTAAAAATAGGGCTAACATTTTTAAAGGTTGCAAATGAAAGCTAGGTAATGGTCTAAATATTATATTTTGGAAATATCCATGGCTTCTAGATCATCATTTTGATGAACTTGAACATTGTCACCAAATAGGCCTTCCAATTATATAAGAAATTGGTGAAATGGTGGCTGACTATTTTCAAGTTAATAATGGCAAAAAGTGTTGAAAAACTCTTTATATTGACAATGCTAATGTTAATATCATCACTATGGTTTTAGACCTCAATATCCTTCTTAAAGGAATTCACATTAATAATCTTAAAAAGGAGGATGAGTTTGTTTGGGATGACTCGACAGATAGCAACTACAATGTAAAATCTAGTTATATGAAGTTATTGCCTTGAAATGCAAAATTTAATCCTTTGGCTAAAACCTAGGACAAAATTCTCATCCCCAAAATTAACATTTTATTTGGCTTGGTGTGCAAATTAGGATTCTAACTATGGAAAGTCTCAGTAAAAGAAGATTCACTCTGGTTATTAGATGTGTTCTTTGTGAAAATGCGTATGAATTATTTTTTCACATCTTTTTTAAAGTCCTTTTGATTTCAAGATATGGGGCATAATGTGTCAAAAATTCCACATTTAATGGGCTCATACTCCTTCCATTTTTGTTGCCTAGAAAGCTTGGTTTGCTCCTTTTGTCAATCAAGAACTCAAAGCACCATGGTTCCTTACCTTCCCTTATCTTCTATGGGGGATATGGAAGAAGTATAATAACAAAATTTTCAAGGATTGTAAGATCTCCTTTTATAGAGCGGTAAATGAGATTATCTCTTTGTTGTTTGAGAATTTCAAGAGTATCAGGTGGGGGAAGGAGTAACCTTTTTCTCCTTTTGAAGAATCCATTGCTAAGGATTGACAACTCTCTTTAGAGAATAAGCCTTTGGTGGGTCCCAAGCTTATCATGAGGAATAATGTCAGATGGCTTTCTCCATCACCTGGTTGGGTCAAATTAAATTTTGATGGAACTTCCAAAGGAAATTATGGCCTTTCAAGAGGAGGAGTGATCCAAGATGATTAGGGAGTTTTCATTTTTGCCTATGAAGGAAGCATGGGTTTTTAAACAAATAATTTATTTGAGGCCTTAACTACGTTGTGAGGTGTTTAATTGGCTCTTGATCTTGGCTTTCAAAATCTCTTCATTGAGGGTGACTCTCTCAATATTATTATTTTCATTAACAAGAAAGTTTTTGTGAGTTGGTCCATCTCACACATCATTGATGAAATTTCTCATTTGAGTTGTATCTTCCAAAACATAAAACTTTAGCATATTTATTGAGAGGTAAACATGCTAGTAGATTGCTTTGGTTATAAAGAAGTTATGGCGTCTCAATCCAAAATTTGGAATAAGGCAAAAAATTTACCAACCCATATTAATGATACCATAAAAAAATAAACCTAATGGCAATCCCTTAGGTCTAGATAGCCTTGTTAAATGGGCTATTTGAGCACTATTATATCAATAAAAGTGGAAATAATAATGGGTTTGAGTGGTTGTATGATTCTAACTATCATTGCTTTGTCAGTTCGATAAGAGATCACTCTAAATTATTTAACTATAGCATTTATAACACTCAATGGATCATTATAGAGCCTCAATGTTGCAATCACAATTTTGAAATGTAATATGGTCTTCATTCCAATATGAGAGGTTGGATAAATATGGTTGAACCTATGTCCATGGACAAGATTACAGAGATATTGAAGCTGTGGAATGTTCTTCACATTGGAGGCCTTACTACCTTCATTAATCGCATTAGTGGATATGATGAGAATCTCTCTAGGTAATTTGCATTAAATTGGATCGACAAAGTGGTCAATATCAAAAATAGTTATGTTCAAATTACAAAGGGGCTTAACTCTAAGGTGACTAGTCTTAATATTGAAGACACCAAATACATAAAATTGACCAAGGACTTTGAGGAGAAGGCAAAATTTCTCGTTAGTGATGAGCGCTTAATTGATTATCAAGGTGGTTTCAAAAGAAAGCACTTTCTAGCTCCTTATAATGATGTGCCTGAGTAAGTGATGAGGTATGTTACCCTCAACAATAAGTGCATGGTTGTTTATGTCTACTATTTTCCTATTTTGAACTATATTAATCATAATATTCCTATTAGTCTTCCATTTTACATCCTCCAATCACTGAAAAGTTTAATGATGGATGTTAAAAAGGGTAAGAAAAGAGTGTTGTTACACCAAGCTATGATTTTCCTCATTTATAAGTTTTTTTATGCCCTTAATCTTGTTCCTCTTTATTTGATTTCTAAGATGAGGTTGAAGAAGTCTATCCCTGATTCTAAATCTAAAAGGGTTTTGAGAAGTAGCTCCAAGCTAAATCCTAGAAAGGAGGTTGGTGTTAAGTAGTCCTCTCAAACTATCAACTTGCTTGGGAACAGGGTTGACCTTCAAACCAATAACCCTATTCTCATGGAGAACGACAATGTTTATAATTTAGCTAACCCCTATTTTCAAAATAATGATAACATTTTTCTAGTGGGAATCAAGGATCATTTTAATGAAGACCCAATTCACCAAGTGGATGAAGTTCTATAGAATCTCAGAGATGGTGTGGATAAGCTCAATGTGGATGGTAAAATGACTGGTGAGACCTCTCAAAAAAAAAATTTCAAGCTAGATTTATACTTTTTAGTTGATTCCATCAAAAATCAAGATAAACTGGACCAAATTGGTGATGAGGTTAATTTGCACATAGCCTTCCTTTGGTGGTTCATGAATGATCACTCTCGCTTGAAGCAAAAAATCAATAAAATTAATTTGAATGATGGTATATATTACACCAAGGAGAAGCAGGTGGAATTGACTACCCAAATTAATTTTATTACTGACAAAGTGAATAGGTTCGAGAGGGAGAACAATGACCTTAAGGATAAGAATAATCTTCTTATGAGTTACAGTAGGGTTACCATTACCAATTTTATGCAAAGTATGGAGGGCTTGTCTATGCTCTTCAAAAAAAAGCATAATGATATTGAAGAGAAAAGACCTAATAAGAAGCATAAAGGCATTGCTATGAATGAAGAGGATGACAAACTTACCAATATTCTAGGAATGAATATCAAGAGCATGACTAAAGGATGGACCAAGGCCTGTGATGATTGGAATAGCACTGATTGATAATTTTTCATTGTTGTTTCTATGTTGCTTTTTTGTTGTGTATTAGTTGTTTTTGTTTCTATTTGTTCATTTATCTTTATTTTCTCATGAGTTCTTGATTTATTTGGTATTTGACTAAGCTTGATGATCTTTTGTATGGGTAGGGTCCCTTGTAAAACCCACTTTTACCTTTAATAAAAACAATATATTAACAAACATAAGCTAATCTAAGTATGGAAGACAATAACACATCAATATAATGTATTCACTAAAGTAAAGGAAGAAAGAGTATGCGGGAATACTTACCTTAGGTTGACTCGTTGATGTATCAGTCTCCCCCTTGGCTTAAGTGGCACTTTGAGTGAGATATTGCAGGTGAAGCTCAAGATGGAAAAAATAAAACTTAAGTATCCTTAGTTGGGGACCCTAAAAACTAAGTGTAATTTGATATTTTAACTTATCTTCTTGATATCTTCAAAGACCTTATGTAAATAAGTCTTCCTAAGTGTAAGCTCCTAAACCATTAATCCCTTTATTCTCAATAAGTGGATTTATGCTCATAAGTAAAGCTAGTTGAATGTCATACTTATTTAGAAATGACAGTGGAGATCCATATAAATATGACTCGACATCAAAAAATCCACAAATCAAACCTAGTCAACGTCATTGGCTCAGTAGATGTAGTATAAAAATGTCTCGTAAACACAGTACTAGGTCGGAACATCCAATGATGTTGGTAAAGGGGAAAAGCTCTACAAGATGTCATCAATTAGGTTTATGACATCAATTGGGAACATAAAAATAGAAGAAAGAGGACTAGAAAGGTTTAATGGGAATAATAAAGTACAAGTAAGCAATGATATGACATGGATGAAGGTATGTATAATAGATGGTCATTAGAAAATCTCTCACAAAATACCATGCACTAGCCCACCATAATCCAATACACTCCTTAAGACATGCACTCAAGAAGATTGATGCATTAGATAGTCCCACAAAAGAAAATTTCAATATTTGAAAAATGAGGTTTATACATATGCCCCACCTAAAGCTATACAAGTGTGTAATGCAAGATGGTTATGTGCAAAAATAACATAACAACATGAAATAAAATCAAGATTTGCAATAAATATAAGGTATATTTATGATAAAATATAGTGAATAAATAAATATGTGTACATTCACTTATTTAATTGGATGATAAGAAAGAGAATGATGTACGATGCTAAAATGGTGCTAAGACGGATTTGGAAGATCATGCACATAACATGCTAATGTGAGGTGTTATATTCATACTGAGATAAGTCTAGTAAAAATAAGAAAAAATAAATAACTTCAAGAATATTCTATTAGTATCATAAAATTCCTTGAGACGCAAAGATTTTGGTTCTTCAAAATCGTCAACAGGATTTATAGAAACAATTGTATGGCTAAAATACTTAATCTAATATATAATTTTTGAAAAGTTTGAATTTGTTAAATTTTTGATTAAGAATATATAAATAGGGGATAGGCCCCTTTCATTTGTCATATTACTATTTTGAGATATCAATATTTAGAGAGCTTTGGACAACCATTTTTGGTGCAGAGACAAATGATGTCTAGGGGTTATAGAGGATGACACCTTGGACCCATCACAATGATCTTTGAGATAGGTTTTACATTATATTTTGGGATGGATGGATAAGTTAGAATATGAACTATGGACATCAAGGCAAATATGTTTGGTGGAATTTTCCTTAGAAGGCATCAAATTAAAAACTGGGAGATAATGGGTTTTTGTTGCATGCCTACATAACATCGTTGACCTGGCTAAGGATGTTGTACACCTAAAAGTAGAATCATGGCCAATGAAGTCTATTTAGATGGTTGATGAAGTAGACTTTCAGGTATAGTAAAAGTAGTTAGGCTAAAAATTGTTGATATAATAGGAATACATTAGATGGCTAATGACATTTTGTCAAAATGGTTGATGAAGTATAAAAAGAGAAAAATAGTCGATGATGTCTATAGAAATTACCAATGAAGTACATAAGTAACAAATGGTCGATGACATACTATCAAAATAGTCAATGTAATTATTTCTCTACATAATTGTGTAATTTTTGCATTTTAGTTTATTTCCATCTGATATTGTTGGGGATCAACCAACAATGATTACACTTGTGAAAGCAATAAACCGTGGAAATAAATCAGATAGATAAGTAACTATATTGATGAATAGCATAGAACAAGAGATACAAGAAACCACCCTGAAAACTTGTATTAAAACTCTTTACAAAAGGAATACAATTGAAGAAACTTCTTTCTTCCACACCTCTCTCAGATGCACAAGATCTCTCACTAGATCTCTATTCCTCAAGAGCTCTCTCTCTCAAGTACAATCAAATCCAACAACCTGGATTGATGCAACTCAGTACTGTCCTTCAAACATTCACAATGTTCTACTCATACAATTCAACACCCACACTAAGCTAAGAAGATCTTTCCTACATATAGAAATAGGAAACTTGAGCATGCACTTACAACAAACAGTTAAGCCACTTGAACAAGGGCTCTAAAAATAATATTGCTAATAATAGAGACGCGAGCTTGAGACTACAACTCAAACTCATCATGCAAACACTCGCTTCTGTCCTCAGAAATTGCTTTCTGGACACACAGGTAACCGACGTCGGTGCCTCTACAACTGTACCTGACCGACGTCGGTCGCTCCTGATCGACGCCGGTGTCTGTGTAGACCCGAAATTGTTTTAGTATGCTCCTTGGTGAAGCTTTTAGCTCCACACCCTAACAATCTCCCACTTGGAGATAAACAGCTGCACCAGTACCTGTACAGCAACATCTTCTAGCTCTTCCATCTTCAACTCAATCATGAAGACCAACAGAAGTTGAATAAAGATTCAACTTCTCCTTTGTAAATGGCTTTGTTAGCATATCAGCAGGATTCCTATCTGTATGGATCTTCTCCAGCTTCAACTCACCATCTTCCAATGCCTGCCGTATGAAGTGGTACCTTAGTTGTATGTGCTTGGTTCTTGAGTGAAAGGCTAAATTCTTAGCCAAATGGATTGCACTCTGACTGTCACTATACAATCTGCAACTCCCACGCTCCCTTCCAAGCTCTTCCATGAACCGTGTCATCCATATCATCTCCTTGCTAGCTTCTGTGGCTGCAATATACTCTGCTTCTTTAGTTGACAAGGCAACAACCTTCTGCAACTTAGATATCCAGCTAACCGCCGTTTCACCTACAGTGAAAACATAACCTGTGGTGCTCCTCCTGCCATCCAAATCCCCTGCCATATCTGAATCTACATAACCATGTAGAGAAGTATCTGAACCTCCATAGCACAAGTGTCTACTGCTGGTTCCTCTCAGATATCTAAGGATCCACTGAACTGCTTTCTAATGTTCCTTTCCTGGATTGGCCATATACTTACTTACAACTCCCACTGCTTGGGCAATATCCGGTCTAGTACACACCATTGCATACATCAAAATCCCTACTGTGGAATAATATGGAACCTTACTCATGTACTCTACCTCATCATGTGAATTAGGACATTGTTCTTTACTCAACTTAAAATGTCCAGCCAAAGGTGTGCTTACCGGTTTAGCATCCTGCATATTGAACCGTTTCAACACCTTGTCCACATAATCCTCTTGAGATAATATCAACCTGTGATTTTTCCTGTCTCTCTTAATGCTCATGCCAAGGATTTTCTTTGCTGCTCCCAAATCCTTCATAGCAAATGTTTGAGCTAATTTCACCTTAAGCTCAGAGATATCCTGCATGTGTGATCCTGTAACCAGCATATCATCTACATACAACAATAGAATAATATATCTACCGTTATCAAATCTCTTAAAATATACACAATGGTCAGATTGACACCTACTGTAGCCATGCTCAGTCATAAACCTGTCAAATTTCAAGTACCACTGTCTAGGAGCTTGCTTGAGGCCATACAAGCTTTTCTTCAACCTGCACACTAACTTCTCCTTACCCTTGACCTCAAATCCTTCTGGTTGTTCCATGTATATTTCCTCATCCAAATCTCCATGAAGAAACATTGTCTTAACATCTAGCTGCTCAAGATGCAAATCCTCAAAAGCAACCAAAGACAATACAACTCGTATAGAAGTCATCTTAACAACAAGAGAAAAAATCTCACCAAAGTCAATACCTGGTTTTTGTGCAAATCCTTTCACTACCAATCTGGCCTTATATCTCATCTGTCCATCCTCACCTTCCTTCAACTTGTAGGTCCATCTGTTCTTCAGTGTTCTCTTACCAACTGGCAATTCAACCAAATCCCATGTTTGGTTCTCTCTTAAGGACTCCATCTCCTCAACCATGCCACGCTCCCACTGACTCTTGGACTCCACCTATAATGCTTCTTCAAAACTCTCTGGTTCTCCACCATCAGTTAGCAATAAATAGTATAAAGAAGGAGAATATCTAATTGGAGGCTTACTTACCCTTTCTGACCTCCTGATGGGTGTCTTAGACTCATTCTCAACACGCTGTCCACCCAAATTTTCTGACAGTGACCGACCTCGGCCACCTGTAGACCTGTTACTGGCCGACGTCGATTCTTCCTGGCTGACGTCGGTGCCTGTTCTGCCGACGTCGGTCTCTGTATGACCGACATCGGTTTTTGTACTGTCGACGCCGGTTCCTAATCTGTCGACGTCGGTCTCTGTGTTTTCCTGCAAGTGATTATTTCCTTTTCTCGCGAGCTCATTTTGGACCATCACTTCGTCCAATTCACCATTACTCTGCCCAAACTGATTCAGCTTCCTCATCTGATCACTATACATCACTTTTTCATTAAAAACAACATCACGGCTCCTGATTACCTTGTTAGTTCCTAGATTCCAAAATCTGAAACCAAAATCATCTGAGCCATAGCCAATAAACGTGCACCTCATAGACTTAGCATCAAGCTTCTTTCTATTTTCCTTATCTACGTGCACAAAGGCTTCACAACTAAAAACTTTGAGATATGAGAGATCTACTTTTTTACCTGTCCATGCCTCTTTTGGAATTCCACCATCCAGAGCTGTAGAGGGTCCTCTGTTAATCAGGTACACTGCGGTGTCAACAGCTTCTGCCCAAAACTCTAAAGGCAACCCAGCATGCAATCTCATACATCTTACACGCTCCATGATTGTTCTGTTCATCCTTTCAGCAATTCCATTCTACTGAGGTGTCCTTGGAACCGTCCTTTGCCTACGAATTCCGTGTGTGTAACAATACCAGTTAAACTTAAGACTGCAGAACTCACCACCATTATCAGATCTCAAGCACTTTAATCTTCTGCTTGTTTCATTCTCAACCATAGCTTTCCAAATCTTAAAAGTCTCAAAAACATCAGATTTCTTTTTAATACAGTAGATCCATACCTTTCTTGTAGCATCATCTATGAACGTAACATAGTACCGTGATCTTCCAATAGAGGCTACCTGAGCCGGTCCCCACACATCTGTGTGAACAAGCTACAACTTATGCCTTTTCTTAGTAGACCCAGTCTTGAGAAAACTAACCCTTTTCTATTTTCTAAATACACAATGCTCACAAAATTCTAGATCCATACTTTTCAAATCTGAAAGCATACCTTTAGACTTAAGAATTGACATCCCCTTCTCACTCATGTGGCCAAGCCTTGAGTGCCACAATTTAGCATCCACATCTGAAGTAGATAATACAGAAGGAGATTTGTTAGTAACATAATTACACAAATAGAGAGTACCTTCTCTCTTACCTCTGGCCATAACAAGTGCACCCTTGGTCACCTTCCAAGATTCTGCTGTGAGAGTTACTGTACAACCCTCATCTCCTAACTTTCTTGCAGAAATCAAATTTCTCTTCAAGCTAGGAACATGCATCACATCTCTCAACACCCATGTGTTGCCATTCTGCATCTTCAGTTGCACTTTACCTTTGCCAATAATCTTACAAGGCTCATCATCCCCTAAGTATACTATTCCAAAATCTCCATGGATATAGTCACTGAAATATTCTCTGTTAGGGGTAGCATGGAAAGATGCACCAAAATCTAATACCCAAGATTCTATATTATTATGCAAAGAGAAAATTAGAGCATCTTGTGCAATACCTGCAACCTTTGTCTCTTCCTTTCCTTCGTGTTTATTGTCCTCCTTAGGCTTTGACCAGCAATCTCTGCTTATGTGCCCCAACTTTCCACAATTCCAGCATTGTGGCCTTCTGCCATTTCTGGATTTGGATCTGCCTCTTCCCTTAGACTTAGATCTTGATCTCCTCTTGCTCCTTTCTTTTTGCCTTCCCCTGCTCTCGAGATTTAAAGTGTTCCCAGATGTCTCTTCTGTGCTTTTCCTGCGAATTTCCTCATTCAAAATAACACTAACAACATCCTCTACTTTCAAAATATTTGAAGCAGATGCAGTATTAGAAACTACCATTACCAAGCCATGCCAGCTTTCAGGCAAAGAACATAATATTAAAAGAGCTTTTATTTCATCATCAAATACAATATTGACTGAACTTAATTGGTTAACAATACCATGGAAATCATTCAGGTGATTAGATACAGATCCACCTTCTTGCATATGCAAATTAAATAACTGCTTCATAAGATATACCTTATTAGAAGCTGAGGGTTTTTCATACAAATTTGCTAACGTAGTCATTAACTCTACCATTATTTTTGCCTGTGAAAAATTAGATATCACAGTGGATGCAAGACTCAGTCTTATAGACCCCAGAGCCTTTCTGTCAAGAACTTCCCATTCTTCATCCTCCATGTCCTTGGGCTTCTTTGCAATCCCACCTAACGGTAAGTAAAGATCTTTTCGATACAAATAGTCCTCTATCTGCATTCTCCAATGTTGATAGTTCTTGCCATTAAACTTTTCCATTCTCAACTTACTTTCTTCTACCATTGCTTCTCCCACTCAAATAGAAATCCCTGCAGAAACCCCTGTGAGCAACCTGTAATCCAAACACACTACACAGATCTGAACCACCTGTTAGTGAACCTGGCTCTGATACCACTTGTTGGGGATCAACCAACAATGATTACACTTGTGAAAGCAATCAACCACAGAAATAAATCAGATAGATAAGTAACTATATTGATAAATAGCA